>CM031940.1:42208552-42808552 GCA_018703725.1 Brassica juncea
AAGGGGAGATTGAAAACAAGCCATATGCTGATGTGAAACACTATAGGAGAATGGTGGGAAAGTTGATATACCTCACCATCACCAGGCCTGATGTATGCTTTGCAGTCAACCAAGTAAGCCAGCATATGCAAGCTCCCAAGATACACCATTGGAACATGGTTGAGAGAATTCTAAGATACCTAAGAGAGGCGCCAGGGCAAGGAGTATGGATGGGATTGCAACAAAAGCACAGAGATAGTTGGGTATTGTGATGCTGATTGAGCAGGGGACAGAGTGGATAGGAGATCCACCACAGGCTATTGTACATTCATTGGAGGCAATCTTGTTACTTGGAAGAGCAAGAAACAGAAGATAGTGTCATGCTCAAGTGCTGAAGCTGAATATAGGGCAATGAGGAAGCTCACTAGTGAGTTGATCTGGATCAGGAACCTACTTCAAGACTTGGGTATAGAGACATCAACTCCAATCACCATGCATTGTGATAATCAAGCTTCAATACACATAGCTTCCAACAGTGTGTTCCATGAGAGAACTAAACACATTGAGGTGGACTGTCATAAAGTTAGGCAAGCAGTGGAACAAAGGATCTTCTTACCTTGCTACACAAGGAGTGAGGATCAAATAGCTGACATCTTCACCAAGGCTGCAAGCACCAAGGTTTGCGAGTTCATACACTCCAAGTTAGGACTCGTAGATCTTTCATCACACTGATCTTCTAAGCCATGAAGTGTTCTACTCTTTTTCCTTGGCTTGGTTTTTATCCCATGAGGTTTTTCCAAGCTAAAGGTTTTAATGAGGGAATGCTTCATGGTTTCCAAGCTTGACCAGTCCCTATGGTCAAGCTTGAGGGGAAGTGTGAAGATGAAGCAATAAAGATCTAGAGTGTGTGAAGATGAAGCAATGAGATATGGAAATGAAGCAATAAAGAAACAAGAGGGAATCAGGCAAGTTCAAATGAAGCATGAGCTGTGTTGCCTTGTGTTCCAAGGCTGTCCACTAGATGAAGCACAAGACAAAGATAAGGAGACTAAATTATAATAATCAGAAGAATATATCTTGTGCTGTGTGAGACAAACAAGAGAGAGAGAGACGTTGGAGTAGGAGACAAACAAGAGAAAGAGACATTGGAGTGTGCTACATGAAGGATCACATGGGTTGGTTAAGGTTCCAAGTCAATGGAGATGCTTAGGACATGTCACTGTCCAAGACCAGCCTGCACAAGATCAGACTTGTCCTCTTCTTCCCCTTGTTTATTATTTGTCTAGTTTATAATATCTCATGTCTTGCAACCTCTTTATATATATGGGATGTTCCCATAAACAAATCAAGCAATGGAATAAGAAATTCCTTCTTCATATTCTCTCATTTGCAATGTTCTCTCTCTTGCTTATTTTCACTTAATCTACTTAATCTCTTTGATATTACCTCATAAACCTTCTCATAAATCACTAATTCTCACAGGGGAGTGGGTACGTATACTCCTATACTCCCAAAAAATCCGAAATATTCGTGCATGTACTCGATATTTTCGAAACTTTTTCAATAAATTTTTTCTTCTGGTCTCACGATTCACTTGCAATAAGCCATAGTAATCTGAGATTGGCCTTAGAAACGCCCGAAATAAGGGCCTCCGAAAATGCATACCGTCCAAGCAGTCCTTGGGCGAAAACTAATTCCTACTAACAATAGTTCAAACTCACAGTCAAGCAAGGCCGGAAAAATACATCTTCTCTAAAAACGAAGGTCGTAACCATCCCAAAAGCAAAAGACATATCTTCGGGAAAGCGAGACGTCGCAAACGTTTCTCGAAAGATATCATCCAAACACACAGTCCATCCGTGACTCTAAAAATACAAAATTCCCGTCGATTGGCCCTGACGGACAAACCCAAAAAACGTTCTCTAAAAAAGAACTCGTAGTCAAACCTTTCATAAAAACTAAAGGTTCTCTTACATCCGACAAGGATACCATGGAGTGCTATACAAGTAAACCCGAAATTTTGGTTAGCACTCCAAACGGTCTTTGGAGAAAGCTCGATTCTTATCACACAAGTCGTATAAGCCGGCGCCCAAGTTTCGGACTTTAATCGATAAGAATCAGGTAGAAATCGACAACAGGCAAAACGAAAGCCGATTAGTTGTTGCACAGCCTTAGAGCCGAAAGTAAACCTAGGTCTTGCCCTAAACCCAGTCCTACTGGTCTCTAACATCTCAAGGCATGATATCAAAATTGATACGAGATCCAAAAGCATGCCTCTCATCGTTCACATCTAAAACGCTCACGAAACTTCGCAAAACTCATAAACGTTTCTGAACACTCTCGTACTAAAGTAGCAAACGAACATAACGACAATTTAAGAGTTAAGATATGAAGTGACTACTCGTATCTTTTCCCTCTACACTTGACGAAAGTATAAATCAAGCTCACAGAATAACTAAAAACATTCATATATAAAGCCGCGCAGGCGACGGGGATTCAAAGCCACCAACGGCCAGTCCCAAATAAAAAGTTCAAACGGCCTCACACGGCCTAAACACACGAGTACATGAAAATGGACAGACTCATCCTAATGCGATATGAAACCATAAGATAAGGGAAAACAATCCCATCGACCTTCAGGGGTCAAGATCTAGATACCCGGACATCAAAACTCCAAACGAGTCCACAGGCTGATCCACTTCTCATTCCTCGTCTGCGGCACCGGCTTCCACTTCTGCCGTGTCCTCCGAGATCTCGATTGGATCCCAAAGCTCGTGGATCCTTCCCTCGATCGGAGGAACCATCGACTCAGCTTGGGCTCACCCGTCCATGAGACTCGACATCTCAGCGATCTTGGAGAGAAAAGAAAAGTTAGCATCCTGCGACTTCTAAAGGGTGCCAACCGAACCACGACATTCGCGGAAATCACCCACGTAGTCTTGGGAATCCTTGAAACTCTTGAACTCAGCATCGAAAAATGAGGCTCTCCTCGCCAACTCAGCAGCGATCGCCCTCTTCCCTTTCCTCTCCGTAGAAGGAGAGCTCGGGAATGGGACTCAGCCTGCTTGCGATCTCGTTCCGCGACCTCGTTCTGAAAGCGGATAAACTTCCTCTCGATCTCTTCGGCCTTGAAGTGCGAAAGACGCGCCTCTCTGAAACCTCAGTCAAGCGCTGAGTTGAAGACCCGCATTCCCTGCATGAATCAAGGATCAGATACGGAAACAACAAGCAAAGACTTGTCAAAACAAATTCGGAAACCAAACCTCGTTGATCAACCAAGAACCTTCCGCGACCACTCGTCTCCTCGATGCTTCGGCCAGTGACGCTGGAGTAGTGAAACCGGGAGGGAGGTTGGCAAAAAAGTCGTCCGGAAGGGGAGCCTTGCTGGTTCCACTCCCATCACCCGGGACGAAACCCGGGTTCCATCCGGGTTACGGAAGGTCTTCCGAGAGAAAGTCTCCATCTTCGAGAGCGACTTCCTTGTCATTCCGGGGCCTAACTCTCTCCCTCCGAACAGGAGCGGCATCGTGATTTGTCTCATCCATGTCTGATGCATGTAAAGGACAAGGGACGCCTTGCGATCGATAGAGTGCCACCGTGTCGCGGATCCTGTCTAGGGTAAAGGAATCCCAAAAGAACGGACCGTTGCGGAGAAGATCTCGCTTAGCGTATAGGTCCCTAGGAGGCGTGAGAAGGATATTGTTCGCTGCAAAATAAAAAAATGCAATTAGATACCTCTGAGTATCAAGATGAACCGAATATACGACCATGGTACCATGATGGAAATTCCACTTGCTACGGAACAAGGGGAGACAGTTCTCCTCGACGGATGTGCTATCTGTTCGAACGTAGAAAAAGCGCTTGAACCATTCCTTGGCGTTTAAAGTATGCCCCTGAAGTATCGACATGTAATTCTTAGGAGCCATGCGGTATAAGTATTCAATCGAGGTCTTTCACGTCGACCATAACCCTTCAAAGTCGCCAGGGCTGAGGTCCATTCCGTGCTCATAACTCAGGATCAACACGCCAAGGAGGTTCTGCAGCGCTGCAACATTTAGCTAACTGATCAACAGCTCAAAACGGTCGAGTGCAGGGACGATAGCTGCGGGAATCGGGAACCACATGCGACAGCGTACCAGAAAAGCTTCGTAGCATGTGAAGAAACCCTCTGGGGATCCTCCGCACTCTCCCCATGCACTGGGATTCGAAACACGACTCCGCTCGGGACTCTGTAATCATCCCGAAGGGTCTTGAGGTAGGAGGGAGAGGTCCTGCTCGGAAGGGTAGGATCGCGCCTCGACGCGGGCCTCGGAGGATAAAAGACTTCGGGCGGAGGAGGTATCGAACTACACAACACATCCTAATACGCTTCCTTCTCCGCTTGCTCGACCTCGAACTCCTCTTTGGGAACAACCTCCCCATTGGTGCCGGGATTGCTGGACGAAGATTGAGGAGAAGCTTGTTTCGTGGAAGATCTCTTTATTGAAGTCATTTTGGAAAAACCAATACTTTGACACAAAAGTAAAAGAGAGAGAGGAAGAGAGAAATTTCTACCTTAGAGAAATCTTCTTGTAAGAGAAGTGAGCAAAGACTTTGAAAAACTTACTCCGCCTATGTATAAAACTGAATTACTATTTACTCTCGAACTTTCGGAAAATGATTACGTCAAATTCCATCTAAACAAGTCATACCGCAAGCTAGGACCTCATACCCAAGTCCACGGATCCTAACTAGCTGGGGGGCTAACTATTGGGGTCAAAACCGGTCACGACTGAATCAATACCCGAAAATTCTCGGAGAACCAACTCTCGGTTAACTTTAGAGAACCAAACGTTCTCGGGAAACGGTTAATCAAGTAAAAGATAGTTTTTCGTGGGCATGACCCGAAGAGCATCAAGAATTGGTTCAGTCCGGACGATGTCTTGCTCGTAAGCAAGTATAGATCGGACCGACCGGACACGGACCACCTCGCCCACGGGCGAGGAAGACCCACACCGAGGTCACCTCGCCCATGGGCGAGGACGACCGACACCAAGTTCGCCTCGCCCATGGGCAAGGACGACCAATGCCGTGGTCACCTCGCCCATGGGCGAGGACGACCCACACCGCGGTCACCTCGCCCATGGGCAAGGACGATCCACACCGGGGTCACCTCGCCCACGGGCGAGGACCATCCCGTCTCGAAACTGTGCATCCTCGTCTAAGTTCTCTTAACTCGACTCTCAGGTCCGTGGACACAATACCCATGTCTTATCTCGCTCAGGATTATCAAAGAAAGACTTCAGGAGAAATTGTATAAGACTTGGTTGTTGGAATTGATTCCCGTCTATCGTATAAAACGGCTATGGTTAGCTTGAACACCAGTTGTCTTAACTATACCATGAATTAGGCTCCTTTCGGAAAAACCAACTTCACGTCGAAGGCTAATTCTTAGGAAAAATTGTAAAAATGTCTAAGTCCCAAAACGGCCCGAAAGGGGCCTGGATTACGGCCAAACAGCCCACTTAGGATTTTAAAATAGGATTGAGCCCAAGGCTGGTATGACGGTCTATTTTTATTTGCAGAAAAAGATAAATGTCAAGTTTCCGAAGATAAATGTTAAGTTTCCGAAGATAAATGCGAAGTTTCCGAAGATAATCACGAAAGATGACGAAAAATGGAAAATCCTATCTCGCGACGAATCCGGCCCAAGAGAGGGGGCAAAACGGCCTAGAGAGAGTATATAAGGAAGGCTTTAGGCGAGGAGCAAAAAAGAAGCTTTCTCAGAGCAAACTTAGCACTTAGAGCAATTTAGGCATTTTTCCGTTTTTACTATCGAGCTGCGACTCAACATGGTTAGAACTTAGGTGGCTAGACTAGCGAACGTACCGACAGCTCTCGTGGCCTAGGATCCTACCTGTTGTTCACGCTCAAACGCAAATTCGGAAATAAGATCTTTTTGTTCTCTTTTGCTCATTTCCGATTTATTATTTTCTACTCTTTCGTATTGACTGTGTTGTGCGTGGTACAGCAGATAGTCGGGACCTCTAGGGAAGGCTAGGTTAGCTTGGCTTTCCTCCGATTAACAAATCTCGACGGTGTGAATTTCGGTTCCCACATACGCTCTCTTAGCTTTTAACTAAAAAAGCTAAGAGACGTCTCTTATATCTCTTATTTAAGAGACGTCTCTTAGTTTTTTTAGTTAAAAGCTAAGACTCAACCTAAGAGACCCCCAATAAACATGCTCTAAACAAATCAATATACTTTTATATTATAAGTCACCAAAGATTTGTGTCATCTTTACCTTTTACTAGTGTTTTTTTCCGCGCTACGCGCGGATAATCACTTTAAATATAATTTATTTTGATGTTTATTTACAATGTGAGCTATTTTGGATTTTTTTTAGAAAAGATTTTTTAGTTATATTATTGATCATTTTAACTTAGTTTTGATCTATGTTTATATTTTATTTAGTTAGTATATTTGTATTTGCTTAAAACTTTTTGGAAAACTCAATTACACTTTAAGAATGTAGCTTGGTATAGGAATGTAGTGAAGAGGTTGTGTTTATGTTTTTTTCTTTGGGCGTTGAGTTGATGCGGATGCAAGGTATACTGAAATCTTTGTTTATATATAATTGTAAAGAAACGTTTTGTATATAATTGTATGTAATTAATAAGCTTTGAATAGTATAAAGCCCTGTTCGAAAATGCGGCCAAATCGGACAATTACGCGCCTGGCGGTTGTGAGCCGTGGCGATTTCGCCATAATCGGCAAGAAAATCGTAGCCAGCAATTTTTTTTTTTTTTGAGTTTTGAATGATCAAAATTCTATGCTTAATGGTAGATTTATGTAACTGGGACATAAACAATACAAATTTCGCATAAAAATGTGATGATATAGGGGAAAACTGAGTTTACGAATTGGGGGAAGAAGACGAATTATTTACATTCATATCACTCATTAAAAGGAAAAAAATAAAAAACAAAAAAAAAGGGGCAGGTGCACCTCGAACTTGGGTGGAAGAGTGATAATATCAAGACGTTTTACCACTAGATCACTTTAATATCTTCTTATGTGATTCGCAAACTTCCTAATATAATACTTTATACCGATAATTGTCAACAGTACATAAAGCCAGGCCACGCGTACTCCCCGGTCTTCCAGCAACTCGATAGACCTACACTGACCGCTCGACTAGCGCCTGGCGTAATTCCGAATAGCGGTATAAAGTCGTTGGTGAGGGCATTGTCGTATTAAAAGTAATGAAGCCACACAAATGAACTGTGCCCCGGTGTTAACAACGAAACTTAAATATTTGACTATAGACTTCTTCGTGTTTTAAAGTTGGAATGATGTCGTTTTGTTAGTTAAAAAATGGTGCCGCTTTTTTGTCTGCTTGAATCTGTGATCTCTTAGGCTTTACGAATGTCGTAATTATTGATGCAAGAATATCAGACCACTAACTGTTTGTTTTTTAGCATTTTAAGCATAGCGATAATTGATGAGGAAAGCAGAGCAGAATAATCGATGAAAATATTTTAAGAGGGACATGGTCAAACTTGATCTAAGTAAGGTATGTGAGCATCACTATCAGTCACACAACTTATTCACAATGAACTCTAAAATTACTACCAGGATAACACACATATCTCTTTTACATGCCACTTGCAGCAGCTGCATTTCTTTCTTGAGAGCTTCTGTATTCATTCCAAACACTAATGATAGCAAGTAGCAGTAAAAAACCAAAATTAATACACTATATACCACATATATTCTCCATGAGGAAAAGGTACATACATATATAATTATTATGTAAAACGGACCTTTTTGAAACTATGTGCCCACCCATACTTTAAACAGAGGAAGAAAAAGACAGCAGTTGCTACCGAGTAATGGCGACTAGGGTTTTGAGCGACAAGGAAGGCGATCGGCAGATCTAGGTTTGACGGCGCACACAACGGACTTCTAAAACCCTCTTCCCTTGTCTAAGGTAGACTATCGACACTTCTTGACGGTGGGAATAGGGTTTTAAGGACTATAAAAACGGATCTCAATATCTAGTGATATACTAAGTTCTCGCCTACTTCTACTACACGTCTTTTGCTTGGATCTCTTTGGTGTGGGCATCTCTTTTTCTTTTCTCTAGCATATGCTACGATCTGTCACTTAGAATCAATCTCTTCCCTGTAAGAATGGTCTCTCAGAGCAACCTAATCTGACAAGGAGGCTCTTCGTCGGTGACAAAACGCCGCTTGGACTTAGAAGCGAAAGATGAAATCATACGTTGATCTGACCACGATTGCTGAGCGCTTCAAGAGGACGCTGATCGGCAGAGTTCTACACAGAGGAGGACGCAGCGTTGAAGCGATGATTGCCCTTCTCCCTAGGGCACGGATCTGGAATGTGGAAGGCAGAGTCCGAGGTGTAAACTTGGGCAACGGACGCTTTCAGTTTGATTTCGAAAAAGAGGAAGACTTGGTCATGGTGCTGAATAAACGACCTTGTCATATCAATCACTGGATCTTCGCACTTGAGCGATGGGAGCCTTCCACAAGTGATAACTTCCCCAATACGGTACCTTTTTGGGTTAAAGTTACAGGGGTTCCAGTTCATTTTTGGAATGACCACACGTTTGATGAGATTGCAAAGGCTCTGGGGAAACGTCTGAACATTGATGCCCCAAATGCACGATTACAAGTCTCCATTGATGCTGATAGGCCACTACAGTTTGAGAGAAGAGTGGGCTTCCCGAACGGAGTTATCGGCAAAGTCTTGCTTGAGTACGAGGGCCTCTCTCGACACTGTTTCGGTTGCCGAAGAATAACACATGATATCTATTCATGTCCGGAGCTGACTCAAGAGGAGCGAGATCAGAAAATTAAAGAGTTTTGGGAACTCAACAAAACTGATGCTCTACCTCAACAGTTCAAAAACCGGGCTACCCCGAGCATCCGCAGTAACAACACGAACAACAAAAGACCCCGCTCTCCTTCTGATGATGGTCTAAAGAGGTCTCCTGGCCGTTCACAGTATCCTGGACACTCTAGAGAGGAAAAGAGAAGAAAGGAATCAGCAATCTACTGGTCCTCCAGGAACCATGTGGAGTATCGTGAATCTACGAGACATGCTGTGCGTATAAGGGATGATAGCCATGATCGTATCTCTTTGAGGAATGCAACGGTTTGTAACCGACTAGAGACTCGGCCGGAGAAAAGATCAAGGGAAATCTATGTGTCTCAGAAGAAAAATCAAGGCAGAGCAAGGGAGTACACGAAAGAAAGATCACATGACCGCCATCATGCGCTATACTCCCAACATTCCCAACGAGTTTGGAGACTTAGAAGCCAGGTGACTGACTCCCGAAGCAACAATCAGTCCAGATCCGCTGCTTTTTCAGGAAACCAGGTACTTGGCTCAAGGGACGGGATTGATTCTCAGAGAACAATTTCCGAAGTCCCCCCCCGAGACATGGGATCTGTGAGACACAAGGCAACGGGGTCATGGTGATCCATAGAGATGAAACACCGGAGGAGAGAATGAGACGCTTAAAAGGGAAAGCTCCAATGTTCGCGGAAGGCCTGGAGAAAACTCCCATGTCAGCAGAAAAGGATCACCCACCGGCCTTCTTACTAGAGATCGAGGCGTCATCAGGATCAGGGACGGTGAGGCTCCTCCGCGGATAGAGGAGACAAGGTACGTTCCACCACTAGCTAGGTCTAGCTCGGAACCTGAGGTAGATAACCTGGAACTAGATAATCTGATGGCATCAAAGCATATAGATGATATGGTTATGAATAAGGAAGATGAGGCTGTAGTTGATAAACTAGTTGAGGATTTTGGTGGCGTGGTCATGGATGATGAGATGATGCAAAATGATGATCTTCTTGTGGATGAGCCTGGTTTTGATGCAGAGAAAATAGAGGCTATCTCACAGCTATCTCCAGTTAATGCTGAGCGCAAGGATGAGCGGAGAAAAGCATACCAAAGAGCTCAGGAGAATGATCTGATTGCACGAGCCAGTAATCACGTAGAAACAAACTCAGACGCTGACAAGGAAAAACAATTGGATGATGCACAAAGCCTGGACAGGAAGGGGAGGAACAAGAACAACAGCGTAGGAGGTACACCAAATAGGAAGCGGCACCCATGCATCCCAGTGGTGAAAGGAGCTAGAGCATCTAAGAAGCTGAATCTCCCAAAAGGTCGACCGTCCTCCAAACTGCCCAAAGCGCAGGGTACTTCCAAGAAATCTCAAACCAATAATGTCCCTCGTAATGAGGTGTTTCCATCTACTAAATGTATGAACTCTTCTGCTGTCTCAGGTTCGGTGGTGTCCCAGAAACCACCCAATAAGAAAATATGAACACCATCTCCTGGAATTTTCAAGGGGCCGGAGCCTACTTAACCAAGAAGCATCTCCGGGAACTGCATTGTTTTTTTGCACCTTCTTTTCATTTTTTTATCTGAAACAAAAAACAGTCGTTCTTTTCTGCAAGAGTTTCAAGTTTCTTTTGGTTATAATAAACTGTTCACCGTGGAACTGGAAGGTAAAAGCGGTGGACTAGCACTTTTTTACATGGATTCTTATGATGTGTCGATTCTTTACTTTGATAAACGTATGATCGATATAGCAGCCACCATAGAGGGACACAAAGTATACATGACATTTATATATGGTGATCCTGTCATAGAGTGCCGTGGATATGTTTGGGAGCGCTTGACGCGCATGAGCACTACCAGATCGGGAGCATGGTTCATGAGCGGAGATTTTAATGAAATTGTAGGAAGCCATGAAAAGAAAGGGGGAAGGAAGAGACCTGAGACATCTTTCTTACCTTTTCGCACGATGCTGGCAGATTGTGGTATGGTAGAATTCCCTTACAAGGGTAATCACTTGTCTTGGGTTGGTTACCGTAGCTCCGGGAAAGTTCGATCCAGATTGGATAGAGTCGTTGGTAATGAGGAGTGGCATCACCTTTTTCCCACACTAATGTGGAGTACTTGAAACTATGGGGCTCTGATCATCGACCGGTACTAACATGCATTAAATCTCGTGAGGTAAGACTGCGGAAGTCTTCCAAGTTTGATAGGCGCTGGCTTTTAAAGGATGGCTTGAAAGAGGCAATTGAAGAGGGCTGGGGACCACAGGATACCAACAAGTCTCGGTCGATCCATGTTAGACTCGGGGATGTGCGTTGTACTATAGCTCGATGGAAACGAGATAACCCTTCGAACTCGGAGAAAAATATCGAGGTCATTAAGGAACAACTGGAGAGAGCACAGTCGGATCCTAGTATCCCGAGTGGAGAAATCTTAAATCTGAAATGGAATCTGTGTGCAGCTTGTTTGGGTCAAAACCGGTCACGACGGAATCAATGCCCGAAAGTTCTCGGAAAACCAACTCTTGTTTAGTCTTTGAAAACCAAACGTTCCCGGAAAACGGTTAACCGAATAAAAGACGGTTTTCCGTGGACACGAACTAGAGAGCATCGAGAATTTATTCAGTCCGGATGAGGTCTCGAACATAAGCAAGTATGGATCGGACCGACCGGACACAAGCCACCTCGCCCACCGGCGAGGACGGCCCGTGCCGAGGTCACCTCATCCACGGGCGAGGACGACCCACACCGAGGCCGCCTCACCCACGGGCGAAGATGGCCCGTGCTGAGGTCACCTCGCCCACGGTCGAGAACGGTCCGTGCCGAGGTCGCCTCGCCCACGGGCGAGGATGGCCTGCACCGAGGCTGCCTCGCCCACAGGCGAGGATGACCCGCACCGAGGCCGCCTCGCCCACGGGCGAGGACGACCCGTGATGCGCTCCAGTCCATGGATCAGTACATGGAACCATCTGAAGAGAGTGTGCATGAGGTGAAACCAGCTGAAGTGAGAGTTGATGAGCTGGATGAGATTAGTGAGCTAAGTAACAGTAGCTTGGAGCTGAATGAGCTAAGTTACACTGAAGATGGAGCTGGTTTAGTTGCTGGGCGAAATGGGTCTTTCTCAGCCCACGGAAAAATTCATAACAAATTCAATTTGGTCTGTTTTACACCAAATTCGACCAGGCCTTTGCTGATGGTCTCCTTCCCATTTGCATCAAGAAATATCAACAAAAGGAGTCAAAGTCGTGCCTAGGAAAGAGGCATTCAAACTCTGGTCAAAAGTCATAGTCCACATTTTGGTTTTCCATAAAAAGTCTTAGTCTTTGTTTGTGTTTTTTATTCTTCTAGTTTTCCACAATTATTTATGTCTTTCTTTTACTCATTTGAGAATAAATATGTAACTTCAGTCCATGAATAAAATCAGAGAGTTTTTGGGTTTCATTTTCGTTCTTCTTTTCTCTGAGTGAGAGAGAGTTCTTAGCTAGTTCATCGGTTTGAACCGGCTTGTTGATTTGGTGGTTAGCCAATCCTCTTTGTGTGTTCCTTGGTGGTTAGCCAACACACAATCATCCTTTCTTAGGTGGTTAGCCTTAAGGACATGGTATATCAAGAGCAATTCCGCATCTCTTGACGATCCATTCGTTCCATCCCAGTTCAGGAAGTGCCAATTGCCTTCTCGGTTCATATCAAACACCTGGCCAAAGCCTTCATCCCATTTTGGGCGTATCAACTTGGTATCAGAGCCACTTTGGCTGGTTTTCTTTCTTTCTTCTTTTCATCTTCTCATCTCTTCATCATTTTCTTTTCTTATTTCTTTTTGGATCCGGGCTGTTCCTTTACTCCCTTGTGATCGCCATAAAAAAAAAAAAGAGAAAAGGTAAAAGATTGGCTTGAATCAATTGGAGTGGTGGAAGAGAAATCTTGCTGGCTGAAGAGAAACCCAGCCTTAGGACAGTTAAGATGGATCCATATAAAAAAATCTCTTCATCTTACCTTCTCTTTTCTTTTTCTCACAAAAGTTTGTTTTGGGTTTTGATTGCTGAATTTTGACTGCCTATCATCCTTTGAACCAGTGAAAGAACTCTGAGTGACCATCTAAAAATCGTGAGCTAAACACTTTGAGTGTGTGAGGATTTTTATTTGCTAACTTTGTTAAGTGTTTCAGGATGTTTGGACTTCTCAAGAAATCAAAACCACTACAAGATGATGTCTACTTTCCTTTTAAAACTGTTGTTGAAAAGAAGCAATTGATTTTTGATAAGAGACAGTTTGCTTCTAAAGAATTTGATTTTGTGCAGAAAAAGGAAGAGACAAAACACGTCCAATGATGAGAAGTGGGTCAGAAGTGGTGGTCGTCCCTTCACCAAAGCCAAGAGAAGCAACTATGATATACTTGATCAGAAAGAGCTTCAGACTTATGCTAGTTTGGAGAAGATGTTGCATAAGGCAATTCATGCTATTCGGCAACTCAAAAGGAAGGGAAACACCAACACTTCTTTAGCATCAAAACAACAATGTAAGTCTTCTTATCTTTCAAATTCTGATTGGAAAACTAATGAGATTTCTTATGATAAATGCAAAGCTGTGAAACCCACAAGCAAAGCTCATTCTACCAGGTGCTTCAAATGCCATAGGATCGGTCATTATGCTAACAAGTGTCAAAAGCAAAAAACCGTTGGTGACTTTGGAGAATGAGAACCTTGAAACCGAGCCAGAAAAGGAAGAGCTTTTGCCAGTTCACAAACCGGATCAAAATCAAGGTGAGCAATATTCTGATTATGGTTCTTATGCTTATAATCCTTTTCCTTTTAAATTTTCAGATTTGAGGACAAATCTTTTTGAAGAAGGAGGGAATGATGCACCCCAGTCCATGGATCAGTACATGGAACCATTTGAAGAGAGTGTGCATGAGCTGAAACCAGCTGAAGTGAGAAATGATGAGCTGGATGAGATTAGTGAGCTAAGTGACAGTAGCTTGGAGCTGAATGAGCTAAGTGACACTGAAGATGGAGCTGGTTTAGTTGCTGGGCGAAATGGGCCTTTTTCAGCCCACGGAAAAATTCAGAACAAATTCAATTTGGGTATGTTTTACACCAAATTCGACCAGGTGTTGGGGTCAAAATCGGTCACGACGGAATCAATGCCTGAAAGTATTTCTCGGAACAAAAAATCTCGTATAAATCGAAAAGAGGTTATACGACAAGTTCTCGAAATAGAATATCTAATCTCTCCGACAAACAACTCTCGGGAAACAAACAACAAAACAAAAGGAGGTCAGAGCTTCGCCTTACCAGGTCAACTCACCATAGGGAGGGCTCAGTCTTCCCAGCTCACACTAGGACAAGCTCACTTTGTTCTCCTTTGAGTCTAGATCAAAATGCCTTTCGTTTCGTCTCAATCGAAGTTTCCGTTGAGATTTTACGAAGAGAACAAAGTCACTGTCCCGGCCACCTCGTGGGTGTACTCGCTGTTGGGGTCAAAAACAGTTATCTCGAGATCAGAGGTTAAGATTATTTCCTAGTCGCGGATTCTCCGCAAAACATTCGCTGAAGGAAAAAACCGGAAGTTGACGAACGAGCGAAACCCGTACAAAAGACACTCGCCGGCGAGCTCGACCCAGGCACGGGTGTGCTCGCCGGGCGAGCTCAACCCGCACACGGGTCAGCTCGCCGGCGAGCTCACACCCGGCACGGGTGTGCTCGCCGATCGAGCACGCCCAGACGCGGGTCAACTCGCCAGCGAGCTCAAACCCAGCATGGGTGTGATCGCCAGGCGAGCCCGACGGACGCGGGTCAGCTCGCCGGCGAGCTCAAACCCAGCACGGGTGTGCTCGCCGGGCGAGCTCAAACCCTGGACGGGTGTGCTCGCCGGGCGAGCCCGACGGACGCGGGTCAGCTCGCCGGCGAGCTCAAAACTAGCACGGGTGTGCTCGCCGGGCGAGCCCGACGGACACGGGTCAGCTCACCGGCGAACTCAACCCCGGCACGGATGTGCTCGCCGGGCAAGCTCAACCCGTACACGGAGCAGCTCGCCGGCGAGCTCACACCCGGCACGGGTGTGCTCGCCGGGCGAGCTCAACCCGCACACGGGGCAGCTCGCCGGCCAGCTCACACCCGGCACGGGTGTGCTCGCTGGCAGCTCGACCCGGCACAGGCGTGCTCCCCGGCGAGGTCAACCCCAGTATGAGTGTGCTCGCCGGGTGAGATCGACCAGTACGCGGGTCAGCTCGCCGGCGAGCACGACCCTGGTATGGGTGTACTCGCCCGGCGAGCTCGACCAAGCACGCAGGTCAGCTTAACCGAAGAGCGGACCTAACCCTGGCCTGTCCGACTTACTTTGACCCCCATACTTTCTGTATCGCTGTGACGTCTGACCTTCAGGAAAACAAACTTCTCGCTTCGTTTCAATTGGAGTGATTCCCGAAGTTTTACGATTAAAACCGAGAAAATCGTAGAAATGCTCGAAGGCCTAAAGGCGGTCCGTAAGGATCCAAACTCGTCTAAGGATCCACCTACGATCTCAGAGGGGATCCAAGCCCATAGAAACTACAATGGTTTATCCTAACTTTCGTAAATAAGATAAATGTCAAGTTTCCGAAAGTAAATGTCAGGATTCGAGGATAATTACGAAAATCAACGGAAAAAGGAATATTCCCAAAAGGAGATAAACTTGGCCCCGAAGGCAAAGGAATAAATGGACCACCGACCTAAAGCGACTATATAAGGAGAGCTGGGGTAGAAGAAAAGGGGATCCAAGATTGGAGACCTAGAGAACTCCCGTTAGCATAGAGAACTTAGAATTTATGCGGTTAGACTAGCAAGGACCTAGAACGTCTGGCCGCCTCTTGTTCTAGTTTTATCTTATCCACAGACCTCTGTTCTTCTCGGAAGGATCTAACAATTCTTTAACTTCAGAGCTCCGCACATAGAAACCCTAGGCATAATCTTCGACATGCCTGTTTCTATGACCAACACTCGTACTAGACGAACTCGCCCAGGCAGTTCGATCTCTTGTTCAATTCTTTCTAACTGAACTACGTCCGACTTGATCCTCGAAAGGGGTACGTAGGCAGCCTTTCTTAAGGTCCAGTCCCAACTCTTAACAAACCCTTTTCCGCATTTATTTGGTCACTTGTCGTTGGCTGTCGCAGAGAATTCGGACCTCAAGGAAAGTAGGGTTTTCCTTGCTTTCCTCCATATTTTATTCATTAAAATCGACGATGTGAATTTCGGTTCCCAAAGTTTGGCGCTAGAAGGAGGGGGGGGGGACGGATTACTCTTACTCATACGGCCGCAAAACGCTTGATCGAAGCGATGTCCGGCAATATGAAAGAAAAACTCACAGTTTGCGTCGACGCTGGTAAAACAACTCCAGCAGCGACTGCTCATATGGCCAACACTTACGCAAATGCCGCAGTGCTCGAGCAAATCAAAAACCTAATCGCGGCTTTTTGCCACAGGAAGAGCACGAAAACGAGCTCGCAATTTCTCTGTCTAAACAGAAAGGGCAACGATAAAATCTATCAAACCCCGAAAATTCGTCTTGTTACCAAGGTAGAGAAATCTCAACGAGCAAGGGTTCTACCAAAAAAACGTTTTTTCGAGAACCTCTCCGAAAATAAAATTTATTCTCCTCGAAACCTTGGAGAAACCCTAGAATACTCTTGAAAAAGGAGTACGACAAATCGGGAAACAAACGACGAAACGGTAAAAGCTTACCAATACTTCCCAACCGTCTGAATCACCCCGAGGAAGCACAAAGCTCCGACTGTCCCGACCTGCTTACCATACGACAAGCTCGGTCCTTCTCGGCCAGTTTTAGAAAAAACAGAGTTCAATTGTATAAAATCACTCGAAACCTAAGACGGTTAAAGAAGACTAAACAAAGCCAAAACGAGAGGTCGTATCCCTCACTGCTAAGACGTCTTCCGAAACCTAGAATTTCATAACGCTGCACGAACTCTCGATTTTTCCACTAAGCTTACTTCATAGAAACTACTCAGAACTCCTTCGGATCAATCCTACGGAAACGAGAAAATTTCTGATGAAGTTTAGTCACAAAAATTTCAGCTCAACGCAGCGAGAGTTTCTGATATTAAAATTCGATAACATTTTACGGTACACCTTTCGTAAAATAATACTCGATAGTATTTCACGAGACAGGTTTTGTACAATTAAACTCGACACATTTTACGAAACTGCCTCCGTAAAATTAACTCGACAACAGTTTGCAGAATAACTCTTGTAAAATAAAAGCTCGACAACGTTTTAAGAAACAACTTCCGTAAGATCAAACTCGGCAATATTTTTTGAAACATCATTCGTAAATTTAAACAAGATCATACGAAACAATAGGGTCTGGGACATGAACAATTCGCTCATAGCTTGGCGAACTAAACCCAAATGACATCTTGTCCATTGCTTCCTCTTTCCTAAACGCCCCTCTTGGCCTGCTTCTCCTCCTTTTGTTTCAACGATTTCGTAAAAATTTCTTCGGAAAACCGGAAGTACGAAGAAACGAGGACATGAACTTGGACGTTGATGTCTCTTCCTCATTCCGATATTGTCGTCAGAATTTCGTCAAAAACCATTTCGTATAAAATTCAGTATCAGGCTATTCGAAGTCCCTTGACATTGAATCGAAAGTGGACATTCCGAAACGCCTAACAAACTCTCGATAAATTTCTAACTCGTCAGAAGACAAGAGGAGACGAAGAAGGAAGAAGAGGCAATCCCGAATAATCAATGAGATTAACGTATGTCCGACTCAGAAAGATTTATCAGATTTTATTTCTTCGTAGGAAAGGAATGAAAACATCTTGAAAACTGCCTCAAAATTTAGGAAACCTAGAACCTAGGTGGATAGTCTAGCAAGCTAAGTCTTAGGCGATTTTTCCAGTATTGTTCTATTGTTCCTTGACTGTCCAGGCAGAACATGCAAACCGATCTAATCTCTCGAAAAACCGAGAAACGATCGCCACGCATCCTAAGCAATTTTCATGCAACCAAAGGAAATTTATACGAACCATTCATCGTATAACTGAAACCTAAAGTGGAAAATCGTTTTTAACAGCCATCATCCGTAACTCTAAAAACTCCGCTATGCTTGGCCTGTCAATCTCGACGAATGCTATTCGGCCCTCGGCCAACTATGCGTTTCCATAAATCCCGAACCTGAACTTGGCATCCCCTTAAAAGACAATCGTAAACTAACATGACCTTAAAGTCAACACGAAAGGGTCATGGTCTAATCCTTTACCAACAACTTCCTTGGCTATACGGCTGAACACAACCTTCATGCCACGCCCAAATAATTGAGCGACCACTGCTCCAGTTGCTTAACGGCTAAAACGACAATCCACGATTCGTTATAGAACGCCAAGTGACTATTACGCAAGCAGTTTGTCGTATAAATCCAGAATTGGAAATCATACGTGTGGGAACCAAAATTCACACCGTCAATTTCCGATAAACGATTTGTGGAGGAAAACCGAGTTAACCCGATATTCCTTGAAGGTCCCGGATATTTCTGAATTCTCGTTTGAGCGTGTAAAACAAGCAAAGAAATCGGCTACAAGAGCTATCGAAAAGTCCGCTAGTCCGGCCGCCTAAGTCTATCCTAGTTGAGTCGCAGCTCGCTAGTGAAAACAGAAAAGAATGCTAAATCGCTCTAAGTGCTAAGTGCTCTGGAAGTTTTGTGATGATTTGCTCCTCGCCCAAAGCTCTCCTTATATACTCCTCTTAAGACGGTCTATCTTCTTTCGGGCTGAATCGGGCTTTTTCCATTTTCAACCATCTTCGTGTTTATCGGGAAACTTGACATTTATCTTCGGAAAACTTGACATTTATCTTCTGGAAACTTGACATTTATCTCTTATGTGAGGATAAGGATAAATCGTCATAGTTATCCTTCCTTTTTTGGAAAATCGTCAGTGGGCCGTTTTGGCCATGTCGGGCCACTTAGACGATTTTACGGTTTTTCGAAAGAATAGTCTTTGAAGGTTTCGGCATTTCCTAAGGAACCCCAATTCCTCGTATAGTCGAGATGTTTGGTGTTTAGAATAACCGTGATCGTAACAACCTCACGAGGATTGATCCAAACAAGCCAAGATGGGATCAGACCGAGCATGATGGGACCGAGACCAGGACGAGGGCCGTCGACCGGCGCCAAGGGGCTTGCTGCCGGCGCCAGAAGGCTTGCTGCCGGCGCCAGGCCGGCTTGCGGGATGCCTGCCACCAGTGCCAGGGGGCTTGCCGCCGGCGCCAGGCCGGCTTGCGGGACGTCTACCGCCGGCGCCAGGCTGGCTTGCCGCCGGCGCCAGGCCGGCTTGCCGGACGCCTGCCGCCGGCGCCAGGCGGGCTTGCGGGATGCCTGCCGCCGGCGCCAGGCTGGCTTGCCGCCGGCGCCAGGCCGGCTTGCGGGACGCCTGCTGCCGGCGCCAGGCTGGCTTGCCGCCGGCGCCAGGCCGGCTTGCGGGACGCCTGCTGCCGGCGCCAGGCCGGCTTGCATGACGCTTGGCGCCAGCGCTAGGGGTTCTCTGCCGCCCGTGGGTTATTCCGTTACCCGATCTTTCCCCTGTTGGCCGTTCGTGCGGGAAATCTTTGAGTTCAGAAGGATCTTTAGCCGTAGATTTCGAGAATACCGTTTTTGACCCTAACAAGATCTTCCGAGATTCCTCGAGTATCGGGATCGAGATGGACTTGGATTAGTAGACTTTCTGTCTTCAAGGGTTTGAGTGATGAGGCTTCGAACTTAGATTTTTAAAATATGAACTTTTAAACAATCGAGAAGGCTTTGCGGAAGAATCATTGTAGTTCTCGGACAATCCGGACATGGGTTTAAGGGACCAAGATGCTGCCGTTGCCCGAGATCACGAGACGATTGCTCAGATGGGCGCCAGGACCCTTGCCGCCGGCGCCAGACGACAGGCCTGCCACCGGCGCCAGACGGGAGAGGACGAGCCTGCCGCCGGCGCCAGGGACTAAGAGTGTTTGGCAATGCGCTTGACTCGAGTTTCCGTAAGTCTTGGATTGCTAATTTCAAGAACAAAGAAGCTGAGCGAGAGCTCTTCCTATTCCGACAAGAGGTAAAGGCGCAGAACGCAAAGCAAGTTGAGCTTCATGGTCGAGCTCTTGTTCGGGCGGAAAGGAGAGGAAGGAGGATGGTCGAAGCTGAGGTGGCGAGACGGGCGGAATCGTTTGCTGCTGAGTTTCAATGTTTTAAAGAAGCTCAGGAGTTTGTTGACGATTTTCGCGAGTGCCGGGGCTCGGTCGTAAACCTTTACAAGTCTCAGAACCCGGATTTCTCTTTTGATTCCGAGATTGCTGAGATGAAGGACTTTATGGTCGAGTGTGCTCATGCTGAGTCCTTGGTTCCTCCAGTCGAAGAAAGAGTCCGGAGACTATGGGAACCTATCGAGGTTTCCGAGGATACGGTGGAGGCCGGAGCCGATGAGAATGCCGAGGGTGGTGGGAACGCTCAAGGCATGAACGAGGAAGTGGACCAGCCTGCAGGTTCATTCGGGATTTCCGCATCTGGATTTTTCTATGTTGACTTCCTTTTGTGAATCGTATGTTTTGGCCGTGTGTGGCCGTTTTTTAGGAGTTTTATTCTGCGACCGTCGGAGGTTGCATTCTTATGTTTTGGGACTGGCCGTTGGTGGCTTAGAATCCCGCCGTCTTTGCGGCCTTTATGAATATAAAAATTTGCGAGATTTCGTCTTTTGTTTTGATTTATACTTTCGTCAAGTGTAGAGGAAAGAATGCGAGTAGTCACTTCGTATCCTAACTCTTTTTTGTCGCTTGGTCCGTATGCTACTTTTTAGCGAGCGTTTTAGGTGTAAGCGATAAGAGACATGTTTTGGGATCTCGTATACGATACTATGTCTGTGAGATGTCAAGATCCAGCAAGACTGGGTTTAGGGCAAGACCTAGGCCTACTCTCAGCTTTAAGGCTGTGCGATGACTGATCAACTTTCGTTTTGCCTGTTAGTGATTTCTTCCTGATTCTTTTCGTTTAAAGTCCGCGACTAGTCGCCGGCTTATATGACTTGTGTTAAAAGAATCGAGCTATCTTTGGAGTTTATCCGAGACGCTAAACCAAAATTTTGGGTTTCTTGTATAGCGCGCTATGATATCCTTGTCGGATGTAAGAGGACCTTGTAGGTCTGACAACGAGTTTGTATTGAGTGAAACGTTTCTGTGTGCGTCCGTCGGGGCCAATCGACGGACGTAAGTTTTTTAAGTCGCAGGTGGACTGTTTTAGCGGATGATATGAGTTTTGTTATCTTTTCAGAAGTTGCGACGTCTCGCGTTTCTTTTGAAGATACGATTTTCGTTTTTCCGAAGTGTTTATGCGTTAAGTGAGCATAAAAGATAGAAAGAATTTTATTAAAAATTTCGAAAATTTCGAGTACATGTGCGGATATTTTGCGTTTTTTGTGGGAGTTTAGGAGTATACGTACCCAGTCCCCCCCCCCCCCCCCTTTTTGGTGAAGGGGATAGCTGAACTCGCCGGGTTTCGACGAGCTGCCTCCGTACCTCTTTCAAGGATCAATGCATCTCGTAGTTCTGATACTTGCCGCAGACGTTTTTACTCCCCGTGCGTCGCCGTTCCGATCGTGCTGGTCGGATCGGTGGTTTGTGCGGGGGTTGAGCTGTCTGTTTTTACGGCGGTGGACTCAGAGGCTTTGTTGCTGTCTTGAATCGTTGCCTGTTCCGATGATTCTGGATCATCTTTTTTCGAGTCTTCAGGATCTTCATCCTGTAGAGGGTGTCGCGGAAGATAACGTTGACCGTACTTCCCGTATCGACGAGGATGCGGCCGACTTCGAGATCCTGGATTACCAGGTCGATAACCAAAGGATTGCAATGAGGTTTGTCGATTCCGACAGTTTCCTGTTCCTCGAAAGTGATCGTGTGGTTAGGAATATCTCTATCCGGAAACCAGTTGGAACTTGTCTTGGCTTTTCGCCCGTAGGCTTTTATCGACGAGACAGAGTCTTGGTAGAACTGCGATCCTCCGATGATCATGTTTACCCTCTGGCGACTGTTGTTGTTCCATTGGTCGTCCTGTCTCCTTCCGCGTTTTTCACCTGATTGATTTTCGGTCGCGCGGTCCTTGGAGACAGTTTTGTTGGTCTTTGGGCGGTCGGAGTCCAGGAGCAAGTCCTTTATACTCTTGACCTTTGATAGTTCGCCGGTGAGGAGCTTTGCGGCGAGCCAGGTGCCGAGAACCTTGCAGTTCGCAGTGGAGTGACCTCTGGTTTCGTGGAACTCGCAGTAGGAATTATCCTTGTACTGGTTCCTGGTCCAGGTGTTTCCGGAGGTTTTGCCTTGCTCCGAGTTGATGGCGTAGTTATGTTCGCCTTGGGCGTCTTCCCCTTCGTGATGGACGTTCTTGTCGTTACGAGAGGGTTTCTTCTTTGAGGACGTTTTCTGTGGTCCGTGCTTCTGCGACAGAAGTTTCATCTCTTCCTCCATGATGATGAAGTCCGTTGCTTTGTGGAGAGTATCCTGGATTGTCCGTGGCTTTTCCAGTAGTATCCACTTTCGGAACTTTGACTTGTACCAGACAGTTTTCCTCAGGGCGTCGATTGCGACATTGTCGCTAATGCACGTTACCCTGGCCATCACCAGTTTGAACCTTCGCATGAAGTCGCGGAGCGGCTTGTCTTCCTTCTGAGCTAGGCTCCATAGGTCCACGTCGGACGTTTCTCTGTCCATGAACATGGAGTATTGTTTGAGAAACGCCGAGGCCAGTTGGCGGAAGCTTCCAATGGAGTTCCTTTTGAGCCGGGAGAACCATTCGAGCGCAGCACCTTTGAGGTGGTCAACGAAGAGAAGACAATGACCCGCGTCTCGTTCGCGCTCCGGGAATTCGCACCTACCCATTGCGATCTGGAAGGACTGTAGGTGCGACTTAGGATCCGTCGTACCGTCATAGACCGGGATTTTGATTTTCCCTGGGTCTGAGATATGTGTTCCCGTGATCCGAGCGGTGAACGGCGTTTTCCGTGCTTCCTCGAGAAGTCTATCGATCTCGGGGGCGGAACTGGTTGCTTGGTGGATTTGCGATTTCACCGCTTTTACTTCGGCTACGGTCTTTTTGAGAGATTCGCGGAGATCATGGATCTCGCTGTTGCTACCGGCGTTCCTCCGATTTTTTCGGCGCTGGTCGCGATGGATCCGAGTTTGATCCTCCGCGAGTTCTTCCTGCTCAATCCAGTAGAGTTCTTCCTCCTCTTCTGTGTGGGCCCCTCGAAGGATACCGTCTGCCGAGCGGACTGGCTTCGGGTCCTCCTAGGGTGGATGTCAGCGTCTTCATCGGAAGGATCCGATTGGTCGCTGATATCCAGATTGATGCGCTCGACGTCGCTTTCCTTGTTTCCCGTAGCCGGGGGTGGAAGGTTCTGGGAGGTCGTTTGCTGTCCTTTTGGAGCCGTTTCCTCGGGAGTGGGCTCTTTCGAGGCATCTTTTTCTCGTTCTCCGGGAGATCCAAAGTCGAGTCTTCTGCCGCGCCGTGCCTTGGTGGATCCGCGCGGCAACTTGCTCCTCGCAGTTAAGCTGTCGACCTGTTTGCGAGCGAGGTTATCAGCTTGTCCTGTTGTTCCGCCCATTCCTGGGCGGAGGTGAACAGTTCATTCATCTGTCTGAGCGCCTCAGTGTTTGCATCAGCAATGGCTGTGGACGTATCTCCAGTTGGAGTCTTCTTAACATTGGCGTCGATGGGTGTTCCGTCTAGTGTTGGCTGGTCTTTGGTGACGTCAGTAGACATGATCGAGCGTGTGCAGTTGCGAGATAGATAGATCCGTAACCCCCCCCCCTCCTTCTAGCACCAAACTGTGGGAACCGAAATTCACACCGTAAATTTTCGATAAATGATTTGTGGAGGAAAACCGGGTTAACCCGATCTTCCTTGAAGGTCCCGGATATTTCTGAATTCTCATTTGAGCGTGTACAACAAGCAAAGAAATCGGCTACAAGAGCTGTTGAAAAGTCCGCTAGTCCGGCCGCCTAAGTCTATCCTAGTTGAGTCGCAGCTCGCTAGTGAAAACAGAAAAGAATGCTAAATCGCTCTAAGTGCTAAGTGCTCTGGAAGTTTTGTGATGATTTTCTCCTCGCCCAAAGCTCTCCTTATATACTCCTCTTAAGACGGTCTATCTTCTTTCGGGCTGAATCGGGCTTTTTTCATTTTCGTCCATCTTCGTGTTTATCGGGAAACTTGAAATTTATCTTCGGAAAACTTGACATTTATCTTCTGGAAACTTGACATTTATCTCTTATGTGAGGATAAGGATAAACCGTCATAGTTATCCTTCCTTTTCGGAAAATCGTAAGTGGGCCGTTTTGGCCATGTCGGTCCACTTAGACGTTTTTACGGTTTTTCGAAAGAATAGTCTTTGAAGGTTTCGGCATTTCCTAAGGAACCCCAATTCCTCGTATAGTCGAGATGTTTGGTGTTTAGAATAACCGTGGTCGTACCAACCTCACGAGGATTGATCCAAACAAGCCAAGATGGGATCAGACCGAGCATGATGGGACCGAGACCAGGACGAGGGCCGTCGACCGGCGCCAGGGGGCTTTCCGCCGGCGCCAGGCCGGCTTGCGGAACGCCTGCCGCCGGCGCCAGGGGGCTTGCCTCCGGCGCCAGGGGGCTTGCCGCCGGCGCCAGGGGGCTTGCCGCCGGCGCCAGGGGATTGCCGCCGGCGCCAGGGGGCTTGCCGCCGGCGCCAGGCCGGCTTGCGGGACGCCTGCCGCTGGCGCGAGGCTGGCTTGCCGCCGGCACCAGGCCGGCTTGCGGGACGCCTGGCGCCGGCTGGCTTCCGCCGGCGCCAGGCCGGCTTGCGGGACGCCTGCCGCCGGCGCCAGGCTGGCTGGCCGCCGGTGCCAGGCCGGCTTGTGGGACGCCTGCCGCCGGCGCCAGGCTGGCTTGCCGCCGGCGGCAGGCCGGCTTGCGTAACGCTTGCCGCCGGCGCTAGGGGTTCTCTGCTGCCCGTGGGTTCTTCCGTTACCCGATCTTTCCCCTGTTGGCCGTTCGTGCGGGAAATCTTTGAGTTCGGAAGGATCTTTAGCCGTAGATTTCGAGATAACCGTTTTTGACCCCAACAAGATCTTCCGAGATTCCTCGAGTATCGGGATCGAGATGGACTTGGATTAGTAGACTTTCCGTCTTCAAGGGTTTGAGTGATGAGGCTTCGAACTTAGATTTTTAAAATATGAACTTTTAACAATCGAGAAGGCTTTGCGGAAGAATCATTGTAGTTCTCGGACAATCCGGACATGGGTTTAAGGGACCAAGATGCTGTCATTGCCCGAGATAACGAGACGATTGCACAGATGGGCGCCAGGACCCTTGCCGCCGGCGCCGGGCGTCCTGCCGCCGGCGCCAGGCGTCCTGCCGTCCGTGCCGTGTTCCGCGTCCGCCGGTTCCTGCTGTTTCTTGCCTTCGTTGATCCCCGGGGCTCAAGGTCCGTTCATGCCTTCCCGTGAGTTCATCGAGTGACGACCTGTTTCTTGGTTTTGATCTTCACTTAGTTTTCTTTCGAGGACTTTCGGGTGACGATTTCGTCGTTGACCGATTTTGACCCCAACAATATGATAAATTCTTCATTAAAAAAACTCAGTCCTAACAACCATATGGTTAACGGAAGATTTAAACTTATCATCAATAGATTAAGTTCTATACGCCCCGTAAACACAGAATAAAAAGAAACACTCGTGACAAAGCTCCAAGAGTTATACGAGTCATCCTAAAAAGTATACAAAACAAATCCCGGAAGGCCAACACTTCACGAAGCACAGTGAAGGTAGACGCTTCTCCCTGGGTCAAATTTACGCGACCCCTCAGTCCTAATTCCTCGTCCAAACTGAAACAACAGTTTCTGGCTGCGAACATTCGCAAAACATCTCCAAGCCCGCGAACATTCGAACCACGAAATGCGGCACAAGGAAAACTCAACCTTCAGCACTGCGAGACGTCGCTAACGCTCGAAGGACATTCTTTTCCTCAAAACATTCCAGACGAAATGCTCGTCTCAAGAACTCAAAACATACAAACACGTCTCTAACGGTAACATGCCTCTAAAATGGTATCATTTCGTTGTTGCTGATCACAACAAACGAACTCTAACGTCCTAAACCGACATTAGCCGCCCTCGAAAGGATAGACTCTCTTACATCCGACAAGGATAACATAGCGCGCTATACAAGAAATTCGAAATTTTGGTTAGCACCTCCAAACGGTCTTTGGAAGTAGCTCGATTCGTGCCAAGACAAGTCATATAAGTCGATAACAATTCGCGGACTTTAAATCGGTACGAATCAGGTTAAAATCGCAAACAGGCAAAACGAAAGCCGACTTGTCATCGCAAAGCCTTAGTCCGAGAGTAAACCTAGGTCTTGCCCTAAACCTAGCCATGCTGGATCTTGACATCTCAAAGACATAGTATCAACACCCCGATACGAGATCCCAAAATTTGTCTCTTCATTTATATTTGTACGTTTATAAGTCTCCGCAAACCAAAAGACTTCGGGAATTCTCATCTTACACAACGACAGGTATGGTGATCATCTGAGAGACAGGAATGAGAAGACAACTCACACCCTGTCCCTCTAACTTCGAAAAACGGAAGTTCTCTCAATTTATAAAAACCACGATTTTATAAATTTGAGGAAAATATTTTAAAGGCCCTAAAAAGGGCAGAGATTCGAAGCCGCCGACGGCCAGTCCCGAAAGATACATCATGGCCTCACAACGGCCAGAACAAAACAAAATACCATCGACAACAACATGCTCGAAAGTCTCTGCACGACACATATAACCAGACCATATAAGTCTCGCTGGAAAACAGATCACAAGGGTCTTAAACTCCAAAACAAACTACGAAAGGCTTGATCCCTTCAACAAGGGTACGTAGGAAGCCTTCGAAAGGCGCAGCCCCAATCTTACCACTTTCAACGGAGCGTTTCAACCATTAATTCCGCCTACTTTACCTAACATGTCTTACCGCCCGCAAGAACATCACGAAAGTTCTAACGAGATGGGGGGCTAACTGTTGGGGTCAAAATCGGTCACGACAGAATCAATGCCTGAAAGTCCCCGGAAAGTATTTCTTGGAACAAAAAGTCTCGTATAAATTGAAAAGAGTTTATACTACAAGTTCTCGAAATAGAATATCTAATCTCTCCGACAAACAACTCTCGGGAAACAAAACAACAAAACAAAAGGAGGTCGGAGCTTGGTCTTACCAGGTCAACTCGCCATAGGGCGGGCTCAGTCTTCCCAACTCACCCTAGGACAAGCTCACTTTGTTCTCCTTTGAGTCTAGATATAATGGCTTTCGTTTCGTCTCAATTGGAGTTTCCGTTAAGATTTTACGAAGAGAACAAAGTCACTGTCCCGGCCACCTCATGGGTGTACTCGCTGTTGGGGTCAAAAATGGTTATCTCAAAATCAGAGGCTAAGATTATTTCCTAGTCGCGGATTCTCCGCAAAACATTCGCTGAAGGAAAAGACTGGAAGTTAAGGAACGAGCGAAACCCGTACAAAAGACACTCGCCGGCGAGCTCGACCCCGGCACGGGTGTGCTCGCCGGGCGAGCTCAACCCGCACACGGGTCAGCTCGCCGGCGAGCTCACGCCCGGCACGGGTGTGCTCGCGGGGCGAGCTCAACCCGCACACGGGGGAGCTCGCCGGCGAGCTCACGCCCGGCACGGGTGTGCTCGCCGGGCGAGCTCAACCCGCACACGGGGCAGCTCGCCGGCGAGCTCACGCCCGGCACGGGTGTGCTCGCCGGGCGAGCTCAACCCGCACACGGGGAAGCTCGCCGGCGAGCTCACACCTGGCGCGGGTGTGCTCGCCGGGCGAGCTAGACCCCGGCACAGACGTGCTCGCCGGCGAGCTCAACCCCAGTATGGGTGTGCTCGCCGGGCGAGCTCGACCAGTACGCGGGTCAGCTCGCCGGCGAGCACGACCCTGTTATGGGTGTACTTTCCCGGCGAGCTCGACCAAGCACGCAGGTCAGCTTGACCGACGAGCGGACCTAACCCCAGCCTGTCCGACTTACTTTGACCCCCATACTTTCCGTATCGCTGTGACGTCCGATCTTCGGGACAACATACTTCTCGCTTCGTTTCAATTTGAGTGATTCCCGAAGTTTTACGATTAAAACCGAGAAAATCGTATAAACGCTCGAAGGCCTAAAGACGGTCCGCAAGTATCCAAACTCGTCTAAGGATCCACCTACGATCCCAGAGGGGATCCAAGCCCAAAGGAACTACGATGGTTTATTCTAACTTTCGGAAATAAGATAAATGTCAAGTTTCCGGAAGTAAATGTCAGGATTCGAGGATAATTATGAAGATCAACGGAAAAAGGAATATTCCCAAAAGGAGATAAACTTGGGCCCGAAGGCAAAGGAATAAACGGGCCACCGACCTAAAGCGACTATATAAGGAGATCTGGGGTAGAAGAAAAGGGGATCCGAGATTGGAGACCTAGAGAACTCCCATTAGCATAGAGAACTTAGAATTTCGGCGGTTAGACTAGCAAGGCAGGACCTAGAACGTCTGGCCGCCTCTTGTTCTAGTTTTATCTTATCCGCAGACCTCTGTTCCTCTCGGAAGGATCTAACAATTCTTTAACTTCAGAGCTCCGCACATAGAAACCCTTGGCATAATCTTCGACATGCCTGTTTCTATGACCAACGCTCGTACTAGACGAACCCGCCCAGGCAGTTCGATCTCTTGTTCAATTCGTTCTAACTGAACTACGTCCGACTTGATCCTAAAAAGGGGTACGTAGGCAGCCTTTCTTAAGGTCCAGTCCCAAATCTTAACAAACCCTTTTCCGCATTTATTTGGTCACATGTCGTTGGCTGTCGCAGAGAATTCAGACCTCAAGGAAAGTAGGGTTTTCCTTGCTTTCCTCCATATTTTATTCATTTAAATCGACGGTGTGAATTTCGATTCCCACACCAGGCCTTTGCTGATGGTCTCCTTCCCATTTGCATCAAGAAATATCAACAAAGGGAGTCAAAGTCGTGCCTAGGAAAGAGGCATTCAAACTCTGGTCAAAAGTCATAGTCCACATTTTGGTTTTCCATAGTTCTTTTTTTGTGTTTTTTATGCTTCTAGTTTTCCACAATTATTTATGTCTTTCTTTGACTCATTTAAGTATAAATATATAACTTCAGTCCATGAATAAAATCAGAGAGATTTTGGGTTTCATTTTCGTTCTTCTTTTCTCTGAGTGAGAGAGAGTTCTTAGCTAGTTCATCGGTTTGAACCGGCTTGTTGATTTGGTGGTTAGCCAATCATCTTTGTGTGTTCCTTGGTGGTTAGCCAACACACAATCATCCTTTCTTAGGTGATTAGCCTTACGGACGTGGTATATCAAGAGCCATTCCGCATCTCTTGACGATCCATTCATTCCATCCCAGTTCCGGAAGTGCCAATTGCCATCTCGGTTCATATCCAACACCCGGCCAAAGCCTTCATCCCGTTTTGGGCGTATCAACCCGTGCCGAGGTAGTCTCTCCCACGGGCGAGAAAGGCCCGTGCCGAGGTCGCCTCGCCAACGGGCGAGGACGACCCCTGCCGAGGTCATCCCGTTCTAGGGCAAGGGCCATCCCGTCCCGAAATCGTGCCTCCGCGTCCAAGTTCCCATAGCTCGACCATCAGGTCTACAGACACAATACTCATGTACCATCTCACTCGGGATTATCAAAGAAGGACTTCGGGAAAAGTTATGAAAGATCCGGTCGTCGAGATGGATCCTCACCTGTCGTATAAAACAGACGTGGTCAGCTTAAACACCGGTCGTCCTAACTATACGAAGAGTTGGAATCCATCCAGAAATACCAGCGTCAAGCCGAAAGCGGTGTCTTACGAGAAATTGTAGGAAAAACGTCTAAAGTCTGAAAACGGCCCGAAGTGGCCTGGATTACGGCTAGACGGCCCACTTACGATTTCAAAATAAGATTGAGTCCAAAGCTGGTATGACGGTCTATTTTTATTTGCAGGAAATGATAAATGTCAAGTTTCCGAAAAAAATCACGAGAGATGACAAAAAATGGAAAAGCCCGTCTCGCGACAAGTCCTGCCCAAGGGGAGTAAACCAACCTAGAAGGGAGTATATAAGGAGAGCATGGGGCGAGGAGGAAGGAGAGTTTTCTCAAAGAAAACTTAGCACTTAGAGCAAATTAGGCATTTTTCCGTTTTTACTATCGAGCTGCGACTCAACTAGGTTAGAACATAGGTGGCTAGACTAGCAAACATACCGACAGCTCTCGTGGCCTAGGATCCTACCTGTTGTTCACGCTCAAACGCGAATTCGGAAATAAGATCTTTTCGCTCATCTTTTGTTCTTACGATTAACTACTTTGTATTTTCTATCATATTGATTGTGTTGTGCGTGGCCCAGCAGATAACCGAGACCTTCAGGGAAGGCAAGGTTAACTTGGCTTTCCTCCGATTAATAAAACTCGACGGTGTGAATTCCGGTTCCTACAGTTTGGCGCTAGAAGGAGGGGGGTACGGATCTATCTCTCTCGCAACCACGCACGCTCAGTCAAATTTGACAACCGACGCTGACAAAGACCAGTAAACGCACGACGGGGCTCCATTGATGCCAACGCTGATAGAACTCCAGCTGGAAAGGTATCGACGGTCACCACTGTCACCGTGATACTATACCAGATGAAGGAATTGTTCGCCTCCGCTCAGAAAAAATCGGACGAACAAGGAAAACTCGTGACCTCTCTCGCAAAACAGGTGGAAACCTTAACGGCGAAGGCCAAGAGTAAAGCCCCGCGCGGGGCCACAAGAGCCCGCAGCGGTAGAAGACTCGATTTTGAGACTTCGGGCGATCGAGCTGCACGTGCGGACAAAACTTTTTCAGGCCAAAACCCTGACGCAATGCTCCCGCCAGGTGCACAGCCGACTACGGAGAACCTTCCACCTCCCACCATGAGCAACGAAGAGGACGATATCGAGCGGATCGATCTAGACATAAGCGACCAGTCCGACCGCTCGGACAAAGGCGCTGACGTCCACCCACGAAGAACGTGAAGCCAGTCAGCTCGGCAGGACGCGTCGTTCGAAAACCCATGACAAAGGAAGAAGAAAACTTCTATTGGGTAGAGCAGGAAGAACTGGCCGAGAATCAGGCTCGGATCCACCGCAACCAGCACCGGCAGGTTCGGAAGGCCGCCGCAAACCCTGACGAGATCCATGATCTCCGCGAGTGTATCCCAAAAACCGCGGCAGAGGTGAAAGCGGTAAAATCGCACATCCACCACGCGACGAGAGCTGCGCCCGAGATCGACAGACTTGTCGAGGAAGCACACAAAACTACGTTCACTGCCTGGATTACGGAAACTAACATCTCCGATCCAGGGAAGATCAAAATTCTCGTCTACGATGGCACCACCGACCCGAAAGCGCATCTGCAGTCTTTCCAGATTGCGATGGGAATGTGCAAAATCAAGGAACGCGAACGAGACGCTGGCTACTGCCTCCTCTTCGTCGAGAACCTCAAAGGAGCCGCACTCGAGTGGTTTTCTCGCACGAAACGAAACTCTATTGGAAGTTTCCGCCAGCTCGCCTCGGAGTTTCTCAAGCAATACTCCATGTTCATGGAAATAGAAACCTCAGACGTCGACCTATGGAGTCTGTATCAAATAGAAGACAAACCACTCCGCAAGTTCATGAACAGATTCAAGCTAGTAATGGCAAGAGTCACCGGGATCAGCGACAGAGTGGCAATCGATGCTCTGCGGAAAACTCTCTGGTATAGGTCAAAACTCCGACAATAGATATCTCTCGAAAAACCAAGAACAATCCAGGACGCCCTTCACAAGGCAACAGACTTCCATCAACATGGAAGAGGAGGTGAAAGTCCTCTCCCAGAAGTATAACCCGCAAAAAGCGTTCACCAGACGAAGAAGCTCTCGTAACGACAAGTATGTCCACCATGAGGGGGAAGACGTCCAGGACGAGCACAACTACGCCATCAACTCCGAATAAGGGAAAACCTCCGGAAATACCTGGACAAAGGATAGCTCCTACTGCGAGTTCCACCAGACCAGAGGGCATTCCACCATGAACTGCAAGGTTTTCGGAGCAAGGCTCGCTGTGAAACTCCTTGCTGGCAAACTGTCGAAGGTCACGGGAATAAAAGACCTCCTTCTGGAGTCCCAACCGCCCTCCCAAACCTGACAAAGAATCTCCCGAGAGCAACGCAAACCACTCCGGCGAGAAACGCAGAAGAAGGCAAGATGACCGTGGAAACGCCACCAACCGTCGCAGGGTAAGCATGATCATCGGAGAATTGCAATTCTACCGCGACTCGGTCTCATCAATCAAGGCCTACGGAAGAAAGGCAGAAACGAATTCTAACTGGATGGCTCGGTCCCCGACCGACGACACTCCTAACTACACGATCGTTTTCGAAGAGCGGGAAACCATCGGAATCGATAAACCTCACTGCGACCCGTTGGTCATCGATTTAGTGATCCGAGACCTCGAACTAGGAAGGGTCCTCATCGACACAGGCAGCACAGTCAACGTCATCTTCCGCGAGACTCTCCGAAGACTGAACATCAAACTCGAGGAATTCGTCCCGGAACCAAAACCTTTGACTGGTTTCTCGGTGTTGGTGTCAAAATCGGTCACGACGGAATCAATGACTGAAAGTCTCTGGAAAGTATTTCTCAAAACAAAAAGTCTCGGAGAATATGAAAAGAAGTTATACGAGATTTTCTCAAATTAGAATATCCACTCTCTGGTGAGGTCGAAAACGGTTATCTCGAAATCTACGGCTAAAGATCCTTCCAAACTCAAAGATTTCCCGCACGAACGACTAACGGGGGAAAGATCGGGCAACGGAAAACCCACGGGCGGCAAAGGACCCCTGGCGCCGGCGGCAAGCGTCACGCCGGCCGGCCTGGCGCCGGCGGAAAGGACCCCTGGCGCCGGCGGCACGCGTCACGCGAGCCGGCCTGGCGCCGGCGGCACCCCGGCAGCACGCGTCACGCGAGCCGGCCTGGCGCCGGCGGCACCCCGGCAGCACGCGTCACGCGAGCCGGCCTGGCGCCGGCGGGCGGCACCCCGGCAGCACGCGTCACGCGAGCCGGCCTGGCGCCGGCGGCACCCTGGCCTGGCGCTGGCGGCGGCGGCACGCGTCACGTGAGCCGTCCTGGTGCCGGCGGCACCCCGGCCTGGCGCCGGCGGGCGGCACCCCGGCCTGGCGCCGGCGGGCGGCACCCCGGCCTGGCGCCGGCGGCACACGTCCCGCAAGCCGGCCTGGCACCGGCGGCAAGCCCCCTGACGCCGGTCGACGGCCCTTGTCCTGGTCTCGGTCCCATCATGCTCAGTCTGATCCCATCTTGGCTTGTTTGGATCGATCCTCGTGAGTTTGGTACGATCACGGCTACGGAATGAACATCTTTCGATTCGGTTGGAATCGTCCTCAATGTTTTACGACAAAAAATAGAAGGATTGGATTTCTTGTAGAAGATATCGCATAAAACAAGATCGATTAACTCGAACATCGATCCTTTAGGCTATGCGGTTAATTTTACGAGAAAGATAGTCTTTCCGAGAAATCGTATAAAACGTTCAACGACTTAAGACAAGTCCACGGACTTACTTACGATTTTAAGAATTCAGGCCCAATCAGGCTATGACGGTTTATCCGATTTCCCAAACATCGGATAAACATCAAGTCACCGAAAAATAGGGGAAAACTCGAGGATAATTACAAAGATCGACGAAAATGGAATACTTCCTGAAGAGATAAACTTGGGCCTAAAGGCGAGGTCCATCATCCTAAGGCAAACCGACCTAGGAGTGGGTATATAAGGAGAGCAAGAGCAGAGGAGAAGAGGATCCGAAAAATCCAGATTGGAGACCTAGAGAGCTCCTGTTAGCTGATAGAACTTAGAATTTAGGCGGTTAGACTAGCAAGGCAGGCCCTAGAACGTCTGGCCGGCTCCTGCTCGCAAATCTCCGCTCCTCTAGGAAGGATCAGACAATTCTTTTACTTAAGAGCTCCGCACATAGAAACCCTAGGCGTTATTTTCGACATGCCTGTTTCTATGACAAACGCTCATACTAGACGAACCCGCCCAGACGGTTCGATCTCTTGTTCAATTACACCTAAACTGAACTACGTCCGACTTGATCCTCGAAAGGGGTACGTAGGCAGCCTTTCTTAAGGTCCAGTCCCAAATCTTAACAAAACCTTTTCCGCATTTATTCGGTCACTTGTCGTTGGCTGTCGCAGAGAATCCGGACCTTCAGGGAAAGTCGGGTTAACTTGGCTTTCCTCCGCAATCTTATTCACTAAAATTGACGGTGTGAATTTCGGTTCCCACAGTTTGGCGCTAGAAGGAGGGGGGACGGATTACTCTTACTCATACGGCCGCAAAGCGCTTGATCGAACCGATGTCCGGAAATATGAAAGAAAAAGTTGCAGTTTGCGTCAACGATGGTAAAATAACTCGAGCAGCGACTGTTCCTACGGCCAACGCTTACGCAAACGCCACGGTGCTCGAGCAAATCAAAAACCTAGCCGCGGCTTTCCGCCACAGGAAGAGCACGAAAATGAGCTCGCAATTTCTCTATCTAAACAGGAAGGGCAACGATAAAATCTATCAAACCCCAAAAATTCGTCTTATTACCAAGTTAGAGAAATCGCAACGAGCAAGGTTTCTACGAAAAATGTTTCTTTCGAGAACCTCTCGGAAAAATAAAACTTATTCTCCTCGAAACCTTGGGGAAACCCTATATTACTCGCGGAACAGAAGCACGGCGAATCGGTTCACCGATTCCCACTGTCGTACTTCTTACAAACAACTCTCGAGGAACAAACGGAAAAACGAAAGGAGGTCGGAGCTTGATCTTACTAGGACGACTTGCCATAGGGTAAGATCAGTCTTCCCAGTCCGCCTTAGTAAGAGCCCACTTTGTTCTCCTTTGTTTCTAGGTCAAAATGGCTTTCGTTTCATCTCAATCGGAGTTTCCGTTGAGATTTTACGAAGAGAACAAAGTCACTGTCCCGGCCACCTCGCCGTGGGCAAGGACAAACATTACCGAGGTCACCTCACCCTCCGAAATGGCTACCTCGCCACAGGGCGAACTCACCTTCGTTATCCTTTGAGTCTAGATCAAAGTGGCTTTCGTTTCGTCTCAATCGGAGTTTCCGTTGAGATTTTACGAAGGAAACAAAATCACTCTCCCGGCCACCTCGCCCGTGGACGAGAACAACCATCACCAAGGTCACCTCGCCCATGGCCACCTCGCCTGTGGAAACCTCACTTTGCTCTCCTTTGAATCTAGGTCAAGATGGTTTTCGTTTCGTCTCAATCGGAGCTTCCGTTGAGATTTTACGAAGAAAACAATGTCGTTGTCTCGACAACCTCGCCCATGAGAAGGATCTCTCTGTCCCGTCATAGGACGAGACCGGTCCTGTCTCAGTACCATGCATCTTTGCCTGAGTTTTTCGTAACTCGGTCTTTGAGTCCTTGAGCCCCGGGGATCGACGAAGGCAAGCAACAGCAGCATCGGCGGACGCGGGACACGGCACGGGCGGTAGGGCGCCTGGCGCCGGCGGCAGGCTTGTCCTCTCCCGTCTGGCGCCGGCGGCAGGCCCATCGTTTCCCGTCTGGCGCCGGCGGCAGGCCCATCGTTCCCGTCTGGCGCCGGCGGCAAGGGTCCTGGCTCCCATCCGTGCAGTCGTCTCGTGATCTCGGGCAACGGCAACATCTTGGTCCCTTAAACCCATGTTCGGATTGTTCGAGAAACACAACGATTCTTCCGCAAAGCCTTCTCGATTGTTTAACAAAGTTCATATTTTAAAATCAAGCTCGGCAATATTTTACGAAACACCATTCGTAAAGTCATACAAGATTATATGAAACGAAAAGGACCTAACCAGTTCGCTCATAGCCTGACGTGCTAAGAGACTCACTCGAGTGGCGTCTTGCCCAATGTCTCCATTTGTTTAAAGCACCCACCTTAGCCTTCTTCGAGTTATCGCCTACTTCTCCTCTCTTTGTTTCAACGATTCTGTAATGTTCCTTCGGACACATTGTCAATTTAACCAGCAGTACGAAGAAACGAGAACAGGAACTTAGGCGTTCATATCTCTCTTTCGCTCCGATATTCTCGTCATAATTTCATCGAAAAACCGATTCTCGTTCGGTATCAAACTTTTCAAAGTCCTTTGACGATGAACCGTTAAAAGTCACGAAACAAAGAGGAACGGGCAAGAGGCAGCCTTGAATGATCGATGAGACTAAGGCAGAACATGCAAACCGATCTAGTCTCTCGAAAAACCAAGACACGATCGCCCCGCGCTGTAAAAGCATACTCATTCCGCTTCTTAAAAGAAAGAAAAAACGTACACAAGCCTTCGGAAGAACGGCTAACCCGTTTTCTTTCGTAAAAAGAAAAGGAAAGTAGGTACGTATAATCCCATCTTCGAAAACTTTTTGCTTCAGCATCAAGACAACGCTTTTGACAAAGCAAACTCTCGCAGCAATAAGATTCGTCTAAAAGACGCTAGCGGCATAGCCCAACCGTTACAAACATAGTCTTGAAAACTCTACGTCGTCTCTCGTTGCAAACTCGCGACTAGAAACGTGTACCAACGTCAGACTAATAGCACGACGGTGAACTACGAAAATAACGAAATAACCTTCGGTAAAACTCCATGAGTAGTTCGAAGCAGCTTTCGTCCAAAGGTCGAAATCATAGCGGAAACATCTCCCGTGTAATCCACGGAAACATCGCTACTTTAACAATTTGCAATTTTCTATCTCCATGAAACCGGTCATCCATTACTTTCGTATAACAAGAACATTTTAAAACAAAACAGCCTATGGAAAAAACATGATCGGTCTCATGCAAAACGATTTCGCAGTACGCAAAAGTGAATGAGGAAAACATAATCCGTGGTCGCGAATACCGCAAGTAATTTGTGAGAAACACTCTCCGGTTACCTTTGCGAAAACCCCCTCTCACATCACTTTTACGAAAAATCCTCTGTATGGTCGAGTCAATTCATACAAAACAACTTTCGTAAAATAAACATAATGGGTCCAACGAGTAACTGTCATAGACAGTTTTTGCTCCACAAGGTTTCTGGCTCCTGCTTTCACTCCCCGCGGTTACGTCCGAGCAGGAAATAATCACGCAGGCGAACCCGCACATGTCCTGCATTGATCCCTTAAACTTTTTCCCCCCGGGTAAAATGAAACGATTTTCATGCAACAAAAAAGAATTTATACGAGCCATTCATCGTATAACTAAGACCTAAAGTAGAAGGTCGTTTCTAAAAGCCATCAGCCATAACTCAGAAATCTCCGCTATGCTTGGCATGTCTATCTCGGCAAACGCTATTTGGCCCTCGGCCAACTACGCCCTTCCGTAAAGCCCGGACCTGAATTCGGCATCCCCATTAAGAACAATCGTAAACTAACATGACCTTAATAAGGGTCATGGTCTGATCGTTTGCCAACAACTTCCTTGGCGATACGGCTGAATCTAGCCTCCATGCCAATCCAAAGCTACTGAGCGAGCACCGCTCCAATCACTAAACGGCTAAAAACAACAATCCACAATTTGTTCATAGAACGCCAAGTGACTATTACGCAAGCAATTTGTCGCATAACCCAGAATCGGAAATCATACGATAAACTCTTCATACCAAAACTCACTTCTAACAACCATATGGTTAACGGAAGATTTAAACTCATCGTCAATCAATTAAGTTCTATACGCCCCGTAAACACGGCATGAAATGAAACACTCGTGACAAGGCTCCAAGAATTATACGAGTCATCCTTAATATATACAAAAAAATCCCGGAAGGCCAACACTTCACGAAGCACTGTGAATGTAGACGCTTCTCCCTGGGTCGAACTTACGCGACCCCTTGGTCCTGCGTCCAAACCGAAACAACAGTTTCTGGCTTCGAACATTCGCAAAACATCTCCAAAGCCCGCGAACATTTCAACCACGAAATGCGGCACAAGGGAAACTCGACCTTCAGCACTGCGAGACGTCGCTAACGCTCGAAGGACATTCTTTTCCTCAAAACATACAAACACACCTCTAAACGGTAACATGCCTCTAAACTGGCATCATGTCGTTGTTGCTGATCACAACAAACGAACTCTAACGTCCTAAACAGACAAATAGCCGCCCTTCAAGGGGTAGGCTCTCTTGCATCCGACAAGGATAAACATAGCGCGCTATACAAGAAATCCAAATTTTGGTTTAGCTCTTCGTAAAGGAAGTAGCTCGACTCACGCCTAGACAAATCATATAAGCCGACAACCATTCGCGGATTTTAAACGGTACGAGTCAGGTTAAAATCGCAAACAGGCAAAACGAAAGCCGATTTGTCATCGCAAAGCCTCAGTCCGAGAGTAAACCTAGGTCTTTCCCTAAACCCAGCCACGCTGGATCTTGACATCTCACAGGCATAGTATGGTATACGAGATCCAAAAATTTGTCTCTTCACTTAAGCCTATTCGTTTCACGAACTTTTTGCGTAAATCGGTAAACCTCGGAAAATCTCGCTTTATGCAAAAAATAGGTACGGTGATCATCAGGGAACTAGGAATGAGACGACAACTCAGACCCTCTTTCTCATACTTCGAAAAAACTGAAGTTCATAAAAAATCGAAAAACACATAATGGCCTCACAACGCCAAGACCAAAACAAATACATCAACAGCATCATGCTCGAAAGTCTCTCATGACACATAACCAGACCATATAAGTCTCGCTGGAAAAATGATCACAATGGTCTTAAACTCCAAAACGAAGTACGGAAGGATTGATCCCTACAACAAGGGTACGTAGGCAGCCTTCGAAAGGTGCAGCCCCAATCTTACCACTTTCAACGGAGCCTTTCAACCATTAATTCCGCCTATCTTACCTAACATGTCTTATCGCTCGCAAGAACATCACGAAGGTTCTAACGAGCTGGGGGGCTAACTGTTGGTGTCAAAATCGGTCACGACGGAATCAATGACAGAAAGTCTCTGGAAAGTATTTCTCAAAACAAAAAGTCTCGGATAATTTGAAAAGAAGTTATACGAGATTTTCTCAAATTAGAATATCCACTCTCTGGTGAGGTCGAAAACGGTTATCTCAAAATCTACGGCTAAAGATCCTTCCAAACTCAAAGATTTCCCGCACGAACGACTAACGGGGGAAACATCGGGCAACGGAAAACCCACGGGCGGCAAAGGACCCCTGGCGCCGGCGGCACGCGTCACGCGGGCCGGCCTGGCGCCGGCGGCGGCAAGGACCCCTGGCGCCGGCGGCACGCGTCACGCTAGCCAGCCTGGCGGCCGGCGGCACCCCGTCCTGGCTCCGGCGGCACGCGTCACGCGAGCCAGCCTGGCCCGTCGGGCGGCACCCCCCGGCCTGGCGCCGGCGTCACACGTCACGCTAGCCGGCCTTGCGGCAGACCCCCCCGCCGCGCCGGCTGGCACGCGGCACGCGTCCGCGAGCCAGCCTGGCTGGTCGTCGGCACCACCGTCCTGGCACGCGTTCGTCACGCCCGGCCTGTCTCTTTTTCACCCCTTCCCTTCCCTTTCCGGTAAGTTCATCGCGAGCCGCCTGTCTCACGCGGCTCTGACCGGTCCTGGCACCACCGGTTCGCGCGTCACCGCGCCTGGATTCACCGTTCTCACCGTGCACTGCGCTCGTGTCCCACTTGAGCCAGGCAACCGTCACCAGCGGCCTGGGCCGGCCCCGGCCTGCGCCGGCAGCACCCTGGCCTTCCGGACTCGGCCACTTCCTGGCCCGGCGCACGCGTCACCGCGGGCCGCCTTGCGCCGGCGGACACGTCCCCAGCAGGCCTGGTGCCGGCGAAAGCCCCCCTGACGCCGGTCGACGGCCCTTGTCCTGGTCTCGGTCCCATTATGCTCGGTCTGATCCCATCTTGGTTTGTTTGGATCGATCCTCGTGAATTTGGTACGATCACGGCTACGGAATGAATATCTTTCGATTCGGTTGGAATCGCCTCGATGTTTTACGACAAAAAATAGAAGGATTGGATTTCTCGCAGAAGATATCGCATAAAACAAGATCGATTAACTCGAACATCGATCCTTTAGGCTATGCGGTTTATTTTACGAGAAAGATAGTCTTTCCGAGAAATCGTATAAAACGTTCAACGACTTAAAAAAAGTCCACGGACTTACTTACGATTTTAAGAATTCAGGCCCAATCAGGCTATGACGGTTTATCCGATTTCCCGAACATCGGATAAACATCAAGTCACCGAACAATAGGGGAAAACTCGAGGATAATTACAAAGATCGACTAAAATGGAATACTTCCTGAAGAGATAAACTTGGGCACAAAGGCGAGGTCCATCATCCTAAGGCAAACCGACCTAGGAGTGGGTATATAAGGAGAGCAAGAGCAGAGGAGTAGAGGATCCGAAAATCCTAGATTGGAGACCTAGAGAGCTCCTGTTAGCTGATAGAACTTAGAATTTAGGCAGTTAGACTAGCAAGGCAGGCCCTAGAACGTCTGGCCGCCTCCTGCTCGCAAATCTCCGCTCTTCTCGGAAGGATCGGACAATTCTTTTACTTAAGAGCTCCGCACATAGAAACCCTAGGCGTTATCTTCGACATGCCTGTTTCTATGACAAACGCTCATACTAGAAGAACCCGCCCAGACGGTTCGATCTCTTGTTCAATTACACCTAAACTGAACTACGTCCGACTTGATCCTCGAAAGGGGTACGTAGGCAGCCTTTCTTAAGGTCCAGTCCCAAATCTTAACAAAACCTTTTCCGCATTTATTCGGTCACTTGTCGTTGGCTGTCGCAGAGAATCCGGACCTTCAGGGAAAGTCGGGTTAACTTGGCTTTCCTCCGCAATCTTATTCATTAAAATTGACGGTGTGAATTTTGGTTCCCACACTCGGGCACAACGTGGATGACTCTCGGATCGATCAAACTTCCGGTCATGGCTAAGGAAGTCCCGAAAATCGTTGACTTCGCCGTAGTCGATAACCCGGCCATCTATAATGTCAGCATGGGAACCCCCTGGATCAACGCCATGAAAGCGGCACCGTCGACTTACCACCTTGGCATCAAGTTCCCAACACCAAACAGAACAGCGGCAATCTGGGGATGCCAGAAACAATCTAGGCTCTGCTTCTTGGCCGAGCAAAAACTATGACAAACTCGGAACACCCCCATGGTCAGCCCGAAGCGAGTCAAGAAGACTCAGAGTATTCCCGAGAACCCCGTAAAAAGTGATCCGGAATCACTCAACCAGGTAACGACTCCGGACAGCGACGCAGTCCCGAAGTCCATCGCCTTACCAGCGGAAAACCCGACTCATGAAATGACCTCCGACCTAACTAAAGCCTCAACGGACGAAGTAACAGGAACGGTCCCACCCAGCGAGTAGGAACGCCCGCAACAACAAGCAGAACTACGAGATGGCTTGATACTCGAAAGAGGTACATAGGTAGCTTGTCTTATCGGCAAAATCAGCTATCCCCCTCATTAAAAAGGGGAGGGAGTGGGTATGTATACTCCTATACTCCCGCCAAGTCCAAAATATCCATGCATGTACTCGATATTCTCGAGACTTTCAAATAAAACTTTTTCTTGTCTCACGATTCACTTGCAATAAACCATAACAATCTGAGATCGCCCGGAACAAGGGTTTACGAAAATGCATATCCATCGAAGCAGTTCTTGGATGAAAACTAAACGATAGTTCATACGCACTAGTGGTCAAGCAAGACCAAGAAAAATACATCTTCTCTAAAAAACGAAGATCTAACCATCTCAAGGACATATCTTCAGGGAAGCGAGACGTCGAAAAAATTCCTCAAAAGGTATTATCCGAACACACAGTCCTTCCGCGACTTTTAAAAGAAATATATATGCCCGTCGATTGGCCCCGACGGACAAACCCAAAACGTTCTCCAAAAAAGAACTTGTAGTCAAACCTTTCACAAAAACTAAAGGTTCTCTTACATCAGACAAGGATACCATAGTGCGCTATACAAAAAATCCAAAATTTTGGTCAGCACACCAGACGTTCTCTGGAGAGTGCTTGGTTCTTCCCACACAAGTCGTATAAGCCGGCACCAAGCCGCGGACTTTAAATCGGAAAGAACCTGGTAGAAATCTCCAACAGGCAAAACGAAAGCCGATTAGTCATCTCACAGCCTCAGAGCCGAAAGTAAACCTAGGTCTTGCCCTAAGCCCAGTCCTACTGGCCCGTTAACATCTCAAGACATGATATCAAAACTGATACGAGATCTTAAAACATGTCTCCTCGTCCACATTTAAAAAAAGCTCACGAAACTTCGTTAAACTCCTAATTGTTTCCGAATACCCTCGTTCTTAAAAGAGCAAGCGAACAGGACGACAAACCAAGAGTTAAGATACGAAGTGACTACTTGTACCTTTCCCTCTAACACTTGACAGAAGTATAAACTAAAAATCGCAGAATGATAATAAAAATATTCGTCATATATATAAAAGCCGCAGAGCGGCTGGGATTCAAAGCCACCAACGGCCAGTCCCGCAAATATAGTCGAATGGCCCCATAAGGCTATAGCACGCTCATATAATTAACGGCCACACTCTGCCTAAAAATGCCACATACTACAATAAAGATAAAGATTAGGGAAAGCAATACCGACGATCCTCAAAGGTCAAGGTCAAGGTACCCGGACATCGACACGCCAAACGAGCTCACGGGCTGATCGACTTCTCCTTCCTCGTCCGCGGCACCGGCTTCCGCTTCCGCCGTGTCCTCCGAGACCACGATGGGATCCCAGAGTTCCCGGATCCTCCCCTCGATCGGAGGAACCGCCGACTCAGCATGGGCACACCCTTCCATAAGGCTCAACATCTCAGTGACCTCGGAAGGAAAGGAAAACTTAGCGTCCTGTGACCTCCAAAGGGTACCAACCGAACCGCGACATTCGCGGAAGTATCCCACGAAGTCCTGGGCATCCTTGAAACTCCTGAACTTAGCATCGAACAATGAGGCTCTCCTCGCTAGGTCAGAAGCAACCGCCCTCCTCTTTTTCCTCTCCGCACGAAGGAGAGCTCGGGAATGAGATTCGGCCCGCTCACGATCTGTTTCCACGACTTCGTTCTGGAAACGGACGAAATTCCTCTCGATCTCTTCGGCTTTGAAATGCGAAAGACGCGCCTCCCTGAAACCTCCGTCGAGCGCCGCGTTGAAAACCCGCATCCCCTGCAAAAACCAAGGATCAAATACGGAAACTACGAACTAGTATTTGACGAGTAAAGAATTATCGGGAACCGAACCTCGTTGATCAATCGAGAACCTTCCGCGACCACTCCTATCCTCGATACTTCGTCCAGCGATGCTCGAGTAGTAAAACCAGGAGGAAGGTTAGCAAAGAAGTCGTCCGGAAGAGGAGCCTCGCTATTCCCACTTCCATAACCTGGGGCGAACCCAGGAGTCCATCTGGGTAGCGGAAGGTCCTCTGAGATGAAGTTCCCATCGTCAAAAGCAACTCCCTTATCCTTCCGAGGCCTAACTCTCTCCCTCCGAACGGGAGCGACGTCAGGATTTGGCTCGTCATTATCCGGTGCACCAGAGGGTCGGAGGATTCCTCGCGATCGATGAAGCGCCACTGCACTCCGGATCCTGTCTAGGGTGAAGGAGTCCCAAAAGAACGGACCGTTGCGGAGAAGATCGCGCTTAGCGTACAGGTCCCTAGGGGTCGCGGGGAGGATGTTGTTCACTGCAAAATAAAAAAGAATGTGTTAGATACCTCCGAGTATCTGTAAAAACCAAATCTCCAAACATGGTACCATGATGAAAGTTCCATTTGCCACGGAACAAAGGGAGACAGCTTTCCTCGACGGAAGCACCGTCAATTCGGACGTAGAAAAAACGTCTGAACCATCCCTTGGGTTTGAAGTATGCCCCCGGATTATCGACATACGTTTCTTAGGAGCCATGCGATACGAGTAGTCGATCGAGGTCTTCCGTGTAGACCATAGCCCTTCAAAGTCGCCGGGGCTGAGATCCATTCCGAGCTCGTAGCTCAGGATCAAAATGCCGAGAAGGTTCGCAGCACCGCAACATTCAGCTGACTGATCGACAGCTTGAAACGGTCTAGTGCGCGGACAATGGCCTCAAGGATCGGGAACCACATGCGACAACGTGTCAAGAAAGCTTCGTAGCATGTGAAGAATCCCTCCGGAGGATCCTCCGCACTCTCTCCACGCACTGGGATTCGAAACAACACCTCCCTCCCTCGAAACTCTGTAAAACTCTCGAAGGGTTTTAAGATAGACGGGAGAGGTCCTACTCGAAAGGGTAGCATTGGGCTGCGTCACAGGCCTGAAGGGGTAAAAGACTTTGGGCGGAGGAGGTATCGAGCTGCACAAAGCTTCCCAGAACGCCTGCTTTTCTTCTTGCCCGACCTCGAATTCCTCTTTGGGAACAACCTCCTCATCGGCGCAAGGATTGTCGGAAGATGATTGGGGGGAGTCTGTTTTTTAGAGGATCTCTTTCTTGAAGTCATTTTGACACAAAGGTAAAGGGAGAGAGGATGAGAGAAGTTTTTACTTTGGAGAAATTTTCTTGTGGAGGAAAGTGAGCAAAGACTTACTCCACCCATATATAGGAAAAAGAGTTACTGTTCACTCTCGAACTTTTGGCAAAGGATTACGTCTGATTCTACCTAGACGAGTCATACCGCAAGCTAGGACCTCACACTCAGGTCCACGGATCCTAGCTAGTTGGGGGCTAACTGTTGGGGTCAAAACCGGTTACGACGGAATCAATGCCCGAAAGTTCTCGGAAAACCAACTCTTGTTTAGTCTATGAAAAACCAAACGTTCCCGGGAAACGGTTAATCGAATAAAAGATGGTTTTCCGCGGACACGAACTAGAGAGCATCGAGAATTCATTCAGTCCGGATGAACCGACAGGACCGGACCGGACATAAGCAAGTATGGATCGGACCGACCAGACATGAGCCACCTCGCCCACCGGCGAGGACGGCCCATGCCGAGGTCACCTCGCCCATGGGCGAGGACGACCCGCACTGAGGCCACCACGCCCACGGGCGAGGACGGCCCTTGTCGAGGTCACCTTGCCCACGAGCGAGGACGGTCCATGCCGAGGTCGCCTCGCCCACGGGCGAGGACGGCCCGCACCGAGGCCTCCTCGCCCACGGGCGAGGACGATCCGCACCGAGGCCGCCTCGCCCACGGGCGAGGACCACCCCTGCCGAGGTCGTCCTGTCCACGGGCAAGGTCGTCTCGTCCTAGGGGCAAGGACCGTGCCTCCTCGTCCAAGTTCCCATAGCTCGACCATCAGGTCTACAGACACAACACTCATGTACCATCTCACTCAGGATTATCAAAGAAGGACTTCGGGAAAAGTTATGAAAGATCCGGTCGTCGAGATGGATCCTCACCTATCGTATAAAACGGACGTGGTCAGCTTAAACACCAGTCGTCCTAACTATATGAAGAGTTGGAATCCATCCGGAAAGACCAGCGTCAAGCCGAAAGCGGTCTCTTACGAGAAATCGTAGGAAAAACGTCTAAAGTCCGAAAATGGCCCGAAGTGGCCTGGATCACGGCTAGACGGCCCACTTACGATTTCGAAATATGATTGAGCCCAAAGCTGGTATGACTGTCTATTTTTATTTGCAGGAAAGGATAAATGTCAAGTTTCCAAAAGATAAATATGAAGTTTTCGAAGATAAATGTCAAGTGTCCGAAGATAATCACGAGAGATGACGAAAAATGGAAAAGCCCGTCTCGCGAAAAGTCCGGCCCAAGGGGAGCAAACCGACCTAAAAGGGAGTATATAAGGAGAGCTTGGGGCAAGGAGGAAGGAGAGATCTTTCTCAGAGCAAACTTAGCACTTAGAGCAAATTAGGCATTTTTCCGTTTTTACTATCGAGCTGCGACTCAACTAGGTTAGAACTTAGGTGGCTAGACTAGCAAACATACCGACAACTCTCGTGGCCTAGGATCCTACCTGTTGTTCACGCTCAAACGCGAATTCGGAAATAAGATATTTTCGCTCTTCTTTTGTTCTTACGATTAACTACTTCGTATTTTCTATCATATTGATTGTGTTTTGCGTGGCCCAGCAGATAACCGGGACCTTCAGAGAAGGCTAGGTTAACTTGGCTTTCCTCCGATTAACAAAACTCGACGGTGTAAATTCCGGTTCCCACACAGCTTTTCGAGAAGAGGAGTTATACTGGCGACAAAAGAGCCGAGCTCTATGGCTTAAAGACGGAGATAGAAACACCAAGTTCTTCCATGCAATAACGAAGCAGGTGACTTTGAGGAAGAACTTCGTTATATCGATACCAGAGTCACCCTGTCCATGAACGCGTCCCTAGTGAGACCACCAACAGACTTGGAAATCAAGAAAGCTGTAGAAGAAATAAATCCCGACAAAGCACCAGGACCAGACGGCATGACAAGCCTCTTCTATCAGCGTTTTTGGGAGGTTACGGCCCGAGATGTAATCTCAATGGTGAAAGACTTTTTTTGATCAGATTCCTTTGATTCGAGGATGAACCAAACGAATATATGTCTGATCCCCAAGACGGAGAGGCCCATGGAGATGACCGAGTTCCGACCTATAAGCTTATGCAAAGTTAGCTACAAGATCATCTCCAAAATCATATGTTCCCGTCTAAAGAAGTTTCTACCAAAACTTATCTCAGAAACTCAATCCGCCTTTGTGGCGAGAAGACTCATATCTGATAATATACTTCTGGCACAAGAAGCTTTTCATGCTCTTCGTACCAACCCCATGTGCAAAGCGAAGTATATGGCGGTCAAGACCGACATGAGTAAGGCATACGATAGAGTAGAATGGAGCTTCCTGGAAGCCCTTCTTCTCAAAATGGGTTTCGCAGAAAAATGGGTATCATGGATACACTGGTGTGTATCTTCGGTATCATACCAAATCCTCCTTAACGGAGAACCCAAAGGAAACATTCAGCCATCCAGAGTGCTTCGACATGGCGATCCTTTATCCCCGTTACTTTTTATCTTGTTGACAGAAGCTCTAATTTCATAACTTAAAGGTGCAGAGGAGGAAGGCAGGCTAACCGGCTTAGAAATAGCTCGGGCGAGTCCTGCATTTTCACATCTCTTATTCGCCGATGACAGTCTATTCTTCTGTAAAGCAGATGTCCAGCAGGGTGCTGAGCTGATAAGGATCATTAATTTATATGGAAGGGCCTTGGGAAGTTACTTAATCCATCGAAATCATCTATCTTGTTTGGTAACAAAGTAGGACATGAAGTCAAGACAGCGTTGAAACAGATACTGGGTATCAATAAAGAAGGTGGAATGGGTATGTACTTAGGACTCCCGGAAAAGATATGTGGCTCATAAAGGCAGGCTTTTGCTTTTATCAGAGATCGTCTTAATGATCGTATCAATTCATGGTCGGCCAAATTGCTATCTAAAGGTGGCAAAGAAGTCCTCCTAAAATCAGTAGCACAAGCTTTGTCTACTTATGTGATGTCCTGCTTCTTATTACCAAAAGACATCATTAATAAACTTCAAGGATCTATAGCTAAATTATGGTGGAGCACGAAAGGGAATAATCGCGGATTGCATTGAATTGCCTGGGAGAAAATTTTTGTTCCCTTGGATAAAGGAGGTTTAGGTTTTAAAGATCTTCAAAACTTCAATCTGGCCCTTCTAGCGAAGCAGCTGTGGAGGCTGTTGCATCATCCTACCTCCTTATTAGCCCGGGTACTTAAAGACAGATACTATCGACATACTAGGCCAATGGAGGTAAAAACATATAACTCCCCTTCGTATGGGTGGAAAAGTATTTTAGCGGCTCAGGATTTGCTCTGAGAGGGACAGCGGAAAACGATTGGATCAGGGTACAACACTCAAGTTTGGATAGATCCGTGGATCCCGACCATACCAGCTCGTCCGGCAACGAACAATGTAGTTTATCGCGACCGCGACCTGTTTGTAAATCAGCTTATTGATCAATCATCTAAGCACTGGAGATTAGAGATACTTGAGGCTCAGATAGACCCGAGAGACATCCCCTTGATCCTGAGCGTTCTCCCCAGCCATATGTTTAGAGATGATGGATATTGCTGGAGTTATACAAAGACCGGTTTGTATACAGTGAAGTCGGGGTATAAACTTGCAAATCAGATGAAAGAGGAGAAACAAGAAAGTGCAGTTGTGGAGCCGAGTATCAATCCCCTAAAAGCTATGATCTGGAAGTTGAAAGCACCAAGGAAGATGAAGCACTTCCTATGGCAAGCTTTGTCAGACTGTGTCACAACGTGCAGCCGTCTCTCGGACCGTCACTGTGGAACTGATCGATCATGTCCCCGGTGTGGACATGAAGAGGAATCGCTCAACCATCTTTTGTTTCTCTGTCCTCCGGCGTTTCAAACGTGGGCACTTTCTGATATACCTACTATTCTGGGGACATTCCCTAGCGAATCTTTATACGAAAATTTTGACTACTTACTCTTACGTGCCAAAAAGATTGGCGCCCTAATATTCTCGCTAGGTTTCCGTGGATCGTCTGGTTCATATGGAAAACTAGGAATGAGAAGACTTTCAACGGCAAACAAATTTTACCTCCGGACACGGTACTACACGCAACTCGAGAGGAGGAGAACTGGTGGGTGGCACAAGTAATAGCAAGTAAGGAAGTTACTGGACGAAGCCATCACTCAAATGGCGGGAACGGGGAGAACGAGTCACCATTTCCAAGATGCCAAGTGGACGCATCTTGGGTGACAAATTTGACAGTTTCTGGAGGAGGTTTTGTTATCGACCTGGCGCATGGAATCCATACGTATGGCTCCATTGGTATGGAACAGGTTATCTCTCCTATGCATGCGGAGTTCACCATCTTGCTTTATGCAATGGAAAAGTCCCTCAAGCTAGGAGTTTCATCGATGTCCTTTGAATCGGACTGTCTTCAGCTTGTCAAGCTGATTAACGACGAGGAAGATTGGCCTGCTATGGCTTCTGAATGGAACGAATTCATTCATCTTTTATCCCTTTTTACTGAATTTTCTATTTCTTTTATCGCAAGAGAGCGAAATGTACGAGCAGATCTCCTTGTAAAACTCTATTTTCTCCCATGTAGACTCTGTAATTCCGGGGTGGCTAGCTCACAAGGCTAACCTTTTCCTTCTGAATTAATAAAGTATGGTGTTTGTCGTCAAAAAAAAAAAAAAACTTTTAACAGAGGAAGAATGTTTAGCACCTATTCCTGAGCAATGCAGGAAAACTAAGAAAACTCGTTATGTAAGTTTAAATATCTTAGCTCGTACAGAGATTACTACTGTATGGATCTAGATTAAAAATTCTTCTTTTTTACCACAAGCTTTTAATAATATGGCTTTCTGTCTTTGTTCGGCGCAATCACGCAAAGCCAACCGGAGATTGTATCAAATACTTTTCGGTCAGATACATTTCAAATAGTGGATGATGCATAGAGCTTGAATCGTGATGTACGGTTTGGAGAAGTTGGAATCAGCGGTCACAGTAACTAACAGTGATCTTTCCTTTATCTCGTGTAATGGAAACAGAGTCACCAATAGCTTCGGGTTTGTATGTGGCATACTTTTCGTTCCTGAAGAAACTTCTCAAGCGTAGAGATCTACACGATCTTATCATCGACTGGTTTACAGAAATCAATCACTAATAACACTCACTCAACTTCACAGCCACTTCGCTAGACATCTCTCCACACGACATATTTGTAAGGTTAGCTAAAAATCAGAAAATTGGTCAAGCCGTGGAAGGTTACAGAAAGTAGTGACCTAATTCCGATCGTGAAATAATCTAAAGATCATCGTTTTTTTTTTTCAAAAAAAGGATCATTGTTTTGCAGTAGATTTTATCAGAAAATTGTCATTATCTCTGTGATCTCTGTCGTGGATAATATCTAGATACTCATCACTTGTTCAGCTTGATAGAACACATTAATAGCTCTGAAATTTCCTCTGGTGATTGAGCATGTGTTAAAAAGAACAAAAGTTTACTTGAGCAACAAAATACCTGTAATTGGATCTGCTTTGAGTTGAGGCTGGTATCTTGCATCACAGTGCCTGTTGGTAAAAAGAAATCATAAGCTGTCCGAAAGGTTGCCTAATACTCTGCCGGATGGAAACTGCGGAGGTAAACACTAATACCTGTTCGTCAATGATGAGCAGCTCCAATGGCCATTGTGAGATATCGTTGAAATACAATACAACAGGAGACTTTCCTGATGATTGAGAGGATTTCATGGCCAACGATTGATTATATTGAATAGAGGTTGTAGAATATGGTTCCGTGAAAGCTTTGACGAATGGGTTTATATAGTATGATAGGGAGGTGGAAGGATAGCATCACTAATGAATATAGTAGTAAAGAACATGATGAATAATTAAGAGCGGCTCGTCATTAATACTCAGAAACGGACAGAAACCGAAGATTGCAGGGATTTGGAACGAAGTGGAAATATCTGAAACTACATATTGCTTTGTAAATTAAATTCAGTTTAGAAACAAGTATGGGTTTCGTATGGGCTAATCTATATTATTAAAATAGAAGTACAGTTAGAAATTAACTATTAATTTTCCAACTTATTTACACTACCTTGCCACTGACAATTAATGAATCTATTTTTAGTTTCCTTTGTCTTTTACAGATTAATAAATGCATGTCTTAAAGATCTATTTTAAACTAACAAAAAATAAAAAATCGTTAGAATATTAAATATTTATATATACGAGTTACCTTAAATAAATATAGTTATAATAAAAGGTAGATTCTTAGTGAACATGAATCATATATTTTCTTCACTTTTTTCTACACATGTCTAAAAATATTGAACATGAATTATATCATATTGTGTGATTATTTTTCATATGTCAGTAATTTCAAATTTCACAATTTTATTATATTAAAATATGATAAAGTAATATATTTGGATAAACCTAAATATACTAATAATTATAGACAAATATCTCACATTTCTCAATCAATATCTAAAAAAAACAAGATATTTTCAAATTCAATGCCAAATTTTGACTACAATTTTAAAATATTATTTCCAAAGACATCCTCCTACATTTATGGCATTTGAATTTTATATTATATTCCTTATAATTTTAAAATGGATGCATTTGTATAAGGGAGTTATTTATTTTTGAATTCGATTGAATTTATTTCTTTGTTTTTTCCGCTTGAAAATATTATTGATTATCAATAGCAATAAAATTATTAACTATCCAATAAATAACATTACATGAACATATTTGTCTATTCGCACTACACGATTTTAAAACACTAAAATAAATTTAACACATCTTACTCTTATTATTTTTCTTTCCATAAATATTTACATGAATCGTAGTTTAATGTTTTTCATTAATATTTAATATTCTTTAGTTATCCGATAGATTTTTTTATAGTTGATATTTTATGTTATAGTTTTAACGGGATAATTTTATCAAACACGTAAAATGTTAATAATTTTTATAGAGTTTTACCGAGTTAACCGGTGTCGATGCTTTTTGGGTTTTTACAGATTTTATCATGTTTTTGAATTTTTTTGTTAAATCTTAACCGGATTACTTACGGATCACCGGATTTACTAGCCATGGTTTTGGGTCGAGAACTAAAACATTTAAACTGCCACTAAATTTGTTATTTTCATCTATTAAACTAAGTTGACATTGTTTCATCTATTCCCTCCATAGCTAATGAATAGCTAAAAAGGAAATTTAATACCCGTGCGGTCGCACGGGTCAAGGTTTAGTATAGAGTTATTTGTAAAGTTGGTTAAAAGTTATTGTTGCTGTTGGGCCAAACGATTAGTATCAGTATTAGTATTAGGGTTGCTAGCCAAAGGACTCGATATCTTGAAGCCTAACATGTTAAATTCATGATGACGTGGAAGAATAATTGGATGAGAATATTTCATCCTATAAGGCACCTCTAATTGAGCTCTAAATTAGTGGCTTTTATATACATAGTAGAGATTAAGTATAATTTCATATTCAATATTTAACTAAAATACGGTGGGTCATGCTTAATATACCAAAAATCGTGTACTTTATATATTAGTAGATTTCATTCCTAAATATCAGCAACATACATTTTTTATGTGGTCTAAGTGAACTATTTTAAGCCTTTTTATTTATTATTTAAAAAACTAGCAACAACACCTATAACATTGTGCGAATATAATAGTATATTCATACAACCTTATAATCAACATGTTTATATTTATACTAATGATATTTTTCTTAATATAGTTTTAGGGGCTATCCCAACATACATGTAAAATATTTAGCAAATATGCTATTTTTGAAAGCATAAAATACATTTTAGTTTATGTTTGGGCGTTTAGGTACACGTTAGGATACAGATTGAGTATTTTAAAATTTTCAAAATTATATCACATCTTAGATCTTACTCAGGTGAATTTGTAAGTACGGATCGGGTTTAAATAACACATCGGTTTTTCTTCTAATTTGTATCAAATCCAAAAATCCATAAAATAACCATTTATCGTTCAGATTTAGGTTATATTGGTTTGGTTCGGTTCAAGATATATCCAAAGTTAAATCCAATATTTAAAAGAAAAACATAAGAAATCAATATTTATTTATATATAATTAGTATTTAAAGTATTTATTTAAATTTTAAATATTTATTTTTAGATATGATTTCAAAATTAATATAGAATTCAAATATTTAAAATACAAACCCGTTCGAGTTTGAATAATAAAACTTCGGGTTAATATATGTTTTGTACCACTTTACAAGATCCATTCTGGTATTTTTTTACATTACGGACCGGGTGTGGATCAAATTTGGTTTGAATTTTGGGTTAAAAATTTATACTGATGTCCAATTTAAATAAAGAAAAAATACGACTATATAAAATTTTTACCAAAAACTTTTTCCGCGCTTTCAAAGCGCGGTTCAAAATCTAGTGTAGGTTTAATGTTAAAAGTAATATTTAAAGGTATATCAAGGGTAAAAAATAGAGATGATCCTCTTTTAATAGAATTGATTTTTAGTATTTTATTTTTATGAGTCAAAGTTTTTTTATCTAAGTAAATATATATTGATTTATTTGTTCAAAAATATATATTGATTTTTATTCAAATTTTTTTTTGTAAGTAAAAATAAATATTTTTAATGAAAATTGCACCAAATCTTTTTATAAATGATACTTGCAATAATAATAATAACTTGAATAGTTTAGTAATCTTAAATTTACTTCCAAAACTATACTGTATAGATTTTGGTTTTTCTGTATCTTAACTATTGTGTTAAATACGTAAATTTATGTATTTATAATATGTTCACATATAGAAAAATATACTTGAAGGCGGGGAGGAGTAATATACCAATCGCACAGATTGAATCATTACTTTTAATATTAATAGGTTGACCGTCCACATTTGATATACAGTAAAAACTTTATAAATTAATAATATTAGGCCTACGGTATTTTATTAATTTATAGAGTCATTAATTTACAAGACTTTTTATTTTAAATTTTATCGTATATACATTAATTAAAATTTATAAAATCATATTATTATTTTTATTATATTACTTGGGTATATAAAATTTGTTTCATAGAATTTACATGTTGTTATGGATATAATTTTACTAAATATTACCATAATATATTGAAAGGTTAAGAAAATCAGAAGTAAATTCTATTGTGAATATAAAATATACAATACAATTTTTTGTTTGTAGTTATATAAACTATATATGTATACACTACGCTATTATTTTATGATTTTAATGGGAGTATATATTTACATAGGATTTTGTATAAAATTATTATCTTATTATCTTATCGATTCATATCATATTTTGATTCCGTCCAATTTCAGGAAAGAGATTTTTATTAATTTACTGTATTTACTAATTGGTTTTCTGCAAAAAAAACCCTCGAAGATGATTTTTTGCATATTAAACCGCCAACTTGAAAACCCTTTTTAACTGAAATTAAAGCTACGTCACTTTGAGCAATTTATTATTTTTGTAAAAAACACATACAATAAGCATTGAATGCTGGTTCCCAGATCAACCAACATAGACCAAACCATTTATGCTGTTGTGTTTCTTTTTTTAACCATCAAACACAATTTTTTTATTTGACTGTCTCTTTGTGGTTTGACTTGTGGGTTTTCAAGTTTACAGTTTAATATGCGAAAAAATTCATCTTCGAGGGGTTTATTTTTTTGTAGAAAACCCTTTATTAATTTATAGAGTTTCTACTGTACATCAAATTAGAAGTAATAATATTAATATTTATAATTGTCCAACAAATATGTTTATTTTGAGTGATATGGGTCCCAAAAATTATGGGAAAGTGGAGGTTACAAAATTATTTTATTAGTAAAAAGAATTTATGATTATACTATTTGCCTTGCACAAGAAAAGATTTATACAGTTTGATTTATATTTATATGTAGGTTTAATGGTCAATTTTTTTGTTTTGTTTTATATTATAAATTTAAATATTATATCATGATGTTTATATAGTTTTTAAAAAATATTTAAATTTCAATATTTAAGTATTTATAATTTAAATATTTTAAATTTTAAATAGTTTATAATATCATATATTATTATATATCACGATATGTAAATTCCTCGTAATATTTACAAGGAATCTACAAGGAAGTACTTATAAAATCTCGTAATATTTATAAGGTGTTTATAAGGAAATACTTGTAAATTTCTTGTAAAGATTACAAGGACATTACATGGAAGTACTTGTAAGTTCGCCGTAAAATGTACAAGTATTTATAGAGAGCACACTACAAGAAAACATGCCTCTAACAACGAAAAATTATGAGGAAAAAAGTTTCTCGTAAAATTACGTGGTGGTTAGGGTGACTTTACGTAGAAAGACAGTTTCGTCATAACAGCCTTGTAAATTTACAAAGAAAAGCTTTCCTTGTAAATGCAAAGCAAAGTTACGACGAGAGTGCACGGAAGTTAAAAATTTCGTCGTAACGTGAATGTAACAGTTACAAGTACTTTACGACGAATAATGTAACTGTTATGTTATGTGAAAACGTGAATTTAGTGAGCTTCACTTGACAATTTTCGTAGTAAAGTCGTTGTAACTGCATTGTAAAGACTTGTAAAATCTTAGTAAATAGATTTCCTTGTAAATTCGTTGTAATACCTTCACCTACCAAAACCTCGAGAATTCCCTATATATATGGCATTTCTCAATCCTAAAAACTCACACATTCGACATCAAGAAAAAAAATCAAGAGAAAAAAAAATGTCTAACGACAGAAATATTTATGAGATACGGAGTTGGATGTATTCGCACAAAGATTCCGCCGGTAGAGTGACTGATGCATTTCTTAGCGGGCTAGAAATATTCATGTACCAGACGGGCTGTTCTGCCCTTGTCGTAAATGCAAGAATTCAAAATTTGCATGTAGTGAAACTGTATGGAAGCACTTAATGAACAGAGGGTTTACACCATTGTACTATATTTGGTATCAGCATGGAGAGGGTTATGTCGGAAATGAAGCTAGTAGTAGTAATAGCAATTTTCAAGATGCTGGTAATAATGTAGAACCGAATCAATTGCATAATGAATATAGTTACCATCAGGAGCAGCAGATGGTAAATCATGATAGAGTTCACGATATGATTATTGATGCATTTTTAGAAACTACTACAACAATAGCTGATGAAACCGGAAATGTTGAAGAACCTAATTTGGATGCAAAAAAGTTTTATGAAATACTAAATGCTGCAAATCAACCAATCTACACTGATTATAGAGAAGGTCTCTCTAAATTATCCCTAGCAGCTAGGATGATGAATATTAAAACAGATCATAATTTATCTGAGAATTGCATGGATGCATGGGCGGAGTTGTTTAAAGAGTATTTGCCAGAGGACAACGTGTCAGCTGAATCTTATTATGAGATTAAGAAATTGGTTTATAGTCTTGGGTGACCTTCGGACATGATTGATGTTTGCATCGACAACTGCATGATCTACTGGAAAGATGATGAGAAGATAGAAGAGTGTCGATTCTGCAAGAAGCCACAATTTAAACCGCAAGGACGTGGGAGGAATAAGGTACCGTACCAAAGGACGTGGTAACTACCAATTACGGACAGGTTGAAAAGACTATATCAATCTGGGAGGACTGCTGGAACGATGAGGTGGCATGCTGAACATGTCCAGAGGGATGGCGAGGTCGCTCATCCATCAGATGCAAGAGCGTGGAAACATTTCAACAAGGTGCACCCAGATTTCGCAAGCAATACTCGAAATGTCTATCTTGGGTTATGCACATATGGGTATAGTCCATTTGGAATGTCTGGGAAACAGTATTCTTTGTGTGGCCAGTCATTCTTACCCCGTATAACCTGCCTCCGGAGATGTGTATGGAACAAGAATTTCTATTATTGACCATATTAATCCCTAGTCCGAAGCATCCAAAACGGCCGCTAGATGTTTTCCTTCAACCATTGATACAAGAGCTAAAAGACTTGTGGTCAGAAGGGGTGAGGACATATGATTGTTCTTTGAAAAATAATTTTACGATGCGAGCAGTTCTGCTGTGGACGATAAGTGACTTCCTGCTTATGGGATGTTGTCTCGATGGACAACACATGGAAGGTTATCTTGTCCATATTTTCTAGGATCGACAGATGCTTTTCACCTGAAGAATGGTAGGAAGAGTTGTTGGTTTGATTGTCATCGTTTGTTTCTTCCCCTTTCTCATATGTACCGAAGAAATAAGACATTGTTTAGGTACAAAAAAAGTTGTCAGAGACAGTCCTCCTCCATATCTCACTGGAGAATAGATCAAAGCGGAAATTGATTATTACGGAGCTCAAGCAACTGTCAAGCGTGGAGGAAACTTGCATGTTCCTGCAAATATGTCTGATGGGTATGGGGTATCTCACAATTGACATAAGAAGAGTATGTTTTGGGAGCTGCCAAACTGGAAGGATCTTATGTTATGGCACAATCTTGATGTGATGCATATAGAGAAGAACTTTTTTGACAACATCATGAATACAATACTCAACGTCCCAGGAAAGAGAAAAGATAGCAAAAAGTCAAGGATGGACTGACCTGATATTTGCGCAAGAAGTGAGTTACATATCAAAAATAATGGAAACGTTCATGTTCCCATCTTCCGGTTGTCATCAGAAGCAAAGACGGCTTTGTTTGACTGGGTTGCAACATCAGTTAAGTTTTCTGATGGTTATGTTTCAAATCTCTCAAGATGTGTTGAAAAAGGTCAAAAGTTCTCAGGAATGAAGAGTCATGATTGTCATGTGTTTATGCAACGACTACTTCCATTCGCTTTTGCCGAGCTACGTCCAAAAAATATACATGAAGCACTTGCAGGTAAATACTATTTTTATAATATATTTACATTTTTTTTTTTGAAATGTTACTTATTGGTTTACTTGTGCAATATACGACCATCGGTGCATTCTTCAGAGACCTTAGCATACGTACGTTCAAGGAAGAAGTCATCCAACAACTTCATGAGAACATTCCAATCATAATGTGCAATGTGGAGAAGATATTTCATCCAGCCTTTTATGACGTCATGGGGCATTTAGTTGTTCACCTCCCGTACGAAGCATTGCTTCGTGGACCGGTTCACAACGGATGGATGTATCCGTATGAGCGCTCCATGAAACATTTGAAGGGGAAAGCAAAAAAATCTTGCAAAGGTGGAAGGTTCAATCATTTCTGGAAGTTTGACAGCAGAAACATCTCACTTCACATCATACTACTTTGCTCCAACAGTTCGTACGAGGAAAAGAGTTCCTAGAAGATATGATGATGGTGGAGTAGCACCAACATATGCAGTTGACGGTGTTCCTGACATTTTCTGCCAAATAGGTCGGTTTGGTAGCAAACTAAAAGAAGTATGGTGGTCCAGTGAAGAGGATAGGCACAGTGCACACACTTATATTCTGCTCAATTGCGAGGATGCCGTGACGCGTTCGTTTGAACGGTAAATATTGATGTGTACATTAATTATCTGAATTTATTTCTGTTAATTATATGATATGATGCAAGGTTTGTTTAATTTGCAGCTTGTTTGTATCGCAAGTTGAAGAAGCAATACCTGGTATATCCGCAACAGAGATGGACCAATGGAAAGATCAACACTTTGTTAAGTGGTTAAAATCTCAGGTGGTTAAAATCTCATGTAATATATCTCACTATAATATTAAACAAGTTTTAATATAAATATAAATAATATGAAACTTTAACGGTTTTCATATTTTTGCAGGTTGATTATGACGATCCATATTATCCCGTGTGGTTTCATGATTTGGTACAAGGTCCGGTAGCAAAGGTCTCCACATCACCTATGTATTTCACACGAGGATTTACTTTTCATGCATACGAGTATGGGAGACGTCGGGCAACAAGTAACTATGGAATATGTGTGAAAGGTGAAACAGACTTTTATGGGATCTTGAAGGAGATTATTGAAGTGGAATTCTCGGGGTTATTGAAGCTAAAATGTGTCCTCTTCAAATGTGACTGGTTCGACCCTGTTGTGAACAGAGGTGTTCGGTGTAACAAATTTGGTGTTGTGGATGTCAATTCTGGAAGAAGATACAACAAATTTGAGCCTTTCTTAGCTTCACAGGCCGAGCAAGTTAGCTTCCTTCCATACCCTCGCCTTAATTCCGGGATAAACTGGTTAGTTGCTATCAAAATTACACCTCGTGGAAGGATAGTTGCTGGAGAAGAACCACCTCTGCAAGAAGATGATGCTACCATTGAGGTCGAGGTACCTGATCAACAAACTGACCAAATCCTTCTGATTGATCCGGATAATCGTCAATATGAAGATCTTCCTGAAGTTGAGACTGATGAAACAGGTGAAGACGAGTTTTATAGAAGCGACGATGATCAATGCAATGATAATGATGAGAACTCAAATGATTCGGAATGATGTTATGATAAGTAATAAGTGTTGTTTTTTTATCATATATATGTGTCTTAATGTAGTGTAACAAATGTTGTCTGATATGACAAAATTCCTTTAAATTTTTAAAAATTTAATTTTAGTTTAAGGTTTATGAAAATTTGACAAAGAGGATGAAGGTGTAAAAAAGATGAGATGATGTTGTGCATAAGTAAGTTTGGGGTTTAGGGATTTGATTTTAGGGGTTACATAAATTCCTAGTAAATTCCTCGTAATACAAAACGCGGGCGTGGTAACTTCAACGTAAAAGAAGTTCCTCGTAATCTCGTCGTAATCCAAAACACGGGCGTGGTTAGTTCGTCGTAATAGAAAAAAGACGGGCGTGGTAAGTTCGTTGTAATAGAAAAAGACGGGCGTGGTAATTTCGTCGTAATTTTAAAAACACGGACGTGGTAACTTCGTCGTAAATTTAATTTACGACGAACGTACGAGGAAGCCTCTTTCCTATATATTGCGCGAAGCCAGAACGAGGCTTGCCTCGTTCATTCCTCCCAAACCTCTGAAAATTACTTAAGGTAAATCTCTCCTCTCTCTTTTTTTTTATTAGTTGAGTTTAGTAATTAGGTGGTTAGTTTAGGTAATTAATTTAGGTGGTTAATTTAGGTAACAGAACAATATACAAATTTAAAATTGATTTCTGGTTTACTTTTTATTTTTTAAAAGTAGATGGGTCCTAGAAATAGGAGAGGCTGGCCTACTTACTCGCAGATATTTACTGTTAGCATTCTGCGGGGACATCGTCATCCGCCCCATCATCTTCTGAGGCGGTTCCTGACTCTCAGACGTCTCAGGGAGTATCTCTCAGCTCTCCTCCTGCTGCACCTCAGATACCCCATCAGATGCCTCCACCTCCTCCTCCAGCAGCTCCACATGTTGCACCTGAGGCTGCCCCCGCTGGAGTTCATCCAGATTTGTGTGTGCCTCCATCTGCACCGTACGCTCGATATACGGTGTAGGATCTTCTTGCCCAGCCTGGATGAGAGGGATTGCATATTTTGAACCCGACCGACTGACCGCCGGGTACTTATTGGTAAGTTTTAAATTATTATTTTTTAATTTTAAAATTTAAATAATATTCATTTTCTAAGAAATTGATTCTATTTGCAGGATTGGGGCCAACAACCGTGTTGGCCGGAGCATTTCTGAGACGATAAAGGGATATTTCGTCGAGCCCCACCCGAACTGGACCTTGACTCCAGACCACATTAAGACCACTTGGTTTAAATGTTTTGCGGTAAGTTATTTAATTCTATTTTCTTATAATAAATAAATATCTTATTAGTTAATTTTTAATTTTTTGTTTTTTCAGCAAAGGTGGCACTGGTCCTTGGGAACCACCAAGAGGATGAAGGCGGAATTTGTTGCAAAAGCAAAGATCCGCCTTCGTAACACCGTCTCGGATTGGAAGGACAAGTGGGAGATCTACGTGTATGAGGGGAAATCCACCGAGATCACGAAGGAAGTATGGGACGGCCTCATCGCTTACTGGAAGCTACCCAGCTCGACCGCGAAGGCCAACAACTGCTCTGCTTCACGGAGGACGAAGGATAAGGATGGTAATTTTTCCATGGTTCATAGAGCTGGGCAAAAACCACACGCGGGGATCCGTTTAGAAGTTGTAAGTTTATTATTAATTTTAAATTTTATTTTTTTGAATCTAATTTATGATTGAATTTTATTTTTAATATTTAATTTAATTTATTTTTCAAATTGTAGCTTGAGAAGACCGGAGTATTACCATCTCTATCTGACATATTCAAGATAACTCACGCCTCAGCAGACGGAGTTTTTCTAGATCCATGCTCGGAGAAGCTCTTTCATGACGTGGCTAACAGCGGGAGACGAAGCTTACACAGGAGTCTCCCGATGGATTACCCGTCAGATTGACCACCGAAGAAATCGATAGGATCTTCCATGAGATAAGCTTCAAAATATATTAAATTTAATTTGATTCTTTAAAATTTAATTATATATTTTTCTTTTAAATAGGTGGCTCCTATAAAGAAGGGGCGGACGGTGGGAATATGCTCCGTCAACAAAGTCGCAAAGGCGACTTTGTCATACTCTTCGAGATGGGACCAGGTGGTTTCTCAGATGCAGTCTCTGATGGATACCCAACAGGTTCGTTTGGACTCCCTTGAGGATCTGTTGGATGTTATGGCAGTGGGAAACCCGGTTCTGCAGAGAGCGTTGGATGCTAGACGAGCTGCTCTCGGGATGCAACAACCTCCTCCCGAGCCTACTGGTGAAGCTTCTCAAGATCCGACCCCCGCTCACGACTACTTCGGGATCTTCCCGAAGCTTTTTTTATTTTGTTTTTGTTTTGTATTATGAATTTAAATATTATCTTATTTATAAATTTTATTATGTTTTTTTAAAATATTAAATTTTCCTATTTCGTTTTATATTTTTAATATTTAAAATATATAAAATTTTGAATATTTTGTAATATTATATTATATAAAATAGAAATATTATTATTTTAAAACAGGCCTTGTAAATCACTCGTAAACTTTACAATGAATTTACATCGACTAACTTGTAAGTTCTTCGTAAAGTTTACGAGGAGATTACATGAGCAGACATGTTAACTCGTCGTAACATTTATAAGGTAATTACATGGAATATTGACGAGTATATTACAACGTAATTTAACTAGGCCATTACGACGAACAATTTCCTTCCGTTTTACGACGAAAGACAAGTGCATTACGACAAATGCTTCGTTACGACAGGCGTTTAACAACGAAACACGCTTCCTCGTTACTTCTTCGTAATTGGGCAATTACGACGAGTTTACGTCGAATATAGCCCTCGTAAAAAATTTGTTTTCTTGTAGTGGCATTACAAAGAAGCTGTACGAGTCTTTTGCAACGAAGCCTAACGACGACATTACAACGAATAGCTCTCCTTCGCTTTTACGATGAATAAAGTTCGTCATAATGTTTACAAAGAAGTTATGACGAGGGTTTAACAACGAAACTCTTTTCCTTGTTAAATCGTTGTAACTCCCAGATTACGGCGAATTAGCAAGGAAAATCACCCTTGTAATAAATATGTTATCTTATAGTGATTAGATTATATACGTTTTTGTTTTACCAAATAAATCTTATCATATTCTTATTGTTTTAGCCTTATTAAATAAATTTATAATTCTTATGCAAGGAAAACCACCCTTGTAATAAATATTTTATCTTATAGTGATTAGCTTATATATACGTTTTTGTTTTATCAAATAAATCTTATCATATTTTTATTGTTTTAGCCTTATAAAATAAATTTATAATTCTTATGCTTTTATATTTAAATTTACACACCCTTATTTTATAAATTAAATTAATTATTATTAATTTTAATATTTACTCCAACTTTATCTTTATATACCTAAAACAACATAAAATTTTAAATTTTAAAATATATTTCAATTTTTAATAATATTTTAGAGAGTTCACGTAGTTTTTAAAATATATGTTTAGTTCATTATAAAACAGACATTATTACAAAGTCTGTGAAAGAAAAAGCACGACTCGTAAAATTTATGTTGAAATATTTTTATCTAACTTATATGTAAACTATATCATTTTATCTGGACGAGCTAGCTCAACTGGCAGTACCCCAGGCATTTGTTTGAGAGGTCACCAGTTCGAGTCTCAGGCGGGGAGGAGTGTCCAGGGCCGTAACAGGTACAGACAAAGGTTGGCTCCGGACCTAGGGAGATAAGGGTCAAAGGCCCGAACTTCCTGGTTTACCAAAAAAAAAAAAAAAAAAAACTATATCATTTCACCATTAAGGATAAGTGCCTCAGGGTGTTTCTATCAGTGTTTTATACTTTACTGGACGTTCATTACATAGCGTATAAACTTCTAACGCCTAACCGGCTAAACGGCCCTAGATGCATATATTTTTACATAAAATGTAAATATAAATTTTTTATATATATATAGCAATTTTAGTAAACTGAACTGAAATTTTACTTCAAATAATTCTCATGTATAATAATATAATTGATATATATATATATATATATATATATATATATATATATATATATATATATATATATATATATGTATAGGTCCAAATTATAAAAGAATTAAAAGAATTTTAAATTTATAAAGTTGATAAATGTAATAAAAGTTTAAAACTATTTTCAAAATTATGATAATAGCTAAAATTATAAAAATTCATAAATAAATAAAAACTAATATAAAAATATGATTAATAAAATATTTATAATAATATTAATATTTAAGTTTTGAAAATTAGTGCTTAAAATTCATCTAAGTGTCTCTATAGACCACATAATATCCGAATCATATAAATCTGCATAAAATTGTAAAACATGAAAATGGTACAGTCGACAACCGAACAGTGTCTAAATACCGCCTAAACCACATTTTAGAACACTGATTTCTTTAAAAAAAAATCAAGGTTATGAAATTATCATAATTCTAGGTTCATATTCGTACTTGGAATCCTTAAATTAGGGTTTTTAATTTCTTAATATAATACTGAATGCTTTCAAACATAGATTGAAACAAGTCTTAATTTTTTTAATTAGGGAAACACATATCTGTACAGATGAATTAATTGGACAATAAGCTAAAAGAGAATGTGTTTCACTTCTCTTTGGCGATTTTTCTATTTCGATTTGCTATATATGTACAGAGAAAGTTCCAGATCGCAGTTCCTGAGACCTTGCTTGTGATTCGTATGATCTTTACAAGCCGAGAGGCTGTCAATGATGAATGTGTATATGCATGTTGTTTGTTCCATTTCAGAAATATAATTTAACTCTTGAACTCTCATATAATTAACAGGAGGATTTCAAATTACTAAAAAGAATGAACGCTCAAGCCTACCAGCTCTCAACAGCATGGTCAAGGGTCTTACCAAGTAAGTGTAGATGATACGAGCAAAAATTTGTTATTGTTATTAATATTATTATTTTTTTGACTAATGTTATGATTGTATATATGCTTACCTTTAGAGGGAAGATTGATTGGAGGGATTGACGAGAACGGGATAAAATACTACCACTAAAAAAAACATCCTTTAACGGCGAAAAATTACGACAGAAAAGTTCTTCATAAAATTATGAGGTGATTACGACGACATTACGTAGAAAGACAGTTTCGTCGTAACGGTCTTGTAAATTTACAAGGAAAACCTTTCCTCGTAAATGCAATGCAAAAGTTACGACGAAAGTACGTGGAAGTTAAAAAATTCGTCGTAAAGTCCATGTAAAATTACAAGTACTTTACGAAAAATAATGTAACCGTTATGTGTTATGTGAAAACGTGAATTTAGTGAGCTTCCCTTGACAATTTTCGTTGTAAAGTCGTTTAAATTTCCTTGTAAAGACTTGTAAATTAAAAATCCTAGTAAATGGATTTTCTTGTATATTCGTAATACTTTCACCTACCAAAACCTCGAGAATTCCCTATATATATGACATTTCTTAATCCTAAAAACTCACATATTTGAAATCAAGAGAAAAAAAATGTCTAATGACAGAAATATTTACAAGATACGGAGTTGGATGTATTCGCACAAAGATTCTACCGGTGGAGTGACGGATGCAATTCTTAGCGGGCTAGAAACATTCATGTACCAGGCGGAAATGCAACATTCATGTACTACAAAAATGTGTACACCGATCACGCAGGAAAGCAGTAAGATGTTCTGCCCTTGTCGGAAATGCAAGAATTCAAAATTTGCACGTAGTGAAACTGTATGGAAGCACTTAATAAACAGAGGGTTTACACACAGTACTATATGTGGTATCAACATGGAGAGGGTTATGGTGGAAATGAAGCTACTAGTAGTAATAACAATTTTCAAGATGCTGGTAATAATGTAGAACCGAATCATATGCATAATGAATATAGTTACCATCAGGAGCAGCAGATGGTAGATCATGATACAGTTCACGACATGATTACTGATGCATTTTTAGAGACTACTACAACAATAGCTGATGAAACCGGAAATGTTGAAAAACCTAATTTGGATGCAAAAAGGTTTTATGAAATGCTAGATGCTGCAAATCAACCAATCTACACTGATTGTAGAGAAGGTCTCTCTAAATTATCCCTAGCTGCTAGGATGATAAATATTAAAACAGATCATAGTTTATCTGAGAATTGCATGGATGCATGGGCGGAGTTGTTTAAAGAGTATTTGAGAGAGGACAACGTGTCAGCTGAATCTTATTATGATATTCAGAAATTGTTTATAGTCTTGGGTTGCCTTCAGAGATGCTAGATGTTTGCATCGACAACTGCATGATCTACTGCAAAGATTATGAGTATCTAGAAGAGTGCCGATTCTTCAAGAAGCCAGGATTTAAACCGCAAGGACGTGGGAGGAATAAGGTACCATACCAAAGGATGTGGTACCTACCAATTACAGACAGGTTGAAAAGATTATATCAATATGAGAGGACTGCTGGAGCGATGAGGTGGCATGCTGAACATGTCTAGAGGGATGGCGAGATCGCTCATCCATCAGAGGCAAGAGCGTCGAAACATTTCAACAAGGTGCACCCAGATTTTGCTAGAAATACTCGGAATGTCTATCTTGGGCTATGCACATATGGATTTAGTCCATTTGGAATGTCTGGGAGACAGTATTCTTTGTGGTCAGTCATTCTTACACTATACAACTTACCTCCGGAGTGTGCATGGAACATGAATTTCTATTCTTGACCATATTAATCCCTGGTCCGCAGCATCCAAAACGGTTGCTAGATGTTTTTCTTAACCACTGATACAAGAGCTAAAAGACTTGTGGTCAGAAGGGGTGAGGACATATGATTGTTCTATGAAAAACAATTTTACGATGCGAGCAGTTCTACTGTGGACGATAATTGACTTTCCTACTTATGGGATGCTGTCTGGATGGACAACACATGGAAGATTATATTGTCCATATTGTCTAGGATCAACAGATGCTTTTCAGCTGAAGAATGGTAGAAAGAGTTGTTGGTTTGATTGCCATCATCAGTTTCTTCCCCTTTCCCATCCGTACCGAAGAAATAAGACATTGTTTAGGAACAAAAAAGTTGTCAGAGACAGTCCTCCTCCATATCTCACTGGAGAACAGATCGAAGCAGAAATTGATTATTACGGAGCTCAAGAAACTGTTAGCGTGGAGAAAACTGCCATGTTCATGCAAATATGCTTGATGGGTATGGGGTATCTCACAATTGGCATAAGAATAGTATATTTTGGGATCTGCCTTACTGGAAGGATCTTCTATTAGGGCATAATCTTGATGTGATGCATATAGAGAAGATCTTTTTTGACAACATCATGAATACAATATTCAACGTCCCAGGAAAGACAAAAGATAGCAAAAAGTCAAGGATGGACTTACCTGATATTTGTAAGAAGTGAGTTACATATCAAAAATAATGGAAACGTTCATGTTCCTTTCTTCCGGTTATCATCAGAAGCGAAGATGAATTTGTTTGACTGGGTTGCAACAGAAGTTAAATTTACTTATGGTTATGTTTCAAATCTCTCAAGATGTGTTGAAAAAGGTCAAAAGTTCTCAGGAATGAAGAGTCATGATTGTCATTTGTTTATGCAACTACTTCCATTCGCTTTTGCCGAGCTACTTCCAACAAATGTACATGAAGCACTTGCAGGTAAATACTATTTTTAATAAAATATTTACATTTTTTTATGAAATGTAACTTATTGGGTCTTGTGCAATACACGGAAATCGGAGCATTCTTCAGAGAACTTAGCACACGTACGTTCAATGAAGAAGTCATCCAACAACTTCATGAGAACATTCCGATCATAATGTGCAACCTAGATAAGGTATTTCCTCCAGCCTTTTTGACGTCATAGAGCATTTAGTTGTTCACCTCCCGTACGAAGCATTGCGTCGTGGACCGGTTCACAATGGATGGATGTATTTGTATGAGCGCTCCATGAAACATTTGAAGGGGAAAGCAAGAAATCTTGCAAAGGTGGAAGGTTCAATCATTGTTGAAAGTTTGACAGCAGAAACATCTCACTTCACATCATACTACTTTGCTCCAACAGTTCGTACGAAGAAAAGAGTTCCTAGAAGATATGATGATGGTGGAGTAACACCAACATATGCAGTTGACGGTGTTCCTGACATTTTCTGCCAAATAGGACGGTTTGGTGGCAAACTAAAAGAAGTATAGTGGTCCAGTGAAGAGGATAGACACAGTTCACACACTTATATTCTGCTCAACTGCGAGGATGCCGTAACACGTTCTTTGAAAGGTAAATATTGATGTGTACATTAATTATCTGAATTTATATATGTTAATTATATGATATGATGCAAGGTTTGTTTAATTTTCAGCTTGTTTGTTTCGCAAGTTGAAGAAGCAATACCAGGAATATCCACAACAGAGATGGACTAACGGAAAGATCGACACTTTGTGAAGTGGTTAAAATCTCAGGTGGTAAAAATCTCAGGTAATATATCTCACTATAATATTAACCAATTTTTAATATAATATAAATAATATGAAACTTTAACGGTTTTCATTTTTCGCAGGTTGATTATGACGATCCGTATTACCCCGTATGGTTTCATGATTTGGTACAAAGTCCAGTAGCAAAGGTCACCACATCACCTATGTATTTCACACGAGGATTTATATTTCATGCATACGAGTATGGGAGACGTCGGGCAACAAGTAACTATGGAATATGTGTGAAAGGTGAAACAGACTTTTACGGGATCTTGCAGGAGATTATTGAAGTGGAATTTCCAGGGTTTTTGAAGCTAAAATGTGTCCTCTTCAAATGTGATTGGTTCAACCCTGTTGTGAACAGAGGTGTTCGGTTTAACAAATTTGGTGTCGTGGATGTCAATTTTGGAAGAAGATACAACAAATTCGAGCCTTTCATCTTAGCTTCACAAGCCGAGCAAGTTTGCTTCCTTCCATACCCTCTCCTTCGAAATTCCAGGATAAACTGGTTAGTTGCTATCAAAATTACACATCGTGGACGAATAGTTGCTGGAGAAGAACCACCTCTGCAAGAAGAAGATGCTACCATTGAGGTCGAGTTACCTGATCAACCAACTGACCAAATCCTTCTGATTGATCCGTATAATCGTCAATATGAAGATCTTTCTGAAGTTGAGACTGATGAAGCAGGTGAAGACGAGTTTTATAGAAGCGACGATGATCAATGTAATGATACTGATGAGAACTCAAATGATTCAGAATGATGTCATATAAGTAACAAATGTTGTTTTTTTAAATCATAAATCTATGCCTTAATGTAGTGTAACAAATGTTATTTGATATAACAAAATTCCCTTAAATTTTTAAAAAATTTAATTGTAGTTTAAGGTTTAAGAAAATTTGACAAAGAGTATGAAGGTGTAAAAGAGAGATGATGTTGTAAATAAGTAAGTTTGGGATTTAGGGATTTGATTTTAGGGGTTACATAAATTTCCTAGTAAATTACTCGTAACACAAAACACAGGCATGGTAACTTCCTCGTAAATAAAAATTCCTCGTAATCTCGTCGTAATCGAAAAAACACGGGAGTGCTAAGCTCGTCGTAATAGAAAAAACACGGGCGTGGTAAGTTCGTCGAAATCGAAAAACACGAGCGTGATAAGTTCTTCGTAATCGAAAAACACGGGTGTGGTAAGTTCGTCGTAATTTAAAAAACATGGGCATGGTAACTTCCTCATAACATTACGTGAAACTTACGAGGAAACCTCTTTCCTATATATATGCGACGCTAGAACGAAGCTTGCCTCATTCATTCCTCCCAACCTTCCGAAATTTACTAAGGTAAATTCTCTCTTCTATCTCTTTTTTTAGATTAGTTTAGTAATTAGGTGGTTTGTTTACATAATTAATTTAGGTGGTTAGTTTAGGTAACAGAACAATATACAAAGATTAGGTTGGGGTTTTAAAATTGATTCCTGATTTACTTTTTATTTTTTTAATGTAGATGGGTCCTAGAGATAGGAGAGGCCGGCCTACGTACTTGCAAATGTTTACTGATGGTCATTCTGCGGGGACATCGTCATCCGCCCCATCATCTTCCGAGGTGGTTCCTGACTCTCAGATGTCTCTGGGAGTATCTCGCAGCTCTCCTGCTGCTGCACCTCAGATACCCCCTCAGATGCCTCCACCTCCTCCTCGAGCAGCTCCACGTGCTGCACCTAAGGCTGCCCCCGCAGCTAGAGTTCATCCAGATTTCTGTGTGCCTCCATCTGCACCGTACGCTCGATATACAGTGGAGGATCTTCTTGCCCAGCCTGGACGAGAGGAATTGGATATTTTGGACTCCGATCGACCGCCGGGTACTTATTGGTAAGTTTTAAATATTTATTTTTTAATTTAAAAATTTAAATCATATTCATTTTCTAACAAATTGATTCTATTTTCAGGTTTGGGGCCAACAACCGTGTTGGCCGGAGCGTTTCAGAGACGATGAAGGGATATTTCGTCGGGCCCCACCCGAACTGGACCTTAACTCAAGACCACATTAAGACCACTTGGTTTAAATATTTTGTGGTAAGTTATTTAATTCTATTTTATTATAATAAATAAATATCTGTTTTAGTTAATTTTTAAAAATTTTGTTTTTTCAGCTAAGGTGGCACTGGTCCTTGGGAATTACCGAGAGGTGAAGGCGGAATTTTTTGCAAAAGCAAAGATCCGCCTTTGTAACACCATCTCGGATTGGAAGGAAAAGTGGGAAATCTTCGGTTATGGGGGGAAACCCACCGAGATCACGAAGGAAGTATGGGACAGCCTCATCGCTTACTGGAAGCTATCCTCCTTGATCGCGAAGGCCAACAACTGCTCTGTTTCCCGGAGGACGAAGGATAAGGATGTGAATTTTCCCATGGTTCATAAAACTGGGCAAAAACCACACCCGGGGATCCGTCTAGAAGCTGTAAGTTTATTATTAATTTTATATTTTATTTTTCCAATCTAATTTATGATTTAATTTAATTTTAATATTTAATTTAATTTATTTTTTCAAATTGTAGCTTAAGAAGACTAGAGTCTTACCATCTCTGTATGATCTGTTCAAGCTGACTCACGCCTCAGTAGACGGGGTTTTTGTAGATCCACGCTCGGAGAAGCTCTCTCACGATGTGGCTGCTCTGGTTCAAGAGCGGGAGAGGCAGCTAACGTAGGAGTCTCCTGATGGATTACCCGTCACATTGACCACTGAAGAAATCGATAAAATCTTCCATGAGGTAAGTTTCAAAAATATATTAAATTTAATTTGACTCTATATATTCATATATATATTTTTTAAAATAGGTGGCTCCTAGAAGTTGCAAGGGCGACTTCGTCATACCCTTCGAAACGGGACCACGTGGTTTCTCAGATGCAGTCTCGGATGGATACCCAGCAGGTTCATTTGGACTCCTTTGAGGATCTGTTGGATGTTATGGCGGTTGGAAACCCGGTTCTGCAAAGAGCGTTGGATGCTAGACGAGCTGCTCTCGGGATGCAACAACCTCCTTCCAAACCTTCTGGTGGAGATTCTGAGGATCCGACCCCCGCGCACGACTACTTCGGGACCTTCCCGTAGCTTTTTTATTATTTTTTGTTTTGTATTATGAATTTAAATATTATCTTATTTATGACACTTATAATGTTTTTTACAAAATATTAAATTTTCATATCTTGTTTTATAATTTAAATTTTAAAATATATAAAATTTTGAATATTTCGTAATATTATATATATAATAGAATATTATTATTTTATAACAAGCCTTGTAAATTCCTCGTAAACTTTACAAGAAATTTACAACGACAAACTTGTAAATTCCTCGTAAACTTTATAAGGAATTTTCAACGACAAACTTGTAAATTCCTCGTAAAGTTTACGAGGAGGTTACATTTTCACACATGTTAAGTTGTCGTAACTTAACAAGGAAACTTTACGAGTATTTCACAACAAAATTTAACATGCCATTACGACGAATATTTCCCTTCCGTTTTACGACGAAAACCATTCGTGTAATGTAACAAGTGCATTACGACGAATGCTCCATTACGACGGGCGTTTAACAACGAAACACGCTTTCTCGTTACTTTGTCCTAATTGTCCAATTATGACGAGTTTATGTCAAATATATCCCTTGTAAAAAATATATTTTCTTGTAGTGTACAATAACCTCATCAATGAGTTAAAAGCAAATGGTAAATATATTATATATAGATTTGTATTCTTAATAATACATATATATGAGCAAGTTTTCATTGTTCGATGTATCAATTTTTTGGTGTACATAAAGGCATAGAACCGTATGTAACAATATTCCACTGGGATGTTCCCCAAACTCTGGAAGATGAATATGGAGGTTTCTTGAGCCAGCGTATTGTGTAAGTGCATTAAATAACTTTTTATTTCAAACTTGTTTTCTTTGTCGTAGGTCTATCTTTATAGTAAACTTCTTTTCTTTGTCTTAGATCTATTTTATATTAGATCTTACATCATATCAGATCTATGTCTTATCTAATATATATGATACCTTGTTCGGAAACTCGCTAGGCGCTACGCGTGCAGCGTACCCGGGCCTAGAGATTTATCAGAAAAGCGGAAAAAATCGGGGAATACGCGGGGAGAAATTTTCTGTACTTTTATATGAACAATATTCTATTTATATGTATAATACAAGATAATACATGTTTATGTAACAAGTTTTGTTATGTCCAGTATTAATGTATTGATGTTGTGCATTCATGTTTTAGCTTTGGTTCACCAAGTTGTAACAACCAAAGCTCCATCAACACAGGCCACGTAACAAGCTCAAGCTTTGTTGACTCCGGAAGCCTAAACGCACGACATCAAACTTTAGCTCATCCAACGACAAACCCAAAGACAATCAATTTGTCCTCACAACGATCTTAATAATGCTCAGATGGATCTCCACCATATAAGCCTTCATCTCTCCAAAAACCATCCCACGAATCTGAAACAATAATTACATTTATCTTCCACCGCCACGTCCATTACGCGGACGAGTTTTTAGTTTAAACGCAGTCCACGTCCATAACTCGGCATCCCGCGTAACACAACCGAATTGGTCCATCTCGCCACGTCCACCACCCGAGTTACGTATAACCGGCCGCTTAATCGTTAACTCGGCCGATTTTTAGAACAAGGGGCTGAACTACTACGTTACCCAATATGCAGCCAACGCACCTCCTTCCCCATAGCCTAGTGCCCTCACTGATGCAAGAGTTACTATTGGATGTATGTAAAAATAATTTGTGTTTCTTATGCTATATATATGTTTTGTGATTTTTTGTAAACTCATATAATTTTCTCTACTTGGCTACAAATTATCGCAACGGAGTACCTACCAGTTCAGGTTATCATTGAATTCGATTTTGAATCACTATTTTGTAAGGAGATCACATAATTTATTTGAATTTTCTTTCTTTCTTTTTTGCTCCCTTCTTTTACAGGCTCCTAGCTTCGTCTACTACCCCCAGGGTTCTGTCAGATTCAAAATTATATCGAAAACAATTATGGAAACCCACTTACCTATATCACTGAAAACGGTACCAATATATCAGCATACCAAAACGAATACGTTTAACCAGTGAAAACCTTTTATATATGTGTGTGTTTAATTTGAAAATCTTGTGTTCAAATTTTCAGGAGTTGCTGATCTTGATACCGGAAACTTAACATGCCAGCTGCTCTTGCCGATAATGGACGAATTCAAAATCATTGCAGCCATCTTTCATGTCTCAAATGCTCTATCGAGTGAGGTAACTTTATTAGAGATTGTTTTGAGAATTATTTTGAGTGATAACCTTATCTCAAATTATACTACAGTGATGAATGCAACGTAGCAGGGTATTTTGCATGGTCATTGATGGACAACTACGAGTTCAGAAATGGTTACACTCTCCGGTTTTGTTTGAATGGGGTCAATTTCACTAATCCTGCTGATCGAAGAGAAAAATCTTCGGGCAAATGGTTTTCAAAGTTCATAATCAAAAAATAAGAAAAATCGATATACATATAAATCTATTATGTGCATCCAACCTATTGAATGGAATAATTACCCTACTTTATGTATTGTTTGTTTTATTTTTATTATAATTAATTATTAAAGTAGACGTTATGTGTTGCATAGTTGTAATAACCAGGTCTTAATATTGGTCAATTAAATAAAAAAAACTTATTTGCTTTATATTCTTTCCAAGGATGACTTCTAAACTGTTTGTAACATGCTGTAATATTTGATATTTATCACTACGCTGGATGGTGTGGGAGTTAAAATTCTAACAATCAAATTTAAAGTGAAGAAAGCAAAGTTTTTATGGGTGTCCGAATTTTCCGCAAAACCAACAAAAATAAGCAAAAACATGTGTGAAGAGAAATACGATAATACGAAAAACAAATTTAAAAACAAGAGGCTTTAATCCGATTTTTTGTATAAACATTCCAGACACATAATCATACATATTGTTCATATGGAAGTGAGATTATAACGGAAAATCATATAACACTGGCAGTAAAAAACTATCTAAGTTTGCTAGATAACCCTCACATATGTCAAGAAAACCTATGTAAGTCGAAACTCGTTTAGTAGAAGATGCAAATAAAGCCTAAGGTTTCTAACTGTAGAGAGTTTGGATAGCTAAGGTTCTTCTTCTTCCTTCTCTGTTCCACCCTTTATTATATATTCCTCTATGGTCGTCCGTATTGCCATTTTCCTAGATCCATATCTTTCATTTTCTCTGATCTTTCCCCATTTGTCGAGATTTGAGCATCTTTTACGAAAATCTTCCATTCACATGTTTTGTTCCTTATTCCTCTCCAATCAAAGTAAACCATTACGCCTACTGGGCTACTTTACATCTAAAGTCGTAACTGGGCCGTTTCGTTTAAGCTTTTTCGGACTGTTTTACAACTTACGCAAATTTACGATGTTTCTAGGAAATGTTGTAGTCTTATCATATAAATCTATAATTACTTTTGCTTTTAAAATTAACTTTAGAAAATTTTATTTTATTAATTGAATTATTATTATTATTCTAATATTTACTCCAACTGTAACTTTATATATATAAAACAATACAAAATTCTAAATCTTACAATATATTTCAATATATTATAACATTCTAGAATAATTATTAAAATTCATAATAAATGTTGGGGTCAAAATCGGTCAACGACGAAATCGTCACCCGAAAGTCCTCGAAAGAAAAACCAAGTGACGATCAAAACCAAGAAACGGATCATCACTCGATGAACTCACAAGAAGGCATGAACGGACCGTGAGCCCCGGGGATCAACGAAGGCAAGCAGGCACCAGTGGACGCAGGACACGGCACGGGCGGCAGGCTTGCCCTGTTCCGTCTGGCGCCGGCGGCAAGGGTCCTGGTTTCCATCTATGCAATCGTCTCGTGATCTCGGGCAACGGCACCATCTTGGTCCCTTAAACCCATGTCGGGATTGTCCGCAAACTATAATGATTCTTCCGCAAAGCCTTCTCAATTGTTTAAAAGTTCATAGTTTAAACGTCTAAAGTTCGAAGCCACATTACTCAAACCCTTGAAAACGGTTATCTCGAAATCTACGGCTAAAGATCCTTCCAAAACTCAAATATTTCCCTCCCGAACGACTAACGGGGAAAGATCGAACAACGGAAAACCCACGGACGGCAAGACGGCCTGGCGCCGGCGGCACGCGTCACGCAGGCCGGCCTGGCGCCGGCGGCACACCCGGCCTGGTGCCGGCGGCACGCGTCACGCGGGCCGGCCTGGCGCCGGCGGCACACCCGGCCTGGCGCTGGCGGCACGCGTCACGCGGGCCAGCCTGGCGCCGGCGGTACACCCGGCCTGGCGCCGGTGGCACGCGTCACGCGGGCCGGCCTGGCGCCGGCGGCAAGCCCCCTGACGCCGGTCGACGGCCCTCGTCCTGGTCTCGGTCCCATCATGCTCGGTCTGATCCCATCTTGGCTTGTTTGGATCAATCTTCGTGAGTTTGGTACAATCACGGTTATTCTAAACACCAAACATCTCGACTATACGAGGAATTGGGGTTCCTTCGGAAAAACCGAAACCTTCAAAGACTGTTCTTTCGAAAAACCGTAAAAACGTCTAAACGGCCCGACGTGGCCAAAACGGCCCACTTACGATTTTCCGAAAAGGAAGGATAACTATGACGGTTTATCCTTATCCTCACATAAGAAATAAATGTCAAGTTTCCATCAAGTTTTCCAGAAAATAAATGTCAAGTTTTCCGAAGATAAATGTCAAGTTTCCCGATAAACACGAAGATGGACGGAAATGGAAAAAGCCTGATTCAGCCCGCGAGAAGATAGACCGTCTTAAGAAGAGTATATAAGGAGAGCTTTGGGCGAGAAGCAAATCATCACCAAACTTCCAGAGCACTTAGCACTTAGAGCGTTTTTAGCTTTCTTTTTCTGTTTTCATTAGCGAGCTGCGACTCAACTAGGTTAGATCTAGGCGGCCGGACTAGCGGACCTTTCGACAGCTCTTGTAGCTTATTTCTTACCCGTTGTTCACGCTCAAATCCAGAAATAAGATCACTTTTCGCTCTACTTTACGATTTTTACTTTTCGACTTAAACTCCCATTGATTGTATCGTGTGTGGCCCAGCAGATATCCGGGACCTTCAAGGAAGATCGGGTTAACTCGGTTTTCCTCCACAAATCATTTATCAGAAATTGACGATGTGAATTTCGGTTCCCACAGTTTGGCGGGGGGGGGGGGGGGGGGGAGGGGTTACGGATCTATCTATCTCGCAACTGCACACGCTCGATCATGTCTACTGACGTCACCAAAGATCAGCCAGCGCTAGACGGAACACCCGTCGACGCCAACGTTGAGACGACTCCAACTGGAGATGCGTCCACAGTCACTGCTGATGCAAACACTGAGGCGCTCAGACAAATGAAGGAACTGTTTACCTCCGCCCAGGCACGGGCGGAACAACAGGACAAGCTGATAACCCCGCTCGCAAAACAGGTCGACACCTTAACTGCGAGGAGCAAGTTGCCGCGCGGATCCACCAAGGCACGCAGCGGCAGAAGACTCGACTTCGGATCTCCCGAAGCACGAGAAAAAGATGCCCCGAAAGAGCCCACTCCCGAGGAAACGGCTCCGAAAGGACAGCAAACGAACTCGCAGAACCTTCCACTCCCGGCTACGGGAAACAAGGAAAGCGACGTCGAGCGCATCGATCTAAATATCAGCGACCAATCGGATCCTTCCGATGAAGACGCTGACATCCACCCTAGGAGGACCAGAAGCCAGTCCGCTCGGCAGACGGTATCCTTCGAAAGGCCCATGACAGAAGAGGAAGAAGAACTCTACTGGATGGAGCAGGAAGAACTCGCGGAGGATCAAACTCGGATCCATCACAACCAGCGCCGACAAAATCGGAGGAACGCCGGTAGCAATAGCGAGATCCATGATCTCCGCGAATCTCTCAAGAAGACCGTGGCCGAAATGAAAGCGGTGAAATCGCAAATCCATCACGCGACCAGTTCCGCCCCCGAGATCGATAGACTTCTCGAGGAATCACGGAAAACACCGTTCACCGCTTGGATCACGGAAACACGCATCTCAGACCCAGGGAAAATCAAAATCCCGGTCTATGACGTTACGACGAATCCTAAGTCGCACCTGCAGTCTTTCCAGATCGCAATGGGTAGGTGCAAACTCCCAGAGCGTGAACGAGACGCGGGTCATTGTCTTCTCTTCGTGGAGCACCTCAAAGGCGCTGCGCTCGAATGGTTCTTTTGGCTCAAAAGGAACTCCATCGGAAGCTTCCGCCAACTGGCCTCGGCGTTTCTCAAACAATACTCCATGTTCATGGACAGAGAAACGTCCGACGTTGACCTATGGAGTCTAGCTCAGAAGGAGGACGAGTCGCTCCGCGACTTCATGCGAAGGTTCAAACTGGTGATGGCCAGAGTAACAGGCATCAGCGACAATGTCGCAATCGACGCCCTGAGGAAGACTCTCTGGTATAAGTCGAAGTTCCGAAAGTGGATACTACTGGAAAAGCCGCGGACAATCCAGGATACCCTCCACAAAGCAACGGACTTCATCATCATGGAGGAAGAGATGAAGCTTCTATCGCAGAAGCACGGACCACAGAAAACATCCTCGAAAAAGAAACTCTCTCGTAACGACAAAAACGTCCATCACGAAGGGGAAGACGCCCAAGGCGAGCATAACTACGCCATCAACTCGGAGCAAGGCAAAACCTCTGGAAACACCTGGACCAGGAACCAGTACAAGGATAATTCCTACTGCGAGTTCCACGAAACCAGAGGTCACTCCACTGCGAACTGCAAGGTTCTCGGCGCCCGGCTCGCCGCAAAGCTCCTCACCGGCGAACTATCAAAGGTCAAGAGTATAAAGGACCTGCTCCTGGACTCTGACCGCCCAAAGACCAACAAAACTGTCTCCGAGGACCGCGCGACCGAAAACCAATCGGGTGAAAAACGCGGAAGGAGACAGGACGACCAAGGAAACAACAACAATCGCCAGAGGGTAAACATGATCATCGGAGGATAACAGTTCTACCAAGACTCAGTCTCGTCAATAAAAGCCTACGGGCGAAAACCCGAGACAAGTTCCAACTGGTTTCCGGATAGCGATATTCCTAACCACGCGATCACTTTCGAGGAACAGGAAACTGTCGGAATCGACAAGCCTCATTGCGATCCTTTGGTTATCGACCTGATAATCCAGGATCTCGAGGTCGGCCGCATCCTCGTCGATACAGGAAGTACGGTCAACGTTATCTTCCGCGACACCCTCTACAGGATGAAGATCCCACTTGGAGAAGTCATCCCTGAGCCAAAACCTTTGACTGGGTTTTCGGGCGTCACTTCCATGACCCTCGGGAGAATCAAGCTCCCGGTCATGGCGAAAGAAGTCACAAAAATCGTCGAGTTCGCAGTAGTCGACAACCCGGCCATCTACAACGCCATCATGGGAACCCCTTGGATCAACTCCATGAAGGCAGTACCATCAACATATCACCTCGGCATCAAATTTCCGACTCCAACCGGAATCGCAGCCATCTGGGGTAGTCAGAAACAGTCGAGACTCTGTTACCTAGCTAAGTTCAAAATGCGAAAAGATCGGAACGCCCCAGCGGCCAACCCAAAACGAGCAAAGGAATCACACAACATTCCTGAAGACTCGAAAAAAGATGATCCAGAATCATCCAAACAGGCAACGATTCAAGACAGCGACAAAGCCTCTGAGTCCACCGCCATAAAAGCAGACAGCTCGACCCCCGCACAAACCGCCGATCCAACCAGCACGATCGGAACGGCAACGCACGGGGAGTAAAAAAGTTTGCGACAACTATCAGAACTACGAGATGGCTTGATCCTCGAAAGAGGTACGTAGGCAGCTCGTCGAAACCCGGCGAGTTCAGCTATCCTCCTCACCAAAAAATGGGGGGGTACGTATACTCCTATACTCCCACAAAAACGCGAAATATCCGCACATGTACTCGAACTTTTCGAAATTTTTAATAAAATTCTTTCTATCTTTTATGCTCACTTAACGCATAAACACTTCGGAAAAACAAAAATCATATCTTCGAAAGAAACGCGAGACGTCGCAACTTCTGAAAAAGATAACAAAACTCGTATCATCCGCCAAAACAGTCCACCTGCGATTTAAAAACAACTTATGCCCGTCGATTGGCCCCGACGGACGCACTCAGAAACGTTTCACTCAAATACAAACTCGTAGTCAGACCTACAAGGTCCTCTTACATCCGACAAGGATATCATAGCGGGCTATACAAGAAACCCAAAATTTTGGTTTAGTGTCTCGGATAAACTCCGAAGATAGCTCGATTCTTTTAACACAAGTCATATAAGCCGGCGACTAGTCGCGGACTTTAAACGAAAAGAATCAGGAAGAAATCACTAACAGGCAAAACGAAAGCCGATCAGTCATCGCACAACCTTAAAGGTGAGAGTAAGCCTAGGTCTTGCCCTAAACCCAGTCTTGCTGGATCTTGACATCTCACAGACATAGTATCGTATACGAGATCCCAAAACATGTCTCTTATCGCTTACACCTAAAACGCTCGCTAGAAAGTAGCATACGGACCAAGCGACAAAAAAAAAGAGTTAGGATACGAAGTGACTACTCGCATTCTTTCCTCTACACTTGACGAAAGTATAAATCAAAACAAAACACGAAATCTCGCAAATTTTCATATTTATAAAGTCCGCAAAGACGGCGGGATTCTAAGCCACCAACGGCCAGTCCCAAAACATAAGAATGCAACCTCCGACGGTCGCAGAATAAAACTCCTAAAAAACGGCCACACACGGCCAAAACATACGATTCACAACAGGAAGTCAACATCGAGAAATCCAGATGCGGAAATAGCGAATGAACCTGCAGGCTGGTCCACTTCCTCGTTCACGGCTTGAGCGTTCCCACCACCCTCGGCGTTCTCATCGGCTCCGTCCTCCACCGTATCCTCGGAAACCTCGATAGGTTCCCATAGTCTCCGGACTCTTTCCTCAACTGGAGGAACCAAGGACTCAGCATGAGCACACTCGGCCATAAAGTCCTTCATCTCAGCGATCTCGGAATCAAAAGAGAAATCCGGGTTCTGAGACTTGTAAAGGTTTACGACCGAGCCCCGGCACTCGCGGAAATCGCCAACAAACTCCTGAGCTTCTTTAAAACATTGAAACTCAGCAGCGAACGATTCCGCCCGTCTCGCCACCTACGCCGCGACCATCTTCCTTCCTCTCCTTTCCGCCCGAACAAGAGCTCGAGCATGAAGCTCAGCTTGCTTTTCGTTCTGCGCCTTAACCTCTTGACGGAATCGGAAGAGCTCTCGCTCAGCTTCCTTGGTCTTGAAGTTAGCAATCCTAGCCTTGCGGAAACTTGAGTCGAGCGCATTGCCAAACACTCTTAGTCCCTGCACAAATTCAAGACCAATAAACATACATATATGCGGAATCAAGAATACGGTTAAGAAGTTCAAAGAACAAAACCTCATTGATCCGCTAGGAACCCACGGCAAAAACCCATTGCCTCATCTCTTCCTCGAGCGACTCATCAGTAACAAACTCCGGAGGAAGACCTTCAAAGAAGTTGTTGGGAAGTGGAAAATCGCTGGCTCCGCCTTTTTCCGTTGGAACAAAACTAGGGTTTTCCCCCAACGGTGAAGGATCTTCCGAACCTTCCCCACCATCGATCTCTTTCCCTTTACGAGATCTCTGCTTACGCCTCCGAGTCGGGGCTACGATAACCGGTTCGGCGTCATACGTTGGGACAGGGTCTCAGGACCGGTAAAGCCTTACTGCGTCTCGAATCCGTTCAAGAGTGAAGGACTTCCAGAAAAACGGTCTTTGACGAAGGAGGTCCCTCTTGACGAAAAGATCGCCATGCAAATGCGTAACCGCCCCGTTCTCTACAAAGTGGAACTTTTTCATTAAAAACTTGCACTTCCGGAATAACGAAATAGACAACGAGTTTTCATCATATTACCTCGGTTGAAGTTCCATGCATGCGGAAATAGATGGAGGCAGCTCTCCTCGACAGACTCACCATCTATTCGGACATAGAAAAAACATTCCCGCCACGACTTAGGGTTCGAAGTAGTCCCCTGAATTATGGCCATATCCTTCTTGGGCAGCATGGAGTAGTAACCGTCGCTCCCCGTCGGCCGAGTGCTCCAAAGGCCTTCGAAATCACCAGGACTGAGATCGATCCCGAGCTCATAATTTGAGATCAGTACGCCAAGCCAACTCTCCAAGGCAGGGACGCTGAGCTGGCCGATCGAGAGTTCGAAGTGATGAAGCGCACGAACAATGGTGCCGGGGATCGGGAACCACATGCGGCAATAAATAAAGAAGGCCTCGTAACATGTAAAGAAACCTTCCGGAGGATTCCTCGCACTCTCGTTACCGACAGGGATCCGGAATTTGACTCCTTCAAGAACCTGGTAAAAATCTCGAAGAACCTTGAGATATTTACGAGAAACCAAGCTCGGCGTAAAAGGAGCACCAGGCTGCCTTAGAGGTCTCCTCGGAATAGGGATATCTGGCAGTGATGGGGGCGAACCCACAAGGGCTCGGTAATACGCATTCTTCGCTTCCTCCTCAACAAACTCCTCTTGCTTCACCATCACGTGGGCAGGAGAATCACCCGAGGAAGAATGGGAAGAAGAATTTCTCTTTGAGGATCTTGAAGACATTATTCTTAGAGAGAGAGAAAGGATTCTTGAGAGAGAATAATTTTTTATGGTGAAGTAAGAATGAATGAGATTTCTAACTCCCTCCTTATAAAGAAGGTAAAATCACTATTTACCCCGACTTTTGGCAAACGATTACGTCTCTACACCTTCCCATACGGCTAAACCGCAAGCCAGGACCCGAAAGGCACTACGGTTCCTAGCTAGCTGGGGGGCTAACTGTTGGGTCAAAATCGGTCAACGATGAAATCGTCACCCGAAAGTCCTCGAAAGAAAAACCAAGTGACAATCAAAACCAAGAAACGGATCATAACTCCATGAACTCACAAGAAGGCATGAACGGACCGTGAGCCCCGGGGATCAACGAAGGCAAGCAGGCACCGGTGGACGCAGGACACGGCACGGGCGGCAGGCTTGCCCTGTTCCGTCTGGCGCCGGCGGCAAGGGTCCTGGTTCCCATCTATGCAATCGTCTCGTGATCTCGGGCAACGGCACCATCTTGGTCCCTTATACCCATGTCCGGATTGTCCGCAAACTATAATGATTCTTCCGCAAAGCCTTCTCGATTGTTTAAAAGTTCATATTTTAAACGTCTAAAGTTCGAAGCCACATTACTCAAACCCTTGAAAACAGTTATCTCGAAATCTACGGCTAAAGATCCTTCCAAAACTCAAAGATTTCCCTCACGAACGACTAACGGGGAAAGATCGAACAACGGAAAACCCACGGACGGCAAGACGGCCTGGCGCCGGCGGCACGCGTCACGCGGGCCGGCCTGGCGCCGGCGGCACACCCGGCCTGGCGCCGGCGGCACGCGTCACGCGGGCCGGCCTGGCTCCGGCGGCACAGCCGGCCTGGCGCCGGCGGCACGCGTCACGCGGGCCGGCCTGGCGCCGGTGGCACGCATTCCGCAAGCCGGCCTGGCGCCGGCGGCAAGCCCCCTGACGCCGGTCGACGGCCCTCGTCCTGGTCTCGGTCCCATCATGCTCGGTCTGATCCCATCTTAGCTTGTTTAGATCAATCTTCGTGAGTTTGGTACGATCACGGTTATTCTAAACACCGAACATCTCGACTATACGAGGAATTGGGGTTCCTTCGGAAAAACCGAAACCTTCAAAGACTGTTCTTTCGAAAAACCGTAAAAACGTCTAAACGGCCCGACGTGGCCAAAACGGCCCACTTACGATTTTCCGAAAAGGAAGGATAACTATGACGGTTTATCCTTATCCTCACATAAGAGATAAATGTCAAGTTTCCAGAAGATAAATGTCAAGTTTTCCAGAAGATAAATGTCAAGTTTTCCGAAGATAAATGTCAAGTTTCCCGATAAACACGAAGATGGACGAAAATGGAAAAAGCCCGATTCAGCCCGCGAGAAGATAGACCGTCTTAAGAAGAGTATATAAGGAGAGCTTTGGGCGAGGAGCAAATCATCACCAAACTTCCAGAGCACTTAGCAGTTAGAGCGTTTTTAGCTTTCTTTTTCTGTTTTCATTAGCGAGCTGCGACTCAACTAGGTTAGATATAGGCGGCCGGACTAGCGGACCTTTCGACAGCTCTTGTATCTTATTTCTTACCCGTTGTTCACGCTCAAATCCAGAAATAAGATCTCTTTTCGCTCTACTTTACGATTTTTACTTTTCGACTTAAACTCCCATTGATTGTATCGTGTGTGGCCCAGCAGATATCCGGCACCTTCAAGGAAGATCGGGTTAACTCGGTTTTCCTCCACAAATCGTTTATCGGAAATTGACGGTGTGAATTTCGGTTCCCACAATAAATAATTTAAATTTATAAAATAAGGAATCGGTAAAGTTAATTTTAAAAATAATGATTATACATTTATTTAATAAGGCTTAAACAATAAAAGCTTGTTAACATTTATTTGATAAAACTAAAACTTATATAATTGACTGTTTACACCACTAATACAAGAAAATAATTTTGATCCGGCGGTTAAGATGCTCTTACAGCATATCAAATAGCAGTTCAAGTCAAAAAGAAATAAATTTTTAATTTTTACAGTGTTTATCCAAAACGATGGCTTTTTGATACACGTACAATTAATGAACACATTTTACGGTCAATATATATAAGGAACACAATTTGGAAAGATATTTTAGTTTTAAAATTTTTATATATAGTTTACTATAAAATAGACACTACTGATTTTAACATCCTGAGGATCCACTAAAGCCCGAATCTTAACCGCCTATTAAGTTCATCTTGATGTTCATCATTTACTGTTAACAAGAAAGTAAGTAAATGATTTCAAAATGATTGATTGTTAACAAGCAAGTAAGTAAATGATTCCAAGATGTAAATTCCATGCATGCGGAAATAGATGGAGGCAGCTCTCCTCGACAGACTCACAATCTATTCGGACATAGAAAAAACGTTCCCGCCACGACTTAGGGTTCGAAGTAGTCCCCTGAATTATGGCCATATCCTTCTTGGGCAGCATGGAGTAGTAACCGTCGCTCCCCGTCGGCCGAGTGCTCCAAAGGCCTTCGAAATCACCAGGACTGAGATCGATCCCGAGCTCATAACTTGAGATCAGTACGCCAAGCCAACTCTCCAAGGCAGGGACGCTGAGCTGGCCGATCGAGAGTTCGAAGTGATGAAGCGCACGAACAATGGTGCCGGGGATCGGGAACCACATGCGGCAATAAATAAAGAAGGCCCCGTAACATGTAAAGAAACATTCCGGAGGATTCCTCGCACTCTCGTTACCGACAGGGATCCGGAATTTGACTCCTTCAAGAACCTGGTAAAAATCTCGAAGAACCTTGAGATATTTACGAGAAACCAAGCTCGGCGTAAAAGGAGCACCAGGCTGCCTTAGAGGTCTCCTCGGAATAGGGATATCTGGCAGTGATGGGGGCGAACCCACAAGGGCTCGGTAATACGCATTCTTCGCTTCCTCCTCAACAAACTCCTCTTGCTTCACCGTCACGTGGGCAGGAGAATCACCCGAGGAAGAATGGGAAGAAGAATTTCTCTTTGAGGATCTTGAAGACATTATTCTTAGAGAGAGAGAAAGGATTCTTGAGAGAGAATAATTTTTTATGGTGAAGTAAGAATGAATGAGATTTCTTACTCCCTCCTTATAAAGAAGGTAAAATCACTATTTACCCCGACTTTTGGCAAACGATTACGTCTCTACACCTTCCCATACGGCTAAACCGCAAGCCAGGACCCGAAAGGCACTACGGTTCCTAGCTAGCTGGGGGGCTAACTGTTGGGGTCAAAATCGGTCAACGACGAAATCGTCACCCGAAAGTCCTCGAAAGAAAAACAAAGTGACAATCAAAACCAAGAAACGGATCATAACTCCATGAACTCACAAGAAGGCATGAACGGACCGTGAGCCCCGGGGATCAACGAAGGCAAGCAGGCACCGGTGGACGCAGGACACTGCACGGGCGGCAGGCTTGCCCTGTTCCGTCTGGCGCCGGCGGCAAGGGTCCTGGTTCCCATCTATGCAATCGTCTCGTGATCTCGGGCAACGGCACCATCTTGGTCCCTTATACCCATGTCCGGATTGTCCGCAAACTATAATGATTCTTCCGCAAAGCCTTCTCGATTGTTTAAAAGTTCATATTTTAAACGTCTAAAGTTCGAAGCCACATTACTCAAACCCTTGAAAACAGTTATCTCGAAATCTACGGCTAAAGATCCTTCCAAAACTCAAAGATTTCCCTCACGAACGACTAACGGGGAAAGATCGAACAACGGAAAACCCACGGACGGCAAGACGGCCTGGCGCCGGCGGCACGCGTCACGCGGGCCGGCCTGGCGCCGGCGGCACACCCGGCCTGGCGCCGGCGGCACGCGTCACGCGGGCCGGCCTGGCTCCGGCGGCACACCCGGCCTGGCGCCGGCGGCACGCGTCACGCGGGCCGGCCTGGCGCCGGTGGCACGCGTTCCGCAAGCCGGCCTGGCGCCGGCGGCAAGCTCCCTGACGCCGGTCGACGGCCCTCGTCCTGGTCTCGGTCCCATCATGCTCGGTCTGATCCCATCTTAGCTTGTTTGGATCAATCTTCGTGAGTTTGGTACGATCACGGTTATTCTAAACACCGAACATCTCGACTATACGAGGAATTGGGGTTCCTTCGGAAAAACCGAAACCTTCAAAGACTGTTCTTTCGAAAAACCGTAAAAATGTCTAAACGGCCCGACGTGGCCAAAACGGCCCACTTACGATTTTCCGAAAAGGAAGGATAACTATGACGGTTTATCCTTATCCTCACATAAGAGATAAATGTCAAGTTTCCAGAAGATAAATGTCAAGTTTTCCAGAAGATAAATGTCAAGTTTTCCGAAGATAAATGTCAAGTTTCCCGATAAACACGACGATGGACGAAAATGGAAAAAGCCCGATTCAGCCCGCGAGAAGATAGACCGTCTTAAGAAGAGTATATAAGGAGAGCTTTGGGCGAGGAGCAAATCATCACCAAACTTCCAGAGCACTTAGCAGTTAGAGCGTTTTTAGCTTTCTTTTTCTGTTTTCATTAGCGAGCTGCGACTCAACTAGGTTAGATATAGGCGGCCGGACTAGCGGACCTTTCGACAGCTCTTGTATCTTATTTCTTACCCGTTGTTCACGCTCAAATCCAGAAATAAGATCTCTTTTCGCTCTACTTTACGATTTTTACTTTTCGACTTAAACTCCCATTGATTGTATCGTGTGTGGCCCAGCAGATATCCGGCACCTTCAAGGAAGATCGGGTTAACTCGGTTTTCCTCCACAAATCGTTTATCGGAAATTGACGGTGTGAATTTCGGTTCCCACAATAAATAATTTAAATTTATAAAATAAGGAATCGGTAAAGTTAATTTTAAAAATAATGATTATACATTTATTTAATAAAGCTTAAACAATAAGAGATAAGTAAGTAAATGATGTTAAAATCAGTAGGCAGATTAACTTAATAGGCAAGTAAGTTAATGATTCCAAGATGTAAATGTTAACAAGAAAGTAAGTAAATGATTGCAATATGTAAATTCTGAATTTAAAAGAAGCTGGCCTAGGGTTTCTCATTGGATGTCGATCTTTGAGCCAAACAATTATTCAAGCACAAGTTAGCACGATCTAGAACTCGGATCACTCGATTAGACCAGCCCACTGTCGTAGTACTGTTCCCTTTGCGGATCAACCTTGGCGCCTAAACTCTCGTTTGGGTCAAGGTTCGATTGCAAGCAATGGAGATCAAGTCCGATAGGTTCACCAAGCACCCTAGTATCTACTTTCGCTGACTAGGGATGTTCAACTCATTAATCCAATGATCAAGCTATCTACAAACGGTTAATGAGTAGATTAAACCTAAGATCTAGAAGTAAGTGATCAGTTTAAAGCGAGCCTTAAGAGCTGGATGAATGAAGACACAAATAATTCCTTACCTATGTTTAGCTCGTGCGATCAACATCCTAGAATCCTAGACAAGCTAGCCGACTACTCAGCCATAGAACAAGATGACAAAGACATAATAACTGAATGATACTGCACAAAATTCCAGAGAGAAATCAATAGGGTTCAGGATGATCTTCTTGGTGAGAAGAGGAGCCGTCTCCCTTACAATAACAAATCGCCAAATATGTATAGGTCTTTTTGCAAAAACTAGAGTGTGAAAATAAAATAGAGATAATGGAGCTTTTATATGGAGGCGCCATCGACTTCTTAGAGAGGGAAACTGATTAGGGAAAATCTTCAAAGATATGGAAATTTCCATAAATGTCGGGAACAGTCCGTCTGGTTGCTTCGCATGATTGCTCCTGTGGGATCAACCGTCTGACTGCTCCATTCGAATGCTCCGCGGGGAAAAACTCCAATTCTTACACCTTTTTCATGCACCTTCCTTTAGCTCTTTAGCCTACTCCAGACCTGAATTGACTTAAAAAGGACTAGACTAACTCGATAAAACATTGAAAACAGGTTAGAAAACATATATACAATGGTGTCACAAAACACTATATATCAATTCCCCCAGACTTAGATCCTTGTTTGTCCTCGAACAATGGCAAGTATCAAGCACAGGGAGAAAGGTTTGAAAGTGTTGGGAACTCTCTTATTATCAGCAACCATACTTTAACCATGAATCTCTGAACCATACAAGCAGTAAAACTAGGACAACACACGCTTACCAAAACCCCACTGACTGCTGTTCGAAAATCAGCTCCATACTCTACATCTCAAACCTGAAAAAGCAACTCTATCGAGACAGAACTCCCTACATTCATTTAAGAGCAGCGTGAGCTTCTCATCACAGGCACTATTCAGGGTAGACGGGCTAGGTGTGGAACAGGCTAATTTTAAAGGTGGAGTCAAAGAGTGTTTAGGGGATACCAATTTTTTGTAGTGGATGCAGGATATCACGCAAAATAGCAAGAGAGGACGGATCCATTGATGTCCACAACTCTTACTCGTTTTGCTAAATCTGGCGCGACTGCTCCGATTGTCTGCCTATTCTCTATCGTTGTACGACCACTCTTGTTCTACCTCCCGGTTATTCCTAATCATAAACCACATAGTACCTCACTGGAACTCTCGCAAACAGGTCTTATTGTGAAGGAAGACGGTATGTCAAACAAGTAGAAGTAGTTGCGATCGATCAGATCAGAAAGCAGCTGTTCTTGATGTGTGTACAGCAGAATCTTCTTCCTCGTCTGGCTCCAACTGAAGTTTTGTATAAGAGCCTCAACAATCCTCCTTCTCCATCAATAATCTCAAAAGATAGAAAAGAATATACAATTTTTTTTAACTGAAACGATTACATAGGTGAGATCAATGATGAGGAGGTGACAGAGAAGGAGGTTACGTGTAGGATGAAGATTTTCCACTGATCATTCTACTTGCCTGACCTTGTTCTCGTCTTTGTTGTGACAATGGCTGTTCTGTAGCGATTTTTCCGACTTCTAACTGACTGTTCTCCTTGTTCCGAATGAAGTTCTGTAGCAGTACGAGTAAGAGACTGCGTTGATCCTTTTCTCTCCGACCTTTTTACACATATTTGCACATATGAAACTGAAAAACAGAATGCATGGAGGTGGAATAAAGGCTTAGGTAAAGGTGGGAACTAGCTAAAGATGAGCTAGCTACTCAGGAACAGCCAGATTGGTAAAAAGAGAAAGAAGTCGTGGGTGTTGTTCTCGTTTCCCTGATCTAGTGCCCATAACAAGACTAATTGCAGTCAATATTAGGTTCAAGTTAGGTGGAGTTAAGTCTACGCAGTGTAACCTAATTGGCTGAAAACTTCTGGAAGTCAAATGAGATAAGTCTGGGTGTTCCAGGTCCAAGTGTGGATCTTTCGTCACTGGTAAGGTCACTGAATAAGAAAGTTAAAGCACGAGGTGGTTAAAGATCATCATAGAATAAGGTCCTAATTCCCACAAGAGTTTTTAAACTGACTCGATCCTAAAACAGACTCGATAAAAATATCAAAATGACTCAAAGCTGGACTGACTCTAAAAGAAAATCCAAAGAAAACACAAAGAGATTAGTAGCACACAATCGCCTCCCCCAGACTTAATTCACACCATCCCTGGTTGTGAAAGTAAATAGAGGAAGGCTAAGAACACACGAAATAGAAACAAATAACATGCAGAATAATAAAGAGTTCAGATGGATAAGACAATGGTGAAAGATAGTGGGAGCGGATCAGTCAGACTCCCAGCTTCTGGAGTGACCAGCCAAACGCCTATTCCGCGGTAGCCGCTCTCCTTCTGCTGTCGAACCAGATGGTTCCTTGCCTGGTCGATGGCCTGTCTGCTGCGAGTGCTCCTGCTCTTCCTCTCTCTCCTGCTGACCATTCAAGCACCCGCTGGTGATGACCTTGAGAATCCTCTTCATGAGGTTGTTGTTCTTGCGCTGAGAATCAATCATCCAGCGGCGGTATGTCTCGTCATCGAACCCATCTTCAATGTCCTCCAGATCGTACATGGTGTCTGGGGTGACATCCTCCACGTCGTCTATGCAAGCGTCATCCTCAGGAACAAGTCGTGGATCATCGCAGAGTTGTTCCGGTTCTGGAAGGAACCGGATGTTCTCGAATCTATCCCGGCGAGTGATCTCTTTCTGTGGGAACTTGCAGTAGAGGTAGTTCTCATCCTTGTCTTGGAACATGTAGGTACTCTCATCGCAGAGGATGTGGCATTTGATGTGGTAAGGGACGTCTACGTAAGCTGGCTCGGAAACGAACTCGTAGGCGGTGATGTCAATCTCGAAATGACGGAACAATGGAGTGAGCAGACTATCACAGCGATCCTTCGTCTGCGAACCTCTCATCAACATGGCCTTCTTCGCGGTGAACATCTCGGCAGGCAGGTAGCCTGGGTTTGTGAGAACCCTTGTGACAAGAATTCCTGCTCGTGCTGCTCGTATCTTATCTTCCAGTCCCGAGTAGAGCATTTAGAGTTCTCCATTGGTGACCTTTAAGGTCTGATCCTTTGCGAACAGTATGTTTCTCAGCACCTTGGCAACGATCCGCACTGTAGGGTTGCTGATGTGGGACTGCTTTGTGGAGTGAGGCTTGAATTCTACAAATGCAATGAGGTCCCAGAAAGTCTTTGCGGGGGCGAAGCTCTTCACAAGGGAGATCTCTCTCGGATCATCGGCTATGCGTAGATTTTGTTGAATTTGGTGAGCTGGAGGGAATAGTGCTTTCCTCCTGCGGCCATGAAGCGGAAGTGGGTGTTCTCGAAGGTGAGGTTGTACTCGTCCTCATGGTAGATTTCTGCAGTGGCGAGAGCTTGCCGAACCAGTTCCGGAATCAGGATCTGAGTTTTGCAGCAGAGCTCGAGAATCCTAATGGATGAGAGCATACTGTACACATCTTCGTCAAGGCCAAACTGTGAGAAGATTGACGAGTGCACAAAGAATGTTGGGTGGATGTTGATCTTGAGAAGAGCGTTGCAGACTTTTGCCTTCTCTTTGTCCCAGCCTTCGACATTGATATCAAGGAGCTGTGGGTCCTCGATGTTGAAGGGTATTCCATCCTGTTCGCGAGGCCACGGGTATGATGAGGCAACGTTAGGAACAGGGTGTGGGGTGCTTGGACCGGCTGCTCTGGATGTTCTCACCGCCATATGCTTTGATCGTGCCATCTGACAAACAAATAAGCAGAGACGAGTTAGTTTCGTTCATGGGTTGTTTAGAAAAGTGATGGAATTCTAGCTATATCCTTTCTCTTTCAAGTCAATCAATTTCAAACAACCCAAAATCAAGCACAAAATGAAGCAATTGATTCATATTGATATTAATTGCCGCAAACGATGAGACAAGCAAACGATTTAAGCAACCCTAACACATGCAACAATCGATTGGCGAGATTTTCCCAAAAAACACAGAATTCCAATGGTCAAATCATCAAATGGAGCAACCTTATACGTCTCAAATTAGTTCTTCTAACAATATAGCAGTGTAGGAAGGATCAAATTAAAGTTATTGCTAACTAGAATCAATCAAATCAATCACAAGAAGAACAAGAGAGGGAGGGTTCCAAATCGCAATTTGCATGGCGAATGGGGAGGATGTATGAAGCGCTTTCCTCATCTGTGAGTGTGAGAGATAACTTCATAAACAAGATTGACTTGAGAATCCAAGGGATTAGAACTTGAAATCGTGAAAAACGGTTTGGAATTGAGGGAGTTTCGATTTTAGGGTTCTTCTCAAATGGGGGGTGGGTTGCGGTGTAGGAGAAGGAAGTGGGGAAGTGGGGTGGAGAAGCCTTAAATAGGCGAACCCTAAACCGCTTCCCCTTTTAACTTTTTTTTTATATATTTTTTTAGGGTCCGAAAACTTACCTGGGGGAGCAGCTGTTCTCTAGCAAGAACAGTCAAAGGACTGTTCCTTCGAGAAATTCCGGGTTTTCTTTTTCCTGAAACACAAATTAAAAACAAACCATAGAAATATAAAAGATAGAAGTTATTTACACTTACCGGTGGGTTTCCTCCCACCAAGCACTTGGTTTAGTCACTAGCTTGACTTTGGTTGGCCAATCAGGCTGCGTACGGATCGCCTAAGAGAATTTCTTCACCTTCTGCGATTGTTGTCTCAGCGAGATATGGCTTGAGACGTTGACCATTCACAACGAATTCTCCTTCTTTTGGGTCCAGCAACACAACTTCTCCGTATGGTCGGACCTCTTTAATGGTAAAGGGTTCGGACCATCTCGACTTTAGTTTACCCGGGAATAGCTTCATTTTGGAGTTAAAGAGCAAGATTTGATCATTAGGTGCAAAGTTCCTGAGATGATCCGCTTATCATGATATGCCTTAGTCTTCTCTTTATATATCTTCGAGCTCTCGTAAGCTAGATGCATGATCTCTTCAAGCTCATGGATCTGAATGGAACGCCTTTCCTTAGCTGATTTGATATCGAAGTTGAGCATTTTGACAGCCAAGGCTGCCTTGTGTTCCAGTTCTACAGGGAGATGGCACGCCTTTCCATAGATCAAATGGTAGGGAGTGGTCCCTAGTGGTGTTTTATAGGCTGTTCTGTAGGGCCATAACGCTTCATCTAGTTTGAGAGACCAGCCCTTACGGGGTGTTTCGACTATTTTCTGCAGAATACTCTTGATCTCTCTATTAGATACTTCCACTTGGCCACTGGTCTGAGGGTGATATGCGGTTGCAACCTTATGCCTTACACCGTTCTTCTTGAGGAGGCCTTGGAAGACCTTGTTGATGAAGTGGGTGCCTCTGTCGCTTATGACTACTCTGGGTACTCCAAACCTTGGGAAAATAATGGAGTTGAACATCTTGGTGACCACGCGTGCATCATTAGTTGGGCTGGAAATTGCTTCTACCCACTTTGAGACATAGTCTACCGCGATTAGAAAGTATTCATTTTTGTGAGAAGGTGGGAATGGTCCCATGAAATCGATGCCCCAACAGTCGAACACCTCAATCTCTAGTATGACGCTCTGAGGCATCTCGTTCCTTTTGCTAATGTTCCCCATTCTCTGGCACGCGTTGCATCTGGATATGAAGGCATGAGCATCTCTGAACATAGTCGGCCACCAGAAACCGGCTTGAAGAATTTTCGAAACCGTTTTATATGTGGCGAAATGGTCAGCATATGAGGAACCGTGGCAGTGATGTAGAATCCCTGGAATCTCATCTTCTGGGATGCATCGATGGAACAATCCATCTTTGCAATGTCGATATAGGAACGGTTCATCCCAGAAGTAGTGTTTGATGTCCCTCAGAAACTTCCTTTATCATTCCCAGTGAACTCAACGGGTTCTTTCTCAGCAGCCAAAAAATTGGCTATCTCGGCAAACCAAGGTAGATGGGAATATCTCTTTTTGATCGCAGCAACATATTGTTCTGGTTCGACAGAACAGTCTGTGGTGAACGCGTCTAGGCTGTTCCCGTCGTACAGATCAATCGCGTAGACATGCTCTTCAGTAAGACTATCGTCGAGAGCAGTCTCTTCGTCAATCTTCATTCTGGATAGATGGTCTGCAACTCCATTCTCAATCCCCTTTTTATCCTTGATTTCAAGATCGAACTCTTGGAGTAGAAGAATCCACCTTAGTATACGCGGTTTGGCATCTTTCTTGGTTAGCAAGTATCTCAAGGCCGCGTGTTCTGTGTGCACAACCACTTTAGAACCTACTAGGTAGGAACTAAATTTCTCGAAAGCATAGACTATGGCAAGGAGCTCTTTCTCGGTCGTGGCATATCGGCACTGAGCTTCGTCCATTGTCCTGCTCGCATAGTAGATCACGTGCAGCTTCTTATCCTTTCGCTGTCCCAGTACTGCTCCCACTGCGAAGTCACTTGCATCCGTCATTATCTCGAACAGAAGGTCCCAGTCTTGAGGTTGAACAATCGAAGCACTGATCAAGGCTCCTTTTATCGTGTGGAAAGCAGCCAAGCAGCCAAGCAGTCGCTATCAAATTCGAACTTGGTATCCTTGCAGAGCAGCCTAGTGAGTGGTATCGCGATCTTTGAGAAATCCTTGATGAACTGCCTGTATAACCCTGTGTGTCCCAAGAAACTTCTGATTTCTTTGACTGTAGTTGGTGGCTGCAAGGTCATCATAACCTCGATCTTTGCCTTATCGACCTCAATCCCCTTTTCCGAGATTTTATGCCCAAGAACAATCCCATCCTTGACCATGAAATGACACTTCTCCCAATTCAGCACCATATCCTTCTCCTCGCATCGCTGAAACACCCTGCAAAAAATTTTCAAACAAACAGAGAAAGATCTTCCATAGACACTAAAGTCATCCATGAAAACTTCCATTATATCGTCAATTAAGTCAGTGAAAATCGACATCATGCAACATTGAAAGGTCGCAGGAGCATTGCACAAGCCAAATGGCATTCTCCTGTAGGCAAACGTGCCATATGAGCAAGTGAACGTCGTCTTCTCTTGATCATCTGGGTGGATAGGGATCTGAAAGAAACCTGAGTAGCCATCTAAGGAACAGTAGCAAGGGTGGTTAGCCAATCTTTCAAGAATTTGATCAATGAAAGGGAGTGGAAAATGATCCTTGCGTGTTGCAGAATTCAATTTGCGAAAATCAATGCATATGCGATGTCCAGTTAATGTTCTAGTAGGGATCAATTCGTTCTTTTCATTTGTTATCACCGTGATTCCACCCTTTTTAGGAACTACATGAACAGGGCTTACCCATTTGCTATCAGAGATAGCATAGATCACACCAGCTTCTAGAAGTTATTATCATTTTCTTGATAACATCTTTTAGATTTGGGTTTAACCTCCTCTGATGTTCGACATAAGACATCATGCAACATTGAAAGGTCGCAGGAGCATTGCATGCACAAGTCAGGTGATATGCCAGGAATGTCAGCTAGATAATACCCTAATGCCTTACGATATTTTCTCAGCTCACACAAAAGTTTAGTAGTTTCAACAATGTTCAGTTCAGAGTTCACTATGACAGGATAGGTGGAATTAGGCCCTAGGAATTCATACATGAGCCCTTCTGGGAGGGATTTGAGTTCAACTTTTGGAGATTTCAGCTCATTCCATGGGTTGTCAAGTTGGTTGTTCGTCGCAGGTATTCGCTTGGGAACAGCTGTTTCGATCCGACTGATCTGCTTGCTCTCGTCCTTTTCCCCCAGACTTAGATAAGCAACTAGCTTCTCCATGCTTCTAGCAGTATCAAGCATCTTGTTGTACCCATCCGCGTCCATGCTCATCATGTTATGTTCGGTCTCAGCTCGGGTCAGGGCTAGTTCGAGTGGGTCATCAGTTAGGATTTCCTCAATCATTCCTTCTTGAGGGAACAGTGCATGATCGTCATCTTCAACTAAGTAGATATGTTCATCGATCATTGGCTTCTTCAGCAACTTGTTCATTTCGAATTTCATTGTAATGTCCCCAAGATTTAGGTCGATCTTTCCTTGCCGGACGTCTATAATTGCACCAGATATGCATAGGAAAGGACGGCCCAGAATGAGTGGGTTCTTGGTTCATCGTCAACCTTAAGAACCACAAAATCGGCTGGAACAAGAGTGTTTCCAACTCTGACTTGGAGATCCTCCAGAATGCCCACTGGCGACTTAACTGGCCTATCTGCAAATACCAGGGAAATTCGTGTCGGCTTAAAGTTGGTGAAGCCCAGTCGCTTCGCCACTGAGTAGGGCATGAGATTCACACTAGAACCCAAATCGCAGAGAGAACAGGCGAACACTGTCTTCCCAATCTGTACCGAGAGAACAAATCTTCCTTGATCACCCAGCTTCTTGACCGGCTTGTTTTGCAGCACTGCAATGCACTCCTTCGAGACCAGCATGATCTCGCTATCGCCGGATATCTTTCCTGAGATCAACCCTTTTATCAAACTACCCATAGAAGGTATCATCTGGATCGCATCAATCAGAGGTAATTTGATAGTCAGTTCCTCCAACATCTTCTTGCATTTCATCTCCTCACGATCCCTCCGAGATTTCTTTGCTGGAACTGGATATGGAACCTTAGGGGTGTATTCACGTGCAGGAACAGGCTCGACTGGTGTAGCCTTAGGTACCGGATCAGTCTCAGCAGGCTGTTCCGTTTCGTCATCCGAGAAAGAAGCGGCTTCTGATCGCGGTTGCTCCCCTTCCTTTTGCTTACCCTTCTCTGCCACTGTTAGCTTCTTAGGAGCAAAATCTGGTAAATTCCTTCCACTCCTTAGTTGTACTTCATTACACTCCTTGGGATTCTTATCGGTCTTCCCAGGGAGAGTACATTGCTGCCTTTTGACGTTCTCAGCAGCCTGAATAATCTGAATGTCCATCTGTCTCATGTGGCTCGCAACATTGTCGTACTTAGTACTTAGGTCATTAAACATATGATTCATTCTGGTGTTTATGTCCGTCGTGACCTGGTTCAAAGCTTTTCCTTGGATTTGTTGGCCCTAGAGCAGCTGCTGGAGCATCGTTGTCAAACTCTGTGTATCTTCCTGCAGAGCAGCTGTAGAAGCAGGAAAAGCTTGTTGAGTGGTCTGCTGATTCTGGTTATGGTATTGGTTGTTCTGCGCTTGGCTTAGAACAAAGGTCCAAGGTTGGTAACTCTTCTGTTGTCCCGCGTACTGTCCTTGACTGCCCTGCGCATTATCAACTGGTTTATCCTCTTTGGGCCAAAAGAGTTGGGCGTTGTTCCTCACATTGGAGTTTGGGTGGTAGTTCTTGAACTGCCATCCTTGCCCATTGATGTAGCTCACCTCTTGTTTATCGTCCCCGGTGTAATCTGATTCAGGGTTGACATCTACAGCACTGTTCTCAGGAGCGGCTTTCTTCCATGATGAACACTTGACTCTGGTTCCCTTTGAGCAGCTGGTCAACCTTTGCGGCCAGATCGTCTATGCTGTTGACGCTTTTGGAGCGGTCGTGCTCCTTGTTTCCTTGTTCTTGTTGAGTGAACTCTGCGCCATGTTCTCGATCAGTGCGTAAGCTTCTGGGGTTGTTCGCATCATGAAATCTCCATTGCTCAAGGAATCTAGAGCGTTGCAGAACTCACAGCTCACTCCATCATAGAATACCTCCAGTATATAATTATTATCAAACCCATGGTGAGGGCATTCCCTTTGGTACTCCTTGTAACTCTCCCAAGCATCATGGAATGGCTCATCGGTCTTTTGTTTGAAATTAGAGATCATGAGCCTTAGAGCTGCGGTTTTGGACTTTGTGTAGAAGTGGCTAAGGAACGCTGATCTGACCTGCTCCCATGTAGTAAGAGAACCTGTCGGGAGAGAGAGTAGCCAACGAGAAGCTTTCCCTTCGAGGGAGAACGGGAACAAGGTGCATTTGAAGTAGTCTGGTGGCACTCCATTCGAGCGAGAGAAGTTGCAGACTCTCTCAAAGGTCTCGATGTGATCCATAGGAATTTCAGTAGCGAGCCCACTGAACGTGTTCTTCTGTACCAGACTGATCAAAGCAGGCTTGATCTCATAATCTTGTCTGGTACAAGGAGGAGGGTTGATGACAGAGCGATTATTGGCGAAGTTCCGCGGAAGGTTCCTCTGTCCGATTGGAGCACCTTGCAGCTCCTGCTGCTGTGCAGCATGTTGAGCTGCTTGCTGGGCAGCTTGTTGTTGAGCTTGGATGGTCTGTTGCATCTGCTGCATCTAATGTTGCATTAGCGCCATTGCCGCAGTGAGGTCATTCTGATTGCCGTGATCACCAATTGTGGTGTCGATAGGCCTTTGTTGTCTTTTCTATCTTTCTTACCTTGCGAGCTGATCGTTGGTGAGTGAAGTTAAGTCTCCTTGTGCGTTGCTCCAAGTGTGTCTACTGGTCATGCACCTGGGAAATTAACTGCAACGAAAAGAATAGAGAAAGTTAGGTGTTATAGACTAAACAAATCACTGAAAAATAAAGGTAAATATCTGGTTCCCGGCAACGGCGCCAAAACTTGATACACTAAAACTGTGACCTTTCCTACTATCAAGTTAACAGTTGTAATTGAAGTATTTAAGGTTCAATCAAGAGGACCAGTTCACACTTTATTCTTATTAGTTCACAACTTAGCTAAAACGAATGGTGTGGTTTGATTGATTGTTAACAAGCAAGTAAGTAAATGATTCCAAGATGTAAATTCAGAATTTAAAAGAAGCTGGCCTTGGGTTTCTCATTGGATGACGATCTTTGAGCCAAACAATTATTCAAGCACAAGTTAGCAGGATCTAGAACTCGGATCACTCGATTAGACCAGCCCACTGTCGTGGTGCTGTTCCCTTTGCAGATCAACCTTGGCGCCTAAACTCTCGTTTGGGTCAAGGTTCGATTGCAAGCAATGGAGATCAAGTCCGACAGGTTCACCAAGCACCCTAGTATCTACTTTCGCTGACTAGGGATGCTCAGCTCATTCACCCAATGATCAAGCTATCTACAAACGGTTAATGAGTAGATTAAACCTAAGATCTAGCAGTAAGTGATCAGTTTACGCGAGCCTGAAGAGCTGGATGAATGAAGACACATAAATAATTGATTATCTATGTTTAGCTCGTGTGATCAACATCCTAGAACCCTAGAAAAGCTAGCCGACTACTCAGCCATAGAACAAGATGACAAAGACATAATAACTGAATGACACTACATAAAATTCCAGAGAAAGATCAATTGGGTTTAGGATGATCTTCTTGGTGAGAAGAGGAGCCGTCTCCCTTACAATAACAAATCGTCAAATATGTCTAGGTCTTTTTGCAAAAACTAGCGTGTGAAAATAAAATAAGAGATAAAGGCGCTTTTATATGGAGGCGCCATCGACTTCTTAGAGAGGAAAACTGATTAGGGAAAATATTCAAAGATATGGAAATTTCCATAGATGTCGGGAACAGTCCGCTTGGTTGCTCCGCATGATTGCTCATGTGGGATCAACCGTCTGACTGCTCCATCTGATTGCTCCGCGGGAAAAAAACTCCAATTCTTGCACCTTTCTTCATGCACCTTCCTTTAGTTCTTTAGCCTACTCCATACCTGAATTGACTCAAAAAAGACTAGACTAACTCGATAAGAATATAACAGGTTAGAAAACATATATACAATGGAGTCAAAAACACCATATATCAGTTCAAATTATAAAAAGAATTAAAAACATTTTAAATTTATAAAGATGATAAATGTAAAAAAGTTTAAAATTATTTGGAAATTATGATAATACCTAAAATAATATAAATGCATAAATAAATAAAATTCATATAAATAATATGATTAGTAAAATATTTATAATAATATTAATAATATATGGTTGAATATTAATGTTTAAAATTCATCTAAGCGTTTCTGTAAACCGCATGATATCCAAATTATATAAATCCACATTAACATGAAAAATGATACAAACGACAACCGAACAAAATGTAAATACCGCCTAAAGGAGTGCCTAAGCCACATTTTAAAACACTGATTTCTAAAAAAAATCAAGGTAATTAATTATCGTAATTCGAGGTTCATATTCATACTTGGAATCCTTAAATTAGGGTTTTTAATTTCTTAATATAATACTGAATGCGTTCAAACTTAAATTGAAACAAGTCTTATTTTGTTTAGTTAGGGAAACACATATCTGTATAGATGAGAGTTAATTGAATAATAAGCTTAAAGAGAATGTGTTTCGATAGAAAACAGTTAACGAATTTACAAACTTTTAAACGCTATTATAAACAAATTGCATTTGATTATTTTTAAAGAATTAATTAACATATATGTTCTCATATTAGAGTCTAGGCATGTGCAGGTATATATCGTGTGTGAAGCTATATACGTATTTGACATTACATATATAAACAAGAGGATTATGATGCCGTAAACTTAACATGGCTATATGTTTATTCGTAATAAATCAACTTTCGTGCTTTTACAAAAAAAAAAAAAATCAACTTTCGTGTATTTATATCTCAATCGTATTTGCTTAGATAATTAACATTATATAAAATTGGAAATTTTTTATGTTCATATGATGTAAATCTTACTTTAAGAAAAGAGACAGCGAGTTATGAGTTGGAGAACGTGGAGGCTAATGCAAATATTCGTACGTAACGAGTTTACTTCAAACCCCATGCAAATTCTCATGCACGCAAGTTTTCCTATATAAACACTTCCAAGTTCATTATTTAGTCATCATCATCAAACTAACCATCAACAAAAAGCTAATTGAAACAGCTAAGAGCTAAAGCAAAACAACCATGGAAATTCTAAAAGCACACTTCTCTCTGGTGATTTTTGTCATTCTCTTTGCGGTTTCAAGTAGCAAAAATGTTTGCAACCCGGCCTGTAAGGCTAAAGAACCCTTCAACTGCGACAATCCCCTTACATTCAACCGAACTAGTTTTCCAAAGAACTTCATTTTTGGTGCGGCTACTTCCGCCTACCAGGTTACATATCTCTTTGATACTGACCTTTTAATATAAGATATAGGGATCGTTTTTTTGTGCAACAAGATATAGGTTTCTATGAAGATTATTTTCATATATTACGGAAAATCTTTAACCCGGCCTGCATGAATTTTTCATTTTTTTTACCAGATTGAAGGTGCTGCACATAGGGCACTCAACGGATGGGACTATTACACTCATAGATATCCAGGTCACAACACATCACTAATTAAAAATTTACCCGTATAATTAAATAACATTCATTTCGATGTAAGGAAACTTAGGTGTACAAATAACGGATGGGAATATTTCACTCATATATATATATATTATACATCCAAGTCATGCTCATATTTCGATTTGCTATATATGTACAGAGAAAGTTCCAGATCACAGTTCCGGAGACCTTGCTTGTGATTCGTATGATCTTTACAAGGTGAGAGGCTGTCAGTGATGAATGTGTATATGCATGTTGTTAGTTCCATTTCAGAAATATAATTTAACTCTTGAACTCTCGTATAATTAACAGGAGGATGTCAAATTACTGAAAAGAATGAACGCTCAAGCCTACCGGCTCTCAATAGCATGGTCAAGGGTCTTACCAAGTAAGTGCAGCTGATAAGAGCACAATTTTGTTTTTGTTATTAATATTATTATATTTTTGACTAATGTATGATTGTATATATGCTTACCTTTAGAGGGAAGATTGATTGGAGGGATTGACGAGAACGGGATAAAATACTACAATAACCTCATCAATGAGTTAAAAGCAAATGGTAAATATATTATATAGACATTTGTATTCTTAATACAAATGTTTTAATTGTTCGATGTATCATTTTTTTGGTGTACATAAAGGCATAGAACCGTATGTAACTATATTCCACTGGGATGTTCCCCAAACTCTAGAAGATGAGTATGGAGGTTTCTTGAGCCGGCGTATTATGTAAGTGCATTAAATAATTTTTTATTAAACTTGTTTTCCTTGTCTTATGTCTATCTTTATAGTAAACTTCTTTTCTTTGTCTTAGATCTATTTTATATTAGATCTTACATCACATCAGATCTATCTTTTATCTAATATATATGATATGTGGCCAGTGAGGACTACAAAAACTACGCCGAACTTCTATTCCAGAGATTCGGAGATAGAGTCAAATTTTGGATCACTTTAAACCAGCCTTACTCTCTCGCAAGCAAAGGTTATGGAGACGGATCATATCCGCCTGGACGGTGCACTGGCTGTGAATTTGGAGGAAATTCTGGAACCGAACCTTATATAGTTGCACATAACCAACTTCTAGCTCATGCAAAAGCTGTAGCATTATACAGAAAAAGATATCAGGTTCAAATATTACCAAACATGTTATGAATTTTTTCTTTCAATACAATTCGTACGTAGTATATGTATCTTATAATCCAAAACGATCTATGCATGCAGAAATCTCAAGGTGGTAAGATAGGAACAACTTTGATCGGGAGATGGTTCACCCCATTAAACAAAAATAGCATTCGCGACGCTGCTGCTGCAAAGCGAGCATTTGATTTCTTTGTCGGATGGTATATATATATATATATATTTGTCAACTATTTACTCTGATTTCATGAAAATACACGAATACACTCCTTTATATATATTTGGTTATAAAGCCTTAAAATGTAATAAATATACTGGTAGTATTTAATTTATCATTTTGTTCTCTATATATATGAAGGTTTTTGGATCCGTTGGTCTATGGAAGATATCCAATGATAATGCGACAGATGGTTGGACATAGATTGCCAAAATTCACACCTCAAGAATCAAAGTTAGTGAAAGGATCACTTGATTTTCTAGGACTGAACTATTACGTTACCCAATATGCAACCAACGCACCTCCTTCCCCACAGCCCAGTGCCCTCACTGATGCAAGAGTTACTATTGGATGTATGTAAAAATAATTTGTGTTTCTTATGCTATATATATATATATATATGTCTTTATGATTTTTTGTAAACTCATATAATTTTCTCTACTTGGCTACAGATTATCGCAACGGAGTACCTATTGGTGTTCAGGTTATCATCGAATTCGATTTTGAATCACCATTTTGTAAGGAGATCACATAATTTATTTGAATTTCCTTTCTTTCTTTTTTTGCTCCCTTCTTGTACAGGCTCCTAGCTTCGTCTACTACCCTCCAGGGTTCCGTCAGATTCTAAATTATATCAAAAACAATTATGGAAACCCACTTACCTATATCACTGAAAATGGTACCTACATACCATCATACCAAAACGAATACGTTTAACCAGTGAAAACCTTTTATATATATGTGTGTCTTTAATTTGAAAGTCTTGTGTTCAAATTTTCAGGAGTTGCTGATCTTGATACCGGAAACTTAACACTGCCAGCTGCTCTTGCCGATAATGGACGAATTCAAAATCATTGCAGCCATCTTTCATGTCTCAAATGCTCTATCGAGTGAGTTAACCTTATTTAAGATTGTTTTGAGAATTATTATGAGTGTTAACCTTATTTCAAATTATACTACAGTGATGGATGCAACGTAGCAGGGTATTTTGCATGGTCATTGATGGACAACTACGAGTTCGGAAATGGTTACACTCTCCGGTTTGGTATGAATTGGGTCAATTTCACTAATCCTGCTGATCGAAGAGAAAAAGCTTCTGGCAAATGGTTTTCGAAGTTTATAATCAAAAAATAAGAAAAATCGATATACATATATATCAATTATGTGCATCCAACCTATTGAATCGAATAATTACCCTACTTTATGTATTGTTTGTTTTATTTTTATTATAAGTAATTATTAATGTTTATGTGATGTTTTGCTAATATAGCTGTAATAACCAGGCCTTAATATTGGTCGATTAAAAAAAAACTTATATGCTTTATTCTCTTTCCAAGGATGACTTCTAAACTGTTTGCAACATGCTGTAATATTTGATATTTATCACCACGCTGGATGGTGTGGGAGTCAAAAATCTTCCAATCACATGTTTTGATCCTAATTGTTACACAAAATATAAAAATAAAATTAATATATATATATATATATATCAGTTTTAGAAAACTGAACATAAAATATACTTCAAATAATTTTTTGCATAATAATATAATTTTGTATTTATATAGGTTCAAATTATAAAAAGAATTAAAAAATTTTAAATTTATAAAGATGATAAATGTAAAAAAAAATTGAAACTAACTGGAAAATTATGATAATACCTAAAATCATATAAATGCATAAATAAATATAATTAATATAAATACTATGATTAGTAAAATATTTATAATAATATTAATAATTTATGTTTGAATAGTTATGCTTATAATTCAAAAAATAAGAAAAATCGATATACATATAAATCAATTATGTGCATCCAACCTATTGAATCGAATAATTACCCTACTTTATGTATTGTTTGTTCTATTTTTATTATAAGTAATTATTAAAGTTTACATGATGTGTTGCTAATATAGTTGTAATAAGAAGGTCTTAATATTGGTCAATTAAGAAAACAAAAAACTTATATGATGTATTCTCTTTCCAAGGATGACTTCTAAACTGTTTGCAACATGTTGTAATATTTGATATTTATCACCACGCTGGATGGTGTGGGAGTCAAAATTCGAACAATCAAATTTAAAGTGAAGAAAGCAAAGTTTTTACGGGTGTCCGAATTTTCCGCAGAACCAACGAAAAATAAGCAAAAGGACGCGTGAAGAGAAATATGGTAATACGAAAAACAAATTTAAAAACAAGAGGCTTTATTCTGATTTTTTGTATGAACATTCCAGAGACATAATCATACATATCGTTCATATGGAAGCGAGATTATAACGGAAAAACAAATAACACAGGCAGTAAAAATCTATCTAAGTTCGCTAGAATAACCCTCACATATGTCAAGAAAAACCTATGTAAGTCGAAACTCGTTTAGTAGAAGATGTAAATAAAGCCTAATGTTTCTAACTGTAGAGAGTTTTGATAGCTAAGATTCTTCTTCTTCCTTCTCTGTTCCACCCTTGTTTATATATATTCCTCTGAGGTCGTCCGTATTGTCATTTTCCCAGATCCATATCTTTCATTTTCTCTGATCTTTCCCCATTTGTCGAGATTTGAGCATCTCTTACGGAAATCTTCCATTCACATGTTATGTTCCTTATTCCTCTCCTATCAAAGTAAACCATTACGCCTATTGGGCTACTTTATATTTAATGTCGTCACTGGGCTGTTTCGTGCTTTAGGCTTTTTCAGACTGTTTTACAACTTACGCATACTTACGACTTTTCTAGGAAATATTGTAGTCTTGTCATATATATCTATAATTACTTTTGTTTTTAAATTTAACTTTAGAAAATTTTATTTTATAAATTCAATTAATTATAATTGATCTTAATATTTACTCCAACTGTAACTTTATATATCTAAAACAACATAAAATTCTAAATCTTACAATATATTTCAATATTTAATAACATTCTAGAATAATTATTTAAATTCATAATAATTATTTTAAAATTATAATATAAGGATTCGTAAAGTTAATTTTAAAAATAATGATAATACATTTATTTAATAAGACTTAAACAATAAAAGTTTGTTAAGATTTATTTGATAAAACTAAAACTTATATAATTTACTGTTTACACCACTAATACAAGAAACTTATTTTGATCTGGTGGTTAAGATGCTCTTACAGCATATTAAATAGCAGTTCAAGTCTAAAAGAAACAAATTTTTAATTTTTACAGTGTTTATCCAAAACAATGGCATTTTGATACCCGTACAATTAATGAACACATTTTACGGTCAATATATGTAAGGAACCCAATTTTGAAAGATCTTGTAGTTTTTAAAATTTTATAGATAGTTCACTATAAAATAGACACTACTATTACAACGTAGGTGAAGGATAAAATAGGGCACATAAAGTTCATCTTGAAATATAGTTTATATCCTATATTTAAACTATATCATTTCACCGTTAATTAAAGAAACATAAGTGTATCAGGGTGTTTCTATCAGCGTTATAAAATTTTCTAGGCGTTCATTGTACGACATATGAAACTCTAGCACCTAACCATCTCAACGGGCCTCAACACATATACTATTACTCAAAATATAAAAATAAAACTAATATATACATATATATATATATCAATTTAAGAAAACTGAACATAAAATTTACTTCAAATAATTTGTGTATAATAATATAATTTTATATATATATATAGGTTCAAATTATAAAAAGAATTAAAAAATATTAAATTTATAAAGATTATAAATGTAAAAAAGTTTAAAACTATTTGGAAATTATAATAATACCTAAAATAAAATAAATGCATAAATATATTAAATTAATATAAATAATATGATAAGTAAAATATTTATAACAATATTAATAATTTATGTTTGAATATTAATGCTTAAAATTTATCTAAGCGTCTCTGTAAACTACATGATATCCAAATTATATAAATCCACATAAACATGAAAATAGTACAATCGACAACCAAACAGCATGTAAATACCGCCTAATGGGGGTGCCTAAACCACATTTTAAAACACTGATTTCTAAAAAAAAACAAGGTAATTAATTATCGTAATTTTAGGTTCATATTTGTACTTAAAATCCTTAAATTAGGGTTTTTAATTTTGTTAATATAATACTGAATGCGTTCAAAATTAAATTGAAACAAGTCTTAATTTGCTTAGTTAGGGAAACACATACCTATACAGATGAGAGTTAATTGAACAATAAGCTTAAAGAGAATGTGTTTCGATCCAAAACCGTAAAAGAATTTACAAACTGTTAAACGTTATTATAAACAAATTGCATTTGATTTTTTTAAAGAATTAATCAACATATATGTTCTCATATTAAAGTCTAGGCATGTGCAGGTATATATCGTGTGTGAAGCTATATAGGTATTTGACATTACATATATAAACATTATGATGTCGTAAACTCAACATGGCTATATGTTTATTCGTAATAAACCAACTTTCGTGCTTTTCCAAAAAAAAAAAAAAAAATCAACTTTCGTGTATTTATAACTCAATCGTCCTTGCTTAGATAATTAACACTATATAAAATTGGAAAATTGTTATGTTCATATGATGTAAATCTTACTTCAGAAAAGAGACAGCGAGTTATGAGTTGGAGAACGTGGAGCCTAATGCAAATATTCGTACGTAACGAGTTTACTTCAAACCCCATGCAAATTCTCATGCACGCAAGTTTTCCTATATAAACACTTCCAAGTTCATTATTTAGTCATCATCATCAAACTAACCATCAACAAAAAGCTAATTGAAACAGCTAAGAGCTAAAGCAAAACAACCATGGAAATTCTAAAAGCACACTTCTCTCTGGTGATTTTTGTCATTCTCTTTGCGGTTTCAAGTAGCCAAAACGTTTGCAACCCGGCCTGTAAGGCTAAAGAACCCTTCAACTGCGACAATCCCCTTACATTCAACCGAACTAGTTTTCCAAAGAACTTCATTTTTGGTGCGGCTACTTCCGCCTACCAGGTTACATATCTCTTTGATACTGACCTTTGAATATAAGATATAGGGATCGTTTTTTTGTGCAACAAGATATAGGTTTCTATGAAGATTATTTTCATATATTACGGAAAATCTTTAACCCGGCCTGCATGAATTTTTCATTTTTTTTACCAGATTGAAGGTGCTGCACATAGGGCACTCAATGGATGGGACTATTACACTCATAGATATCCAGGTCACAACACATCACTTATTAAAAATTTACCCGTATAATTAAATAACATTCATTTCGATGTAAGGAAACTTAGGTGTACAAATAATGGATGGGAATATTTCACTCATATATATATATATATATATATATATATATATATTATACATCCAAGTCATGCTCATATTTCGATTTGCTATATATGTACAGAGAAAGTTCCAGATCGCAGTTCCGGAGACCTTGCTTGTGATTCGTATGATCTTTACAAGGTGAGAGGCTGTCAGTGATGAATGTGTATATGCATGTTGTTAGTTCCATTTCAGAAATATAATTTAACTCTTGAACTCTCGTATAATTAACAGGAGGATGTCAAATTACTGAAAAGAATGAACGCTCAAGCCTACCGGCTCTCAATAGCATGGTCAAGGGTCTTACCAAGTAAGTGCAGCTGATAAGAGCACAATTTTGCTTTTGTTATTAATATTATTATATTTTTGACTAATGTATGATTGTATATATGCTTACCTTTAGAGGGAAGATTGATTGGAGGGATTGACGAGAACGGGATAAAATACTACAATAACCTCATCAATGAGTTAAAAGCAAATGGTAAATATATTATATAGACATTTGTATTCTTAATACAAATGTTTTAATTGTTCGATGTATCATTTTTTTGGTGTACATAAAGGCATAGAACCGTATGTAACTATATTCCACTGGGATGTTCCCCAAACTCTAGAAGATGAGTATGGAGGTTTCTTGAGCCGGCGTATTATGTAAGTGCATTAAATAATTTTTTATTAAACTTGTTTTCTTTGTCTTATGTCTATCTTTATAGTAAACTTCTTTTCTTTGTCTTAGATCTATTTTATATTAGATCTTACATCACATCAGATCTATCTTTTATCTAATATATAAGATATGTGGCCAGTGAGGACTACAAAAACTACGCCGAACTTCTATTCCAGAGATTCGGAGATAGAGTCAAATTTTGGATCACTTTAAACCAGCCTTACTCTCTCGCAAGCAAAGGTTATGGAGACGGATCATATCCGCCTGGACGGTGCACTGGCTGTGAATTTGGAGGAAATTCTGGAACCGAACCTTATATAGTTGCACATAACCAACTTCTAGCTCATGCAAAAGCTGTAGCATTATACAGAAAAAGATATCAGGTTCAAATATTACCAAACATGTTATGAATTTTTTCTTTCAATACAATTCGTACGTAGTATATGTATCTTATAATCCAAAACGATCTATGCATGCAGAAATCTCATGGTGGTAAGATAGGAACAACTTTGATCGGGAGATGGTTCACCCCATTAAACAAAAATAGCATTCGCGACGCTGCTGCTGCAAAGCGAGCATTTGATTTCTTTGTCGGATGGTATATATATATATATATATATTTGTCAACTATTTACTCTAATTTCATGAAAATACACGAATACACTCCTTTTTATATATTTGGTTATAAAGCCTTAAAATGTAATAAATATACTGGTAGTATTTAATTTATCATTTTGTTCTCTATATATATGAAGGTTTTTGGATCCGTTGGTCTATGGAAGATATCCAAAGATAATGCGACAGATGGTTGGACATAGATTACCAAAATTCACACCTCAAGAATCAAAGTTAGTGAAAGGATCACTTGATTTTCTAGGACTGAACTATTACGTTACCCAATATGCAACCAACGCACCTCCTTCCCCACAGCCTAGTGCCCTCACTGATGCAAGAGTTACTATTGGATGTATGTAAAAATAATTTGTGTTTCTTATGCTATATATATATATATATATGTCTTTATGATTTTTTGTAAACTCATATAATTTTCTCTACTTGGCTACAGATTATCGCAACGGAGTACCTATTGGTGTTCAGGTTATCATCGAATTCGATTTTGAATCACCATTTTGTAAGGAGATCACATAATTTATTTGAATTTCCTTTCTTTCTTTTTTGGCTCCCTTCTTTTACAGGCTCCTAGCTTCGTCTACTACCCTCCAGGGTTCCGTCAGATTCTAAATTATATCAGAAACAATTATGGAAACCCACTTACCTATATCACTGAAAATGGTACCTACATACCATCATACCAAAACGAATACGTTTAACCAGTGAAAACCTTTTATATATATGTGTATCTTTAATTTGAAAGTCTTGTGTTCAAATTTTCAGGAGTTGCTGATCTTGATACCGGAAACTTAACACTGCCAGCTGCTCTTGCCGATAATGGACGAATTCAAAATCATTGCAGCCATCTTTCATGTCTCAAATGCTCTATCGAGTGAGTTAACCTTATTTAAGATTGTTTTGAGAATTATTATGAGTGTTAACCTTATTTCAAATTATACTACAGTGATGGATGCAACGTAGCAGGGTATTTTGCATGGTCATTGATGGACAACTACGAGTTCGGAAATGGTTACACTCTCCGGTTTGGTATGAATTGGGTCAATTTCACTAATCCTGCTGATCGAAGAGAAAAAGCTTCTGGCAAATGGTTTTCGAAGTTTATAATCAAAAAATAAGAAAAATCGATATACATATATATCAATTATGTGCATCCAACCTATTGAATCGAATAATTACCCTACTTTATGTATTGTTTGTTTTATTTTTATTATAAGTAATTATTAATGTTTATGTGATGTTTTGCTAATATAGCTGTAATAACCAGGCCTTAATATTGGTCGATTAAAAAAAAAACTTATATGCTTTATTCTCTTTCCAAGGATGACTTCTAAACTGTTTGCAACATGTTGTAATATTTGATATTTATCACCACGCTGGATGGTGTGGGAGTCAAAATTCGAACAATCAAATTTAAAGTGAAGAAAGCAAAGTTTTTACGGGTGTCCGAATTTTCCGCAGAACCAACGAAAAATAAGCAAAAGGACGCGTGAAGAGAAATATGGTAATACGAAAAACAAATTTAAAAACAAGAGGCTTTATTCTGATTTTTTGTATGAACATTCCAGAGACATAATCATACATATCGTTCATATGGAAGCGAGATTATAACGGAAAAACAAATAACACAGACAGTAAAAATGTATCTAAGTTCGCTAGAATAACCCTCACATATGTCAAGAAAAGCCTATGTAAGTCGAAACTCGTTTAGTAGAAGATGTAAATAAAGCCTAATGTTTCTAACTGTAGAGAGTTTTGATAGCTAAGATTCTTCTTCTTCCTTCTCTGTTCCACCCTTGTTTATATATATTCCTCTGAGGTCGTCCGTATTGTCATTTTCCCAGATCCATATCTTTCATTTTCTCTGATCTTTCCCCATTTGTCGAGATTTGAGCATCTCTTACGGAAATCTTCCATTCACATGTTATGTTCCTTATTCCTCTCCTATCAAAGTAAACCATTACGCCTATTGGGCTACTTTATATTTAATGTCGTCACTGGGCTGTTTCGTGCTTTAGGCATTTTCAGACTGTTTTACAACTTACGCATAGTTACGACTTTTCTAGGAAATATTGTAGTCTTGTCATATAAATCTATAATTACTTTTTTTTTTTAAATTTAACTTTAGAAAATTTTATTTTATAAATTCAATTAATTATAATTGATCTTAATATTTACTCCAACTGTAACTTTATATATCTAAAACAACATAAAATTCTAAATCTTACAATATATTTCAATATTTAATAACATTCTAGAATAATTATTTAAATTCATAATAATTATTTTAAAATTATAATATAAGGATTCGTAAAGTTAATTTTAAAAATAATGATAATACATTTATTTAATAAGACTTAAACAATAAAAGTTTGTTAAGATTTATTTGATAAAACTAAAACTTATATAATTTACTGTTTACACCACTAATACAAGAAACTTATTTTGATCTGGTGGTTAAGATGCTCTTACAGCATATTAAATAGCAGTTCAAGTCTAAAAGAAACAAATTTTTAATTTTTACAGTGTTTATCCAAAACAATGGCATTTTGATACCCGTACAATTAATGAACACATTTTACGGTCAATATATGTAAGGAACCCAATTTTGAAAGATCTTGTAGTTTTTAAAATTTTATAGATAGTTCACTATAAAATAGACACTACTATTACAACGTAGGTGAAGGATAAAATAGGGCACATAAAGTTCATCTTGAAATATAGTTTATATCCTATATTTAAACTATATCATTTCACCGTTAATTAAAGAAACATAAGTGTATCAGGGTGTTTCTATCAGCGTTATAAAATTTTCTAGGCGTTCATTGTACGGCATATGAAACTCTAGCACCTAACCATCTCAACGGGCCTCAACACATATACTGTTACTCAAAATATAAAAATAAAACTAATATATACATATATATATATATATCAATTTAAGAAAACTGAACATAAAATTTACTTCAAATAATTTGTGTATAATAATATAATTTTATATATATATAGGTTCAAATTATAAAAAGAATTAAAAAATATTAAATTTATAAAGATGATAAATGTAAAAAAGTTTAAAACTATTTGGAAATTATAATAATACCTAAAATAAAATAAATGCATAAATATATTAAATTAATATAAATAATATGATAAGTAAAATATTTATAACAATATTAATAATTTATGTTTGAATATTAATGCTTAAAATTTATCTAAGCGTCTCTGTAAACTACATGATATCCAAATTATATAAATCCACATAAACATGAAAATAGTACAATCGACAACCAAACAGCATGTAAATACCGCCTAATGGGGGTGCCTAAACCACATTTTAAAACACTGATTTCTAAAAAAAACAAGGTAATTAATTATCGTAATTTTAGGTTCATATTTGTACTTAAAATCCTTAAATTAGGGTTTTTAATTTCTTAATATAATACTGAATGCGTTCAAAATTAAATTGAAACAAGTCTTAATTTGCTTAGTTAGGGAAACACATATCTATACAGATGAGAGTTAATTGAACAATAAGCTTAAAGAGAATGTGTTTCGATCCAAAACCGTAAAAGAATTTACAAACTGTTAAACGTTATTATAAACAAATTGCATTTGATTTTTTTAAAGAATTAATCAACATATATGTTCTCATATTAAAGTCTAGGCATGTGCAGGTATATATCGTGTGTGAAGCTATATAGGTATTTGACATTACATATATAAACATTATGATGTCGTAAACTCAACATGGCTATATGTTTATTCGTAATAAACCAACTTTCGTGCTTTTCCAAAAAAAAAAAAAAAAAATCAACTTTCGTGTATTTATAACTCAATCGTCCTTGCTTAGATAATTAACACTATATAAAATTGGAAAATTGTTATGTTCATATGATGTAAATCTTACTTCAGAAAAGAGACAGCGAGTTATGAGTTGGAGAACGTGGAGCCTAATGCAAATATTCGTACGTAACGAGTTTACTTCAAACCCCATGCAAATTCTCATGCACGCAAGTTTTCCTATATAAACACTTCCAAGTTCATTATTTAGTCATCATCATCAAACTAACCATCAACAAAAAGCTAATTGAAACAGCTAAGAGCTAAAGCAAAACAACCATGGAAATTCTAAAAGCACACTTCTCTCTGGTGATTTTTGTCATTCTCTTTGCGGTTTCAAGTAGCCAAAACGTTTGCAACCCGGCCTGTAAGGCTAAAGAACCCTTCAACTGCGACAATCCCCTTACATTCAACCGAACTAGTTTTCCAAAGAACTTCATTTTTGGTGCGGCTACTTCCGCCTACCAGGTTACATATCTCTTTGATACTGACCTTTGAATATAAGATATAGGGATCGTTTTTTTGTGCAACAAGATATAGGTTTCTATGAAGATTATTTTCATATATTACGGAAAATCTTTAACCCGGCCTGCATGAATTTTTCCTTTTTTTTACCAGATTGAAGGTGCTGCACATAGGGCACTCAATGGATGGGACTATTACACTCATAGATATCCAGGTCACAACACATCACTTATTAAAAATTTACCCGTATAATTAAATAACATTCATTTCGATGTAAGGAAACTTAGGTGTACAAATAACGGATGGGAATATTTCACTCATATATATATATATATATATATATATTATACATCCAAGTCATGCTCATATTTCGATTTGCTATATATGTACAGAGAAAGTTCCAGATCGCAGTTCCGGAGACCTTGCTTGTGATTCGTATGATCTTTACAAGGTGAGAGGCTGTCAGTGATGAATGTGTATATGCATGTTGTTAGTTCCATTTCAGAAATATAATTTAACTCTTGAACTCTCGTATAATTAACAGGAGGATGTCAAATTACTGAAAAGAATGAACGCTCAAGCCTACCGGCTCTCAATAGCATGGTCAAGGGTCTTACCAAGTAAGTGCAGCTGATAAGAGCACAATTTTGTTTTTGTTATTAATATTATTATATTTTTGACTAATGTATGATTGTATATATGCTTACCTTTAGAGGGAAGATTGATTGGAGGGATTGACGAGAACGGGATAAAATACTACAATAACCTCATCAATGAGTTAAAAGCAAATGGTAAATATATTATATAGACATTTGTATTCTTAATACAAATGTTTTAATTGTTCGATGTATCATTTTTTTGGTGTACATAAAGGCATAGAACCGTATGTAACTATATTCCACTGGGATGTTCCCCAAACTCTAGAAGATGAGTATGGAGGTTTCTTGAGCCGGCGTATTATGTAAGTGCATTAAATAATTTTTTATTAAACTTGTTTTCTTTGTCTTATGTCTATCTTTATAGTAAACTTCTTTTCTTTGTCTTAGATCTATTTTATATTAGATCTTACATCACATCAGATCTATCTTTTATCTAATATATAAGATATGTGGCCAGTGAGGACTACAAAAACTACGCCGAACTTCTATTCCAGAGATTTGGAGATAGAGTCAAATTTTGGATCACTTTAAACCAGCCTTACTCTCTCGCAAGCAAAGGTTATGGAGACGGATCATATCCGCCTGGACGGTGCACTGGCTGTGAATTTGGAGGAAATTCTGGAACCGAACCTTATATAGTTGCACATAACCAACTTCTAGCTCATGCAAAAGCTGTAGCATTATACAGAAAAAGATATCAGGTTCAAATATTACCAAACATGTTATGAATTTTTTCTTTCAATACAATTCGTACGTAGTATATGTATCTTATAATCCAAAACGATCTATGCATGCAGAAATCTCAAGGTGGTAAGATAGGAACAACTTTGATCGGGAGATGGTTCACCCCATTAAACAAAAATAGCATTCGCGACGCTGCTGCTGCAAAGCGAGCATTTGATTTCTTTGTCGGATGGTATATATATATATATTTGTCAACTATTTACTCTGATTTCATGAAAATACACGAATACACTCCTTTTTATATATTTGGTTATAAAGCCTTAAAATGTAATAAATATACTGGTAGTATTTAATTTATCATTTTGTTCTCTATATATATGAAGGTTTTTGGATCCGTTGGTCTATGGAAGATATCCAAAGATAATGCGACAGATGGTTGGACATAGATTACCAAAATTCACACCTCAAGAATCAAAGTTAGTGAAAGGATCACTTGATTTTCTAGGACTGAACTATTACGTTACCCAATATGCAACCAACGCACCTCCTTCCCCACAGCCTAGTGCCCTCACTGATGCAAGAGTTACTATTGGATGTATGTAAAAATAATTTGTGTTTCTTATGCTATATATATATATATATATATATATATATATATATATATGTCTTTATGATTTTTTGTAAACTCATATAATTTTCTCTACTTGGCTACAGATTATCGCAACGGAGTACCTATTGGTGTTCAGGTTATCATCGAATTCGATTTTGAATCACCATTTTGTAAGGAGATCACATAATTTATTTGAATTTCCTTTCTTTCTTTTTTGGCTCCCTTCTTGTACAGGCTCCTAGCTTCGTCTACTACCCTCCAGGGTTCCGTCAGATTCTAAATTATATCAGAAACAATTATGGAAACCCACTTACCTATATCACTGAAAATGGTACCTACATACCATCATACCAAAACGAATACGTTTAACCAGTGAAAACCTTTTATATATATGTGTATCTTTAATTTGAAAGTCTTGTGTTCAAATTTTCAGGAGTTGCTGATCTTGATACCGGAAACTTAACACTGCCAGCTGCTCTTGCCGATAATGGACGAATTCAAAATCATTGCAGCCATCTTTCATGTCTCAAATGCTCTATCGAGTGAGTTAACCTTATTTAAGATTGTTTTGAGAATTATTATGAGTGTTAACCTTATTTCAAATTATACTACAGTGATGGATGCAACGTAGCAGGGTATTTTGCATGGTCATTGATGGACAACTACGAGTTCGGAAATGGTTACACTCTCCGGTTTGGTATGAATTGGGTCAATTTCACTAATCCTGCTGATCGAAGAGAAAAAGCTTCTGGCAAATGGTTTTCGAAGTTCATAATCAAAAAATAAGAAAAATCGATATACATATATATCAATTATGTGCATCCAACCTATTGAATCGAATAATTACCCTACTTTATGTATTGTTTGTTTTATTTTTATTATAAGTAATTATTAATGTTTATGTGATGTTTTGCTAATATAGCTGTAATAACCAGGCCTTAATATTGGTCGATTAAAAAAAAAACTTATATGCTTTATTCTCTTTCCAAGGATGACTTCTAAACTGTTTGCAACATGTTGTAATATTTGATATTTATCACCACGCTGGATGGTGTGGGAGTCAAAATTTGAACAATCAAATTTAAAGTGAAGAAAGCAAAGTTTTTACGGGTGTCCGAATTTTCCGCAGAACCAACGAAAAATAAGCAAAAGGACGCGTGAAGAGAAATATGGTAATACGAAAAACAAATTTAAAAACAAGAGGCTTTATTCTGATTTTTTGTATGAACATTCCAGAGACATAATCATACATATCGTTCATATGGAAGCGAGATTATAACGGAAAAACAAATAACACAGACAGTAAAAATGTATCTAAGTTCGCTAGAATAACCCTCACATATGTCAAGAAAAGCCTATGTAAGTCGAAACTCGTTTAGTAGAAGATGTAAATAAAGCCTAATGTTTCTAACTGTAGAGAGTTTTGATAGCTAAGATTCTTCTTCTTCCTTCTCTGTTCCACCCTTGTTTATATATATTCCTCTGAGGTCGTCCGTATTGTCATTTTCCCAGATCCATATCTTTCATTTTCTCTGATCTTTCCCCATTTGTCGAGATTTGAGCATCTCTTACGGAAATCTTCCATTCACATGTTATGTTCCTTATTCCTCTCCTATCAAAGTAAACCATTACGCCTATTGGGCTACTTTATATTTAATGTCGTCACTGGGCTGTTTCGTGCTTTAGGCTTTTTCAGACTGTTTTACAACTTACGCATACTTACGACTTTTCTAGGAAATATTGTAGTCTTGTCATATAAATCTATAATTACTTTTGTTTTTAAATTTAACTTTAGAAAATTTTATTTTATAAATTCAATTAATTATAATTGATCTTAATATTTACTCCAACTGTAACTTTATATATCTAAAACAACATAAAATTCTAAATCTTACAATATATTTCAATATTTAATAACATTCTAGAATAATTATTTAAATTCATAATAATTATTTTAAAATTATAATATAAGGATTCGTAAAGTTAATTTTAAAAATAATGATAATACATTTATTTAATAAGACTTAAACAATAAAAGTTTGTTAAGATTTATTTGATAAAACTAAAACTTATATAATTTACTGTTTACACCACTAATACAAGAAACTTATTTTGATCTGGTGGTTAAGATGCTCTTACAGCATATTAAATAGCAGTTCAAGTCTAAAAGAAACAAATTTTTAATTTTTACAGTGTTTATCCAAAACAATGGCATTTTGATACCCGTACAATTAATGAACACATTTTACGGTCAATATATGTAAGGAACCCAATTTTGAAAGATCTTGTAGTTTTTAAAATTTTATAGATAGTTCACTATAAAATAGACACTACTATTACAACGTAGGTGAAGGATAAAATAGGGCACATAAAGTTCATCTTGAAATATAGTTTATATCCTATATTTAAACTATATCATTTCACCGTTAATTAAAGAAACATAAGTGTATCAGGGTGTTTCTATCAGCGTTATAAAATTTTCTAGGCGTTCATTGTACGGCATATGAAACTCTAGCACCTAACCATCTCAACGGGCCTCAACACATATACTGTTACTCAAAATATAAAAATAAAACTAATATATACATATATATATATATATATCAATTTAAGAAAACTGAACATAAAATTTACTTCAAATAATTTGTGTATAGTAATATAATTTTATATATATATATATAGGTTCAAATTATAAAAAGAATTAAAAAATATTAAATTTATAAAGATGATAAATGTAAAAAAGTTTAAAACTATTTGGAAATTATAATAATACCTAAAATAAAATAAATGCATAAATATATTAAATTAATATAAATAATATGATAAGTAAAATATTTATAACAATATTAATAATTTATGTTTGAATATTAATGCTTAAAATTTATCTAAGCGTCTCTGTAAACTACATGATATCCAAATTATATAAATCCACATAAACATGAAAATAGTACAATCGACAACCAAACAGCATGTAAATACCGCCTAATGGGGGTGCCTAAACCACATTTTAAAACACTGATTTCTAAAAAAAACAAGGTAATTAATTATCGTAATTTTAGGTTCATATTTGTACTTAAAATCCTTAAATTAGGGTTTTTAATTTCTTAATATAATACTGAATGCGTTCAAAATAAAATTGAAACAAGTCTTAATTTGCTTAGTTAGGGAAACACATATCTATACAGATGAGAGTTAATTGAACAATAAGCTTAAAGAGAATGTGTTTCGATCCAAAACCGTAAAAGAATTTACAAACTGTTAAACGTTATTATAAACAAATTGCATTTGATTTTTTTAAAGAATTAATCAACATATATGTTCTCATATTAAAGTCTAGGCATGTGCAGGTATATATCGTGTGTGAAGCTATATAGGTATTTGACATTACATATATAAACATTATGATGTCGTAAACTCAACATGGCTATATGTTTATTCGTAATAAACCAACTTTCGTGCTTTTCCAAAAAAAAAAAAAAAATCAACTTTCGTGTATTTATAACTCAATCGTCCTTGCTTAGATAATTAACACTATATAAAATTGGAAAATTGTTATGTTCATATGATGTAAATCTTACTTCAGAAAAGAGACAGCGAGTTATGAGTTGGAGAACGTGGAGCCTAATGCAAATATTCGTACGTAACGAGTTTACTTCAAACCCCATGCAAATTCTCATGCACGCAAGTTTTCCTATATAAACACTTCCAAGTTCATTATTTAGTCATCATCATCAAACTAACCATCAACAAAAAGCTAATTGAAACAGCTAAGAGCTAAAGCAAAACAACCATGGAAATTCTAAAAGCACACTTCTCTCTGGTGATTTTTGTCATTCTCTTTGCGGTTTCAAGTAGCCAAAACGTTTGCAACCCGGCCTGTAAGGCTAAAGAACCCTTCAACTGCGACAATCCCCTTACATTCAACCGAACTAGTTTTCCAAAGAACTTCATTTTTGGTGCGGCTACTTCCGCCTACCAGGTTACATATCTCTTTGATACTGACCTTTGAATATAAGATATAGGGATCGTTTTTTTGTGCAACAAGATATAGGTTTCTATGAAGATTATTTTCATATATTACGGAAAATCTTTAACCCGGCCTGCATGAATTTTTCATTTTTTTACCAGATTGAAGGTGCTGCACATAGGGCACTCAATGGATGGGACTATTACACTCATAGATATCCAGGTCACAACACATCACTTATTAAAAATTTACCCGTATAATTAAATAACATTCATTTCGATGTAAGGAAACTTAGGTGTACAAATAACGGATGGGAATATTTCACTCATATATATATATATATATATATATATATTATACATCCAAGTCATGCTCATATTTCGATTTGCTATATATGTACAGAGAAAGTTCCAGATCGCAGTTCCGGAGACCTTGCTTGTGATTCGTATGATCTTTACAAGGTGAGAGGCTGTCAGTGATGAATGTGTATATGCATGTTGTTAGTTCCATTTCAGAAATATAATTTAACTCTTGAACTCTCGTATAATTAACAGGAGGATGTCAAATTACTGAAAAGAATGAACGCTCAAGCCTACCGGCTCTCAATAGCATGGTCAAGGGTCTTACCAAGTAAGTGCAGCTGATAAGAGCACAATTTTGTTTTTGTTATTAATATTATTATATTTTTGACTAATGTATGATTGTATATATGCTTACCTTTAGAGGGAAGATTGATTGGAGGGATTGACGAGAACGGGATAAAATACTACAATAACCTCATCAATGAGTTAAAAGCAAATGGTAAATATATTATATAGACATTTGTATTCTTAATACAAATGTTTTAATTGTTCGATGTATCATTTTTTTTGGTGTACATAAAGGCATAGAACCGTATGTAACTATATTCCACTGGGATGTTCCCCAAACTCTAGAAGATGAGTATGGAGGTTTCTTGAGCCGGCGTATTATGTAAGTGCATTAAATAATTTTTTATTAAACTTGTTTTCTTTGTCTTATGTCTATCTTTATAGTAAACTTCTTTTCTTTGTCTTAGATCTATTTTATATTAGATCTTACATCACATCAGATCTATCTTTTATCTAATATATATGATATGTGGCCAGTGAGGACTACAAAAACTACGCCGAACTTCTATTCCAGAGATTCGGAGATAGAGTCAAATTTTGGATCACTTTAAACCAGCCTTACTCTCTCGCAAGCAAAGGTTATGGAGACGGATCATATCCGCCTGGACGGTGCACTGGCTGTGAATTTGGAGGAAATTCTGGAACCGAACCTTATATAGTTGCACATAACCAACTTCTAGCTCATGCAAAAGCTGTAGCATTATACAGAAAAAGATATCAGGTTCATATATTACCAAACATGTTATGAATTTTTTCTTTCAATACAATTCGTACGTATGTATCTTATAATCCAAAACGATCTATGCATGCAGAAATCTCAAGGTGGTAAGATAGGAACAACTTTGATCGGGAGATGGTTCACCCCATTAAACAAAAATAGCATTCGCGACGCTGCTGCTGCAAAGCGAGCATTTGATTTCTTTGTCGGATGGTATATATATATATATGTCAATTATTTGACTCTGATTTCATGAATATACATGAATACACTCCTTTATAAATATTTGGTTATAAAGCCTTAAAATGTAATAAATATACTTGTAGCATTTAATTTATCATTTTGTTCTCTATATATATGAAGGTTTTTGGATCCGTTGGTCTATGGAAGATATCCAAAGATAATGCGACAGATGGTTGGATATAGATTGCCAAAATTCACACCTCAAGAATCAAAGTTAGTCAAAGGATCACTTGATTTTCTAGGGCTGAACTACTACGTTACCCAATATGCAACCAACGCACCCCCTTCCCCACAGCCTAGTGCCCTCACTGATGCAAGAGTTACTATTGGATGTATGTAAAAATAATTTGTGTTGCTTATGCTATATATATGTCTTTATGATTTTTTGTAAACTCATATAATTTTCTCTACTTGGCTACAGATTATCGCAACGGAGTACCTATTGGTGTTCAGGTTATCATCGAATTCGATTTTGAATCACCATTTTGTAAGGATATCACATCATTTATTTAAATTTCCTTTCTTTCTTTTTTTGCTCCCTTCTTGTACAGGCTCCTAGCTTCGTCTACTACCCTCCAGGGTTCCGTCAGATTCTAAATTATATCAAAAACAATTATGGAAACCCTCTTACCTATATCACTGAAAACGGTACCTACATCTCATCATACCAAAACGAATACGTTTAACCTGTGAAAACCTTTTATATATGTGTGTGTTTAATTTTAAAATCTTGTATTATAATTTTCAGGAGTTGCTGATCTTGATACCGGAAACTTAACACCGCCAGCTGCTCTTGCCGATAATGGACGAATTCAAAATCACTGCAGCCATCTTTCATGTCTCAAATGCTCTATCGAGTGAGTTAACTTTATTTGAGATTGTTTTGAGAATTATTATGAGTGTTAACCTTATTTCAAATTATACTACAGTGATGGATGCAACGTAGCAGGGTATTTTGCATGGTCATTGATGGACAACTACGAGTTCGGAAATGGTTACACTCTCCGGTTTGGTATGAATTGGGTCAATTTCACTAATCCTGCTGATCGAAGAGAAAAAGCTTCTGGCAAATGGTTTTCAAAGTTCATAATCAAAAAATAAGAAAAATCGATATACATATAAATCAATCATGTGCCTCCAACCTATTGAATCGAATAATTACCCTACTTTATGTATTGTTTGTTTTATTTTTATTATAATTAATTATTAAATTTTACGTGATGTGTTGCTAATATAGTTGTATTAACCGGGCCTTAATATTGGTCAATTAAGAAAACAAAAAAAATTATATGCTTTATTCTCTTTCCAAGGATGACTTCTAAACTGTTTGCAACATGCGTAATATTTGATATCTATCACCACGCTGGATGGTGTGGGAGTCAAAATTCGCACAATCAAATTTAAAGTGAAGAAAGCAAAGTTTTTACGGGTGTCCGAATTTTTCGCAGAACCAACGAAAAATAAGCAAAAAGATGCGTGAAAAGAAATACGGTAATACGAAAAAAAAATTTAAAAAACAAGAAGCTTTATTCCGATTTTTTGTATGAATATCCCAGAGACATAATCGTACATATCGTTCATATGGAAGTGAGATTGTAACAGAAAATCAGATAACACAGGCAGTAAAAATCAATCTAAGTTTGCTAGAATAACCCTCACATATGTCAAGAAAACCCTATGTAAGTCGAAACTCGTTTAGTAGAAGATGTAAATAAAGCCTAAGGTTTTTAACTGTAGAGAGTTTCAATAGCTAAGATTCTTCTTCTTCCTTCTCTGTTCCACCCTTGTTTATATATTACTCTGAGGTCGTCCATATTGCCATTTTCCCAGATCCATATCTTTCATTTTCTCTGATCTTTCCCTATTTGTCGAGATTTGAGCATCTCTTACGGAAATCTTCCATTCACATGTTTTTTTTCCTTAATCCTCTCCTGTCAAAGTAAACCATTACGCCTATTTGGCTACTTTACATCTAAAGTCGTCACTGGGTTGTTTCATGCTTTAGGTTTTTTGAGACTGTTTTACAAGTTACGCATATTTACGACGTTTCTAGGAAATGTTGTAGTCTTATCATATAAATCTTTATTTACGACGTTTCTAGGAAATGTCTTTATGATTTTTTTGTAAACTCATATAATTTTCTCTACTTGGCTACAGATTATCGCAACGGAGTACCTATTGGTGTTCAGGGTATCATCGAATTCGATTTTGAATCACCATTTTGTAAGGAGATCACATAATTTATTTGAATTTTCTTTCTTTCTATTTTTTCTCCCTTCTTGTACAGGCTCCTAGCTTCGTCTACTACCCTCCAGGGTTCCGTCAGATTCTAAATTATATCAAAAACAATTATGGAAACCCACTTACCTATATCACTGAAAATGGTACCTACATATCATCATACCAAAACGAATACATTTAACCAGTGAAAACCTTATATATATATATATATATATATATATATATATATATATATGTGTGTGTTTAATTTGAAAGTCTTGTGTTCAAATTTTCAGGAGTTGCTGATCTTGATATCGGAAACTTAACACTGCCAGCTGCTCTTGCCGATAATGGACGTATTCAAAATCATTGCAGCCATCTTTCATGTCTCAAATGCTCTATCGAGTGAGTTAACTTTATTTGAGTTTGTTTTGAGAATTATTATGAGTGTTAACCTTATTTCAAATTATACTACAGTGATGGATGCAACGTAGCAGGGTATTTTGCATGGTCATTGATGGACAACTACGAGTTCGGAAATGGTTACACTCTCCGGTTTCGTATGAATTGGGTCAATTTCACTAATCCTGCTGATCGAAGAGAAAAAGCTTCTGGCAAATGGTTTTCGAAGTTCATAATCAAAAATAAGAAAAATCGATATACATATATATCAATTATGTGCATCGAACCTATTGAATCGAATAATTACCCTACTTTATGTATTTTTTACATTATTTTAATTATATAAGTAATTATTAAAGTTTACGTGATGTGTTTCTAATATAGTTGTAATAACCAGGCCTTAATATTGGTCGATTAAAAAAACAAAAAAAAAACTTATATGCTTTATTTTCTTTCCAAGGATGACTTCTAAACTGTTTGCAACATGCTGTAATATTTGATATTTATCACCTCGCTGGATGGTGTGGGAGTCAAAAATCTTCCAATCACATGTTTTGATCCTTATTGTTACACAAAATATAAAAATAAAATTTATATATATATATATATATATATCAGTTTTAGAAAACTGAACATAAAATATACTTCAAATATTTTTTTGTATAATAATATAATTTTGTATATATATAGGTTCAAATTATAAAAAGAATTAAATTTTTTTAAATTTATAAAGATGATAAATGTAAAAAAGTTTAAAACTAACTGGAAAATTATGATAATACATAAAATCATATAAATGCATAAATAAATATAATTAATATAAATAATATGATTAGTAAAATATTTATAATAATATTAATAATTTATGTTTGAATATTAATGCTTATAATTCACCTAAGCGTCTCTCTAGACCGCATGATATCCAAATTATATAAATCCACATAAATATAAAATTGTACAATCAACAACCAAACTGCATGTAAATACCACCTAAACGGGTTATTAGTTATCCTAATTCAAGGTTCATATTCGTACTTGGAATCCTTAAATTATGGTTTTTAATTTCTTAATATAATGCTGAATGTGTTCAAATTTAATGAAACAAGCTTTAATTTGCTTGTGGTATACCATAGATTTTACCCGTTTTTAGCATTGGTATATAGGTGTTTTACGATATATTTATTATGTTTTGGAGTCTTTTTAATATAATTACAGGTTCAGGAGTGTTTTGGAGAAAAGCGGTGATTTTGGTGCATTTTGGAGATAAAATGAGAAGAAGCCCGCAGTTGACTATCGAACCAGACCAGAGGTCGATATTCAGAGTCAATAGTCGATCGACACACATCCTGTGTCGTCGATCGACAGCAAAGTGCGCAAGGCCCAACTTGGTTACCAGCCGACTTGAAACCAAAGTCCCACTTATTTACGAGATTACCCATGACCGACTTTTAACCTAATATTTATGTGCTCTGCCATTGTTCTAGGCAACACCCGATTCATATTTTCTTACTTTTCCACATAAAACATATTTAGGATTTTTAGTAGTTGGAGAGAAGATCCAAGACTCTTTCAGAGTTTGTGATTGGAACTCTAGTTTTCTACCTTATTCTTATTTATGCAATTTATTCAATTGTTATGAGGGACCAGCCCAAAATATAGAACTGCTAAGCTGATAGATATCCTTCAAGGAATTGTAGTTAATGCCTGTGTTCTAGAGTAGCTAACTAGAACCTTGAACTTCAGATAGTGGACAACTACGACAATAGGTTCTTCCCTAGAATAGATTTCCTTGAGCTAGGATTGCTTAGAAAAACGCGACAGCTGATCTAACAATACTAGTGAACGTTTCGATCAGCTTGCTAACGCTTGCCTAAGAGACCATCGATCAACCCTCTTACCATAGCATCGATCGACGTTCGATCCATATCAAAACGCGACAGCTGAGGTATTGGACTTAGTCAATAGGATTGATTCAACAGCGAAAGCTGGAATACTTTCTCATAAGAAGTCGAGTTCTAGGATTGCAACCTAAGTATTCTATACCTCTATAATCCTGATTACCTGAAACCCTAGATCTTGCTCATTCTCTTAATTGTTTACAAACTTCAAACCAATCAACTGAACAACTACCTTGTTCGCGCTACTTATTTACTATTTAACTTACTTGCCTAGCTTAATCACAAACTATGTAGATCTATTGTGTGCCCTAGCTCCCTATGGATTCGATCTCTAAGTACTACAAATGAACCTCTTATTTGAGAGAGTAAAAGTCACTCCTTAGAGTCATTTGAGTGATATCAAATTTGGCGCCGTTGCCGGGGAGCTTTGATCGCCATTAGATCTTATCTAGTTAGATTTAGTCTAGGTTTTATTATTGTTCAGAAATGTCATACAAAAATTTCTTTTTTTTTTGAGGTGCATGCCCTTTAGTATCAAAAGCAACAAGAAACAACCACTACTCTTCTTAGATCATGCACGCTTAGAACGCTCAATCCACAAAGAGAGACGCTCCGCATCGATCGACAAAAACCCTTGTTCGTAGACCGACACTCACCATCAACCGCCGACTGCGACTACTTATTCGTCGACCCACATTTTTCACCCGACATTGATTGACACTTCTAACCGAACGCTGATCGATACTCAACCACGAGACATGGTTGCGGCTCTAGTTTTTATTCAGGACGAGAATGGAAACCTGCATGACCAGGATGGTCATCTGCGTAATGCAGCAGGTCAGAGGATAGATGATCAGCGGGCTGCAACCCCTGATCCTGATGCTGAAACTGGTACAGCTAAGTTGTAGACTAGGCTGCTCGACCCATGACATTGGCTGACTACAACCATCCAGATCAATACTACACCAACAGATCTGCTATTCGTCCTCCAGCTATCCAGAGGAATGATTTCGAGCTGAAGCTCCAGTACTTTACACTCGTGGGACAGACACCCTATTGATATGTCATGGATTTTACCCACTTTTAATCATGATTTATATATGCTTTTGAAATCATTTATATGCATTTGGAGTCTTTTTAGAGCTTTTACAGGTTCATGTACTCATTGAAGTAAAAGGAGTATTTTGGAGAATTTTGGAGCTGTTATGAGAGCTTTGCTGAAACAGAGAAGGAGTCAATTATTGAAGAAGAATATCGACCGATGATTACCAAGAATAATCGATCGATAGTAGTCTCTTACCATCGATCGACGACGAATCCATCTGCAATTTAATGACAAATTATAAGGTTTCAAATTTTACAAGAGTTACAATAATTGCATCCTAAGTCCCTGGCCACCTTTTAGGCTATATTATTAGGGTTTTGTACCATTTTAGAGGCAGACTTGCTGAAGAGCCCTAAGAAAGGATCACTCGACCGGATTGATAAGGGATATGATCTCAGACGAATCGAATGATAAATGATGGATTGAACGGGGACACACAGGGTTGCGGAAGGCCCAATGATACTACCAGACTTCGATCGTTGCCGGATGTGACAAACAGGTCCAACAAAAGAAGGTTCGAAACTTGGAGATAACCTCACCAAGAAACTAAGAAGTGTTCTAAACAAAGAACACAGAGATAAACTCATAAAAAAGGGGAAAACAATATATTCTTACTTCATGGTCGAAATTACATACTTATAAGGTTTGTAGTCAAGACAATAAAGAGAAATGAAGAAAAGAAGACATAGAAAATGATAAATTTGACTAGAAAATAATAAAGAGAGTCAAAGACTCTTGGTTTCCAGATCTGGACGAAAATGGCTCATCAGCTGATGTCCAGGTTCATTCTGGCCGTGCAGGTCCATGCTGGGAAGGAAAAGGACACATGCGGGACGATCCACACAACCCATCAGGTGATAAATACGAACGAACTGAACTTTCGGGTGATCCACTCGGCCAAGTTGTGTGCTGGTGGAATACAAGTCTTTCGATAGCTTGAGAATCCTTCCTTAGTGAAATATGGAAGAAAGAATTCCATCATAGGGTCAGTCACTGAAGCAAGGACGTCAGGACAGCCTTCGGGACACGCAGTACGCACCAAAAGGGCCAAAAGGGAAAATCTGTGGCCGTCTTTGGATTCTTCTCGTTTCAAGTGGATTCTGGCTTGGCTATCAGTATTAGAATGTTGAATTGGTTGGGAAAGTGATATACCATGGATTTGACCCACTTTCACCCATGGTATATTGGTGTTTTACTATATAATTATTATGTTTTCTAGCCTATCAAATATGTGCATCCAACCTATTGAATCGAATAATTACCCTACTTTATGTATTGTTTGTTTTATTTTTATTATAATTAATTATTAAAGTTTATGTGATGTGTTGCTAATATAGTTGTAATAACCAGGCCTTAATATTGGTCATTTAAAAAAAACAAAAAACTTATATGCTTTATTCTCTTTCCAAGGATGACTTCTAAACAGTTTGCAACATGCTGTAATATTTGATATTTATAACCATGCTGGATGGTGTGGGAGTCAAAATTCTCACAATCAAAGGTGAAGAAAGCAAAGCTTTTACGGGTGTCCGAATTTTCCGCAGAACCAACGAAAAAAGCAAAAAAGATGCGTCAAGAGAAATACGGTAATACAAAAAACAAATTTAAAAACAATAGGCTTTATGCCGATTTTTTGTATGAACATTCCAAAGACAAAATCGTACATACTTTCATATGGAAGTGAGATTATAACGGAAAATAAAATAACACAAGAAGTAAAAATCTATCTAAGTTTGCTAGAATAACCACCTAGATTAAGAAAATACTTTGTGAGTCACAACTCGTTTAGCAAAAGATGAAAACAAAGCCAAAGGTTTTTAATTGTAAGAATTTAGATAGCCAAGTTTCTTTTTTTTCCTTATCTTTCCTAGTTTTGTTTATATACTCTTCCGAGTTCGTCCATATTGCCATTTCCCCGCAGATCCATATCTTCCATTTTCTCCGATATTTTCTTATTTGTCAAGATTTGAGCTTATCTCTGTAGGAAATCTTCCATTATCATGTTTTCTCCCTTATTTCTCTCCAGAAAAGTAAACTATCACTGTCATTAGGATAATTTACATTTTGTGTTGTAAGATGGCCGTTTCGTGCTTTAGGCTCTTTCGGACCGTTTTACAACTTACGCATATTTACGGCATTTCTCGGAAATATTGTCAATTCGCTCTGAGTTACAGTTTTTGTGCTATTGGCTGTCAAAATATGAAGATCATTTACTTTTGTCGAAAAATATTGGTGTTTACGTTAACCGTTTTCTACTCAAACAGGTCCAACAAAAGAAGGTTCGAAACTTGGAGATAACCTCACCAAGAAACTAAGAAGTGTTCTAAACAAAGAACACAGAGATAAACTCATAAAAAAGGGGAAAACAATATATTCTTACTTCATGGTCGAAATTACATACTTATAAGGTTTGTAGTCAAGACAATAAAGAGAAATGAAGAAAACAAGACATAGAAAATGATAAATTTGACTATAAAATAATAAAGAACGTCAAAGACTCTTGGTTTCCAGATCTGGACGAAAATGGCTCTTCAGCCGATGTCCAGGTTCATTCTGGCCGTGCAGGTCCATGCTGGGAAGGAAAAGGACACATGCGGGACGATCAACACAACCCATCGGGTGATAAATACGAACAAACTGAACTTTCGGGTGATCCACTCGGCCAAGTTGTGTGCTGGTGGAATACAAGTCTTTCGATAGCTTGAGAATCCTTCCTTAGTGAAATATGGAAGAAATAAATCCATCATAGGGTCAGTCACTGAAGCAAGGACGTCAGGACAGCCTTCGGGACACGCAGTACGCACCAAAAGGGCCAAAAGGGAAAATCTGTGGCCGTCTTTGGATTATTCTCGTTCCAAGTGGATTCTGGCTTGGCTATCATTATTAGAATGTTGAATTGGTTGGGAAAGTGATATACCATGGATTTGACCCACTTTCACCCATGGTATATTGGTGTTTTACTATATAATTATTATGTTTTCTAGCCTATCAAATATGTGCATCCAACCTATTGAATCGAATAATTACCCTACTTTATGTATTGTTTGTTTTATTTTTATTATAATTAATTATTAAAGTTTATGTGATGTGTTGCTAATATATTTGTAATAACCAGGCCTTAATATTGGTCATTTAAAAAAACAAAAAACTTATATGCTTTATTCTCTTTCCAAGGATGACTTCTAAACAGTTTGCAACATGCTGTAATATTTGATATTTATAACCATGCTGGATGGTGTGGGAGTCAAAATTCGCACAATCAAAAGTGAAGAAAGCAAAGCTTTTACGGGTGTCCGAATTTTCCGCAGAACCAACGAAAAAAGCAAAAAAGATGCGTCAAGAGAAATACGGTAATACAAAAAACAAATTTAAAAACAAGAGGCTTTATGCCGATTTTTTGTATGAACATTCCAAAGAAAAAATCGTACATACTTTCATATGGAAGTGAGATTATAACGGAAAATCAAATAACACAAGAAGTAAAAATCTATCTAAGTTTGCTAGAATAACCACCTAGATTAAGAAAAGACTTTGTGAGTCACAACTCGTTTAGCAAAAGATGAAAACAAAGCCAAAGGTTTTTAATTGTAAGAATTTAGATAGCCAAGTTTCTTTTTTTTTTTCCTTATCTTTCCTAGTTTTGTTTATATACTCTTCCGAGTTCGTCCATATTGCCATTTCCCCGCAGATCCATATCTTCCATTTTCTCCGATATTTTCTTATTTGTCAAGATTTGAGCTTATCTCTGTAGGAAATCTTCCAGTATCATGTTTTCTCCCTTATTTCTCTCCAGAAAAGTAAACTATCATTGTCATTAGGATAATTTACATTTTGTGTTGTAAGATGGCCGTTTCGTGCTTTAGGCTCTTTCGGACCATTTTACAACTTACGCATATTTACGGCATTTCTCGGAAATATCGTCAATTCGCTCTGAGTTACAGTTTTTGTGCTATTGGCTGTCAAAATATGAAGATCATTTACTTTTGTCGAAAAATATTGGTGTTTAAGTTAACCGTTTTCTACTCAAACAGGTCCAACAAAATAAGGTTCGAAACTTGGAGATAACCTCACCAAGAAACTAAGAAGTGTTCTAAACAAAGAACACAGAGATAAACTCATAAAAAGGGGAAAACAATATATTCTTACTTCATGGTCGAAATTACATACTTATAAGGTTTGTAGTCAAGACAATAAAAAGAAATGAAGAAAACAAGACATAGAAAATGATAAATTTGACTAGAAAATAATAAAGAGAGTCAAAGACTCTTGGTTTCCAGATCTGGACGAAAATGGCTCTTCAGCTGATGTCCAGGTTCATTCTGTCCGTGCAGGTCCATGCTGGGAAGGAAAAGGACACATGCGGGACGATCAACACAACCAATCGGGTGATAAATACGAACAAACTGAACTTTCGGGTGATCCACTCGGCCAAGTTGTGTGCTGGTGGAATACAAGTCTTTCGATAGCTTTAGAATCCTTCCTTTGTGAAATATGGAAGAAAGAAATCCATCATAGGGTCAGTCACTGAAGCAAGGACGTCAGGACAGCCTTCGGAACACGCAGTACGCACCAAAAGGGCCAAAAGGGAAAATCTGTGGCCGTCTTTGGATTATTCTTGTCCAAATGGATTCTGGCTTGGCTATCAGTATTAGAATGTTGAATTGGTTGGGAAAGTGATATACCATGGATTTGACCCACTTTCACCCATGGTATATTGGTGTTTTACTATATAATTATTATGTTTTCTAGCCTATCAAATATGTGCATCCAACCTATTGAATCGAATAATTATCCTACTTTATGTATTGTTTGTTTTATTTTTATTATAATTAATTATTAAAGTTTATGTGATGTGTTGCTAATATAGTTGTAATAACCAGGCCTTAATATTGGTCATTTAAAAAAACAAAAACTTATATGCTTTATTCTCTTTCCAAGGATGACTTCTAAACAGTTTGCAACATGCTGTAATATTTGATATTTATAACCATGCTGGATGGTGTGGGAGTCAAAATTCTCATAATCAAAAGTGAAGAAAGCAAAGCTTTTACGGGTGTCCGAATTTTCCGCAGAACCAACGAAAAAAGCAAAAAAGATGCGTCAAGAGAAATACGGTAATACAAAAAACAAATTTAAAAACAAGAGGCTTTATGCCGATTTTTTGTATGAACATTCCAAAGACAAAATCGTACATACTTTCATATGGAAGTGAGATTATAACGGAAAATAAAATAACACAAGAAGTAAAAATCTATCTAAGTTTGCTAGAATAACCACCTAGATTAAGAAAATACTTTGTGAGTCACAACTCGTTTAGCAAAAGATGAAAACAAAGCCAAAGGTTTTTAATTGTAAGAATTTAGATAGCTAAGTTTCTTTTTTTTCCTTATCTTTCCTAGTTTTGTTTATATACTCTTCCGAGTTCGTCCATATTGCCATTTCCCCGCAGATCCATATCTTCCATTTTCTCCGATATTTTCTTATTTGTCAAGATTTGAGCTTATCTCTGTAGGAAATCTTCCATTATCATGTTTTCTCCCTTATTTCTCTCCAGAAAAGTAAACTATCACTGTCATTAGGATAATTTACATTTTGTGTTGTAAGATGGCCGTTTCGTGCTTTAGGCTCTTTCGGACCGTTTTACAACTTACGCATATTTACGGCATTTCTCGGAAATATTGTCAATTCGCTCTGAGTTACAGTTTTTGTGCCATTGGCTGTCAAAATATGAAGATCATTTACTTTTGTTGAAAAATATTGGTGTTTAAGTTAACCGTTTTCTACTCAACGTTTAGCTAAATTACACAAAATAATGTATTCCTTGTTTTCTGCGCAAAATCTTAACGGCAAACCAAATTGCGACGAAACAAAAATCTTTTTGGACAAAGTTCAAGCAGAACATGATGGACAAAGGAATTGGCGATGATGAGGAATAATGGGCAGTGTTGGGTGTGTGTGTGTGTGTGTGAGAGAGAGAGAGAGAGACGAGAGAGAGAGAGAGAGAGAGAGCAGAGAGAGAGAGAAACGCAGAGAGAGAGAGAGGAGAGAGAGGAAGAGAGAGAGAGAGAGAGAGAGAGAAAGAAGAGGACAACGAGAGAGAGGAGAGAGAGGAGAGAGGAGAGAGAGAGAGAGAGAGACGACGACGTAGGGAGGAGGGAGGAGGGAGGAGATAATAGTGATGTAGTGTAAGAGGGAGGAGGTTCTGGGAGATGAGGAGAGAGATAAGGGCGATGTGGTGTGAGAGGGAGGAGAGATAAAGGTGATGTGGAGAGGAGAGATAATAGGTGATGTTTCCATCATCTACCTTGTCTTGTCTCTTCCATTCTATGTTGATGGTTGTGTATGCTTTCAGAGCTGTTTTGATTGTTTTCTGAAGTTTTTCCGCAGAAATTGTTTTACAGAATATTATTTCGTAAAAAAAAATATTTTGATTTTTACAAAAAAATTTCCATAGAAACTTTCTGAATTTTGTTTTACGGATAATTGTTTTGTAGAAAATTTTCAATGTTTGTTTTACAGAAGATTGTTTCGTAAAACTGTTTGGAATCTCGTATAAACCTTCTGAAAGAGCGTTTTTCGAGATAATTTTTGTTTGGACAGAAATCTCTTTATTTTCTTTCCGAGAAGAAATACGCAGAGTTTGTTTGACGTATTTGTAATGTCCTGGGAGAGTTGAGTCTCAGATATATGACATGAGAAACAGTCCCTGTGAGGTAACAGAGGACCCTCTTAGCAGCTTCCCAATGAAGGTCTGTAGGCTTGTTCATGAATTCTGATAGAATATATAAGGCATAGGCAATATCCGGGTGAGTGAAAGACAAGTATTGAAGTCTACCAACTACAGAACATACATAGTCCCACCTGTGAGTCCAAGGTTTGGTAAGGTAGGAAGTGGTGGGGTGACTGGTTTCGCATCGAGCATATTGACCCGAGTAAGCAAGTCAGTCATGTATTTCCTCTGCATCAAGTGTAGACCGGTTGGAGTTCTTGTTGCTTCGATGCCAAGAAAGTTGTGCAAGTCAACCAGATATTTAATGGAAGATTTCTCTGCTAGTGATTGTAGAACTGATTTAACTCATAAGTTGTTATTTCCAGGGACCAAGATGTCATCAACAAAGACCAAAATATAAGTGACTGTATTATCGAGGAGCACGGTGAACAAAGACGTATCAGAGATAAAAATGTATCAGGCGTGTGGTGCCTGTTTGAGGTCGTATATGGGTTTCCTTAGTCGACAAACATGTGTGGGATGATCTTTGTCTATAAACCTTGAGGTTGGCGCATATATACCTTTTTTTGTCAATTCCCCTTTAATAAAATCATTGTTTACATCCAGCTGCTTCCCTGGCCATGATTTTGCAACTACTACCTCGAGGATTAGTATGATTGGTAGTCTTCATAACTGAACTGAAGGTTTCAGAATAGTCAATCCCATATTTTTGATGATTCCCTTTAGCGACCAGGCATGCTTTGGGACGTTCTACCTGTCCATCGGGAGATATTTTGTTGTAAAGACTATCGAGAGCCAAGTAAATATTGTGTTGGTTGAGGAGGAACCAAATCCCAGGAGTGATTACGCATATGTGCGTCGTATTCAGCAGATAGAGATCCTCGCCCACATTTATCCTTTAGAGCTTGATTGACTATTGTTGGTTCTTTTATCAAAGAACTCTGTTTTGTGGCTTTGAGACACAATTTTTTTGGGTTGGCTTTTTGATGTTGTTTTCGATTGGGTTTTCATATTGTGTTGGTTAGGTGGTTGATTTGTTTGGGAGTTGATTTTTGTGTTTTGTAATGGTTGACTTGGTTGGGAAATGGTTGCAAATTCACTGTTCTGTAGTGTTTGATTCTTTGGTTCAGGATTTGGGTTCAATGTATTTTGAGGATTCGGATTGATTTGTAGCTCATGATTATTTGGTTGTGGGTTTGAGGGGTAAGTATTTGGAGTAGAATGGGTTTGGGCCTAGAGGGGTTTGTCGGTAAAGTAAGATTTGAGTTTCGAGAACGTACCTGAAAAATCGCAGATGGTGATGGAAAAGATGACGATATTTGTTGCTCTGGTGGGTTAGGGACCACAGACGGGGGCAGTTGATGAGGCAGAGGATGGGTTGAGTGGAGGTATGATGCTGACATGATGAGACAAGGAAGCGGAATTCTTGATGTAGCGATTGAGAGATCCTGGTAGAGTTAGACTTTCGTTCGGGGAAGACCCATAGTTTCTCATAATTGGGAGTCAAACCAAACAACTTTTCTAATGGTGATTAGAGGTTGAGAACCGGTGTTTGCAGTCTATTAATAAGATAGACCAATGTAGCAAAGACAAAGGGGCAAAATGTTTTCAGTATCTTTGCTGTTGATAGAAGCGTTAAGTCCATCTCGACAATATGTATGTACTTCCGTTCCAGTAAATCGTTGGGCTCAGAAGTCTGAGATGGAGTTGTCATATGTGAAACTCTATGTTAATCCAGTTATTCTCTCAGTGATATATGCTCGCAACCGTTATCAGTATATAAGGTACCAATCTTAGTCTGGAACTTATTCTCTACATATGGTTTGAAAGCTTGAAAGGTTTCATTGACTTGCGATTTTATTTTTAATGGGTAGATCAATGCATACCGGGTATAATGATCAACAAATAGGAGGTAATATTTATAGCCATCGAAGGATTGAATAGGTGATAGCCACACAACAGAGAATAAGTATTGGAGTGCTTTGGTGGAAACAAAAGTTGATTTTTAGAAAAAAAATGTTTATGACTTTTATTGATATTGTAATATGGACATAGCAAAGGATTGAAAGAGGTTTTAATAGGTAGACAAAATTTAGAAGAAATAGTGTTTAGAATAGTTGAGTGTGGGTGGCATAATCGCATATGCCAAGATGCAAGTGTCATTCTTGGTGATGGTGAAGCAAACAGGACAGCATATTTGGAGTTCTGTACCGGCCACTCATACAACCTTTTTTTAGTTTTCACTTGAAGTACCAGAGCCCCCGTGTGAAGGTTCTTCACCTGAAAAGAACATGTGAAGAATTCGACAGATACTTGATTAGTATTACAAAGTCTGTAAATAGATTATAGGTTCTTATGTATATGTGGAACACATAAGACTTAATGTAAACGTAAAGCAGTAGCATTAGAGGCTAAGTGAGTATAACCCTGATGTGTAATGGCGAAGTTATAGCCATCATTAAGCATGACCTCATCTCCTCCGTTGTAGGGTTGATGGAAAGCAAGGTTGTTCAAATATTAGGTAATGTAATGGGTACCACAACTACCAAGGATCCAGTTGTTGGCATTGTAGGGACCTGCAGCTACAATATTAGCTCTCGTTTGCCAAGGATTGAATGGAGATGAAGATGCACCAGATGATGAAGCTTGAAAGTTTTGAAGCTGTGAAAAACATTTAGCACTATGACCTTGTAAGCCACAAATCTAACAACGGCCTACATACGATTTAGGAGTACGTGACACATGCCTGTTCTGCTGCCAGGTCATGTTATTGTTGTTATCATGGAAGTTGGATTGATTGTTGTACCTTGGCTAGGTGGAATGATTGTTGTTGGAGCCTCAATTCCTTTGAACAGTATTCACAGTGACCGGAAATGGTGTCTGCAGATTTGGTGAAACAGCTATGAGCTTGGCTTCATGATTGTGTAGTTTTTCGTGAAGCTCAGTGATCGTAAGAGGTGTGTCATGCCTTCAAGCTGATTGATGACTGAACTTATACTCATCGGCAAGACCTTCAAGAATGACATCAATCTGATCTTCATGCTCCATCCTAGAATGGCAAGTTGGTCCATATGTGTGGTAAGACCTTGAAGGTAAACATCAATGGTTTGCCTTCTTTCTTCCATCTTTTGGGTTATGCGTTGAGTTGTTTGATGTGACCTCTGGATGGTTCTGCATAGGTGGATGAGGGGATTTCCAATATCTGAGAGGCTGTAGTAGTAAGAGATACCAATGGCTGAAGTTCAGTTGTTATGGCTCCAATAAGAGCACTGTATATGAACTTATCTTGACAGACCTACAAAGTGTGTTCGGAGTTGACAACAGTGGCATCATTGACTGTGATTGTTGAAGGTGGGATTGGAATGGAGCCAGTGAGATGGCCTGCAAGCGCATATTCGTCAAGAAGAGAGTGGATCTGAAGGTTCCAAGTGAGGTAATTGGTTGCTATAAGTTTAGTCATGTTTGACATATTGATGGCAAGAAAAGTCTGAGAGTTTGTGTTTATTGTGTCTGTAACAATGGTGGGAGAGGTGATTGTGGATGATGTGGGAACCAAAATTCACACCGTCGATTTTATTGAATTGAGGAAAGCAAAGAAAACCCTACTTTCCTTGAGGTCTGGATTCTCTGCGAGAACCAACGACAAGTGACCAAATAAATGCGGAAAATATAAAAAGATAACAAAACGAGTTTAGAAAAAATAGATCTTTGTTTCGAATTCACGTAAGAACATTGCGATGATTACAAAATATTATAAGATCTTCGGCCGCGAGAACTGTCAGCGAGTTTTCTAGTTCTAGCAGCCTAAAACCTTAAACCTTAAACCAAATCGAGTCACAGCTCAATAACAAAAGAAAAAAAGATACAAAATGGTTTTGTTATGACTTGGGACTGGACCTTATGAAAGGCTGCCTACGTACCCCATTCGAGGATCAAGTCGGACGTAGTTCAGTTAGAAAGAATTGAACAAGAGATCGAACTGCCCGTGCGAGTTCGTCTAGTATGAGTGCAAGTCATAGAAACATGCATGTCGAAAATAATGCCTAGGGTTTCTAAGTGCAGAGCTCTAGAGTCCAAAGAATTTTTGTTTGCTTCTTGTCTTAAGCTCCTCTTATATACTCCTCCAAGGTCGGTTTGCATCTTCCCTTTCTGCCCCTGGGTCGAATTTTTCTCAAAACGGAAATATTCCATTTTTCTTCGATCTTATGATTATCCTCCAAACTTCACGTTTATCTTCGGAAACTTGACATTTATATTTTCATGCAAATAAGAGATAGACCTTCATAGTAATCTTGGGCTCAATCTCGTCTAAAATCGCAAGTGGGCTTTTAGCCGCGTTTTGGACCTCTTTAGGCCGTTTTTCGACTTTAAACATTTTTGTGATTTCGTTGAGAAATCACCTTCGATATGACGTCGGTTTTTATAAAAGAACTTCCAAACCAATCGTATAGTCTAGGCAGTTGGTGTTTAAGTTAACCGTTGACGTTTTATAGGATGGACTTGAACTTATACGAGAAAAAAAAAGTCTCCGCGGTTTTATCGTAAAGTTTCAAGGATAACTCCAATCGAGGCGAAAAAGAGACATTGGGTTCATTGTTCTTTCGGATAGAGCTACGAGAACTTAGGCGAGAATGCATGGCATTGGATCGACGGACTGGCCGGGAAAGGCCGCACTCGCCCTAGGGCGAGCGGGCTGGGACAAGGCCGCACACGCCCTAGGGCGAGTGGGCTGAGGCAAGGCCGCACTTGCCCTCGAGCGAGCGGGCTGAGACAAGGCCGCACTCGCCCTAGGGCGAGCGGGTTGAGGTAAGGCCTCACTCGCCCTAGGGCGAGCGGGCTGAGGAAAATCCGAACTCGCCCTAGGGCGAGCGGGCTGAGACAAATCCGCACTCGCCCTAGGGCGAGCGGGCTGAGGCAAGGTCACACTTGACCTAGGGCGAGCGGGCTGAGACAAGGCCGCACTCGCCCTAGGGCGAGCGGGCTGAGACAAGGCCGCACTCGCCCTAGGGCGAGCGGGCTGAGACAAGGCCGCACTCGCCCTAGGGTGAGCGGGCTGTCACAAGCCACACTCGCTCTAGGGCGAGTGGGCTTAGACAAGGCCGCACTCGCCCTAGGGCGAGCGGGCTTAGACAAGGCCGCACTCGCCCTAGGGCGAGCGGGCTGAGACAAGGCCTCACTCTCCCTAGGGCGAGCGGGCTGTCACAAGCCACACTCGCTCTAGGGCGAGTGGGCTTAGACAAGGCCGCACTCGCCCTAGGGCGAGCGGGCTTAGACAAGGCCGCACTCGCCCTAGGGCGAGCGGGCTGAGACAAGGCTTCACTCTCCCTAGGGCGAGCGGGCTGAGACAAGGCCTCACTCGCCCTAGGGCGAGCGGGCTTAGACAAGGGCGAGCGGGCTTAGACAAGTTCATGCTTAATCTAAGCGCAATCAAGATGAGAGGATGATTATGAAACTAAGACAATATTAAAAAATGCAATAAAAGATTGAACTTTCTTTCTCAATGAGGCAAGGGGATTCTTGGGACAAGGGAACTGACTTTGGGTGATCAAGATTCAATCCAAGATGCTAACTTTTCAATCAATCTAATTCCTTATGCCTAGACAACAAAACTAAGCAAGCTCTATCTCTAGATGGATGCTCCTTTGCAATGATCACCCAAGTACACCAAATCTCTTTGGCTGTAATGATCAAAGCAAGCATGGAGAATGAGTCTAATAGCAATCCTAGCTCCTTTGACAACTAATCTCTTAGGCAAAGCAAGCTAAAAGCATAGATGAGTTGGTTCAGGCATTTCATAGAACACCTTTCGGGCATGAAATGCCTATGGCTCTATGTTTGAGAGGCCAACCCAAATATAGCAAGAAGAATACCAAATCAATGCAAGGAGATGATAGATCTAACACTAAGCACCTTGGATCTACACTTAATCACCCTTAGTCTCCCTAGCCCATGAACCCTAGATAGATCTACTCACTAATACCCATGGAAAACCTCAAAATCAATGATGATTCAAGGCTAAACATGATTAGAGAATAAGATAATCTATTAAACACAAAAGAAATGAGATAAAAAGGATCAAAGATCCAAACTTTCTTCAAGTTCTTATTATGTTTTTGAGAGAAAAGAAGTTTTTTCTCTTAATGAGATTACAAGAGTATATACAGGAGGCTTGAAAGCCCTTAGAAACATCATTAAAAATTACTAAAATGCCCATGAGGTCATTAGGTCTTCAGCCAATCAAAATGAAGCTCAAAATTCGGTCAGGGGAGATCAGCACCATCCAACCCGGTCAGTGCTCCCCGGCCTGTCCAGTCAGTCCGCGTCCAAGCCGGCCGGCTGCTTGCACCCGGACGTTTCTACCCGGCCGGCCTCTTCCTGCTCGTGTGTTGCTTCTCCCGACCGGGGTCATCCAACCGGTCTGTGTTCCCCGGTCCAGTGCATGCTCTTGTGCTCTGTCCAGCCCGTCCGGGTTATGTTCCTCGGTTCATCCATCCCGGCCGGCCTCTTCCTTGATCCGTCTCTTCCCGTCCGGCTTCACCAACCCGGACTTGTCTACCCGGTCTGGTCACCTCCAGCACAAGCCAAACGACCGGGTACCTGTCCCAGGCTCAGTCATCCCGGACTGGACCACTTCCATCCATCTATCCTTTTCCCGGCCGGCTGTCTCTACCCGGCTGTCTCTACCCGGCCATCCTGACATGCTTCAAGTGAATTGATCATAACTTCTCCAATACAGGTCCAAATGACTTGAAACCACTTCCATTGGAAAGCTAACTCAATTTGCTGTGTCTCCACAAAATCTTAGCAGAAGGAGACATCTCTAAGACCTTTGTCCATGCTCATCTTTGTCTTGACCAGATCATGGTTTGACTTCTCTTTTCATGGCCAAACATGATACTTCATCTCTTTTGGGGCCATAAAGCTTCCAAACACCACAAATCACACCAAAGCATACTCCAACACCTGATAAGGACAAATGAATGCAAAATGGACCTAAACATGCCTAATGCCTAACTTATATGATCAAAATGCATAAGATATGGATGCTAAAAACATGTAAATATGCAAGCTATCACGTGTACCGCGCTTGCCCTAGGGCGAGCGGGCTGGTGCGTACCATGCTCGCCCTAGGGAGAGCGGGGTGACGTGTACCGCGCTCTCCCTAGGGCGAGCAGGCTGGTGCATACCGCGCTCGCCCAAGGGCAAGCTGGTCGGGACGTGGAAGTTTTGTCTTGTTCTCTTAGTAAAATCTCAACGGAAACTCCGATTGGGACAAGCCGGACTCGCCCTAGGGCGAGTGGAACAACGAGTGGGCCGGGACTGTGCCTTGTTTCCTTCGTAAAATCTCAATAGAAACTCCGATTGGGACGAAACGAAAGACATTTTGATCGAGACTCAAAGTTGAACAACATGAGCTCGCTATATGGCGATCTGGGAGGACTGATCTTTCCATATGGCGGGCTGACCTAGTAAGACCAAGCTCCGACCTTCTTCAGGTGGTTCGGTCGGTTGGTTAGCATTGGTAATCCCCAGAGTTGTTTGTCAAAGAGATTGGATACTCTAATTCGAGAACTTGTCGTATAACTTCTTTTAAAATTATAAGAGACTTTTTGTTTCGAGAAATACTTTACGGGGACTTTAAGACATTGATTTCGTCGTGACCGATTTTGACCCCAACAGATGACTACATTGAAGTTTAAAAATAAGAAAAAATTTGTGCGTCTAGGTTTAGAGATCTAGAGGCTGTGATACCATAAAGATGTAATGACTTTCTTATTTATGTACTAATTAATTACAAGGATATACTAGGTTAAGACCCGTATTTTCTATACAAATTACATTTATGGATTATTACTAATTTTAATTTTTTCTGCATATTATGAAATAATAGAATAATAATTATACATTCAATAATTGAAAAATCAGTTACAATGTATATAATTAAATTGGCGTGCATATATAAATCAAACAATTACCCTTGTTTATTTACGATCATTTTATGGTAAATAAATCAAGGCAATCAATTTTATTTATTGTATATCATATATAATTAAGTTTAAGAAATATTAACATATATATAGTATATTTTTAATATGACTGTTTATTAACTGAGGTTTCTATTCATATAGTTTTATGATCATTTGCATTTTTGTAAAACAAAGTTTAAACCATTGATAAAAAAAATCTAATGTTGGATGTTTAATTGTTTAACAATTTATAATCATTTTAAAAAATCCAGTGCAGATTTCAAAACTAAAATATTAACATCTCAATATTTGTTCAATGCAAATATAAAAATATAAGTATATATTTTTTATATGATATATATTTTAGTTTAAACGATATGAAATATATATATATATATATATATATATTAATATAAACACCTATAAATAAAACTTTTTATTCATATGGTTTTATAATCATTGTATCTTATTATAGCAAAAAATTTAAACTTTGATCACAAAAGCTTATGTGAGCCTTTTAACAGTATTAGTAATTTATACTCATTTTGAAAAATTTATACTCATGCCATTTTTTTGTTGAAATTTTAAATTGATTATCAATAAAATAAAAAATACAGGCCACTGAGGTTTATTCTTTCATGCAAAGAAACACAAGTCAAGTAAAGGGAAAAAATCACTTAGATTGCTAAGGAGTAGTCCTAGCATGCCAACGTTGCATCATGTCGCCATAGAAGCTTGGCTTCCGGCATCTAAGAGAGGATATCCTGTTTCTAATGATCTTGTCAATGTATCGGACCAATTGACCTGCACTTAGAGGATTCCCATGGTGGCACCTGCTGTTTTATTCCCGCCAAATACTATGGATGCTCGCTTGAAGAGCAAGCTTGAGGAGAAAAGTGTCAATCTCCTTCCTGCGAGTTGAAAGGAGGGATGTAACCGTGATAGCCCAATCCGGGTTCACACGAGACCCCAGCAAGAAACCCACGAGGTCAATCCATACTGTAAAAGAGTAAGGGCAGGCGAAGAACAGGTGGTCGCGAGTCTCAACAGCTCTTTATCTGTCAAATCCGTCATAAGCGACTCCAATTTGCATTTAAAAATTCTGCAAATTATATCTGGCCTATCATCAGCAGAAAGCTTGTGCGGTTGCAAATGTCTTACGATTTCAGGCCATCTTCACCGTAAGTAAAAATTAGAGGATATTGAAGAGCAAGATAAGCAGGATGAATCTCACTGATCCTTTTAAGATATCCACTTTGTCTTTCTTCCAAAACAATATCTCTTTTATCCATGTCCAAACTGAAATCTCCTGGAATCAATGCAGCAACTTCAGAGCAGTAGGAGTGTCATATGTCCTTCCATCCTTCTCTCGACTACTAACAATGCGCATATGAAATGTTTGGTCCGGATTAGTATCAAACCTATCCCTTGCTGATCTGAATTGTTGGACATATGGATTGAACTCGTTAAGCATGGAAATTATAGACTCAATGACTTTCTCCCTCAACTTCTCTTTTTTTGCCTTATCTTTAATTAGCTTGTACTTCCTTCGACAGTATTAGAAAAATTTTCAGAAAATATCGTAATAATTAAAATAAAGATAATATTTCGAAAACTATCATTTATACCCAACAATGGCAGCTCGATTAGCAACCTCCTTATCTGTGTCTACAATATAGAGCTGACCAAATTTAGCTGAGTTGTTCCCAGGAGGTTTCAAACTACCCATCAAATAATAGTTTTCTCCTTGTAGCTGAAACATGTTAGGACCATAGCCCTTTTTAACTGCTCGATCCACTCTCCCACCAAGTGATGTAAATGGGAAAACCATGTTAATAGATCTAATGTTTTCACGATAATATTTGCTTTCTTTGTCATCCTCAGTTAGATATCGTTTCAATAGGGGTGGCGATTCTTTTAACAATGGCAGCTGAACTTGACCTTGCCCACAACACAAAGAAAATTTCGGTTGACGCTGGTTTCTTTTACTGTTTAAGCGCTCACCATACCACATGATAGCGTTGCAATATTCACATTTAAATGTCGCATCACCTTCATCCTTGTATACCACAATTATATAAATTGGTAACTTACTTTCAAAGCGCAGGAATGAAACCTAACATAAGACATATTTAAAGAAAAAAATTAAATTTAACTAGTTTTATACTTACAACCACTTCGGGGGGCGGGCTCCTTGGTCCTCGATAACACTGGAACTGTTTCTTCCATTGTAGATATGGTCGAATCAGACTCTGTCCCACTTTCCTCACTACTGCAGTCATACTCCTGTTCTCCATATTGGTCAGAGTTTCCTGTTAACCAATTATATTATGTTTTCATAGTGATGGTTGTACTACAACGACGAACCATGCAAAACTCATTTCTACGATTAATGTAGAACCAACAATATAAAGGTAGAGGTGATGGTACATACCATCATAATCAAATTGAAATAGCTCATCACCATCTTCCTCACTGTCGTATCCATCAGCATCCGGAAGATCCATGGGGGCTATGGAAATACATTAAATAGTTAACTAACACCTTCTTATAAGAATGATTGTAAGACTTTCAAAAATAATGTGGTGAACCGAACATTCCTTTTTTTGTCTGTGCCCTTTTTGTATTACCTGCAAAAGAACCAAAATTTATGATTAAATTATGTAATTTGGTTATAATAGGAATAGATGAATGAAGTGTAAAATGCATGCCCGTTTGTTTTCTCCGCGTGTCTACAGAAGTTTGTAAATTGGTGACATCAGATAGCACACTTAAGAAGTGCAATTGAAAGGCAAATAAGTCAACCCTTGTTGAGTAGCTGCTGGTTCGGTTTTTTTACGTTAGAATTCAATCCTTGACCTGTTGAAGTTGGCTTAAAAGCACTTGCTGTGGACTTCGAGTTTTCTTGTGCTTTAGAGTAGAAAAAGATCATTCAATATTTGTTTCTTATAAGTATATATATTAGGAAGAAAGCTTATGTCAGAAGGAACCAAGAAGAAAACCATTAGGTCTTACAGTTAAAAACTGAAGTACTGGTTTTCATGTTGCCAAAAGCAATGGCCTTCTCTTTCCATATATCAAAATTTTATAGATACATATAAACAAAGCAAAACATAACTAATCTATATATTAATTGATCAACAACTCACCAGAGAGTACTCTTGGTAAAGTGCTCTTCAAACGCAAAGTAGACGACCCTTGTTGAGTAGTTGCTGCATTGCTTAAATTAGCAGTAGATCCTTGGACGGTTGAGGTTGGCTGTAAAGTACTCTGTGTCGACGTTAAGTTATCTTGTGCTTCGTTTGTAGAAACAAAGAATTAAAAAAATTAAATTAAAGGTATATTAAAAAATAATCTTATGTCTGACTAAACCAATAAGAGAATCATAAGGTCTTACACTGATAATCTCGAGCACTCTTTACCCTCTTACCAGAAGAAATGGCCTTCTCTTTCCATATATCTTAATACTTATTAACATATAAAAAACAAACCATATTTATGTTCAATTATTAATCTCTATTAAAAAGCAAGACAACTCACCAGAGAGTATTCTTGGTAAAGGGATATTCGAAGCTTCAGAAGTAAACACTGGCTGAATAATTTCTGCTTCATAGTTCTTGGGTTTTCTCTTCCTCATCGTTGTTGATCCTTGAGCTGTTAAACTTGGATGCAAAGTACTTGTTGTTGATGTTAAGTTTGCTTGTGCTTAAGAGTAGAAAAAGGTCAATATAAAGTTCTTCATAATAGGTATATTATTACGAAAACTCATGTATGGATGAATCTGGAAAATGATCATTTGGTCTTACAGATAAAATCTGGATTAGTCTTTACCCTCTTACCAGATGCACTGCTATTCCCTTTCACTTTATTCAAAACATGTTAAGATATCAAGATAAATATTAATTATGTACGTGAAATTTGACATACAAAAACATAAAAGACGGAATAAAGTAAATTGTATAGAGGAATTACCATTGTTAGTTTCTGAGACTACAGATGCACGTAGAGACGACAACTGACCAGTTAGAATAATTTGTCTCCCTACTGAAGGATGTAGATTAGTTACATCAGATAGGACACTTCCAAAAACCCTCTTCAATGGCACAGAGTTAGTGGTTTCTGCGTCATCAGTAGTGGTTTCTCTTTTCCTCTTATTGTTTGAACCTTTAGGAACGGTGTTCTTCGTTGTGTCTTTCATGGCGGTAAGTGAGTTCAGAATTAGGTTGAACGTTTTGTCGATAGTTTGATATTATAGATATTTAGAGAATATACAGTATTATCAAATCTAGAATCTAGTATATTAGATTTTTTTTAACGTATCACGTTGTACATAACTGCCAATGCCTAAATAAAGTATCTATATATAATCACGTCATATATTCCACGCATTTAATAATATCTACCGCATAAAATAACATATGTTATATTCCATGTATAGACTCTCGTCATATATATGGGATTTTTCATAATTTATTACAAGTCATGTTAACAACTGAAAATGCTCTACATTTTTTTATGTTTGTAAGAGAGATGTACTGAATTTGTATGTTTTAACTAATAAGAATGTTTCAAAATCTATTAATGTTTCATCATTAATAAAATCGTTTAAAATACTCAGAAGTAGGACTTTCGGTATAGATTTCGTGATTTCAGTCGACGTAATGTAAGTACTGTATTTATAGTATAGATATTTATTTATATAACGAAGACCAGATAATAAAGCGAATGAAAACAAAATATTATATTTTATTTCAAGAAGCCAAAAAATATTCCAAAACACATTAAACTCGAAAACACAGAATAAAACAAATCTTAAAAAAATACAAAGTAAATAATAAATAATGAGGCCTTGGTTTTGATGTTCTTGCTAGTATTCGTCTAAAGCTCCTTCATCTTTTCAACTTTGATAGCTTTTGATCGCAGATTCCTGGTCGATGATGATATGTCAAGTGCTTCGGTAGTCACATTTTGCGCTTAGTGGATGGAGTATACATTTCCTCGTTGTTATCTTCGTCATCGTTTAAATGCAAAACACTCTAAAGACATTTTAATTATATATATTAGTCAGATTCATAGTTAAAAATGAACAAATATTCAAATTACATAATTTAATACATCTTCACCACTCGTAAATGTGACACCTTTGTCTGAAAGAGAATCTGTTTGAGTTCCGTCATTGTTCAAGCATTCCATTATGTCTTTATAGACCCTTCCAGCCTTGTTAATTTCGGAACCATATGCAATATATTCCTTCTCTATGTAGATTCCGAAAGTGAAAGTCTTGCCAACAATCTGAGTAATTGCTTCAGGCAAGTCGTCCGGATCTTCGATCTGATAAGACCACAAATATAAATAAATATTGCAATTTAATTAGTATAATACAAAACATGAATATGGTACCTCGTCAAAAGAACCATTTAAAAGTTCGGTTGCGGATTCTGAAATCAATCCCCTTGCAACCATGTCTAGAAGCATCAGCCTTGCTTCTCTGGTATCATCCTTCACCATCAGATGAAGCTTAAACCTAGAAAAAATTGAATATAAGCATCTCGCATATTTGGTAATATAGATAATTGTGAAATATAAAAAATTATCATATACCTTGGAGATACAGAAGTAACATTCTCCTTGCACACCTCACACCACCAAATATGCGAAGTAATCTCTTGTCCATTAAGAGACCTCACATTAGTTCCCACCTTAAAAACTTTTTTGTTGCATGTGGAACAACCAAAGTAATACCATCCCCAGTCCGAATCAATTGCATGGACAATACACATGACCAAGTTTTTTTCAGCCCACGTCTCAAGTTGAAAAGCAGGAACTTTTAAATTTCAACTGACTGGAATTCATTAACGTTATTTACCAATGAAAAGAACGTTAAAAACATCACTAACCTCAAGACATCCTGTTAATTCACTTATAGTTCTTCGCGGCGACAACAGTCACTTGTCATGCTTATCTTGCACACCATTAAGAGATTCGAGCTCAAGTTTTTCATCTCTGGTATCACAAAGGGCAAGGGGTTTTTCCTCTTCATTAAACCTGTAGAGTGTATATTTTATAATAAATTAACCTCCCATCTAATATCTAATAATTATAATTGTAAATCAGGAATGTTAATCGGACTGCTTACAATTCTTTGAATGCGGCAGCTTCAGCTATAGGAGGATTAATCACGATGTCAGACGCTTCAAATGCATTGCACAGTTGTATTTCTCCTGTCAAATCCAAAACCAACTGATGTCAAATAAAACAAACTACAACCATAATTATTAGTTTCGGATTAATAGTTTTTAAGAACATATCCTCTGAATCTTCCGATCTTTCCAAATCTGATGAGACAAACCGTCATTCCATCTTCGTTCTGTGTGCAACCTTCATACAGGATCTCGACATACTTTCCCCATAAACAACATGGAATCTTTGAATCACTGTATTGCACAAAAGAAAATAATTACATAATTTAACTTAACATATAAATTGAACTCATAAAAATCTTATATGATCTTCTAATATATATTGATGGAACAGACTTGATGTCGTGCAGATGAAACTCTAGTTTCCTCCTTGGTTTGCATGAAACTTGAATTGTTTCAAGCTCTCCCAACTCAACAACCTGACCAAGAACGTCTGCAAGTTTATATCAAACAAAAACATTTGTCAGAAATACATTTAACAAAAGATTTAAAGTGTATAAAGCAAATAAAATTGTGCATAATACCAATGAGGAAACATTGTTGAAGCGATCCACTCATAACCAACTGAAAATCAACCAAACTGAGAAACATGTCCTCGTCGACATGATTGGATCTGGTGATAGTGGTATTATGAACGAACGACATCTTATAGGAATGCTCAGTTGGTCAGTACATCCCTGTGGCAGGGCTTAGTGAGAAATTTTGAATATTTCTCCACGCTCCAACTGGTAGAAGCCTCCCCTTGCTCTCCAAGTACGCCTTCTTGCACGAAGCATGAATTTTGCATCCCTGTTTTATGTTCATATACAAATTGATGAAAGTTATTAATGTTCAGATGAATGCAAAAATATTATACACTATATTCAATGTATTAAATAATGAAAACGAAGATCTGAAAAATCACACGCTCATCTGATAAGATCATTTCAAGTGTTTCTCCAGAGACGGAGTTGTACTGTTTCCAACTATGCAACACTTTCACGTGAACCTTCCACCCGAATTTGAAACGCTTCACTTCACTCAATTTCGTGAAAGGCATGAGAGAACTCATTTAGTTTTTTTTTGGCGTCGAAATGGTTGCGAGTTTAAGTCTATAGAAATGGTTGTATTTATAGGAGTATCTAAATAGGGTTTTCGAAAAACTTAAATCTTATGGTTAAAGAAGATCTAATAATATTTTAGATACTGGAGGATCTGTTTTTGAATGCTTATTTCCTAGAGAACAATTATACAGTTAAGATAATATTTGGCAAAATATTTTCAAACCAAAACGTGAGGATAAATTGTCATTTGAAATTAATAGGGATATTTTTTTCCTGTAAACAGCGATATTTGCCTTGAAGTACATTAATTATTTAATTAATAGTATATACTGTTAGAGTATCGACAAATTATGTAGTAAATGCACAAAGAAGATATAGAAACTTATATATACACATTAGTTAATACATTGACCATCGCCCAAGTTTCATAATGATACACAAAATACGGAAGGTTAAATATATCAAGTTTGAATTATACACCGTAAATGTATTACATTATATAATATACATGCTCATAAAATCAGTTTACATGAAATAATAACAATCTATATTTTAAAAAATGTAAACGTATATTCTAAACGACATATTGTTAGGATTATTTAAATTCAGGAGTTTTTAAAATAATCTATAACCGATTATCTGTGTAAAATATAATCTATATATAAAATATGTTTATATTTTTTAACAATCCACGAAAAACGACATCAGTTAGGATGATGAGGAATATATGAAAATATGGTTTGTACAACAGATAATCTGTGTTTGAAAAAAATAAAAGATTACGTAGACAGATCAGAGGTTACGTTCTTATCTATGAGAAAATGTTCAAATTTATGGATTAGTCTAAAGAAAGACTTCATTGTATGAATAAATAATATGATTCAGCTGGTGACAATTCATCATCAACACATTCGATGGAATAAGAAACTACGATAGAGGGTTCAGGGTTTGAGTCACGTGGTTTGAGTCGAGGTCGAATCATTTGAATTTAGGGATTGGACCCCTAACTGTATTGTCGTTTGGTACCAGGGAATAAATTATTGTATACCGGATGAGTTAAAGGTTAAAGCGGTTTAAAACCAAACCATCAAAACGGTTTGAGGAAAAAGACGCAGGCTCGAACAGGAATGGGTCGAGAAAGAGTAAAACGACGCAGTATCAGACAGGAAAACAATGGCAGTCCGAATTTGATCTGGTTATTTTATTGGTTTCGTGCGAACCGATGAAACGGTTAACGCAAAAACGGGGCTCAAATGTCGTTTTTATCCTCGATAAAAGAGACGGCAAGGATAAAGTGCAGGGGCATTCGAAGTAAAAAGATGGAAGTGTAACTTGTTTTAAATGATACCCGATCCGAATCAGCGATGACCGCGGTACGATGCGTAACCAAAAAACGGTTAAGACGGTTAAGGACGCGAAAGGTCTGAAACACCCGTAATGAAAGGGAAGGAAACGTTTAACCGGTAGGGGCAAAGAGAGTAAAAAAATCGAGGTGTATCCTCTTTTAATAATATAGATGCAGAACCAATTTCCGAAGTCAAATATTTAAATATTTAACCAGTTAAATCTATTATTATAAAACTCAGTTTCCTCTTTCCTGAGTGATACACGTCAGATGCCACATCATAAACTCGAGATCCGTACACGCGACACGTGTCCCACGAGCCAAATCCGCAGCGTTTCATTTAAGTTTATGTTACATGGGCTTTGTTTTCGATCAGGCCTTAACTTTGCTTCATTAAACCAGCCCAGCAGAAATTATCTTTAACTGTAAACGCGACTTCACGCGTCGTTTCCATATTAGGGTTTTTATTTTTTTTTCTCCTCCTCAATTCGATATCGGGACAGAACCAGAGAGTTCTCAGAGAGTTCTGATAGAGTTGTTTCATATCCCTCCTAATCTCTACAACGATCTGTTTTGAATGCGAGCTTCCTAATGCAAGACGGTGGAACTGCGACTATAAAAAGGTAAGCTTTCCTACTCTTGGAACCATCTCCTCATTCCGTCAAAACAAACAAGTAAACTTATTTTCTGATGCAAGCTCTTCATATTTGTGCAATATTCTTCATGACTCAGGAATATGATAAAGCTGAGGCTCCGGAGAATCAGATGGTTGTGAAAGAACATGAGGTAGAGAAGAAACAGAACTGGAACCGGAGTTTGAAAAACAGAATGAGAAGGAGGGACTTCGAGACTTCAATTAAGCCTTACTCCAAAAAGGCATTAGGGAGAAACAGAAACATGAAGAGGTGAAGCACTGAAGCGTTTAAAGAGAGAGGCTGCTGAGAGCCTGAGACAAAGAGGAATCACATAGAAAAATAAGAAGAAGAGACCTGGGCGAGAACAGAGCATCAAGCTGAGTGAGAGAAGCTGCTAGACTGAGAATGAGACAAGAAAAGGCACTTCATCTTGACGGATCTGAGAAAGGACCTGATACTACACATGTAAGTTCTCTTTTCTTTGACACCCATTTGCTCATTAAAGGTCAAACTATTACTTTCTATGGTATTCAGAACTTTGTGATAGTATACATTATTAATTTTTATCAAGTCTTATAAATCTTTTTATAAATTTATGAGTCAACAGAAGTTGTTTGATTCTTTGTCGAAGTAACCTTCATCTCTCTCTCTCTCTCTCTCTCTATATATATATATATATATATATATAGGTTCAGGAGTCAACAGAAGTTGTTTGATTCTTTGTCGATGCTAGAAGAGGTAACCTTCATCTATATATATATGTGTGTATAGATGTGTATATTACTCAGTACATTGTCTTACAAATACGCTTATCTGTTTTGTTGGAACATTTGATTTGTTGTGGACCTTGCGGGAATGGTAACATCAAATATGTGTTATTTACAATCTACATAAATACATTGACAAACGCAAACTTCTTTTGGTGTGTCTCTTTCTGTTTGATCTAGGAGGCACATATTATGAAGAAAAAGGGATCTTATGAGTGTTCTCATAAAAAGGTTTTCCTCAAGTTATGAACAACTCATGTGTCTCTTGCAAGGGTTCTGACATAATCAAGATATCTGGAAACGAAAACCCAACTGCAAGTCATTATGATCCGCTGCAGCAAGCACATCCATTGGATACAACTACTGCACATGTTCAGCCTGCTTGCGGTGGGAGCACCGTTGAGGAGCTACTGGTTCTAGCATTTGAGTGTTTACCCAAAAAGGCTCGCAAGACTTAACTGTAGGTTAGAAAGATTAAAATCCTACTCTTTACTTGCAATCCTTGATAGTTGATTTCATATATATATTATGTGTGCAAATGAATCAAACAATAAAATATTGCTTCACTTTGTTCCACCACCGTTTTGCTAATTTGGTTATTATACTAACCAAAAAAACTAAGTTTGTTACCCAATGAAAACTGCTGCAACCTCCTACAGTAAGCTCCGTCTGCCACCAGAGAGGATATGTACTTTCTTAAAAAAATGCAAAAAAAGTTAACTACGAGAATGAATGACATGAAGATATATTTATACAAATCACAAATAGAATAACTGAGATAATAATACATACAAAACTGCCGTCTCTTTCGAATCCAATAGGTGTTTCCTCCGTCATAAGCTTTATCCAAATGAACGCTTTTAATATCGTTCATTGAAATAAATCTGACATTATCTCGAAACCTAATAAGCACTCAATCTGGTTATCTGAACAAATACTAAAGCTCTAAGCCTACTTAGAATTATATGTACAAGTTCCCATCAACAATATCCAACGCTGGCAGCGCATAGAGTCTCCTTTCTCAAGAAATGGTTAAGAAGAAATGGTTAAGCAAATACCTGCCGGAAAGGGCTAACTCCTCGCCCTCCCATTTTCTCAAATACTAATACATATGAGAAAGACAGCCTCTGCAAAATTCCACGTCTCGGTCATGCTTCCCATAATACGCTCAATTCATTTATTCTTCATTTGTATGAAAAAACCATTAACCACTTATGTGTCTATCACCAATTCCTACACTTGCATAAAATGAGGAAAGGCAACAATACTTTTTTTTTTTTAACATGAAAGGCAACAATACTTACGCCACAACTATGTAGGCCCACCCCACCACAGTACTGACCAGAAAAACGGTACAATAGAGGGTACGTGTATTACAAATGCGATGCTCAGTGTGGTAGAACCAATATTTTCATTCAGTTGTGAGAACAAATAATGTTTCCCATAACACAAACTTTGGGGAATAACAAATAATGGTTCTACCACACTGAGCATTATTTGTTCTCACAAACTCATTTATTAATAAGTGTTTCCATTTGATATCATTTGTTTTTTGATACTATTTATGTAATATAATAGGATTTTTTTTTGTAGTATATCATACACATCTTTTGCAAATTTAAACTTAAAATACAAACCTCAAAATCATACGTAAAATAATAACTTAAATCTTAAGTAAAATATATCCCGTCCGTAGGACGGGCCGGCACTAGTATACAATAATTGTCAAGCTGCCATAGCAAAACCGTATCCTATACACGTTTATTAATTATGAACTTTTGACTATTTTTTTAAATCAATATTTATGAAAATTACAGTTTGAGACTAACAGAAACGATCTTCTCATATGCACATATCTAATTATTCTAAAGTCAAAGCAATCATACAACTACAAAGTACGTGCTCCCTTTAAAATCATATATATTGCATACGTGATGAAACAGTTTCAATCATATGTAAATTTTATACAGCGATTGATTATAATAACTATTCAAATTGCTATATCAGTTTTAACAAATTTATCATATATATCTATTAGACTAGATTAAGATCAATATTATACAAGTAGGTTCTGATACTGGTGGAATTCATACCGGTTTATAATGATTCATAAAACAACCTATGAATTCAGTTTGCCTAGAATCTCATGTCAATACTGAAATAAATCTAGAATTTATGGTTTCGAATATACCGGATTATTCTGTAGCAGAAATATAAACAACCAATTGTCGTGTCTCTACCGGTATCCACACGCACACAAACTAGATCGGAACGGGATGCTAGTGCCGTCGAGATCTAATCTCCAAAACGAACTGTTCGTCTCTCTTTATTTTAGGGTTTTGTCGTCTAAGTTAATTGTACAGATTAGTCTCATCGTTATATCTTTATATAACTTGGACGTAACCTAACGCAGCACATATGCTTATGAGTCATGGCATATTTTAATAATAAAGTATTAAACAAAAATGATAAAGGGTATAAAAATTGTTAGCAAATCTTTATTATTCAAAATCTTTAATTTCTCATATATATTCATATATATTTAATCACATTAGGTAATTTTGTGGCTTTTATTTAAGAAAATAATGGATAATAATTTTTACATTAATAATTAATTTTATGGTTAGTAATGAAAACTATAATTTATATTTAGATGGACCAACTTATTTCTCTAAAAAATCTAAGAATCATTCTCGTGACGATACAATGATTCTCTTTTAATATATAAGTATAAAATGAGCATCGAGGTAGCTCAGGGGGAAACCATATTAATTAGGGGGGTGTATTGAATTGAGGATTTTAAAGTGTTTTGGTTTTGTTTTAAAATCCACTGTTATTCAGCTAGTGATTTCTATTTTTTTTTTTCAAATCTTGTGTTATTAAATATGACATTTGTCTAAACTCACTCAAAATCACCTGTAATCCATTGTTATTCAATTAACCATTTATAAAAACTAAATCAAATCCAGTGTTATTCAAAGATAAACAATTTTGAAAACAAAAAACTATGAAAAGGATTTGAAGCAAACTTTTTCATTATTTTCAGTCAAAACTGTGGCAGTTCAAATCCCACCTTTGCACCTGTTATTTGGAATAAAGACCCAAAATCAAAATTAAAAAAATTGACCAGAGGAAAAGACGATATCTCAAGCACACGGTAACCACAAAGGTGAGGATGAAGCTCAGACCTTTGTCAGTGTTACTCCACCATAGTCTCTCCAAAACTAGCATCTACACCAGAAAATTTCCACCTACACCTCTCTGTTGACTCGAACCCGACTATCTCTGAAATTTTCTCACACAAGCATGATGGCGAGGATGAAGCTTCTGCAGCCTTCATCGATTCCGTATCGGGATTCTCGATATCATCCATTGAGCTTCAGATTATGGCCAAACCAATGGTGACAAGGATTCATCATGATTTGGGTGTCCAACAAGGTGACGTCGTTGCTCGTGCTGAGATCTGGATCTGTCTAAAAAATCTGGATCTGTCTACAATGGAGCTAGTGTAAGATTCAATGCTTCTCAATATGAATACGCATGGTCCGAGTAATAATTATGTAGCAGCTTTGTTATTGTGCCATATCTACTGCCTATCACTCGTTGTCTTACGAGAAGATACAATGCTTCAAATCTTGTTAAGATACAAGAGGTTTAAGATCACTCTTTTCATGTCTCTACTATTTTGATGGCAGTGACAAAGAATGGTAAAGGAGTTTGTTTTGGGGAAGTGTTAGATGGCAAGTCTCTGTGTTTTCTTCAGGAAGGTGATGAAAAGATCCAAGAAGGTGTTGAAAGAATCCAATTCAGAATCTTTTAGCTCGTCCTCTGCTTCTTAGGTTGACCAATAGCATAAGACGGCTTTGTCTCTGATGATGACGTCTATAGATTCTAAAGGACATAACTTGGTGGTGAACTCTCTGGCTGAACCATCAGAAAACATCTATGAGATTCTTGAGACAAATGCATCTTCAGGGGAGCAGCTAAAGATGATCTTCACTGTGAAGGATCAGGATTTATAAAGATTGATAAAGTTGCTGTTGATTACCAATTGAGAATTACCAATGACGCTGATTTAAAAAGACCTTTCTCTGTTTCTTTTTTTTTGTTGTTGCAGGATATCTAACAAACTTATTTACTCAAAAGCTTGAGGAAGTATTCTTCTATGAGACTACTTGCTCCAAATATGCAAGCTAAGATAGTAGATTAGAGCTTTGTTTCTGCTTCCACCCTAAAAGCGGGAGATCTTTGGATGTAAGGTGCGTGAGCTAGCAATGCTGATTTTAATTTTTGTTTTGGATAAATATATATCTTGTTGATACCTTTATGGGCTCTCCTTAGAAAATTAAGTTATATGATGGGATTCTTTTACGTTTGGTTGATTAATTAGGGTTAGATAGGTATGCATATATCTATATATAAGATCAGTAACATAGGGAAGAGCGTACAAAACTGATAGAATACGTGCATCAATCTTCTCTTTTATTTGTCAAAGTGAGTGTTCTTTTCCATTACTTTTGCTTATTGGAATGTGTAGTTTCATATTGGTTTCATTATTTTGTTTAGTTTTCATGAATTTGGATGATGTTTGTCTTTGAATATTGTTCCTTTTATTGGTTTGAGTCTTTTGACGATCAACATAAAACATGTTAATTCATTATTTTAGATATGGTTTTACAATCTTGGTTCTTATAATCTTATGGTGTGTTATATGACTAGTTTCCTTCCAAACAATGGGAGATCCGAAAGACGTAAAAGATAAAGGTCAATACCATTCATGGTCTGAACCTGAGCACAATTTGTTATTGAGGCTACTAGTGGAGGCAATCAATCGTATCACATCAGTCATACGATTTATCCTTAATATATGATACCATGTCATAGAGTTTGTGAACTGAACACATTATTATTATATAATAGTTACATATATGATTGAATCCTAAACATCATGAGGTAACTATCTGTAGAATATATATATATATATATATATGTGTGTGTGTGTGTGTGTGTGTGTGTGTGTGTGTGTGTGTGTGTGTGTGTGTGTGTGTGTGTGTGAATCCAGTATCTTAGCTATCCTCACTTTTTTAAAACGCAGGCAAATCAAACATTTAATCGGCGATTACTTGTAACTCGTTTGTGTACATGTATACATGGAGGTTATAATCATATCGTTGGTGAAAATCAGTTACAATTGAACAAATTTACAAGAAAACAAGAAAAGAAGTTAAAATGGCAATGAATCGTAAGAACATTAGTGACATGCGAAAACTAGGTATTTAATCCAAAGAAGTTTTCATATTAGTGAGAGGCGGAAACTAGGTTAAAAAATTGTAGGCTTCAGTTTTCATATGAAACATCTTTTCTATAGCCCGTATATGTTTAGAGACAATCTTCAAAGGACCCATTCTAATTTTCTTTATAAATTGATTTATTTTAAATGAAAAAATTAAGACATCTACCGATTTACCCTCAGACTCTTTAATTTAATCTAATAAAATTGAACATACAGACAATTTTTATCTTTCATTTTCTTCTTTTCGTTTTTTCTTCCTTCTTCTCTCTCTTTTCTCTGTGATTTCTCTTCTTCTTTTTCTTTCTTCGTAGATCTTAAAACCAGAAGATGTAACACCGATCAGAACTTAGATCCACGGCGGCACAGCCTGAGAAAACGATGAAGAAGATGATGAAATTAGAGAAAAAAGAGTTGAAGATATCTGGGTTTTGATTTATGATTCTTCTTGTCCCAGTTTTTTTATTTAAGATTCTTATTGTTCTAGATTCAGGGATTTAGGGTTGTTAAAGCGAATTTTGGGTTTTCTCTGGTTTTAAGGTTCTTATTGTTCTGTTGTTTTCGATTTATGGTTGTTAAGATATTCATGGGTTTTCTATGATTTACGGTTCTTATTGTTCATATTCTCTGTTTCAAAGTAAATTTTGAGTTTTTGTTTATTTCATCTTCAGATCTAGAGTTAGTATAACTTGATATTACTAACTCAGTTGAACTCGGTACAACTAACCTAATGTTACTTTGTATTATGCAGTATAACCATAACCAGTAGAACTTAGTCGAACTCGGTATAACTAATTAGTAGTACTCAAAATTACATGGTATAGCCAGTATAACCGGTATAACTCAGTAGAACTCGGTATAGTTACACTCAGTAATATATAACCCAGTAACCAGTATAGCTCAGTATAACTAAACATCAGTACTACCCAGTAGAACGAAATATAACTCAGTACAACAAAGTAAAACTATACAGTATTATGTAGTATCCGAAATTGAAATTTTGAAATTTGAAAATTTGAAATTTTTTATTAAAAAATAGTTTCAAAAATAAAAAAGGGCAAAATTGGATTTTTATATTTCATTAAAATCATAGGGACATAAGGGATTTGAGAGACCCATAGGAGATTGCTATATGAGATATGGGGGTATGGGAAAAGTTGACTCTAATTTGAACTTTCATATTAGTGAACTTTCATTTTTTTAACACATATTGTATTTCATAATCTGAAGTTCAGAAAAACATAATACCTCCCTAACAGCACACACACTTCTTAAAAGAAGATTGGAAGGACAAAGGTGCAAAAAAATAGAGTAAAAAACTAAAAAAGAGAGGACACAGTAGGTGTCAAAAATAGAGCATGAACAAGGAAACATGCTAGGGCTCGACAACCAACAGGTTAGATGCGTCAGCCTGACAGGACACTCCACTGGCATCCTCTGCTCGGGATAGTGGATTCCAACCAGCGAGGACCCCCATTCACCAGATAAGATTGGTAGCGATGGCCCCTTGTAAAGTGATAGCAATAATTATAGCGACACCATTCTTGTCGAGAGAAACATGTTCTAAACTCCAATCCTCTAAGGAATTTAGCTCCTGTAAGTATAAACTCAGACAAGGATCTAAGAGATGAGGGTGATGACATGAGCATCATACACAAGCTCTTCTCTTCTCCACAATAGTGGCTTGAAAAAAACACAACATGATCCAAAGTCCGACTCCAAGTGTGTCCCTACCCATTCAGATCAAAGACACTAAGGGGGGTGTATTCAATCTAATATTTGAGGTTATTTGATTTTTAATGAAGTTTTAGATTATTTCAATAAGTTGCACAGATTTAGGTGATTTTTGTTAAAGCATTCTAGAATATCACCTAAAATCATGGGATTTGGATTTCAATTTTTTTAACTAAGAAACTCCATCCAAACACTTTAAAATCATCTGAAAACTTTAAAACTTCATAACTTAAGTTATATTCAATAACAGTGGATTTCAGAGTACTTTACGAAATACCAAGTTCAATAAGAGTGGATTTTAAATGAGTTTTTAAAATTCATGTTTGAAAAACAGTGGATTTATCATTTTAATACAAATCACCTAAAACTCTCAGTTGAATACACCCCCCTAAGAGAATTCCTCAGTTGAAGCATCGGCCTTCTTCATTGGTATCCAATAACAAAAATGTGGCTACAGTTTAAAATAAATCAAAACCAAGGAACACTTGTAAATATATTGAGACATTTGTTGTGTCTCTAATAACCATACAACACCGTCGATCTTCTGATCCGGCAACCCACCGTTGAACTTCCAATGCAGAACCAACCATAACAATCTCAAAACCAAAGCAAGAAGACACATGCTGTCCTAGAGTCTTGTGAGTTACAAATCAAACACTAGATCTAAACCATAAAAGAGATGGGAGCTGATGCTGATTATAGACATGCCACATCGACAATCTAACGAATCCAAGAACAACAGCCTCACAACTCCTATAACTAGAGGGTTCAAGCGGATACTGTGAACAAAACCACCATATACTACCACTATTGGCAGGAGTGTCGAGAACAACACCACAACTAAGAGACAAAATCTCAGCAACAAACTCCAACACGTTAAGAGAAGGATACAAATAATACCGTGAACAACGCCACAACGAAAGAGAATAGAAGATGATGCAGATGAAAGAAGAGGAAGAGCCTCCCCCAGTGGTTTGGCTCCGCCACCACTGGGGAGGCGGCAGATCTGTACAAAAACCCTAGGAGGCTGAGTCTCCCTGCAAAAACCCTAGGCGGCTGTTTGAAATATCAGAGGATTGGCCATGAACTTTCATTTACCCCACTTAAATAACAAGTGTATGATAGATAATCCAAAGAAGTTTTAGAGTATTATTGAACTTTTGCATTCCAAAACACTCCCCTAACATCTATAATATTAAAATTGAAGTACATTTTTTAACATCTCCTTGATTTTTAATAATATTTACAGCCATGCCACTACATTTTAAAAATTATGGAAATTATAAATAATTAATAAGCTATTTTCCTTATTTATCTTAAGTGAATAATTATTGGGAAAATTGCCAAAACAGAACAAAAATTCAGCATGATTGTCCATATAGTATAAAACTATCATATAGTTGTCCCTTTAGTATAATTTTTTTCTTTTTTTTTTTTTTTTTGAAACACAAAGTATAATTTTAGTATAATTTTTTTCATATTCCCAAAAGTAACCTTTGATTAATCTAATTAAACACATTAAACTAATAGAATTTTTTTAAATTAACTAAAAACGTTTTAAATAGGGAAAATAAAAATAAAAATTTTTAAAAAGTTTTTAATAAAAAAAAATTTGTAAACTTTATAAAATAAAAATAATTTACAAAATAATTTTAATAAAAACGTTAAATAAAATTTATAAATTTTTTTACAAATTTTTCATTTTTATAAAAATTTTAAAACATTTTTGATAAAACTTTAATAGAATAAAATTTGTAAACTTTATAAAAATAAAAATAAAAATAAAACTTTACAGAATTTTTTAATAAAAACTTTAAACAAACTTTATAAAAAATATTTGACAAAATTTTATTTTTATAAAAAGTTTAAAACGTTTGTAAACTTTTTAATTTTATCAAACTTTTTAATAAAAATAAAACTTTTAAATTTTTTTTTAATAAAAGTAAACTTTGTAAACTTTATAAAAATAAAAATAAAACTTTACAAAAAGTTTTTAGTAAAAACTTTAAATAAACTTTATAAAAAATGTTTAAAACGTCTTTTTTATACAAAGCTTAAGACATTTGTAAATTTCTTTTGTTTTATTAAACTTAAAAAAATAGAACAAGATTTTGTGAAAATCACAAGATAAACTATGGAGATATCATAGATTGATGAAGAAAAAAATGAAAAATCAATTTTTTCACAAGTAAAATCGACCGTAACACGTTTTAGGAAGTTAGAATCTTTTTGGAGATTTTTAGAATATTTTTAACTGAAATTTCATTAATTTTCGCGAAAAGTCAGGTATTCTTATCCGTAGAAGGCACATTTTAAAAGTTTAGAAGAATGATAAAAATCCTGAATACACTTTCTACTTCGAGTAGACGTAAGAGTACATTGTAGAAAACACATTCCCCGAAATTTAGAATACTTTATAAAAGTAGAAGATGCATTCAGAAGGAAAGTGGATACCTTTACGATTAGTAGAATGTGCATTCTTCTTATTTAGAAATTTAGTAAATAGTAGAATGAGCGTTCTAAAAGAAGTAGATAAACGTGTTTATTTTAAAAATCGTTTTCTACTATACCATTTTTCCTAGAAGACGCATTCTACTTTTAGTAGAACGTATTTTAAAAATTTTATTTATCAAATTTTTGAACAAAGAAAAATTATCAGCTTGTGTATACGGGTGTTTTATTAATTGTTTATATTTTTAATAATTTTTTTTGATTCACAAAATTATTTATTTCATTAGTTTTCAGAAATACAAAGGGTAAAAAGGAGAAAAAACGGACAAAAATAGTTTTATACCAAAGGAAAAACAAACTAGTTTTTTTGTTCTCTTTTGGTAATTTTCCCGTAATTATTAGCATTTCATTAATATCAATACACGATTCCTGTGTTAATAATTACGTTCTATAATTTCATAAATATACTCAACTCACTGGAAAACACTATCAAACTAACATTACAAATAATTATTTAGCTAAACCTATTATTGGTAGTCTTTACATTCTAAACCATATTCCAAAACAATTGGAATCGCTCAGTTATATATACTGTATTATAATTATATAGTAGAGTTATTATGGAAATCTTACTATATATATACATTTATATATACATGGGTAGTCATAATATAACATATAAACTTTTATGTAACGGTTTGCTTTTGGTATATCCAAAAACTTTACTTACAATATAAACTATACTTTAAAATGTATAATATATTAGTTAACGTCATTTGCCATTTCAATCCATGCTACGATTTCATAAATTATGGTCTTATGGATGATTACTTCGTTTGAAAATATACTATAAATTTCTGTTTTCAATTAGTTAAGATCTTCGCATTTTAAACTATATATATAAATATATTTTCCAAATGTATAGTTTAACTAGGTCCGAAATCTGGTGTAAATATACAATTAACATTTTTAACAACTAAATATTGTGTTAAAATTTGAAGAGAACTATATATTTTAATTTTTGTACAAAACAGCATAATTAACTAATGAGACTATTTAAGTTGATTACAAAATATATAAAATATATCAGTTAATTATATTGATATATTAGATTCGTATATTTCATTATCTAAATTAACTACCAATCAAATCTTACCTAAATAGAGTTTTCCAGATCTGTACTATTAAATGAAATCAATCATTTGAATATAAATTTATTCTATTTTAAAAATATTATAAGGTACAACTAAACTACTATTAATAAGATCAAATTTTTTGATTTTCATAGTAACAAAAATATAGAAATAAATCTTAAACTAAACTGAAACAAACATATTTAATATAATAAAGATATCTATACTATTATTTATGAAGTGATTTTGCTTATTTGTCATATTTTCCATAATTTTAGGTGATTTTGCTTATTTGTCATATTTTCCATAATTTTAGGTCATTTATTTATTTATCATATTCTCTATAATTTATTTTATTTATATATTGTTCATAATCTTAATATCTAATTTTAATTGATAATTTTATTTATTTGACATATTTTAAAATAGTTTTTGTTTTGATTACATGTCATGTTCTCTATGATTTTAGAATTTATTTATTTGTCATATATTTTATTATTTTCAGAAGCTTATTTATGATATTCTATGATTTAGATTGAGTCCTTAGTTTTAATAAATAACTTTTGAATTGTTATTTTTAAACATTATTAGTGATACCGTATACTACTGTTGCTGGAACAAAACATTATTATTTTTAAACATTATTTAATAACTATTTTTCATTATATTAAGGAATAACTATTACTAAAGAGAATTATCAAATTTAAAAATAATTTAATAGATGTGTTCATCTCATGTTTATTTTAGTAATATTAAATTGTATAATATTTTTTATTTATTAACTTTAAAAAGAAATTTTCTTCTCTTTTATGTTACCAACTCATTATTCCCAATAAAACGTACAAGCCCAAAGAATACAATTTTTTGCTATTATAATTAAAAATTCAGCTTTTTAGATATATATAATTTATTACTTTTAGTTTAGAAAATTCTAATTAAATAGAAATATGCTTAATTAATATAGATTTTGTTAATATATATCACTATAAAATCTGATGAATAGAAAATTCAAATAAAATGTAATTAAGACTTTGATGAAAAGGGATTTGATTTCATAGGTTTCACTGATAATTGGTAATTATGGTTTAATTTGTAAACTTTTATTTTATGTTATTTTAAAATATTAATACAGTTTATTAGGTTATTATGGCGATGATATTTTTACATGTGTAGTTTGATGATATAATAAATAAAAGATTTTGCCTATGTTGCGTTATAATAAAAATGTAGATTATATCTTCTGATTCACTAATATTCGAAACTTATTAAATAATTTAGATTGAGATTAGAAAATGATGTTAAAATCTGAATTAGCTAGATATGTATTAATCCGCACAAGGTGCGGGCCATCATCTAGTTACACTATATATGAATACCTATGTTACACATTATATTCGTATATGAATTATATTCGTTATTTACATATTATATTTTATATTTAATTAAGTGAAATATTTTAAGCTTGAGAAAAATTTAACTACTTCAAAAATATATTTTCATATTCTTATTAATTACTAACACAACCCAAAAAAATAAACAGTATATATGTATATATATTAACACTAGATTATCACGCAAACTAGCTAATATATCTGATATTTTTATTATATTATGAAACTTAATAAACAACTAACTAATTTTAAAATCTCAATCTAACTACCAATGTAAAAACAAAAACATCCTTATAATTTCATTAAGGTAATCTTTGGTATATTAAACAGGTCACAAAAACATATAAATTTAAATCTTTGAAAAGAAAATAATTGAAAATATTAACATATATATATATATATATCCATTCTAAATTATATTTCAATAATTTTTAAATAATTAAATTTATGATTTTTAATATTTGCTTATAATAACTAAATAATCTCATGATTTTGTGGGTTATTAATGAATTATGTAATATATATATATATAATTCAAGATGGTTGAAAAAATATCTTAAAATAAATTTTATTAGAAAAGAATTTAAGTAAATTGTAAATTTTGATCAATATGAGACGATTAAATTATCTTATTTCAGTTTAACTCATAAAAATAAAATTACTGCAAAACAAATTAAATAAACGGGTTAAATAAACATATTATCCATGAATCTAAATCATTCGAAATTCTCAAAATTATAATCCACCTAATAAAAATAACTAACACTACAAAAAAACACAAGCTTAACAACGGCCATTTTCGGCGTTCTTTCCTCGCAAACGAGACATTACGAGGAATTAGCGAGGAAAGAGGCTTCGTCGTTATACGTTCGTCGTACCGAAAGATTCCTCGCCAATTCCTCGTAAACTAGCGAGATAAATATTTCCTTTTAATAAAGAAGTAAATTATTCTTCGTAAAGACCACGTGAACATTCCACGTAAAGTGCTTGGTAGTTTTCCTCGTAATAAAGAAGTAAAGTATTCGTCGTAAAGACCACGTGACCATTCCACGTAAAGTGCTCGGTAGCTTTCCTCGTAATTACCTCGTACTATTTCCTCGTAAACAACACCAAAAACCTCGAAAAGTTTTCCTCGTAACGAACTCGTTAATGCTTCCTCGTGAGTTCCTCGTAAAGATTCCACGTAAAGAAATCGTAAAGTAGCTACGAATTTACTTCGTTATGTATTTTACTAAATTTTTAAAATATAATTAGAAAAATAATTAAAATTATTTAATTTATTAACAAAATTATAATTTAAAATAAAAATCAATAAGAAAATATTTAATATATAAATAAGTTTTGAATTTTATAATACAACAACCGAAAAAAAGAACTAATGGTTGTTCATCGCCTCGTAGAATTCCTCGCTCCTTCTCGAGACATCCGCCTCGTCATGTGTACCAGATGACTCGCCTGGAATGGGATTTTGTTGTCGCATGGTCCTCAACATGGACTCCCATTCCGGATTTGTGGCCGCTACAACGTCCAAGAAGTTCTCGAGTCCAGTCATACGAGCTGTGAACGCCGTTTTTGTCGAGGTCAACTCATGTTTTGTCGACACCAACTCCTCGTGCAGCTCAGAGACTTCGTCATCCCGTCTCTGACCATAAGACGATGTCGCTCTCAGAACGTCGTTGACGAAACTAATCCCCAACGTACATCCCTTTTTCCTAGGGGCGACCTTAAAAAGCAAAAAAAACATATATTGAAATTTAAAATTTAAAGTTAAATGAAATTAAGAAATAAAAAATTAAAATTATATAAAATTTACCTCCTCGTAAATCATATCCACTTCAATTGTGGATAAGACGACCGGTAATCCGTTGGTGGACTCCTGCGTCAGCTGGATCTCACGCTCCTCAATCTGAGATGCCACGTCGTTGAAGATCTTCTCAGAATTGTCATCTAGAAATTGGCCCGCCTTGTTCTTGTGGATCCGCTCGTAAAGTTCCATAAGAGTCGGTAAACGTCCAACCTCTTTGGCCTAAAAATATTTAAGAAAGTTGTTAGAAATTATATATATATATATATATATATATATATATATATATATTAAAAATTTAAATATTTAATTACGTACCATTTCCAAGCGGATGCCGGCATTTGGTTTTTGGCCCGTAGAGTGTTGCATCGCCTTGTGGCCGTACTCATCTACCGAGTTACGGGAGGCGGAGCAAGACTGGGCGACTTTCATGGCATCGGGATCCTTCCAATAACGGATGAGGCCATCCTACACATCCGTGGTGATGGAAGCGGGTTTGCCCCGCTCATATCCCTTCACTATCCAGTCACCCTTCCAGTTGGAGACCGTGTCCAACAAGCGTTTTTTCGCCTTGTCGATAAACGTTTTCCGCACCTTCTCAGTGACCCCTAGGGACCAATGATATTTTTGTTGCAAGCAAAAAAATTAAATTAATAATTAGTTTAGAAAAATAAATTTTAAAAAAATTAAATCAGGAATAAATAGTAATAACTTACAGCGTAAATCTTGAACCACGTCCTTCTGATGTAGATCGGGGTGGTTTTCCAGTTGGGATGTGGCATAGAGAAGTAACCTTTAATCGTCTCGGATACGTCCATTGCAAGGCAGTTATCAACCCCAAACCTGAAAAAAACAAATTTAAAGTTTAAAATATTTATTAAAGTCACAAAATATTTTTTTAAAAATAAAGTAACATACTTACCACAAAGTTCCTTCAGGTCGGTCGGGGTCTATGATCGGTAAGACTTCTCTGCCTGGCATACCGAGAATGTCCTCGAGAGTGTACTGAGAGTAAGGACAACTCGGCGGCACCATCAAATCAGCATGAACTTGATCGGCGGGCACCTGAGGAGGCACATGAGGAGCTGGCATCGGAGGAGGAGCCATCGAGGAGGCACACGAGGAAATGATGGCGGTGCCGTAGAAGAAGGCGAGACTCTCTGAGAAGACTGAGTCTCGGGGACAGTCTCCTGCTGACCCGAAGAACCGAGAGCTGAAAAAAAAGGGCGGGTCTAACCAAGTACCCGGGGGACCTAACATCTGAGAGTAATGAGCAGTACGCTGATGCTTGCGAATAGTCTGCAAAAAAAATAATTTTCTAAATTAAAAAGAACAGTTAAAAAAAAATTCTATAACTAATCTATAAAAAAAAATCTATAATCTAGAGTAATTAATATAAAATCCGTAAACCTATCTCTCTAAACTAACCACCTAATCTAAATTCCCTAAACTAACCACCTAATCTATCCTAAACTAACTAGAGAGGAAAGAGAGACTTACCATTGTGGAGAGGAAAGGGAGAGGAAATGGAGACGAAATGAAACACCCTGCGGTTGCGCGTATATATAAGATTAACAATCCTCGGTATTTCCTCGTAAATTAACAAGGAAAGACAGAGGCCCGTGTTTCTGTTCGTCGTAAAGCCCACGTAAATTAACGAGGAAGGACATAGGTCCGTGTTTTTTTTTACGAGAAAAATACAGAGGCCCGTGTTTTTAATCTACGAGGACTTTACGATGATTTCCTCTTACGTGGAATTAACGACCCTTTTTTAATTTTTTTCAAATTTCCTTGTAATTTCCTCTTTATATTATGTGGATATAACGAGATATATGTCCTAACCCCTAAAATCTGAAACCCCAAACCTCAAACCCCATCTTTCTTATCTTCTAGTTCATATATTCCAAACCCATCTTCCCTTTAACCTCAATCTCTTCTTTTTCTAATTTTGAATTTTTTTTCAACTTTTCGTTTTCTAAATCGAAAATACTTTTGAAACTAAACTCTGAATATCAAATTTTTATTATTTATTTTTAATTTTATAAAAATTTAAACCTTATTTTCAAATCTCAACAACTTAACTCAGAACACTATTATAAATAAGATAGGGTTTAGGGTTTAGGGTATAAGATAAGGAAGATAGGGTTTAGGGTTTGGGGTTTCAGAAAATAAAAAATAAAGAACATGAACTCGTTAATTCCACGTAAGCAGAATTCGTCGTAAAGACCTCGTTCCCTTACGTGGAATTAATGAATCCCTTTTAAAATAAAGAAACCGAATACTCGTTAATTCCACGTAATCCGAATTCGTCGTAAAGACCTCGTAAGCTTACGTGGAATTAACGAGACCCTTTTAAAATAAAGAAACCTAATACTCGTTAATTCCACATAAGCAGAATTCGTCGTTAAGACCTCGTAAGCTTACGTGGAATTAACGAGACTTTCGTTTTCTATAAATACACGGAGGTTTACTTCTCATATCACACCCCAAATCACACACTCTACTCACCAATATGCTTTTCAAATTAGAAATATTTGAAAAAAAAAGAAGTGAAGAAGATATTGGAACACATATGGGGTAGACTTATGCGGGTTAGACTTGCGTAGGTCTCGTCACATGTGACTCCAGTATCTTTCTTCTCTTCTTTTTTTTATAGTATATATGAAGTAGACAAAAAAAGGTTTAGGGGTTTGGGGTTTGGGGTTTAGATTTAGGGGTTTAGAGATAATCGTCATAATTTCCACGTAAGCTCACGAGGAATTTACGACGACATTTAACGCGGGCCACGCTTATTCCACGTATGCCGAGTTCGTCGTAAAGTCCTCGTGAGCTTACGTGGAAATTACGACGATTATCTCTAAATCCATTAAAACGAAACTCCAAACTCCATCTTCCTTAACTTCTACTTCATATATCAAACTCTTCTTTCCATTCCAAACCCTTTAACCTCAACCTATTCTTTCCATTCCAAACCCACATTATAAAAACACAATTCCTTAACTTATAATTAATGTCAATATCTTATTTATAAATAAAACTCTCATTATCGTACACAAAATCAAATACATCAATCGGATTCTTCGACATTCTCGTCATCACTAGAAACATCATTATTTTCATTGAACTCGTCTTCAACAGCTTCGTCCGCGGCATCGTCGGTAAGATCTTCGTACTCATGATTATGCGGATCAATGAGAAGGATGTCATCAATTTCTTGTTCAGGTTCCTCGACTTCATTTATTTGTTCTTCTTGCAATGGTGGTTCTTCTCCAATGATGATTCGTCCTCGAGGTGTAACTTTGATCACGGCTAACCAATTTATACCCCAATCTCTCATCCGAGGGTATGGAAGGAAGCTAACTTGGTCTGTTTGTGAAGCTAAGATGAAGGGCTTGAATTTGTTGTACCTTCGTCCACTGTTGACATCAACTACACCAAATTTGTTAAACCGAACACCTTTGTTGACGACGGGGTCAAACCATTCACATTTGAAGAGGACGCATTTCAGCTTCAATATCCCTGGGAATTCGACTTCAATAATCTCCATCAAGATCCGGTAAAAATCTGTTTTCCCTTTCACACATATTCCATAGTTACTGGTCGCCCGCTCATATGTGTGAAAAGTATAGCCTCGTGTGAAATACATCTGTGATGTGGTGACCTTTACAAGTGGAGATTGAATTACTTCGTGTAACCACTTAGGATAATCTGCATCGTCGTCATAATTATCAACCTGAAAAAAATAAAGAGAACGTTGAAATACAGATCATGTATGAAAATTAAAAAAGAGTTTGAGTTAATACCTGATTCTTCAACCACTTAATAAAGTGTTGATCTTTCCTTTTGTCTACGTCATTTGTGGATATACCAGGAAATGTTTCTTCGACTTGTGAAACAAATAGGCTGTAAAATCATATTTTATATGAATTAATCTCTCGCAGTTATATAATTTATACTCCATATAAGTTACCTTTCAAAATAACGCATCAATGGATCCTCGCAATTGAGTAGAATATAGGTGTGTGCACTATGAGCGTCTTGTTCACTTGACCACCGAACCTGTTTTGATTTCCCACCAAGTCGTCCAACTGGCTAAAGATGTCTGGAACACCAGCAACTGCATATGTGGGCGCAACACCACCATCATCATATCTTCTTGGAGCTCTTCTCCGGGTACGTACTTATGACGCAAAGTAGTACGATGTGAAGTGATAAACTTCTTCCGTCAAACTTCCAGAAATTATGGAACCTTCAACTTTGGCGAGGTTCTTTGCTTTTCTCTTCAAATATTTCATGGCTCGCTCATACTGATACATCCATCTGTAATGTACAGGTCCACGAAGCAATGCCTCATATGGGAGTTGGACAGCTAGATGCTCCATCACGTCAAAAAATCCCGGAGGAAATATTTTCTCCAAGTTGCACAATAAGATGAGAATGTTCTCCTGGAGCTGTTCCACAACTTCTTCTTTAAGAGTGCGTGTGCTCAGATCCCTGAAAAATGCTCCTATTTTTATATTCCAAAACCAATTAAACACATTGTTAGTCATATAATATTGCAAACTAAACCAATATAAAATTATTGTGCTATAATATACTACCTGCAAGTGGTTCATGTACGTTTGTTGGAAGTAGCTCCGCAAATGCAAATGACAGTAGTCGTTGCATAAAGACATGACAATCATGACTCTTCATCCCGGAGAACTTTTGACCCTTTTCAACACATCTAGAGAGATTTGAAACATACCCATCGGGGAACTTCACTTCTGATGCCACCTAGTTGAACAACACCGACTTTTTTTCTGAAGACAATCTGAATATCGAAACGGAAACTTGGCCATTGCTTTTTATATGTAACTCACTTCTTGAGCAAATATCCGGCAAGTCCAACCTCGATTTTATGTTGTTTTTTGTCTTTCCTGGGGACATTCAATATTGTATTCATGATGTTCTCAAAGAAATTCTTCTCTATATGCATCACATCGAGGTTGTGGCGCAGAAGAAGATCCTTCCAATATGGCAATTCCCAAAATATATTTTTCTTGTGCCAGTTGTGATGAACACCGTAAGAATCAGGCATATTACGAGGGACATGCCAATTACCACCATAACGAACTGTTTCGTTAGCTCCGTAGTAGTTAATTTGCGCTTCAATTTGTTCTCCAGTTAGATATGGAGGAGGAATGTCTCTCACAACCTTTTTGTGCCTAAACAAATTCTTGTTTCTTCGGTACGGATGACCAATGGAAAGAAATCGACGGTGACAATCGAACCAACTTGTCTTCCTACCATTCTTCAGTTGAAACGCATATGTTGTTCCATTACAATATGGACAAGCTAATCTCCCATGTGTAGTTCATCCAGACAACATCCCATAGGCAGGAAAGTCACTTATGGTCCACAAAAGCATCGCTCGCATCGTAAAATTCGTCTTCGTTAAGCAGTCATACGTCCTCACCCCTGTTGACCAAAAATTCTTCAACTCTTTTATCAGTGGTTGGAGGAAAACATCCAGAGACCTTTTTTGGATGGTTCAGACCGGGTATTAATATGATCAAGAATAACAACTCCCATTGCATGCACATCTCTGGTGGCAGGTTGTATGGCGTAAGAAAGACTGGCCACCATGAATTTGTCTCCCTGACATTCCGAATGGACTAAATCCATCTGTGCATAATCCGAGATACACATTCCGGCTATTGCTAGCGAAATCCGGATGTACTTTGTTAAAATGTTTCCAGCCTCCTGCATCTGATGGATGAGTCATCTCACCATCCGTCTGAGTATGCTCGGCATGCCATCTCATCTTTCCAGCAGTCTGCTCTGATTGGTACAATCTTTTCAATCTGTCTGTAATTGGTAGGTACCACATCCTTTGGTATGGTACCCTATTACGTCCCCGTCCTTGCGGCTTGAATCGTGGCTTCTTGCAGAATCGACATTCTTCTAACTTCTCATCATCTCCCCAGTAGATCATGCAGTTCTCGATGCAAACATCTATCATCTTCGAAGGTAACCCAAGACTATAAATCAGTTTTTGAATCTCATAATAAGAATCAGCAGACACATTGTCTTCCGGCAAATACTCTTTAAACAAGTCTGCCCATTCGTTCATGCAACTTTCAGGTAGATGGTGATCAGTTTTAATATTCATCATTCTAGCAGCCAACGACAATTTAGAGAGACCTTCTCTACAACCACTGTAAAGTGGTTGATTTGCCGCATTTAACATTTCATAAAACTTTTTTGCATCTATGTTAGGTTCTTCATCTTTATCATGAGCTACGAATGCATCAGCTACCATATCATGAACCCTATCATAATCTACCATCTGCTCCTCCTGATGGTAACTATGTTCATTATGCAATTGATGATCAATCGGTTCTTCCTGAAAATTGCTATTACTACTACTACCTTCATTCTGATCATAATTATAACCTTCTTCATGTTGAAACCAGATATAGTAATTTGGCGTGAAACCTCTATTTATTAAATGCTTCCAAACATTTTCACGATTTGCCAATTTAGAATTGTTGCATTTCCTACAAGGGCAGAACATCTTACCACTTTCTTGGGCGAGCGGTGTGGAATCTGCTTGATGCATAAATGTCTCCAGCCCCGCAAGATATTCTTTCGTCACTCTCCCGTTAGCATCTCTATGCATATACATACATCTCCGCAACTCGTAGATATTCCCCGAGCCCGACATTTTTTTCACGTTTTTGTTTCTTGTTGGTGTATTTAAAATTATGTTCAAACCTCCATATTTATAGGAGACTTTCGAATCTGGTTGTTGGAATTTTGCTACGAATTTACGACGAAATGTTAGGTAGGTTGCCAAAGAAAAAACGTGTTAACATTGTGGATTCAAACATTCCTCGTCATTTTCTTGTAAAATATTTCCTCGTAAATTTCATGCTATCTTTACGATGAATTTACGACGAAAGTATGCTTCCTCGTAAAAACCACGTGACTTTACTTTGATTTTACGAGAAAATAGTTTCGTTGTTACTTTACGAGGAAATGACGAGGAATTTTTATTTACTCGTAATTTTCTCGTAAAATCGACGTAATGTCACGAGGAATACTTTTTCCCGTTAAACTTCCTCGCTAAAACCGAGTTTTCTTGTAGTGTAAAATAATTACACATACAAAATTAAAAATAAAATTTTATAAAAACTGAAAATATATAGATTTTGTATTGAAATTGCAGTCGTCATTACTCAAAATCATTTTTAACCAAAATTCAATCCTGCGCGTTTAAACGAGAGACAAAATCTAGTTTTTATTAAATTCTCTGTCTTCGTAAATAACTTATTTTATACCACGTTTTGCATCTCAAAAAGGCAAATATAACATTCTGTTTCGTTTTATATTTTTCTAAAATCATATGTATGAAGAAATCAGATTATTATGCTCATACAGAAAAATAACAATGCTGAATCATCGAATCATCAGGTGCTGATACATATTGATAATGTTGAAACTATTGTATGTGCAAAACAAATAGAAGCCACAAAGTGTATACACAGATAGGTATAGTCTTTAATGGATTGGAGAGGTAAGACCTTCTTGAGAAGAAAGTGAATGCAGAGCTTGGTGTCTCCTTGAAGATAATGAAGATAGAGATGGGACTTTCCTAAAAGAAGGTCTTTTGTTGAGACTCTTCATCGTTCTCTTTGCTTGTAACGCCTTCAAAGCCGGCTCTGCTCTTTCCTTAAGCTTCAAGACTATGAAGAAGAGAAGGCGGTAACACACAAGGATTAACACAATCGCTGCTAAGTCCCACCACTTGGAATGTGTGACTTTAACTCCAAATATTTTCTGTATAACTTCCTCTCCTGTCATCTTGGGTTCTCCAGCAAACATAGGCTCAAACTCTAGTCCAAGAAAATCGTTCTTGTATGCACCCTACAGTAAACAAGAAGAAGAGAGACATGTATAACTTGTTGACTTTGAATCTACAGGGATTCAAATTATTTATGTTCATAAATTCATGAGTTTCCGTATTAAAACTAATTTGACGGTGAGAAGAAATGTTAATATAGTCCATATAGATCTAATATCTACCATAAATATTTTCAGTGATAGTTTCATAATATTCACAGGCTGAAAGGCTTCAATATTTGTATTGAATGTTTCTTGCGTATAAAGCAAAGAGAGTACCTGAATTGCCCAAGAACCATAACTCATGAAAGAAATTGGGTATCGCCAGAAAATCTTTGGAAGATCTGGAAGTAGACGGAAGAATCCAGAAGTCATCATGATGATTCCCTGCAAAAGTAACCAGAACAATCAAGAAAACCGTTATATGATGTGAAGTAGAAACAAACAAACAAAAACAGAGGATCTTGAAACAGAAGTAAGGTTTTTGTTTTGCTTACAATGATGCCAGCTCCTGTGATGAGACCCATCAAGAAGTTTGGAACGAGAGAAGCAACAACCATCATGAGGCTCTCAATGACCGAGACAGAGAAGAAAATGTTGAGACAGAAGAAAGCCCAGTGGGAGAACCCTGGACGGAATTTGACCATGTTGTAAGTAATACTCCCCGTGATGCCCGAAATCGCGACCAAGAACGGGAAAGAAGAGACGTAATTCGATATGATATAAACCGAAACGCCGTAGTAACCACTGAGTCTCTCTTTGTAGAACACTTTCATCTCTTCAATGAAAGAAGGAAACCCTCCAATGGACATGAAAGTCATGAAACCAGTAATGAATCCACCACAAGAAACCCGAGCCAAGATTGATGTGTAGCTGTGTCCTACATCGTAAAAGATGGTCCCAACACAGATGGATACAACAATGTAGATCACAATTCTTGACCAGTAGTACCCAATATCGCGGCACATGTTCACAAACGATCTCTTTGTTAAAGTCCTTAGCTGTTTAAACCAGCTCGCTTCGCTTCCCTTTCTCACTTCCATCTCATGATGTCCTTCCTGTTATATAAAAAAAATCAGAACACGGAACAGAGAAGTGTTCAATAAACATTTGTCTAAAAAATAAATAGAAAATAAGCATTTGTCTACATTATTGAATCAAATGGGGCAGGGATGAGTTTGCTTACAATGCAAGCTAATTCACGGATCCGAGATTTAGCAGTTTTAGCATAGACTGAGCGACGGTAATTCTCAACAAGTCTAGCTTTGATCTCAAATGTTGCTAGATTCATCAAAGGATCTGATGTACCTGGTGTCTCCTGCATTAAAGGTAAAAGTCTTGAGAAAATCAGAAAACTTAACTTGAAGAAAGCAAAAAAGAAAAGAAAAAAAAAATATATATATATATATATGTGAAAAAACATTAGGAAAGAGTTGGGAAGAAAACGTAGAGGACTGAAATTATAGAAATGAAGAGGAAAAATTATTTCTTATCAATTTTGGTGAGAAACAAAATTTGTTATATATTCCTCTGGAATAAATGAATGATAAGGAATGAAAGAAAACACTATTACTTATAAATGGTAAAATAAATTAGGGATAGTAAAAAATATACTATTTTATTTCATTCTTTGGTCACCAATTAGATCCTTGCTATTTATTGATTGTGTGAATGAATAAACAGCAACCATTAAGATTAGTATTTATACTACTCAAAACCCGATAATTTTTTGCCCTTTAGAAAGTACCTTTTTTATTAAAGGTGTTTTTCCGAATCCTAAAAAAAATACCATACTAGAGCATCGAGATTGAAGTCAGAGCATCTCGATGATATAATCAACAAAACAAAAAGGATTTTGACACAGTTTCAAGATCTAGATTTCTCACCCGCATCCTCTGAGATCCTTTGAGTGTAGCTGTAACGGTATCAAAATCTGAGTTTATACATCTCAGGAAATGATCAGAAGGATTCCGTTTCTTCGGGCAAGGAAACCCCGCTTCAGCAAAGAACTGGCAGACACAATAAAACGTTACCGTTTAGCGATCAGACAACCGAGATTCTTGTAAAGCAAGAAAGACTTTCATTTCTTACCTCAACAGCAAACTTGGATTCACCAAAGTAAACAGTCTCACCACTAGAGAGCAAGAAAAGATCATCAAAGAGGGCGAAAACTTCGCTACTAGGCTGATGAATCGATGAAACAACGGTTCTACCGCCATCTCTAGCGATGTTCCTAAGCGCTTGAATCACAAAGAAAGCAGAAGCACTGTCCAAACCGCTTGTGGGTTCGTCAAGAAACAGAATCTGCGGTCGCGTCAAGATCTCTAACGCAACGCTGACCCGTTTCCTCTCGCCGCCACTCACTCCTCTAGATTGCCAGTTACCTATGACTCTGTCTGCACAATCTTGAAGTCCAAGCTCGATGATTGTTCCTTCAACAATGCCGTTGACTTCTTCTTTGGTCAAATCACTTGAAAGCCTTAGATGTGCTGAGTATGTTATTGTCTCTCTAACCGTAAGTGTTCCCATCAATATATCCTCTTGTGTTACATAAGCCTATTCATAATTGTTACGTAAAATAATTTAAAATACAAAAAATATATATAATTGGATAGTAATTTTAATAATATGATGATAATAATACTTACGACGAGACCGTAGTCTAGTCTTGCCTTCTTTCCGTTCAGTAGAAGATTACCGGTCATAATCACGTTTCTTGCGAGTCGACCTATATATATGGGATATATTCACAACAAATAAATTAAAATTTGAATTAAGGTCTTATCTTATACACAAAGATCTAGACGTTTTCTTGTGATGTTTCAAAGAGCATATATCAAGTTGGTAACTTTGTTTATTAATCTCTATTCTCTAATCAAATCTATCTCACTAATTAGTAATTACCAAAAAAAGATGGAATACGAACCTGCCAGAGAATCAAGAAGCGTAGACTTGCCGGATCCGGAAGGACCCATAATGGCCATGATCCGACCCGGTTCAGCATACCCGTTTAGTCCATCGAGCAACCTTCGAGTCGGACCACCACTAAAGTTAGGTATAACCACCGTCAAATCTTCCCAGGCCAAGTATGCTCCACGACCAATCGCCGGTGCTGGCGGTGGAGGAGGAGGACGAGAAGGCCGGCCATTTCTCGTATTCTCTAACTCCATTTGTGTGTGAAATGGAAGAAAAGAGAGAGAGAGATAAGTTTTTTTTTGTTATAATGGTTGGAGAAATGAATTATAAAGATAAGAGATTAATCTTGTAGGTCTAAGATTTTCTTACGTGATTGCAACAATCAACAAACAACTAATCACATTTAATGGGTGGCTTTAATATGATAACCATATATGTATACACGTAAATAAGAGTATAGTTTTATTTACTCATTAAATGTGAGATAGTGAGAGTTATGACTTGTGAGGGTCTCTCTAATACTAGTATATACAAATCGTCCATGTGTATGTAATGACCACCCACTTATTGACATATATGGTATACTAATACGTATGAATATAAAGCTTGCAAATACTTTGCTGTATGTCGGCTCTTGATAATTAATGCCGTTGCCTAACAAGAAACTCCGACACCAAGAGCAAATGCCTTTTTTGTGAAATGAAATCGAACCATCCGAATCTATTTTATTTTTACCTATGACATGTTTTCGTTTGATTTGAAACAAATAACCACAGTAACTATAGAAATCATATTTGGATGGTTAATACTTTATACTAGTATATATGCAACGGATTGACAATGATAGTTTCTTTTCCTTTTTAATAATGAAACACAAAAAGGTTCCTGAAATCTATGAAAATCTGATAACTATTCTTTCTAATTTCTTTAAAAGAAAATTGTCAGCTAACTTCTTTTTACTTAAATTGTTTTTTTTTTTTGTAAAACTTTTTACTTAAATTGTTGTTCGTTCAAACATAACATCATATAAATACTTTTAGGTTGCGATTTTTTTTTTATCATCATCTTAGTAAGGCCATAAAGAAATAATATTTGATCACTAACGAAATTTTACTAGATAAGTCAAATCAAGCGATAGCTATTGATAATTTTGATGAGATAAAAGGAAGAGAAGGTCACAAGTTCACAACGATGCCTCGCAAGGTGTTAAATGAAAAGGGAAAGGAAGTAAATGTGCGGTAGTTGGCACCGATATAGTTATTTGTATTATGCCTCATTATTTTCTTTTTGGTCTGTCCATTTATTATCTATCTTCCTGATTTATGGGTTTTTTTAGCTTGTTGTGTAGCTGCTAGCTCTCTAAATATATTTTTTAGTATCTAACACAAACATAAAATTATAGATCTATTTCTTCCTAATTATATTTAGTAGTGCATCGTTTTATTAGTTTTAGATGAAAAAATGTACCAGACAAAGCAGCTACACATTGTCATGGATCTTAAGAGATTTTTTTAACTTCTGAAAAAATAATTCTAGATATTTTACTAAAAATTTTCTTTTAGCTATTAGTATTATTTTGCATGTTTTAGTTAAAAATATATAATATTAGGGGACAATCATAAAACTAGATCTGAAATATACTAAAACGCTCCGTTTTGATTAAGAGAGAAAAAATGCGATTTCGAGGGCGATTGGCGATTAGGGATTTTCCCGATGGTTTCGGCTCTTTCGCCGAATTTATCTGGCTCTTCGGGAAGGGGTTTTGTAGTTTTAGAGGTTCAGGAAGGCGTGGTGATGGCAGAAAAGGATGAGAAAGCAACGGATTAGAAAAAGATCGATCAAAGCTGGGTTTCTGTGGCGAAGAACAAAAAATGTTTGAAAAAGTACGATGTGGAGATATCGGGGAAAGAGGAGAAGCACACGGTTGAGATTCCAGATGACGTTATCTCTGATTCAACGCCGTTGTGGAAGGATTTTGTAGTTGAGAAATTTCTGGATTTCGCTCCTCATGTGGCTAAGGTTCATATGGTGTTGAACAAGATATGGAGCTATGGAGATGTAGCTTCAAAAGTGAAAGTTTATGAGGTGAATGCAACTACAATGAGATTCAGAGTTCCAAATCTGAAAGCAAGGGAGAAGATATTAAAGAGGGGTATGTGGAACATTGCTGGAGTTCCAATGGTGGTAACGAAATGGTCTCCGAAAACGGAAGAAGAGAAGCAGGAGGAAAGTGCAATACCAATGTGGGTTCATGTGAAAAAAGTTCCTCTTCGCATGTATTCGTGGGAGGGTCTTAGCTTCATAACAAGTGCTGTGGGGTACCCGGATAGACTCCATCCTGAAACTATAGCGTTTACAAACTTTGAAGTGGCTAAGGTGTTTGTACATGTTGATGTCTCTAAGGTCTTTACCCAAGAAGATAAACTTTGTGAAGGATGGTAAGGAATTTATAGCAGAATTTCATTATCCTTAGCTACCATCAAGATGTAACTTTTGTGATAAATGGGGGCATGTTGAGAATGTGTGTGTGATGAAAGGTAAAGAGAAGAAGCTGAAAGCACCAAGCGTGGAGGAAGTTGAAGCTAAAGGAGGTTCTATTCAGGAGATTGAGATAACGGAGAAGGAGGTAGCAATTGAGGTGAGGGATGAAATAGTTAAAACTAAAAAAGGAGATGAGAAAACTGATGGAGGACAGGAAGTTAGCAAATGGTCACTAGTTTCTCCGGCTAAAACAGGGAGATCTCAAATGAAATCACCACAAAGAAACAGTGTTGATGTTCAGTTATCAGCGTCAAAGTTCTATCTTCTAAGTGATGAAGTGGAAGAAGGAGAAATATCAGGGGAGGAGCAACTGAAAAATGAAATGGAAGTAGTAGAAGTTCGTGAACGGGAAGAAGAAAGTGAAGGAGAGGATGATTTGTTGGAAGATAGTATCTTAGCTCAACAGAGCAAGGAGAAAGATAAGGCAGTTCAGCAAAAAGGGATGAAGAGAGGTCGGAAGGCTAAAGCTCGGGATGCAAATCCAGTGAAGAGCATAAGGTCTTCCCGACGAAATCATTAACTATGACGAGTTTCTTTTGGAATGTTTAACAAACGTTTGAAGCATTCCGTGGTAAAAGAATGGATTAGTAGTAATGATATGAAGTTTGGTTGTCTGTTGGAAACAAGGGTGAAAGAAAGGAAGTCGGAAAAAATTTTGAAGTCGGTTTTCAGAGATTGGTCCTCAATGACTAACTATGAGCACAGTCATGGAGGAAGAATCTGGTTAGTGTGGAGGTATTCTGTGCGTTTGACTCCAGTCTATAAAACATATCAGTTGATAACTTGTTCGGTGGGGTTGCAAGATGAAGAGGATTTTTTATGGACTTTTGTCTATGCAAGCAATGAGGTGGAGAGTAGGAAGGAACTATGGGATGATTTGTGCCATCATAAAAATTCTCCTTTGTTTCATGATAAGGCGTGGATGATAATGGGAGACTTTAATGAAATTCTAGATGGAGAAGAAAACTCTGGTTTCTCAGATTTAGGGAGACTTCCAAGTGTAATGAGAGACTTTTAAAGGATGGTTCTTCATTGTAATCTAACGGATTTGAGTTATCAAGGTCCTCTTTTTACTTGGAGCAATAAGAGAGAGGAAGGGGTGATTTGTAAGAAGTTGGATAGAGTGTTAATCAATGATGCTGCTCAGACTAGATTCCCCAACGTTTACTCTATATTTGAGCCAGGAGGATGCTCAGATCATATGAGATGCAAGATACAAGTGTTTCTGCCTGGTGAGAAAATGAGAAGGCCGTTAAAGTATGTGAATGCTATAGGAAGTCTTCCTCAATTTCTTCCTATGCTAAAGGACTACTGGGATTCTACTGAGATCTTATTCCACTCAACTTCAGCTATGTATAGATTCTCAAATAAGTTAAAGCAACTCAGCCTCTCATACGGGAGTTGGGAAGAGAAAAACTAGGGAATTTGACGAAGAGAGCAAAAGAGGCACATGGAACTCTCTGTGATAAGCAGAAGCAAACTTTAGCCAATCCAATCACGGTTGCTGTCCAAGAGAAGGCGGAAGCATATGAGAAATGGTTGCATATTGCAGGATTAGAAGAAGATTTTCTAAAGCAAAGAGGCAAGCTTCACTGGCTACATGTTGGTGATCAGAACAACAAAACTTTTCACAGTTCTGTGAAATCTCGACAAGCTCAGAATTCATTCCGAAAAATCAGATGCTCAGATGGCACAACGGCGAAAACTCATTCTGGGGTAAAATTAGAGGCTGAGAGATTTTTTCAGATTTTTTTAATCAAAGGCCAGCTAGCTATCAAGGTTCCACGACATAAGAGTTGCAAGATCTATTTGAATTTAGATGCTCTCCCGAAGATTGTACAAAGCTTGAGGTGGATGTTACTGAGGACGAAATTCGCAAGACTCTGTTCTCTATGCCAGCTTATAAGTCTCCGGTCCTGATGGTTTCCCTTGTGAGTTCTTTAAAACCACTTGGAATTAGTTGGTCAGGATTTTGTTGTTGTTGTGCAGTCAGTTTTCAAGTATGAATTTCTTCCCAAAGGAGTGAATTCTACAATTCTTGCACTGGTTCGCAAGAAAACTGACTCGATGGAGATGAAAGGTTATAGACCCATGGCTTGTTGCAATGGGGCTTCCGCTCATGTGCCAGGTAATGAGAACACAAGATTACCTTCCTTTTATTGAAAAAATTCGAAACAGGATAAGTACATGGACTTATAGATTCTTGTCCTACGCTGGAAGACTCCAACTTATCAAGGCAGTATAGATGAGCATTGTAAACTTCTGGGCAGCTGTTTTCAGACTTCCTAGCAAGTGTATAAAAGAAATTAAAAAGCTTTGCTCGGCTTTCCTTTGATCTGGTCCTGAATTAAAGGCAACAGGAGCTAAAGTAGCTTGGAAGGATATTTTCAAAGAGAAAAATGAAGGGGGGCTAGGAATCAGATCTCTAAAGGAAGTAAATATGGTCTACGGGCTAAAGCTTATATGGAGAATGTTGTCAGGAGAATCTTTGTGGGGCAAATGGATAAAGGCCAATCTGCTCAAGACAAAAAACTTTTGGGAGGTAAAACAGAATACTCAAATGGGATCTTGGATGTGGAGAAAGATGCTAAAGCTAAGAAAAGTAGCGAAGACATTTTATAAAAAACATGTGGGGAATGGTCGACATACTTCTTTTTGGTATGATAGATGGTCAGAAAGAGGAATTCTCTCGGATATTATGGGAGCTAGAGGGATCATTGATATGGAAATTTGAAGAGAAGCTACAGTGGAGGAGGCAATTCTAAACTTAAGAAGAAGAAGAAAGCATCGGTCTGATGTGCTGAATGATATTGAAGCGGAGCTCACTGTGCTAAAAGAGCAAATTTGTCACTCGGAGGAGGATACCAGTTTATGGAGAAGAGAATCAGGGTTCAAATTGGTTTTCTCAACTCATGAAACTTGGAAGATCTTAAGGGAGAAGGGGACCGAATGTGCTTGGGCTAAAGGTATATGGTTTTCGCACGCTACTCCTAAGTTCTCCTTTATGACTTGGCTAGCGATGCTAGATAGAATGTCCACAATGGACATAGTTACAAGATGGTGTCAAGGAGTAGACATTGATTGTGTTTTGTGTAAGAGTGGCTCTGAATCAAGAAATCACCTTTTCTTTGAGTGCCCATTTACCATTCAGGTATGGGAACATCTTGTAAAAGGGATCCTGCGTAGTGACTACACTAATAGCTGGCACACCATAGATAGATTGATTACTGATCGGACTATGGAAAGGAAAAAGCTTTTCTGCATTCAATATGTTTTTCAGGCAGTAGTACATGCAGTTTGGAGAGAAAGAAATAAGATAAAACATGATGAAAAGCCTCTGCCTCTGCTGGTTTTGAAAAAGATAATTGATAAAGGTGTTAGAAATAAACTTAGTCTACTTAGAACAAAGGATGGAAGGGTCTAGAGGGGGTGATGCAGTTTTGGTTCAGTACTAGACTGTGATTATTTTTTTTGTTTGAAGTTTCGGTTATATATGAGTTGATTATACTTTACAATGGAACAACTTGATGTATAAAGATTTTTTTGATGAATAAAATTTTAACATTCATTAGTATATATAGATATATATATATATATATATAATATTTTGGACCTTTTTCAACGTAAACATTATTTTAAAAAATTGCTCAAATGTAAAATTTATAAATCCAAATCCTTAATATTAAGGTTTGGAGTTCTCAGCCGGCATTGGCTACTTTCACAAAGTTTTGGTAGATGTATGTGTGAGTACGATTTATACTCCTTTGGTATAAAGAAAAGCGAAATAAAAATTTCCAGAAAAGAGATAGAAACGCAGATTCTAAAATTCAACCGAATCGAAGGTATGGTCATATCAAACAAACACACCCATACGCCTTTGGCACAAATCCTATTTTACATGAGACAAAAAATATAGGACGACTTTTTTGTTTGAATAATGTTAAGGGATAACATGCACTAATGGTCCAACGGTTTGCATTTAAAATTGAAAGCTAAGTACAAAGGAAAATTCAACTACACTATATTTTAATTAGTTTTCTTGGTAAACTCACATATGTTGTCATTAAACTTTTATTTTGAAATAAAGCACTGTGTGTTTGTTATATGGTTTTAACAATTGAAAATAGATATAACTGTGGTACTTGCTTGATGCACGCACAACGTCAAGCTGTTAAATTCCTAGAAGAAAGCATGCATACTGTTAAGAGTTTCAAGCAAGTACACAAACTCTACTCATCAAGACTTTGAGTTCCTTACGGCTAAGGAAAACGATGTAATGATAATGAAATGAAAGCTGTCTTCTTCCTCAACTAACTTCTCCCAAACCAGAAGCATTAAAACATATCTCATGGTGTTACAAACGCCAACAACCCTATGCAAATGCATAAGATTACACAAGGTACAAAACGGCCAAACATACGCAAGCCAGAAAAAAAAAGAGTTGAAACACTCGCAGCTTACAAATAGAGATATAATTCATAATACTGAGAGATATGTGGAGACAACACAACTCTCGAACCAAATCATAAAATCAGAAACGTCTTCTTGGGCTTCGTGATCGTTGTGACCTCCCAGACCTGCCCAATGATCAAAAGGATGCAAAGGTCAAATGATTAAGAAAGTTACATACTTGGTCAACAATTGAAAGATTGGACTACTCTCACTCGCATGTGTACTTAATGAGTAACTTTTGATACTTGTAATTTGTAAACACTCCACTTCATCTCATCCAAATAGCAAACAACTCGTACTACTTGGTTATGAAAATGACAGAGTGGTGGGATACAAACCTCAGGTTCTTTCTCCTGTAAGATCCAGCATTGGGTCCGCTACTGAAGGCCCAGTCAACGCTGACATTCTGTGTAAGCAGGTCAGCACCATTCATTGCTTTGATAGCGTTCTGTGCTTCTTCACTCTTCTCATATTCAATCAAAGCATAGCCCTAAACAACAAGATAGAATGAAGTATCACTACAGCCTCCATAAGATATCCACAGAAAAAACTTTTAAAACAACTCCCATCCCGAAACACAGCGTATCATTCAGTTCTTCGTTTCTGATACTCAACCAGATACATTGATTAACACATAGAAAGAAGTATGTCAAAGAGGAGTAACATCTAGGACAAAACACCACTGCACTCTACAGAATATCACAATAGAGTAAACCAAAAAGGCTATTAAACTAGCATCAAGAGCCACTACTTGAAACAAAAGGAGCAAACTCCATACCTTGACAAAACCAGTACGGCGATCAAGATTGAGATGTAAACTCTTAATCTCCCCAAAATCACCAAAAGCATTAGATATATCATCCTCCTGTGCCTCCTCATGAACTCCGGTGACTAAAATAATCCACCCCTCAATGGCTACACAGACAAGAAATCAGTCATAGACCATTATTACCATCATAAAGTCACACACATAACACTTGTTCTTGCATGCACAAGACACGTTAGTTGAAAAGTCCAAACTCCAAAATCAATTGTAGACGAATCTAATTAACAAACTTTCAAGGTCAAATCAAAACCTTTATTACCCAGACAGCAAATTATCCATATCATTTCTAAACTTCCATTACCATCAGCAAGTCACACACTTTACACTTGTTCTTGCTCGTACGAACTATGTTAAAAGTCCGAATCAATTACAGACCAATCTAACAAACAATCTTTCTATGTCAAACCCTAAACAAATCAATCAATCAAACTCACATTGTAAGCGATGTAACATAGAAAAAAGAGGCAAAAGACTGAGGGAAAGAAGTTACATCGCTGAGGGCCAGGACCGCCATCGGAACCTAGCGATTCGAAATCACGAGAGGAAAGGCGGCGCTGGCGATCGGAATCTCTCTCCTCGCGAAATCCACGGCCTTTGGTCTTCTTATCCGTTGAATTGCCGTTGGCTCCTCCGGCGATAGCTGACCTAAGCCTCGTATGCCCAGCGGCGCGTGGTGAAACGTCAGCTGCTCCAGCATCTTCGTCCATGAGGTCATCCTCCTCTGGCTCGAAATCGATCGCTTCGGATTCTATGTTCGCCATTACTTTCGCGCAGCTGTCCATCTCCCAATCGAATCTCTTTTACTCTTTTTTTTTTCTACTACAGAAACAAAGTCTTGTGTTTGATTGAGGTGAAGGTTTCTTCAACCTAAAAGATAATTATGCCTATGGCCTTGTTTTGGGCTTTAGCCTTTTATCTTTCTTCTCCAGACTTATCTAACCTAAATTATGTTATTGGATTCTGAATTTGAGTTTTATCGATTTGGATTTTATAATAACTCTAGTGTTATTCAAACCAGAATTTAGAAAGAGTTTAAAGATTTTAAAAGTTGACAGGTTTCTAAAATCTTTATAGATTTAACAGATATTCTATAAATTTCTGTCAACTATTTTGTATTGATTTCTATAGATTGTCATTGAGTATTATGGATTTGCACAATATTTTTTTTTCCAAAAAGATTTCTCTTTCTATGGTAATATACACAAATCTTTCCAGAAATTTCCAAAAATAATCACGACTAGACGTAATATTTCTCGTCCATATATATATATATATATATATATATGATTATCTAATTGACATACATTGAGTCATTGAGATACAAATTTTCTCGTCCAGCTAGATAGAGGTACTCTAGTTCTTCTTACCATTATTTTATAGTCTTTTTGTTTAATTTATTCAGTTGCATAAGATTGTTTTCTAACCACCATTGTTGACCATATACGAAAAATTATTATTCTACGTGTTGCTTCATGCTTATGCTTGACTTCTCTTTATAATTTTCATCATTCGAATTTTTGTTTGCTTATACTTTATACGATTATGATTATTATTTATGATTTCTACCGTTTGATTTTTTTGTTTGCTTATGACTTCTAGTTTCCGTTTGATTTTTATTTATATACGGTTATATTCATTATTTATACTAACTACAATTAGTTATTGAAGAAGATTACAATGGGAGATAAAGAAAAAAACTAAATATAATCAGTGGAATTCAGAAGAAACGAAAGTACTGATTGAATTACTTGTGGAGGGAATTAAACATGGATGGCATGATTCTAGTGGTCTAATAAACAAGGCAACGGAAGAAAATAAAATACTACCAGTCCTTAATGAAAGAGTTTGATGTCAGAAGTCCCATAAGCGCACTACCAGAGCAGAATAAAGTTTTTGAAGAACCTATACCAAAGCTATATTGATCTTCAACGTAACAGCTCTGGATTTGGATGAGATGATGAGACAAAAAGGTTTACAGCTTCTGGAGAAGTGTGGCAAGGATATTTTAAGGTATTTTTTTGTTTTAAATAGTTTATATATTATAAAAATTCATAATTGTATTTCTTATGTATGTTTATAAAAAAATGACAGGGACATCCAAGCCACCAGCGCTATAACTCACATGAACAATTTGAGGATTTGAAGATTATATTTGATGGTACAACTACAAATGGTGGCAATTCACTTGGATTAAGTGATACTACTGATGCTCGTACTAACCTTGTTGGTGACAATCAAGTGAAAGAAAACTTGATATTTTGTGAAAACAGTGATGATGTTATTGATGTGTCTCCTGTTTTTAAACAAAATCTGAAAGGATGTGCAGAAAAGTTGATCCCAAGAAAGAGAGCCAGAACTAAAGCATGCTACAATTCCGAGGAGCTGAAGAATGATAACAATGACTCCATGGTCATTGTGAGCAACAAGATCCTTAGTATCATCCAACAAAGAGAAGAGAGACCGCAAAAAGAGGCTGAAAAGAAGAGAGGAGAAACTTAGATTGGAAGCTGAGCAAAAAGAAGCTGAGAAGAAGAAAAACAATGTCTAGGATGCTATGAAAGATATCACTAACTTGGACCAGCGTACCAAGTTTAAAGTTGTGACTCTCATTTATTCTTTGGGCATGAAAGATGTTTTTGCAGATATGTCGGTAGAAGAGCGCTTTGGTTGGATCCAAACCAACATTAGCTAGAGCTGATCATTGCTTCAGCTACAAGTGATCATTATTTTAATTTTATAGTTATTTGTTTTTAATGATATTTGAGACTTTTTTTTGAATTTGCTTGATTTATAATAAACTCGATTTGGATTGATCATTTCTCGCTATTGTTGGTTACTGTTGGGGTCAAAATCGGTCACGACGGAATCAACGGCTGAAAGTCTCTGGAAAGTATTTCTCGAAACAAGAAGTTTCGTATGATTTAAAAAGAAGTCATACGAGATTTTTTCAAATTAGAATATCCACTCTCTGTTGGGGTCGAAAAAGGTTATCTCGAAGTCAACGGCTAAGATTATTTTTTACTTATGGGTTCTTCGTGAAACACTTCTTGAAAGTAAGATCGGAAGACGACGGGTGTGCGCGTACGAGAGTCCCCCGGAAGATCGGTACGAAAAAGGCGGATCAACCCAATCAAGGTCTGCACGCCCAAGGGCGTCAAGATTCGATCACCACAAAAACCCTAAAGAATCTGCCTCGGAACTTCAAAGGGGTCGTTCTCTCAAACCGTGAGGAACCAGAAAACGATCAAGATATCAAATCGAAGCCCTCACCGAGATCTTCAGAACAGCCGTGACCAAGGCCCCGGGCGCCAGGCGCCGGCTCGCCCGTGCTGGCCCCGGGCGCCGGCTCGCCCGTGCTGGCGCCGGGCACCGGTCGCCCGTGCTGGCCCCGGGCGCCGGCGCTTCCAGTCTGTTCCCAGCTCGTCCGATTTAGATCGCACCTCGTGGCTTCTGTGAAGTCGTAGCACCTTAGTTATGGACCTAACGTTCCTCGGTTCAACTCGATTGGAGTTATCCTCGAAGTTTTACAACTAGAGCTAGGAAGGTTTGTTCTTCCGCAAAGTGTATCGTGTAAAACAAGGACGATCAACTCGAACATCGATTCTTTAGGCTATACGATTTGTTCTGCGGAAAAGATAATCTTTCCTAGAAATTCTACGAACGTTCGAGGGCTTGAAGCTTGTCCACGGGCTCACTTACGATTTTGGGCATCCATGCCCAATAGGAGCTATGACAATTTGTCCCAACTCATGGAAGTAAGATAAATGCTAAGTTTCTGGGGATAAATGTCAAGACTCGAGGATAACTACGAAGATCGACGGAAAATGGAATATTTCCAAAAGAGATAAACTTGGGTCCAAAGGCGAAAGTGTAAATGGACCACCGACCTAAAACGACTATATAAGGAGGGCTGGAGCAGAAGAGAAAGGGATCCGAAAATCCGAGATTTTAGATTTAGAGAACTCTTGCTAGCTTAGAGAACTTAGGACTTAGGTGGTTAGACTAGTACGGCAAGGCTTAAGACGTCTTGGCCGCCTCTTGTTCTGTTGTTCCAATAGTTAGCATATCTCTGCTCCTCTCGGTGAAATTTTGTACTCATACTTTTTATCTAATAAAACGCCTCTGAGCGACCATTCAGTCTTATTTTGCTATTTATCTTTTATCGATCCCAAAGTGATTACGCAGAGAACTCGGACCTTCAAGGAAGATCGGGTTAACTCGGTTTTCCTCCATATCTGTTCAACTAAAATCAACAATGCGAATTTCGGTTCCCACAGTTCCCACAGTTACTCATTACGGATTACTCTTACTCTCAAGGCCACAAAATGCTGGACCAAAGCGATGTCTGAAAAATATGAAAGACAAAACTCGCAGCTCACATCAACGTTGGTAAACAACTTTAGCGTAAATGCTCCTACGGCCAACGCTTATGAAAACTCTGTAGCGCTCGAGAAAATAGAAAAACCTAGTCGCGGCTTTTCGCCACAGGAAGAGCACGAAAAAGAACTCGCAATTTCTCTATTAAAACAGAAAGGGCAACAATAAAATCTATCAAACCCCAAGAAATTCGTCTAAAAACCGTTTTTTAAGAATTTCTCGGAAAAAGAAAACTCGTTCTCCCCGAAACCATGGAGAAACCCTAAATTACTCGCAGACAAATAAGCGAAACGGGTTACCCGACGGACACGGCCCGGGGTGCCGGCGGCAACAGCCAGGACACGGCCCCGGGCTCTGGCGGCTGCGCCCATGCCACGACTCTGGGCGCCGGCGGCTGGACCCGCGCCACGGCCCCGGGCGCCGGCAGCTGGACCCGCGCCATGGCCCCGGGCGCCGACGGTTGCAGCCATTCCGCGGTCCCGCGCGCCGGTCTGCGGGTCGTTCGACGAGTGCCGCTAATTCCTCGTGAAACCATCCCAACACTAGTCCAATCACGTACTTTGCATCCTCGCTCGAAGCCACGTAGTACAAATCCTTAAAACCATGAATCTAAAAACCTCCGTTTCGTTTCGATCGGGAAAGTTACGAAAAAACTCGGAAGGTTTGGTTACTGAATGGATTGCAATTCATCGTATAAAACGATCACGGTTATTCTAAACACCAATCTTCTCAACTATACGAGGAATTGGGATTCATTCGGAAGACCGATACCATGACGAGGTACCTTCTCGTAAAATCGTAGCTTGACGAACTAAGGACCCCACTCGAGTGACGTCCTGCTCACAGTGTCTAAAAACGCCCACCTTATCCCTCTTCGAGTTATCTCCTACTCCCCGTCTCTTTGTTTCAATGATTCTGTAATGTTCCATCGAGCACATGGTCAGTTTAACCAGCAGTACGAAGAAACAAAAACAGGAACTTGGGCATTGATATCTCTCTCTCGCTCCGATATTCTCGTCAGAATTTCGTCGAAAATCAATTCTCGTTCAGTATCAGACTTCTCGAAATCCTTTGACAATGAATCGAAAGTGGCCATTCCTAAACGCCTAATAAACTTTCGATAAATTACTAACTCATACTCGCAAGAATCCTTCGACGAAATACACACCCGGTCTTGTAAAAACTAATGCTACAAAAATTGAAACTTGGATTAGAAGACATGAAACAAAGAAGAACGGACAAGAGGCGAACTCGAATAATCGATGAGAGTAAGGTACGTCAGACTTATAAGTTTTTGTCAAGGTTTTAATTTTTCGTAGGACAGGAACGAAAACGTCTTGAAAACTGTCATAGAATTTAGGGAACTTAGAACCTAGGTGGATAGTCAAGCAAGCTAAGTCTTAGGCAAATTTTCCAGTCTTGTTCCATTGTTCCTTGATTGTCCAGGCAGAACATGCAAACCGATCTAGTCTCTCGAAAAACAGAGAAACGATCGCCACACATTCTAAAGCATACTCATCCCGCTTCCTAAAAGAAAGAAAAAACGTACACAAGCCTTCGAAAGAACGGCTAACCCGTTTTCTTTCGTAAAAAGAAAAGGGAAGTAGGTACGTATATTATACTCGTATAATCCCATCTTCGAAAACTTTTTGCTTAAGCATCAAGACAACGCTTTTGACAAATCAAACTCTCGCAGCAATAAGATTCGTCTAAAACATGCTAGCGGCATAGCCCAACCGTTACAAACATAGTCTTGAAAACTCTATGTCGTCCCTCGTCGCAAACTCGCGACTAGAAAAGTGTACCAACGTCAGACTAATAGCACGACGGTGAACTACGAAAATAACGAAATAACCTTCGGTAAAACTCCATGAGTAATTCGAAGCAGCTTTCGTCCAAAGGTCGAAATCATAGCGGAAACATCTCCCGTGTAATCCGCGGAAACATCGCTACTTTGACAATCTGCGATTTTCTATCTCCATGAAACCGGTCATCCATTACTTTCGTATAACAAGAACATTTTAAACAAAACAGCCTATGGAAAAAACATGATCGGTCTCATGCAAAACGATTTCCCAGTACGCAAAAGTGAATGAGGAAAACATAATCTGTGGTCGCAAATATCGCAAGTAATTTGTGAGAAACACCCTCCAGTTACCTTTACGAAAACCCCCTCTTACATCACTTTTACGAAAAATCCTCTGTATGGTCGAGTCAATTCATACAAAGCAACTTTCGTAAAATAAACATAATGGGTCCAACGGGTAACTGTCATAGACAGTTTTTGCTCCACAAGGTTTATGGCTCCTGCTTTCACTCCCTGCGGTTATTTCCGAGCAGGAAATAATCACGCAGGCGAACCCGCACGTGTCCTGCGTCGATCCCTTTAACTTTTCCCCCCCTCCGGATAAAATGAAACGATTTTCATGCAACAAAAAAATTTATACGAACCATTCATCGTATAATTGAAACCTAAAGTGGAAGATCGTTTCTAAAAGTCATCAGCCATAACTCAAAAAACTCCGCTATGCTTGGCATGTCTATCTCGGCAAACGCTATTTGGCCCTCGGCCAACTACGCCCTTCCGTAAAGCCCGGACCTGAATTCGGCATCCCCATTAAGGACAATCGTAAACTAACATGACATTAATAAGGGTCATGGTCTGATCGTTTACCAACAACTTCCTTGGCGATACGGCTGAATCTAGCCTCCATGCCAATCCAAAACTACTGAGCGACCACTGCTCCAATCACTTAACGGCTAAAACAACAATCCACGATTTGTTCATAGAACGCAGAGTGACTATTACGCAAGCAATTTGTCGTATAACCCAGAATCGGAAAATCATACGATAAACTCTTCATACCAAAACTCAGTCCTAACAACCATATGGTTAACGGAAGATTTAAACTTATCGTCAATCGATTAAGTTCTATACGCCCCGTAAACACAGCATGAAAAGAAACACTCCTGAAAAGGCTCCAAGAGTTATACGAGTCATTCTTAAAAACACACAAAATAAATCCCTCAGGAGGCCAACATTTCACGAAGCACAGTGGAGAAAGACGCTCCTTCCCAGGAACAAATTTACGCGACCCTTCGGTCCTAATTCCTCGATCAAAAATCGAACAATTCAGCGCCAAAACTGAGACAACAGTTTTTTTGGCTGCGAAAATTCGCAAAACATCTCCAAGCCCGCGAACATTTCAAACACGAAGTGCGGCACAATGAAAACTCAACCTTCGGCACTGCGAGATGTCGCTAACGCTCGAAGGATATTTTTTCCTCAAAACGTTTCAGACTAAATTCTCGTCTCAGGAACTCTAAACTGTAACACACCTCAAAACGGTATCATGTCGTTGTTGCTGATCACAACAAACAAACTCTAACATTCTAAACAGACAATAGCCGCCTTTAAAAGGGTAGGCTCTCTTACATCCGACAAGGATAACATAGCGCGCTATGCAAGAAAACCAAATTTTTGTTTAGCTCTTCCAAACGGAAGTAGCTCGATTCGCACCCAGACAAATCATATAAGCCGATAACAATTCAAGGATTTTAAAACGGTACGAGTCAGGTTAAAATCGCAAACAGGCAAAACGAAAGCCGACTTATCATCGCAAAGCCTCAGTCCGAGAGTAAACCTAGGTCTTGCCCTAAACCCAGCCACGCTGGATCTTGACATCTCATAGACATAGTATCAGTACCCGATAAGAGATCCCAAAACTTGTCTCTTCGCCTAAGTCTATTCGTTTCACGAACCTTCGCGTAAATCAGTAAACCGCAAAAAATCTCGCTTTGTACAATCGATGGATACGGTGATCATCTGAGAGGCAGGAATGAGACGACAACTCACACCCTGTCCCTCTAACTTCGATAAACAGAAGTTCTTTCAACTTTATAAAAACCACGATTTTATAAATTTGAGAAAATTATTTTAACAGGCCCTAAAACGGGCAGGGATTCAGAGCCACCAACGACCAGTCCTGAAAAATACATCATGGCCTTACAACGGCCAGAACAAAACGAAATACCATCAACAGCATCATGCTCGAAAGTCTCTGCACGACACATAACCAGACCATATAAGTCTCGCTGGAAAACAGATCACAAGGGTCTTAAACTCCAAAACGAACTACGGAAGGCTTGATCCCTTCGACATGGGTACGTAGGCAGCCTTCGAAAGGCGCAGCCCCAATCTTACCACTTTCAACGGAGCCATTCAACCATTAATTCCACCTATCTTACATGACATGTCTTGCCGCTCGCAAGAACATCGCGAAGGTTCTAACGAGCTAGGGGGCTAACTGTTGGGGTCAAAATCGGTCACGACGGAATCAACGGCTGAAAGTCTCTTGAAATTATTTCTCGAAACAAGAAGTTTCGTATGATTTGAAAAGAAGTCATACGAGATTTTCTCAAATTAGAATATCCATTCTCTGTTGGGGTCGAAAAAGGTTATCTCGAAGTCAACGGCTAAGATTATTTTTTACTTATGGGTTCTTCGTGAAACACTTCTTGAAAGTAAGATCGGAAGAAGACAGGTGTGCGCATACGAGAGTCCCCCGGAAGATCGGTACAAAAAAATACGGATCAACCCAATCAAGGTCCGCACGCCCAAGGGCGTCAAGATTCGATCACCACAAAAACCCTAAAGAATCTGCCTCGGAACTTCAAAGAGGTCGTTCTCTCAAAACGTGAGGAACCAGAAAACGATCAAGATATCAAATCGAAGCCCTCACCGAGATCTTCAGAACAGGCGTGACCAAGGCCCCGGGCGCCGGCTCGTCCGTGCTGGCCCCAGGCGCCGGGCGCCGGCTCGCCCGTGCTGGCCCCGGGCGCCGGCTCACCCGTGCTGGCACCGGGCGCCGGGCGCCGGCTCGCTCGTGCTGGCACCGGGCGCCGGGCGCCGGCTCGCCCATGCTGGCACCGGGCGCCGGCTCGCCCGTGCTGGCCCCGGGCGCCGGCTCGCCTGTGCTGGCCCCGGGCGCCGGCTCGCCCGTGCTGGCCCAGGGCGCCGGCTCGCCCGTGCTGGTCCCGGGCGCCGGGCGCCGGCTCGCCCGTGCTGGCCCCGGGCTCCGGAGCCGGGTGCTGGCTCGCCCGTGCTGGCCGTGGGCGCCGGGCGCCGGCTCGCCCGTGCTGGCCCTGGGCGTCGGGCGCCGGCTCGCCCGTGCTGGCCTCGGGCGCCGGCGCTTCCAGTCTGTTCCCAGCTCGTCCGATTTAGATCGCACCTCGTGGCTTCCGTGAAGTCGTAGCACCTTAGCTATGGACCTAACGTTCCTCGGTTCAACTCGATTGGAGTTATCCTCGAAGTTTTACAACTAGAGCTAGGAAGGTTGGTTCTTCCGCAAAGTGTATCGTGTAAAACAAGGACGATCAACTCGAACATCGATTCTTTAGGCTATACGATTTGTTCTGCGGAAAAGATAATCTTTCCTAGAAATCGTACGAACGTTCGAGGGCTTGAAGCTTGTCCACGGGCTCACTTACGATTTTGGGCATCCATGCCCAATAGGAGCTATGACGATTTATCCTAACTCGCGGAAGTAGGATAAATGCTAAGTTTCTGGGGATAAATGTCAAGACTCGAGGATAACTACGAAGATCGACGGAAAATGGAATATTTTCAAAAGAGATAAACTTGGGCCCAAAGGCGAAAGGGTAAATGGGCCACCGACCTAAAACGACTATATAAGGAGGGCTGGAGCAGAAGAGAAAGGGATCCGAAAATCCAAGATTTTAGATTTAGAGAACTACTGCTAGCTCAGAGAACTTAGGACTTAGGTGGTTAGACTAGTACGGCAAGGCTTAGGACGTCTTGGCCGCCTCTTGTTCTGTTGTTCCAATAGTTAGCATATCTCTGCTCCTCTCGGAGAAATTGTTTACTCATACTTTTTATCTAATAAAACGCCTCTGAGCGACCATTCAGTCTTATTTTGCTATTTATCTTTTATCGATCCCAAAGTGATTACGCAGAGAATTCGGACCTTCAAGGAAGATCGGGTTAAATCGGTTTTCCTCCATATCTGTTCAACTAAAATCGACAATGCGAATTTCGGTTCCCACAGTTACTCATTACAGTGTGCATAGTTTTTTAATTAGTTTTAACGGCTTTTTGTTTGTGTGAAGTCATGATCTATAATTGCATGTTTTTGTTTACAAGAGTCGTAAGTCTTCACGTGATGTTACGTCTTTATATTTAAACCATTACTTTAATAATATTATTATATATATGTAGGTGTGTTGTCATGGAAATGATCACAAAAGAAGAAGCAACCATTTTGGAAGATGAAGAAACAGATTTGGATATTATGCTAATGATGCTGGATAATATAGCAAGAGTCTCTACGACACATGTGAATCACATTGAACGTCCTCTTCGTCGGCCAATCACGAACATTGGTTATGAAAACATTCAGAAAGCATTGAAGGAAGAACCGGAACACTTTCGATCTCTATATCGTATTTATCCAAGCTCGTTTCTCAAGCTGTGTGATCTTATTAGGATGAAAACATGTTTGCGAGATACCCGTAATATATGCATTGAAGAGATGGTGGCTACATTTCTCCTAACTATTGGTCAGAGTTCAAAATATTGTTACACAATAGACACGTTCAAGAGATCAGTATTTGCCACCAGTGAGAACTTTCATAAGGTTCTAAAATCACTGAATACTTTAGCGCCAGACTTGATGGCAAAACCTGGAGTGACAACTTGTGCAAAGATAAGAGAAAGCACAAGGTTTTATCCTTACTTCAAGGTAAATAGTTCTGATTTTGTCGAAGTATTATTAATTGAATTTTCTTTCAATATGTTTTTAGTCTGACATCTTAAATTTTATAATTACAGGATTGCATCGGAGCAATAGATGGCACACATATATTTGCAATGGTGCCAAAATGTGATGTGCCAAGCTATCGTAATCGTAAAGGATTTGTATCACAAAATGTTCTTGCAACTTGCATTTTGATCTAGAATTCATGTATGTTCTTAGTGGGTGGGAAGGTTCAGCTCATGATTCAAAAATATTAAGTGATGCTCTAACAAGAAGCACTTACAAACTAGAAGTTCCAGAAGGTATGGGTGACAAATTTAAGTTCATATTGTGAGAATATTCTATGTATATACAACTGATTTTGTGATGTTTAAATTATGCAGGAAAATTTTATTTAGCAGATTGTGGGTTTTAGCTCCATTTAGAAGTACACAGTATTATCTACAGGAATTTAGGGGCGAAGGTCGTGATCCCAGTAACCAGAACGAGTTATTCAACTTACGGCATGCGTCTCTAAGAAACGTGATCGAAAGAATATTTGGTATCTTCAAGTCTCGGTTTCTAATTTTTAAAATCTGCTCCTCCTTTCTCTTTTAAGACACAAGCGGAGTTAGTTTTGGCATGTGCTGGATTGCATAACTTTTTACGTAAAGAGTGCCGATCAGATAGTTTTCCAGAAGAAGAAGAAGAAGAAGAAGAAGAAGAAGAAGAAGAAGAAGAAGAAGAAGAAGAAGAAGAAGAAGAAGAAGAAGAAGAAGAAGAAGAAGAAGAAGAAATGGGCACTCAAGAAGTAGGTACTCTTGAATCTCAACAACGAGAGTATGCTAAAAACTGGAGAAATATGATAGCTTCCAATATGTGGATCGATGCAGTAAGAAATGGAAGTCAACTGTGATGGTGAGACAGATTATTTTTATTGTTATTATGGTTTGGTGTTTTCACGGAGACAAATAAAATTTATGGTACTTTGAGTTATGTTTGGTGTGTTTCCCTTTCTTAGTTTTCTTATGATAATAATCAGTCTTGTTTTGATTGATTTTTGTGATTTGTTTGAAACATCATTCTAGTTATTTAAATCAAACAATGTTATCATGTAAGTTTTGGTTTCTTCACCATTATTGAATCAAACGGTTGTTTTATTATATACGAAACTGGAAATGGTAACAAAGTTTTTCTTCTTCTCAAAAACAAAAAAAAAAGAAAGAAGATATACGGCTGTTTTATCAAACTTCGCCATTATTGAATCACCATTATTGAGTTTTTGTAGAAAACTTTTTGTTAACATAATATGCTAAAGAGAGAAAGACAGAAAGCAATTTACCTGCATAAGAAAATCTGTAATATATTGAATTACAAATCATGTGAGTGTTGCTTTACCATTATTGAGTTTGGTTTGGTGTGTTCACGTAGACATGCCGTATGTGTATGTTTTTTTTTCATTATACAGATTTCAAAAATCTTATGAGTGTAGATGATATTTTCAAAGTCTAGTCTTATGAATAAAAATATAAAGAATTCACCTCCCAATAACACAAAGTTTAATAGAATAGAAAAATCAATTAAAACTAAAACTTTTTGAATAACAAAAGATTTGAGTGGAATTTAAAAGTCTCTAAACCAATAACAGTGGATATTGGTAAGATTTTAACAATCCATAAACCAATAACAATGGATTTTCAAAATTTTACAATTCCATTAGAATTCTTAGACCAATAATACCCCCCCTAAGACTTTTAAAAAGTATGTTAAAGTCTGATGTTATTGGTTTATGAATTTATAATAAGTAGTTAGAAGTTTACAAAAATCTAGAGTTATTGGATTCATTGTTTTTTAGTGTCAATAAAAATGTTGTGTTATTCAAAAAATAATGAAAGTTACTGACTTTGTCATCTTTTAAAATCTGTAGTTATTATTAGATCATTGATTTATGAAAACTTTCTTCATAAAATATGTCTATCGAAGTATTGCAACTAGACCTAGTATTCTCAGAAACTCTTTTTATAATTAACAAAAGCAAATAACACAATCACAAACTACACTCGGTTGCCGTCGTCAAAACTGTATCACGTCACTTCTTCCTTCCCTCTTTGTATCACTCATCTCCACAATAATAACTGTGTATAGTGGCATATTATGTACTTGGGTGAAGGTTTTGGAAAAGCTAATAGATTGTTTTCTCTACAACACTCTTCTCTGTCTGCTACTAACAAAAAAGCAAATAACACAATCTGTTAACTACATGTCCTCACTCTGTAGCCGTCGTCAAAACTCTCACACGTCACTTCTTCCTTCTCTCCATGTACCACCCATCTCCACAGTAACTATGTAATATGATATTACGTACTTCACTTAAGGTTTTGGAAAAGCTAATAGATCGTTTTCTCTACAACACTTTTCTCTGTCTACTATGTTTCACTTCTCTCTATCTCTTCGGTCTCTTTTGTTTCTTTCAGTCTAGGCTCTTCTCGTAACATCTCCGTCGGTGGTAGTTTTGCAAGAAAGCAAAACGATTGGGTGTTGTAAACTTTAGAGATTGTTATGATAACATATCCATAGTTGGTGGTTTTAAATGTATAGCATAATCATTCAAACTCAATCACTGTGACACTCTCTGTAACGTTACCATCGGTGGTGGTTCTTGCAAGAAAGGAAAACGATTTGGACAACGAGTAACAACACCAAATATAAATAATACCACTCAGTCAAGTGGTAAATCTTTCAGATAATGAAAAATAATATTGGTCAAAGCAGTAACATTGCATGAGACACAATATTTCAAAAGTCACCTAAGAGATTCAGAAGTTCAATGTTTTAAAACACTCTAAAAACTAACAACGCTCAAAACGACATGAACAGACGAAACTGAAGTTTATTAAAGAAGAAGATATATTCTATGCTTCATCTTTGACTTCCTGACTGGGTAGCATCTGCCCACATATTAGCAGCTATTGTGTCTCTCCAATTATTAGCATATTCTCTTTGCTTCCATTGGAGAATTCATACATCTCCATTTTCTTCGTATAAAGTTCCTGCATTTCCATTTACTAAACTACTTTATCTGTTGTTCACATTTTTCTTTTCAGGAGGAAATTCATCGGACCGCAATGTGTACGAAGAAAGTTATGTAATCCAGCAGAAGCTAATACAAGCTCTGCTTGTACTTCAAAAGGAAATGGTGGCGCAGATTTAAAAATCAGAAAACGAAATTTGAAAATACCAAAAATTCGCTCGACTTCATTTCTTAAAGATGCATGTCGTAAGTTGAACAACTCATTCTGATTACTAGGATCACGACCTTTCCCTTTAAACTCTTGCAGATGATACTTTGTACCTCTGAATGGAGCTAAAAAATTGCTGACGATTAGCAAATCCACAGTCAACAAGATAAAATTTTCCTGAAAGTTATACATGACATAAATATATAAAATACCAAAGTAAGATTTTTATCTAAAATGAATATGTAGATAAATACCTTCTGGAACTGGGAGTCTGCTAGTAGTCCGTGTTAGAGCATCGCTTAGTACTTTTGAATCGTGAGCACACCTTCCCATCCACTAAGGATATATATGAATTTGAGAACAAAATTACAAGCAGCCAATACATTTTGTGATATTTTTCCATTGCGGTATCTAAGAGCATCAGAGAGAGGCACTATTGCATCAATGTGTGTGCCATCAATAGCGCCAACACAATCCTACACAAGTAAAAACGTTAGCTATAATAAATAGTTTAAATAATATACTTTGAAAAAAGTACCTTCAAGTAAGGATAATAGCGTGTGCTTTCTCTTATTTTTGTAGGTATAATGAGTCCAGGTTTAGCCATCAAACTTGGTGCGATAGAGTTTAAGGCCTTTAAAACCTTGTGAAAGTTTGTAGTTGCCGCAAATTTTGATCTCTTGAATGTGTCCATTGTGTAAGAATACCTTGAATTCTGACCAATAGTGAGCAAAAATGTAGCCACCATTTCTTCAAGACACATCTGTCGAGTATCTCTGAGAGGTGTTTTCTCTTTGATAAGATGACACAACTTCACAAAAATTGATGGATACATACGGTAAACTTGTCGAAAGTGTTCTGGATCTTCTTTGAGAGCGTTTTGGATGTAGTCGTAACCAATTTTTGTGATAGGCTGGCACATCGGACATTCGATGCGTTTATTCTTCATAACATAGGCTCTAGTTATCTTCTCCAATATAAATAACATAACGTCAATTTCCAATCCATCATCTTCGTGGAAAAGTTGGTCATCTCCCCCAAAGTGCTCCATGATGCAAACACAACTGTGACTAGAAAACTGTACCTACAAAATAATACAATATATAAATTAAAAATCTGACATCATTATATATTGACGTTTTATAGATGTATGTCACGATTATGTGTTCAAAAAAAAAGTAAGCCACGATTAATTTATGCATGAAAACAGAAAGAATACATAATCTTGAATCAAATGTAAGAAAAACAGCTGAAATTTCTTTAAAACAAATGACTCTTTGAAAAAGAGAACTTATTAATAAACCAATCATTCATGAAAAGATAGTCTTCCAAAAACAAAATAAAAAAAACCTTAAACATTAAAAACCATCGAAATAATCATTTAGAGTCAAGATTGCTCTGGATCCAACCAAAACGTTCTTCTACTGTCATGTCTTTGAAGACATTTTTCTAAGACATTTTTCATCCCAAGCGAATGAATCAAGGTGATAGCTTTGTAGCGAGTATGATTGTCTAAATTAGGAATCTCCTTCATGGCTTCCCATATGTTGTCTTTTTTTTTTCTCTCAGCTTCCTTTTCTTCATTTTCTCGCTTTAGCATTTCTTCTCTTTTCTCAGCTTCTCTTTGTTGCCTTTCTTCTCTTTGTTGTATGACATTGAGGATCTTGTTGCTAACTTTGATCATAGAATCATCCTGATCATTTTTCAGCTTATCTGCATCGTTAGTAGCTTCCCTTTTAGATGTCTTCCTTGGATGAAGCTTTTCTCCACGGCCTTTTGAACTCATATCTGGAAAAGTTGGCATACCATATTCTGTTGATGGCTGTTGAGACAGCAATTCAAAAGTTTCATCACTGCTTTGATGAAGATCTATGTTTTCTCTCACTTGAGTATTCTCCTCAACTCTAAACTTTCGAGCATCTGTAGTATCACCCATTCCAACTGCAGAATGACCAGTAGCTACACCATCTCCAAATATGAGTTGCAGATCTTCAAATTTTACAACAGAATCATATCGTAGATGGGCATGTGTAGGATGTTTCTGTGGATAAATAAAAATTGTACAGTTAAAATATGTTTGAAAGCTCAAATTAATGTAATGAAATACATATCTTTAAATACTCATCCCACATTTCATCTGGAGCAGTAAATCTTTTGTTATCAGGATCCCATCCAAATCCTGAACTCCAGCGTTAAGAATCCAAATAGTTCTAGTGTATGGTTCTCAAAATTTTTATTCTACTTAGATATTGCTTGTGTTCTTTTTGGCATCCAAACTTTTCATTCAGAACATGTAAGAATTTTTGCTCCACTGTAAACTTGTTTTATTAGACCACTAGCATCACGCCAATTTCGATGAATAGCATCGACAAGCAGATCGACCAAAAGTTTTGTTTCCTCTGGTCCCCATTGATTATATGTAACTTTTTCTTTACTTTTTTGTGAATCTCCCATCAGCTGGTTATAGTAATATATCACATAATAGAAAATTAATATAGAGAAAAAAGAAACAAAAAGACAAACATGAATAAAAGACACAATCAAACAAAGTGTGCATGTTATACGTGCAAATACAAAACATAAAAGTCAAAGCTATGAGTATACCTGCAGAGACGAAAGTTCTAGCAAAGCTAATTACTCGTCTTTGACTTGGAGAGAATTTATTGAACATGAACGGGTCGGCAAAAAAATGGATAATAACAAATGCAACAGAATATTGTTCAATACTTTAGAGATAAACTCTACAAAAGTTTATAATTATCTTTGGCTAAACAATCTGTTATAATCTACAAAATTCTTCGACAAAATTTTAAGAATCTTGAAACTCCTTTTAAATCTAATAAACTCTTTATTTTCTAAAATAATCAAAACTATTTTAAAATCTTAAACCAATAACAGCCCTTTAATAACTAGTTGTTGGATCCGGATCGGTATTAAGTATTAACAATATACAAAAGACACTTCCATTTTATAATAGATGAAGTTTTAATTCTTTGCACACATATTAAAAATTTTACTTTTTCTACACAAAATTATTGAAAATATAATTTAAAAACCAATTTATTTAATTATAAACAAAAATAGTAATAATATAATTGACTACATAACTTTTGATAAATTTAAAGTTACCTAGATATGTAAAAACATCACCTTTTATGAAATACAAACAATCACCTAAAACATCATCTATACTGAGACAAAATGAGCAGAAGACAAAATAAAATGAAAATGCAGTAAACGCCATACTCAAAGGTTTTAGTTCCAAAAAACCACTAGAATGATCGGGATAAGACGTTAATAGATAAGAAAACCAGAGAGATCAAATAAGCTTAAGAACAAGTTTCAAACAAGAATCAAGGATCAAGACAATCCAGACCCTTAGACTGGTAATGATGTCAAGCAGAGGCGGATCTAGAAAATAATTTAAGGTGGAGTATAATATATATGTATATTTTTTATATATCAAAATATTATATAATTAATAAATTATTATTTTTAATTACATTAGTCAGTAAAAATTTAAATAAAAAGAAATAATTTTTGTAAATTTGAATGTTCATTTTAAGTAGTATTTCAAAATTGTATATTGCATATGATAACTTTATTAAAACATTTATTTATTTCTTTTTTATTTTGGAAAATTAATATTTAAATGAAAGAAAGTAAAAACAACTATAAAAAGAATAGTTTTAGGTAGAAAAAACAAGAGAAAAATAGTTTGGGATAACCAAAGAAAAAGGTGGAAATATTTTATGAAAGATAACAAAAAGTGTGTAGAATTTCTTTATAAATAAATAAAAATAGTTTTACGTAGCAAAAATAAGGAGAAAAGAGAAAAATGTATTGTGAAAGGAAACTAAAATTGTGTGGAAAATATTCAAAGAACAAATATACAGTTGTAGGAAATCTATAGTGAGCCACAAGAAGAGAACGGCGATGGCGATGGCTAACTAGGGTCTCATGTTTTTTCGACGATGGGATCCGGGTAATCAGAGGAAGATTCGGAGGCGAGCAAAACTCTATCACAATGACAAGATCGGGAAGATATGGAATCGAAGAAGAAATTGGGCAAATAGGATTCTTTTGGATTCGCGAAGGACTCTGTGGGCCAGAGACAAGATCAGGATCAGAAGGACTAGAACATCCATAGGATATTCGAAACGGATACGGAATCCAGAGGATCAATCACAACACTATCGTGGCATGTTCTTCGTTATCATCAAAACGAGATCTTTGTCAATTGATAATGTGATTCGGGGAAATAGGATACGATCTGCTCTTCTTGATTGGCAAACATGGATATTGCATATGTTTGATAAGGAAGCTTGGGAAAGATTTATTGGGTTAATGAATATGGAGGTTGCTACCGGTGAAGTGGAAAAGAGAGCTGGTGCAAGTAAGCAATTGTTTTCTGCAGCTGTAGGAGGAAACACAAAGAAGAGGTTTGTCCACCCCTTCATCTCTCCTTGCAAACGTACAACAGCTAAGCGATGGGTGCTCTTTGTTTTTGCGGTCTCTATTGTTTTAATAAGCTCTTTGAGCACACTTGGTTTTATTTTAATATTCTCTTTGTTTCTGGTTGTTCAATTCAAGTGGGCTACGTTTCCACGAAAGGTTAAGTATTGGAATAAAAGATTTTGTTTTGGTTATTGCTATGGGTTCATCATCTGGAAAAAAATCTTTAGTTATTGGTTTATATTCTTTTTTACAGTTTTATGTTGGTCTTTGGCCAAGGGTTGGGGTACGGGTGAAAAGTCTGGAATTATGTGGTTGATTTGGTTCTCATCGACGCTTGGGATCGACTTTATTGGTCTCTTCTCATTGGGGCATACTCTTGGCTTGGTCTCATTAAACCAAGTGCAGAGAATATATGGAGCCAGGAAGGTCATCAGGTTTGTTTCTTTGGTGATGCTGTACGATGAGAGAGTTTGCGTAAGAGCTATGGTATTTCATTATTTGAGTTTATCTCGAGTCCCCTTATCAGAGGAGAGATCAATGTATGCTATGTTAGTGATTTTTTTGGATAGAGGAAATAGTTTAAGAGATGGGGTACAAGTGAGAGCTAACCACAAATTTGGGTTTCGAGATAGTACGTATAATGGTTTGATAAGCATTTCGAATGTACGTATTATGATGATTGGAAAAAGGAATAATGGTTTTCAATGGTGTAATGGTGTTCCTCATGGGATTGATCGTACCTCTCACAAGACTGATTGTGATTTTACTGGTTTTAGGAACCTTGAGATTCTAAGATTGCTGGGTTTCATCAAACCCCAATCTTCCGGCTCGGTAGAGCAATACAAGCAGGTTTATATATGAAAATATTAAGTTGGAATTGCAGAGGTCTTGGAAGTCATTGGACAATAAGTTATCTTAGGGAAACGTGGCATAAACATAAACCAGACTTTTTGTTTTTATCAGAAACAAAACAAGAGTTTGGATTCGTACAAGGGTTTCAATCACATTTTGGTTATGATAGTCTTGTTACGGTAGATCCAATTGGGAGAAGTGGCGGTTTAGCCCTTTTTTATAATAATGAATACCAAGTTAAAATATTATATTCTAGCAATAGAATGATAGATGTCGAGGCGGTGGTCAAAGGGAAACAAGTATTCCTTACTTTTGTATATGGAGAGCCGGATCAAAGTTTAAGAGAACATGTATGGGAAAGGTTAACCCGATATGGTTTAGCTCGATCGGAGCCCTGGTTTATTATAGGAGATCTAAACGAAATTACCGGGAATCACGAAAAAGATGGGGGATCTCTAAGATGTGCGACGTCCTTTATTCCTTTCAACAATATGATAAGGAATAGTGGACTATTAGAATTTCCGGCTCGTGGAAATAAAATGTCATGGCAGGGACGAAGAGGTAAAGGAAAAGGAGCTGTAACGGTTAGATGTCGACTGGATAGAGCTTTGGCTAATGAGGAATGGCATACACTCTTTCCATTTTCTTATACAGAATACTTGAGGATGGTGGGATCGGATCATCGACCGGTGATTGCTTTTCTGGAAGATAAATTATTAAGGAAAAGAAGAGGTCAATTCAGGTTTGATAAGCGGTGGATAGGTCAGGAGGGGCTTATGGAATCAATTGTGTCAGGTTGGACAGAAAATCAGGAGGGCCAACCAGGGGATTTTATTACTAAAATTAATAATTGTCGACATGAAATATCTTCATGGCGGAAAGACAATCAACCTTATGGAAAGGAAAAAATTCAGAATCTCCAACAAGCTTTGGAAGATGTACAAACAGATAATAATAGATCCCAAGAGGATATTATTGAGATTTCCAGGAAATTACAGGAGGCCTACAAGGATGAGGAGGAGTATTGGCATCAGAAGAGTCGAAATATGTGGTACTCATCCGGGGATTTGAACACTAAGTTTTATCATGCTCTGACAAAGCAACGGCGGATCCGAAACAAAATAGTGGGCCTCCATGATGATGCGGGTAATTGGATCACAGATGATAACGGAGTTGAGAAGGTGGCTGTAGATTATTTTGATGGTTTATTTAATTCCACTAATCCTACGGAGTTTGATAGTTTCCTGGAGGAGATAGGACCATCAATTTCTCCTCAGATGAATCAAAGGCTATTGCGGTTAGCAACAGAGGAAGAAGTGAGACAAGCTTTATTTATGATGCATCCGGAGAAAGCGCCAGGTCCGGATGGAATGACAGCTCTTTTTTTTCAGCATTCCTGGCATGTTATTAAAAAGGATGTGGTCGAACTGGTGAATAATTTTTTGGTATCAGGTGATTTGGATCCAAGGCTAAACATAACTAATATTTGTATGATACCAAAAGTAGAGAGACCGACAAGGATGACGGAACTGAGGCCAATAAGTCTTTGTAATGTGGGCTATAAAATAATTTCAAAGGTTTTATGTCAAAGGCTGAAAAGTTGTCTTCCCAGACTAATTTCAGAGACACAATCGGCTTTTGTGGCAGGAAGGTTAATTTCGGATAACATTCTTATCGCGCAGGAAATGTTTCATGGTTTGAGAGCAAACAAGTCCTGTCAAAATAAGTTCATGGCAATCAAAACAGATATGAGTAAGGCATATGATCGGATAGAGTGGAATTTTATTGAGGCTCTCCTTCAAAAAATGGGTTTTGATCCTCATTGGATTAAATTAATGCGAGAGTGTGTCTCTTCGGTTCAATATAGGGTGCTTCTCAATGGACAGCCACGAGGTCTAATTATTCCCCAGCGGGGATTACGTCAAGGCGATCCTTTATCCCCTTATTTATTTATCATGTGTACGGAGGCGTTAATTTCAAATATTAAAAAGGCGGAGCGGATGAAACAATTAACCGGTATGAAAGTGGCAAGAGCTTGCCCTGCAATCTCTCATTTGTTATTCGCAGATGATAGTTTGTTCTTTTGTAAGGCAAACAAGGAAGAGTGTCAAACTATACTCAGGATTCTAAAGGAATATGAGACTGTCTCTGGACAACAGATTAATTTCCAGAAATCCTCAATTCAATTTGGACATAAGATTGATGAAGATAGTCGTCAAGAATTAAGGGATATTTTGGGAATTCAGAATTTAGGTGGAATGGGATCTTATTTAGGCCTGCCCGAAAGTCTAGGAGGTTCTAAGGTACAAGTGTTTGGCTTCGTACAAGAACGGCTGAATAGTAGGGTTAATGGATGGACCTTTCGATTTTTTACCAAGGGTGGAAAGGAGGTGATTATTAAATCAGTGATTACGGCTTTGCCAAACCATGTGATGTCTGTGTACCGGTTGCCGAAAGTTACAGTGAAGAAGCTCACAGGTGCAGTTGCCCAATTTTGGTGGAGTCCAGGAGGCAGTACAAGAGGTATGCATTGGAAATCATGGGATAAAGTGTGTGCCCATAAAGACAGTGGTGGGTTGGGTTTTAAGGATTTGACTGATTTTAATACGGCAATGCTTGGGAAGCAGTTGTGGCGGCTGATCGAGAAGCCAAATTCTCTTTTTTCTCGAGTTTTCAAGGGACGGTATTACAGGAATTCTTCACCCCTGGAACCGATTCGCTCATATTCCCCGTCATATGGCTGGAGGAGTATTATTTCTGCTAGATCTCTGGTTTGTAAAGGACTAATTAAAAGGGTTGGAACAGGGTCATCTATTTCAGTATGGAATGATCCTTGGCTCCCATCCACTCGCCCGAGACCAGCTAACAAAAACCTTCATAATAATTACCCGGACCTCACAGTGGATTCTCTCATTAATCCGGAATCCCGCACATGGAATGTACAGGCAATTAGAAACTTGGTGGATCCACAAGATGCAAAAATAATTGAGAGTATACCGTTGAGTAGAAATCAGTTGACAGATAGGAATGGATGGCATTTCACCAAGAATGGAAAATATACGGTACAATCAGGGTATCAGGTAGAAAGGATTTATCCTGACAAGGAGAGACCACCTGATTTTTATGGTCCTAATGTGGATATCCTCAAAGCATTTTGTTGGAAGGTGAGGTGCCCTCCGAAGCTAAAGCACTTTTTATGGCAGTTGTTGTCTGGCTGTATAGCGGTAACGAAAAATCTAAAAGCACGAGGGATACAAGGAGACACCTGCTGTGCCAGGTGCGGAGATCCGGAGGAATCAATAAACCATGTGTTTTTTGAATGTCCTCCAGCACGTCAAGTGTGGGCATTATCCAAGATTCCATCAAATCCAAACATCTTCCCAATTGGCTCTCTTTTTGCTAATATGGACCATCTATTTTGGAGAATTAATCCAAGAATGGAGAATCATCAGTTTGCATGGATATTATGGTATATTTGGAAGGGACGGAACAACAAAGTGTTCAGTAACCTTGACACTGATCCAAGAGACACGCTGCGACTGGCAGAAGTTGAATCAACACTGTGGGCTGAGGCACAGGTTATTAATAATCATAGGTTGGTACAAGAAGTACAGGTAAGGCCCGATTTAGGGACCCTAGGAAGATGGTGCTTCACAGACGGTTCTTGGAAAGATAAAGATCTATTTTCAGGACAAGGATGGCTTAGTACGCTACCAGGGTTTGATAGCTTATTGGGGGCACGAAATGTAAGGGCATCCCTCTCACCTCTTCATTCGGAGATGGAGGCATTAATTTGGGCAATGGAATGTATGCGAAATTTAAGGCAGTTTCAGGTTACGTTTGCAACGGATTGTTCTCAACTGGTGAAGATGGTTTCGGAACCAGAGGAATGGCCAGCATTTGAAAGCTACCTGGAAGATATCAAGCTTCTGCGACAAAGTTTTGTCAGCTCAGAAATCGTTCATGTTCCTAGGACGGAGAACAAAAGGGCGGATAGCTTGGCACGTAGTGCTCGGCAACAATCGTCTTTCGTCGTGCACATGGATGCAGATTTACCACCTTGGTTTACAGAGTCTACATGAGTCTGTAAATGTTTGCTGTCAAAAAAAAAAAAAAAAAAAAAAAAACAAATATACAGTTGTATGGGTCGAACCGTACGTTGGATGGGGCACAAACTAGACTTTTAGGCTAAAATAGCTATACAGTAAAATTATGTGTATTTAACAAAATATTTATATTTATAATTTTATATTTTAGCACGTGCCACTCCCTTCACATATGTGGATCCGCCCTTGGTGTCAAGACGTCACTAAGGACATACTTTAGGCAATGCATGCGTTTATGGTATTATCGGATAAAAAGAAATGACACAATCCACACACAATTGTAAAGGATATAGTAATGCATCAAAAAATAACCAAATCATGCTACACATTATAGGTGCCCAATAAAATCTTAAATATCGATCGATCTTAAAACCTAACACAATTGGAAGGATAAGAAAGTAGACATCATTGTAACTAATTTTGAGGTGTATCATCATCGTCTTCCATGCAATGAGAAAATATTACTAACCATAATAAAATCAAAGTTCCAGACTAAACAATGACATCAATGATGAAAGAGAAAGAAGAGAAATAATGTAAAAAGAGAAGTCATACTGTCGACCTTATGATATGGCACAGCCCGTCGATCTTTTAGTCTAACACACAAAAGATCATGCGAATAAATCAAACTATTTACATTTAGGAAATGAACGTTTGGAATGGTGTATAAAAAAGTTCTTGACACAGTGATAACTGAAGTGGTGAAGAGGCTGACGGATGTGATAATATTAGACAAAATTATCAGGGATAAGATTGAGTTGGTTAGTGCTATGGACTGTGAGTTAGAACTTGGTGTAGCTAAGAGGTTACTATTCAGCAGATGAAAAGCTTATTGTCTATGACTTCATGCTCTCTCACATGATGAGTTTTTATCATAAACATATGACTATATTTGATAAATAGATGTTTATGTTTATATATAGCTTCATCCAGGTGCTGGCAGATTCAATATGCATAGCAAAATAGCTCAAAATAGTTAAGGTTTAGTGTTTAATCTCTTTGATCTTGATTCTTTCGAAATACATGAGCATGAATGAACCCCATTAAATTAGGATGTGACCCACACAAGAACTCTCTAATATGTATGGGTTCGAATCAGAATCCAAATATGTAAATCGGTTTAACAAGTCACATTTACAAAATTTTGATAATTATAGAAATTGTGTAATTTTATCATAATTTATTATAGTATGTAATATGTAGAAAATCTAACCTTACATCTACAATAATCAATTATATTGTCTAAACACACTTTTTATCTATATATACATATACATATTGAATATAGTCAAATATACCTAGCTATCTATATAAACAATACAAATTGGTTAAGCATTAAAAGCTATCTATATAAACAATACAAATTGGTTAAACATTAAAACATATCCACAGTCAATTTTTAAAAATTACTCATGTATACAATTAAAATGGTCACAACATACCTTTTCCACATATGATGTCGATGCTGATGATGTGTCCACAAGATCCAACAAGATTTTGTGTCAACAGACAATATACATCTCACTTAATTTATACTTCAATTTTTTTTCACCTTCACATCATTGTATGTTACTATTTTAATTCTACAACTAGATTTTGACCTGCGTTTTGAAAACATAAATTTCCTTTTGAAAATAAATAATTTTATGTACGGATTTCTATATAAAATAGTATATAGTTCTAGGCACATTTATCCGGAACCGAGGAACCAAACAATAATAAACCAAAAAAAAATCAAAACTATCCCAGGTTTCATTGATAACCGAGCGGATCCTATCATCTCTGGAACAAAAATAAAGAACCGAACTGAGTAGGTACCTAAATGTTTAAAATACAAATTATATACCTAAAAATATTAATTTAATTTAATTTCTAAATAACCAAATATCTTAAAAATACTATTTATAAATCAAATTATCCAAAAAAAGAATTACCATGATATTTTTTATTCAAAATATTAAAAATTATCTGATATTTTATCCTAACAACCAAAATTACCCGATATTAAAACTGAAAACTCGATTTATCCGATGTTTATTCCTATAAATCTGAAATTACCCAAAAACCCATATTTGAACTCGGAAAATTGGACCCCATTTTTTGGATATTTGTTGGTTACCAAATTTGCTCCGAAGCCAAAGCCAAAATAACCCCCATAAAACACCAAAAATAATCCCATTTGAACAGTTCCTAAATTTCTAGAACCAAAACACAAGAAACTGAAATAACTGAACCAAAATCTAATCAAATATTTAGGACTAATAGTGCATTTACATTTAAATGATGCGAGAAAAATCTAATTTTACAAATTATGTAAATCCTTTTAGTGGGGTAAATATGTGTTTTATAGAAAATTAAGATATAAGCGTTGTTTTCATATCGGATCTGCAACCGTGGTTGAACTTCTAAACTCTGTGATCGTATATAATTCAGTCTTAATTTAATAAAAAAATTATTACTTAAAATTTGATAAAACCTAAAAACCCGCCACTAAACCTTGAACAAAGTTCATTAATTAAAAATGCATTGTATTTATGTTATGCATTTTAATTTATAGGTTTGTAATTATTTTTAAGATTATATTTGTGAGTTTTGGAATTAATATTATTATTAAATAGAGATAATTGAATTAACTATAAATGTTAAATATAATTTTTACATAAAATTAATAATTTATTTGTCTATGAAAAAATAATTTGAAATCAACTTACATATATAATTATGATTTAATTTATATCTTTAAAAAATCAATACTATTACAATTTTAATGTAGATAATTTTTCTTTTATTCAAAAGCATATGATGGATTTATCTTTATTAAGAAAATCAAATTTATGATTGTTGGAATGGGTTTTTTGAAAGGGTTATGGATGCAACGAATTAAACTAATGGTTAGATATAATTTTAAGCGCAAAACCACTAGACTAAAATACCATTAATGAAATAAAAATTGCTTTAGAGAAAATAAGAATATTTTTTAAAATTTGACTTTTTCAGTAAAGGGAAAAAAATACAGGAATGATCACGTTTGTTTTAATAGTATAGATTTCAATACGAGTTTATGGAGATCAAGTCTAATTTGATTAGATGTCTGAATCAAATGCTAGGCTTCTCTATTAAGTTTTTTTTTTCATTTCACACATTTATATTTGTCTTCCCATTTTTCCACATATAACATTTTTGTGCTCTCATTTTGTACAGATTTTTTTAATGTTTTTAATGGATATCATTGATTGTTATTTTTCTTTATGTATAAATCAGCATTAATAATTTGTTTGTGGCAACTCATGTTCAAAAATACGCCTCTACAGCTGCTTAGTCGCTGAAAAGCATGTAGCGGCCAGCGGTCATCATGAAGAAATCTCCCATGTTATGTTATAGATCTCCCATGTTTATTAAAATCCACAAAATTATGAGGAAGCACCGAAATTGTATAAAAAAATGGAATAGTTGCTGTAAAATATGCAGGTCTTTGGTTGAACAAAGACATGTTGGTCTTTTTCTACATCATTAACCCAAAACTAAAAAAATTGCCTAAATAAACTTTGGTTTCTTCTGCGTGAGCATAGTAAATAACTAAATACTTGATTTTGACCCGTGCGTCCCGCACGGGTTCTGAATTTTGTTTATAATATTGAGCATATGTAACGACCTTTGTAGACTGAAAGTTTAAATAGTATACTTATTTAGGTTAGTCTTGCTTCATTTGTTTGACAACTTAATGTTTCATTTGTTTGATCTTATTTCAGGAATCAGATAAACTATCAACGTTATAAATATAAAATAACAATTTAATTCATATTCGTCTAACCAAAACATGAAAGACAATTATAAGCTGTGACAATAAGAAACACATAAATGTGATAAGCAAATAAATAAGAAGATAGAAAATATGTTTATTTTAAGATAAGTAGTTTATTTTAATAACCAACCAAGATCAAAAGAAAACTGGTTTGAAAAACCAGAAAATATGTTTCGAAAGACATGACCATAATATGTTAAGAAAGCAAAGACGTTAATCAAACATCTGTGGCTCATTCAACTTGTACCAATCGATGTAAGGAAGCTCAACATCAGTCGCCTTGGCCTCTGCGCGCACAAGTTCGAACTCTAACTGCTTCTCTTTCTCTTTGCTAAATGGGTTCTTCTTGAAAAGTTCATACATGAGTTCCAGCTTACCTTGTATGCGCGAGACTTCACGCTCTTCAACATGTTTCTTGGCGATCGCATCATTTAGTTGCTTGTAAATAAAGAGCTTGGCTCGGTAATGCTCAGTGGTCGCCTCCACTCCCTTGTTGAATGCCTCTTCTAGAGAAGAACCATAATCTTCAACCATGGGAGCCTTGAGTTTAAGGTCTTTGTTGAATGCCATACTGAGATTTTGATCTGGATGTTAATATAAACAGTGTTGGTTAGAATCAACGAAATTATCTAAGTGAAACTAATTTGTTCAATCAATAATAAGCATCTGCTTACATAAGATCTCCTAAATTCTCAAAAAGTAAAATAGTTGACTAAATTGAATCAAAATTATTAAAAACCTAGCTAGATTAATATGCGTTATAGAACAAAAAGACTCACGACGGCTAGAAAACCTAAAACATGTTTATTCCATAGACAAAATATATATAAAACAGATAGATCAAAATTATTAGAACCCTAGCAAGATCAATATCGGTTATAGAACAAAAAAACTCACGACGGCTACAAAACCTAATTGATTCCATTAACAAAATTTACATAAAACAGATAGATCTAAACAAAGAAAAATTACATCAAACGGATAGATCTAAACAAAATTTACATAAAACGGATATAAAGAAAAAGGATAGATCTACTTACTTACCTAATATTGGGACAGACTAAATTGGAGAAGAAGAGAGATGATAGTAAGAGATGAAATCGATTAAGTGTACAGTTTATATAGAAGAGGATATGATCGAAGAGTCATATCTTTTCACATTCCTAATAATCTTTTCAAATTACTAATCGAAATTAATATATTAAAAATCCAATAACTGAATTACAGTTTCGTTAATAGCAAGTGATCCTAATCACATATTTTATTTGCAATTTTTATACATTTAGGATCCTCATATCTAAGTAAATAATTAATGTAACATTTAATAATTGTGAGATATAGAGAATATATTAAGATATATAAATGTTTGCTTATTTCTTCCGAGTTAAAGGTTTGTTTTTTATATTCTATTAAAAATTAGGAGTATTTAAATTCGTTGCATCTTGATTGTTTTTATTTAAAACTTAGGAGTTTTTACAATCAGTTACCAAAAGTTTATGAAAAATATCAATTTAGGTTATGAAGATCTTCTTGGGATATTCTTTTATTGTCTATCTTAATTGTTAGATCTAGTTAAAGTAATTATAATAAATATGTTAATTACGTAGTCAATAAAAAATTTAGTTGGGCCTCGTAGTTATAGATTTCAAATAAACACATTAGGGTTTCTGTTACAATTTTTTTTTCGGGAACAAAACAGATTTTTTCTGATCAACTAAAGAAAACTTCTTTCTTCTGACAGTCATTAGGCACCTTCGACCAAAGAGGAGCTATAGGATCTGTTTTACTTAGATCGTTATTGACAACCGCATCATAAAAAGGTTTGACACACTAAAATTATTTTCAACCGATATATATATATATATTGTATGTTTACAAATTGATATTCTTATAGTTTTTGATCTAAGGAACATATATTATACTTGCTAATTATAATTTTTATGTTTGATCTGTATAAATTTGGAATGTGTTTTTTGGTTTGGCAGGTCAAAAACGTTTTGGAGAATCAAGACCACTATACATATCACAAAATTAGACATCGCAAATCCTAACTAAATATGATACTAACCAATAGATCAATAGTCAGCAACAAAATATAATTGAATATATTTAATATATGACCCCTAAAATTTTATAGAATTCTAAAAAAAATTGGGGACTAATCCCCACATAATCTCCAGCTAATTGATTCCGTGCTAAGCCATATCTATTTGTACGCGTACAACTAGGACATTTCCATACATAGATGACAACGTATGAATCAATATGGTATAGCATTTTCCGGACTAAAAGAATAAATGATATATAAATTCGATAACTACCGATCCAGAACATCCTTAATCCTTGTTTTCTTGTCAACTTTAACTATTGTAACATCAGCAAATCTGAGGTTATATCTACAAATTGTGCACCTTTCCCTTTTCTATCACTTTCCACAATGCAGATTTGGCTTCTTCTAAGGTCTCTACACCAAGACTTTCCTCAAAAGCTAACCTTTGTACGTTAAACTGCACAAGTGTAACAAATTGAATACACATATGCAAAAACTGGGAAACCCTCACAGTTGCAGAACATTATAGAAAAGTTATATATAATGAGATTACCTTAGCACCTTGCCGAACTCTTATATCGATCCCTTTGCTGTCTACAGAAATGATAGCAGCATCGTCTACCTCAAATTCAGTAGACAATAATTTTCTAAGTGGCTTTGAGAAAATGGCATTTAGTTCCTACCATTATGATAAACCAAAACTCCACTTAATTTGAGTCACTAAGTAAGATCAATCACTATAGCTAGGGCTAAAACTCACCTTTAGATTTTTCTCGCCTCCATCCACAGCTATCTTATCTGGTTGAAGTGCCTCGTACTCATTGACATTGATCCACGCGACAGTGCCAAAACCTCCAATAAAATATATATCACTGAGAAAACAAATTAGTCAAGATTGTTATTAATTATGTTTTGATATATACGTGGCTAAATATGAATAATAAGAAGATAGAAACCTTATATTCTGCATTCTAAAATAGTGAAAGTTTCCCCATTGTTGGGAGGGTCCTTGGTGATGCTTAGACATATACTGTTTATGAGCCCATTCCTGCAAATCAAGAACAAGAGAGACTTATGACACGAGTAGTACCATTTCATGTATTACTCAGCCCAAGAGGTTACACAGAAACACTGACTTGCTCATTTTCTGGCAATGGATAAACATCGCCGAATAATGTAGCTCTTGCATTGGATAAGCAACTCCATCCGGGTATCTACAAAACCAAATCCACCTTCAGAGAACATAGAAAATGAAGGGTACCAATCTGTTCATATAGTATTAGAGATAACTTAGAGAGCAAGCCAGCCTAAATAGAAGAACTTGAAGAGCAAGCAAAAGTAGCCAATGGTGCATCTAGGTCAAGCAAGATGGATACCTGAACAACGAGGGTGCATCTAGGTTCAGCTAAGATATTGCGAGTGTGGATAGCCAAGGGTGAAAATGAAAAGATCGGGTCTAGAAACAAAAGTGGAAGAGCCACCGTCAAAACAAACACAAACCATACAGAGAGAGGAGAGGAGAGAGAGAGAGCGAGAGAGAGAGAGAGAGAGAGACTAGAGAGAGAGAGAGAGAGAGAGAGAGAGAGCTATGAGAGAGAGAGAGAAGACGCGACTGTCTATAGGATTAGAGAGTCTAGACTGCTCTCTTCCGATCTCTATCTCTTCTCTCTCCTCTCTATCTCTCTCTCGCTATCTCTCTCTCTCTATCTCTCCTCTGCCTCTCTCTCTCTCTCGCTCTCTCTCTCCTCCCTCTCTTCCTTCTCGCTCCTCGATCTCTCTATCTCTCTCTCTCTCTTCTCTCTCCTCTCTCTCTCTCTCTCTCTCTCTCTCTCTCTCTCTCCTCTCTCTCTCCTCGCTCTCTCTCTGTCTCTCTCTCTCTCTCTCTCCTCTCTCTCTCTCTCGCTCTCTCTCTCCCTCTCTCTCTCATCTCTCTCTCTCTCTCTCTCTCTCTCTCTCTCTCTCTCTCTCTCTTCTCTCTCTCTCTCTCTCTCTCTCTCTCTCTCTGCTCTCTCTCTCTTCTTCTCTCTACTCTCTCTCTCTCTCTCTTCTCTCTCTCTCTCTCTCTCCTCTCTCTCTCTCTCTCTCGCTCCTCTCTCTCTCTGCTCTCTCTCTCTCGTCTCTTCTCTCTCTCCTCTCTCTCTCTCGTTCTCCTCTCTCTGCTCTCTTCTCTCTCTCTCTCTCTCTCTCTCTCGCTCTCTCTCCTCTCTCTTCTGATCTTCTCTCTCTCTCTCTCCTTACGTCCCATAGGATCAGGTGCAAAATCTACCAAAGATCCAAAGGGGTAGCCTTCTCTGCGATGGTGCATTTTAGACATCACTGTGCATAGATGAGCAAACCTGGCCTTAAAATCATAAACACCAGAATAGATACAAGAAACTTTAACATCTTTACACATCAACCGTAAGAAGAAGTGTTGAAATGATGTCATAAACATTTTACCTGCTCCATCAAGTTCCTAACAGCTAGAGCTGGTGGAGGTAAACCATGAGCAGAGGTTGCGTTCTGAACACCACCGGAGATAGGGGTTCTAAAGAGCCCTGCTCGATTTCCTCCACCCTGAGGAGGAAGTGCAAGAGATGTCTCCACATCGATTATCTTATGACTATCCTTTTCACCACTTTGACTACTTTCAACCTTTTCCTACATTAAAAAAAAACACATCAAGAAGCAATTTCAGAGCAAAAAAATACACAAAACAAGCATATGCCAAAAGAATCAATACTTCACAAAGCTTCCTGCATAACGTGACAAAACTAGAGGAGAGGAGTAAAGACACCTGAGACAAAGAGAAAATATCCGCTGGTAAAAGACTAAACCCACTGTTTTCTGCCAAGTTATCATCTCTTTCACATGGCGTCTCCTCGTTGTGAAACAGAGCATGAAGACGAAGAATCCCATTATTCGATCCATTAAGTCTCAGTTTGGTGATTCGCTTGGAATGTGAATTGCAGAGCCAACAAGAAGACAAAGATAGAGCAGGTGGACTCAGGTTGAAGACAGCCTTTGGTTTTGGTAAATTGGAAACATATAGTGAAGTGAAGACAGTAGCTTCCATGGTTTAGAGAACACGATCTCTTAAAGAATCCAAACACTTGTTGAAATCTTCAAACTCTTTGTTTCGTCTCCAGAGACTTTCAGCAAACACTGGCATAAGATGAAAACAGTAGACACAGTTGAGAGTTAAGCGGATGTACTACAGTTGTGCGAGTGCATTATGTGTTCTCTGGAGAGGCTAACATGATCAGAAGTCAGCAAAAAATATGGAGATGAATGATTACAGACTAAACAAATTACCTTTTGTTTACGAATCGGTGGCGATGGAGAGACAGACCCCTTGGTCGGCAAGGAGAAGCTTTCTGTGTTCTTTTGTGGTATGTTCTTCGAAGGGTAATATCTTCAGACCCTTTCTAAACATAAATGCAAAGAAAAACGTCGAACATTTTTAGTCAACGTCTATTGGATATGAACAAAACTACACGTGAAGCCCCAAAAAGACTTGTGGTGGTGAATGTGTCTATATATACAGCGGATAAGGTTTGGTGACAATTTTCTTTGTTTGACACCACAAAGCTTCATCTGAGACAAAGAATAGTTTTGATATTAAAGGCTTCATCTTATCGCAGTTTGTAAACCAACAGGTATCAGATGCGTCCGTGGTAAAGGCATGGATTAGAAAGGGACTAGAGTTGGTCTCAAGGAAATCAGACCAAGCTCAGTCTGATCAAAGCCTTCCATGCTTTCATCCTTTGTGGTCAAAGTTGGTTGCTCTTGTTTGCAAAGTGTTTAAAATTCTTACAAAAAAGTAAGTTACGATACAAGAATTAACCTGAAATGAAGGAGGAAAAGTTCATAGACCAAGCTCACTTTGACCAAAGCCTTCTTCATTCTTTGCATCTTCTTGTCTTTAGCACCTGCGTTAACCTGAACTGAAGGAGGAAAGGTTCATAGTGCAAGGTCGTTTAAATGATCGAAAATGGGTTTTTGATTAAAAAAAAAAAAAAAACTTACATCCTTCAAGCCTAAATATCCAGATTCCATACAAGAATTATTCTCAAATGCTTGAAATATATTCCATCCCCACTCTTGATATGTCTTGTTTCCAGTTAGCCGCCAGAGGTAAAACAGCGATTCAACAGTTTCTGGTCTTAAGACATTCCAAGATGTTCCAACACTCATTGTCCAAAGGCGCTCTCAGGGACTTATCCAAAGGCGCTCCTCAAACAGCTCAAAATCATCCGTTAAATAAGAATGAGGTATGCACGATGGCAAATCTTGAGGCTGATCAAAATGATGGTATCAGTGGGGTCAGTAACACAAGCAACTCACAGTGAGAACACTTTGGCTCTTGCCATTACACGCAAGAGAAAGATCTCAGAAGGATCCTATCATCTCTCAGGTGCTATAATATAGCTTTTATCATTTCCTTTGAAAAAAAAAAAGAATCTGAGTCGATTTGATCAGAAAAAATTTAAGCTGTAGGACTACTTTTAACTTTTCAATAACACTGAGAATCACTTCTCACCTGAGGCACACTTTTACAACACACTTTTACAGTGTTCATTGTCTACTCTGCCCTCTAACTAAATGCTAACCTATTTTTCATAACTAAACACGTGACTAAATCTAATTCTCTCTCTTTTTCTCAATCTATCTCTCTACCTAAAGCACACCGTTTATTGAACCCCAAAACTAATTCCCATTGAAGATGATGAAAAACAAGAAACACAAATCTGCCGGAATTAGTTGTAAAGCGGGTTCCTCTAAATCAATTATGCCATGTTGTTGTTCTCTCTTATGTCTTAAGGACCTGGTTGAGCTTATTTTCTCATTTGGAACATTGATAGATTCCGACGAGAAAACCGGCAGGAGAAGAAAATGGAGTGAGCGGAGATGAAACGAGCCAACTTTTCCCATGCCCCTATATATCATGGAGCAATCTCCTATGGGTATCTCAAATCCCCTATGCTCTATGGCTTTAATGAAATTTGAAAATTCGATTTATCCCTTTTCATTCTCGAAATTATTTTTTTAATAAAAATTTTCAAATTTCAAAATTCAAAATTTCAAATTTCCAAAATTTTGAAATTTTGAAATTTCAAATTTTCACATTTCGGATACCACGTTATACCGTATAGTTTTACTTAGTTGTACTGAGTTATACTTTGTTCTACTGGGTAATACTGATGTTTAGTTATACTGGATATACGAGTTATACTCAGTATTACTGGAGTGTAATTATACCGAGTTATACTAGTTATACCGAATTATACTAGTTGTACTAGGCTTTCTAGTAATACTAGTTATAGTAGTTATATTAGTTATCCTAAGTATTCATGAGTATTACTTAGTTATATTAAGTGTAGTTATACCAAGTTCTACTGAGTTATACTACGTAATACTAATTATACTACATAATACTAAGTACCACTGAGTTAGTTGTAACAAGTCCAACTGAGTTAGTAACACCGAGTTATATTGAATTCAGATCTGAATATAAAATAAATCAATACACAAAAAATACGTAAGAAAAATAAGAACCCTAAATCATAGAAAACCTAGAATTTTCTGCAAAACTCTTAATCAAAAATCATCCAGAACAAAAGAAAACCTAAATCGAAGCAAACACCCAAAATCCCTCATCAAATTAGGCAGAGTCGTTGTTATTCTGAACAGATCTGAATCGCAAAAAGAAAAATCAATGTGGCTGCCATTTTCATCACTCTCAACGGTTGCTTCTGCCATTTTCATCACTTGCGGAGTTGCTGATGACGGTTTACATTAGCGGTGGAGCTTCCATCGCCGGCGACAAATCTTAGGGAACAAAAAGAGAGAGAAATAGAGAATAGGAAGAGAAAGAGAAGAGATAGAAGAGAGAATCGCATAGAATAAAGAGAGAGAAGAATAAAAAGAAGAGAGTAAGAATAAAATAAATTATTGGCACTTGTTTTTAGTATTAGGCTAAAGGATAAATATGTAAATAACTTAATTTTCGAATTAAAAATAAATCAAAACAATATTAAAAATAGACTGGGTCCTTGGGAAATTGAGTTATGAGATTTGGGGACATTAGAGGATTTCTCTCAGATGAAACGAGGCAGCTCCTCCTCCTCGACCACCGATGAGCCATGGCAGCATCGATAGATTCCCGCGAGAAAACCGTCGGAGAAGACGATAGAGTTGGGGGAGATGACGAGGCAGCTCCTCCTCCTCCTCAATCGCCGGTGAGCCAAATGGATTCCGAGCTCAAAATCGTTGTGGATGTTGTGGAGGCAAAGAAGGAACTCGATCTTGTGCCTTCAAGCCTGCATCTTTCACTTGCTCGACATATGTACTCCCTTGAATGTGAAGCCACAATGACTGAGCAGATCAAGTAAGCTTCTTTTCAAATTTTCTCTGTTTTATGTCTCATGTAAGAAGCTTTATTATTTGATAAATCTCGTGTCTTTGCCTTGATTATTTGATAAAGTTTGTGTCTTTTCTATGTTGATAAAGTTCTTTGTCTTTTCTCTGTTGTATGTCTCATGAAAGATTTGTTCGATTATTTGATAAAGTTCGTGTCTTTGCTTTGATTAATTAAGTTGTTTCTTATGCTGTTATCAGGTTTTTCAAGGACTTTGTTTCCTAGAGACCACGCTGAGATGTTGAAGTAACGGAACTCACAGCTCTGCTTTTGCTTTCTTGGAACCAGATATATGCACCAAGGCTAGATGATCTTGCTACTTTTACCAACCAGAGAATTGGCCAAGCAGGTAATGATCTTGAGCAAGTTTGTTTTATTTCTTTTCTTAAAGTTTTATGGATGGTGTGGTGTTTGCTGATTTTATTTCCTCTAATGACATGGAGTTTACTTTTCATCCTCTTTTCCAGCTGAATCTAATTTTCTAGGGTATTTGGTTAGTTGATTTTGGGTTTGTGTCTGAGTAGTGTCATTGTTCTTTTAACCGTTGCATAATAGATTAGAGAATCAGCAGAAATTTGAGGCTAAGCTTTACGGTATAGAGGTAATAGCTCTGTCATTGTTCTACTTTAGTCTTGGAAACACATCTTTTATCCACAACTCTTTTACGAAATATATGCGTGTCCACAATTTGTCTGTCCACAAAGCTTTTGTCTATGTCCACACATATATCTTCATCTTATCTAAATCTCTTTCATCAATATATTTTATAACATTTTTGGCTCTGGAACATCACTTTAATAGGTGTATCTTCTTCTTTCAATCCTAACCAATTTTTTGTACATATATATACATGTCATTATGTCCACTTAGTTTTAATCCATGTTTCTCTCGTCCACAGCCGGTCCATCCACAATGCATTTGTACACAGCTTATTCGTTCAAATAGCATAGCGACCACAACATATTGTCTTCAAATTTTGTCCACATAACACTTTAAATTTTGTAAAAATTTAAATATTAAAATAAATATATACATGTGGATCTCAAAACATAAAAAAAAAATTTATAGTTTATTATATGAACCAATTCCGTTTCACAAACCAATCTCGTTTCTCTCAAGGATTTTTTTGACAAACCATCCTATAGGACCCACAAGAAAGTGTGTCACAAGTGAGATGTGTCTCTAGATATAAAATAAAGACATAATGTGTCTAGATATATAATCAAACTCCAATCAGTGACAATGTATTAAGGGTGATACTGCTCTGCGATGTTTCTTTTTTTTTTGTTGTAAGATTCAAAATGCTTCTTTGTAAACTGTTGTTGTAATTTTGCAGTCTCTGTTATAAGAGCAACCTCATCCCTGAAATCTTAATTTAGGGTTTTAAGTTTTTTTTGTCTGTTTAAAAAAAAAAACAAACCAATCGCGGACCGCCACGTGTTAGTGGGTCCGCACACAACACAAAAGACACCTCTTAAAAAAATATGGGTTCCACCTGGACTCCACCTCTTCGGAACTCTCATAAGAGTTGTCGATATTTGATGCTCTAAAACGACTAACTTTAATTTAAGATCTAACCAAAAAAAAGTGTGATTCTCCTTTATAGCCAGGAAAATGCACTGCGAAATGTCAGAAATGATCTATCTTATCAAGAAAATCCACTCATGTTTAATTTTCTAAAATAGTATTTGACTTGTTCAAATTTTAATAGCAGTTAGAATCTTTAGACGTATAGTATAATATAACATTTCAGTTTTCTAACTACAATCCCTCTTTACTTTTTGTTCATCTGTGAGCTTTTTTATCTTTGAGAATAGGTCAAAAGTAAATAGAGAAAGAATATTCTTATACTTCTTTAGTATATGATTTTTTAATTAAAAGAACACTAATAATTATAGAAAAACAAAAAGAATTGTTAAAACTAAATTAAAAGATAACTCAATTACCGACTCCCACTTCTCTGGGGGAAAAGAAAAACATACTTTTGCATGCGGTCAAGACTCTGAAATGCAATCATCGCATCGTATGTTCTATCGGATTCTTCATTCTCCGGTGAAGAGTCACGTCGGAGTAACGAGTATCGGCGGCTTACTTCACATGTTGTTGCAACTCGACGATGGAGCTGTAGAAACCTATCGGAGATTTAGCTCTCTCATCCGTTCCAGTCCACCACAGTTAAGAGGTGTAGGTGTACGATGCTCTGTTTCGCTCCATAGAGACACATCCTTTATTAATTCCTTCTACTCTCACCGGTGTATGTCTTGTTCTTCTTTTTGGCTTAAAGTTTCCATTTTTATTTGTTTACTGAGTGAGTGAGTGAGTGAGTGAGTGATGATACTTGATGTTCGGTATTACAGATTTGTTCACTCGGGCTAAACAAGTGAAGAGAATTGAAATCAATGATCAACATAGGTAATGCTTTTTTTTTTTACTCTTTTCTTGTAATGTCACCGTGTCGTCATGCTTATGTAAAACTTGGATTAAGTATTCTTGTTTGGATCAACATAGGGTAATGCTTTGTAATGTGAGTAGTGTCACGTCTGGAATATTTTTTTTTTCAATTCCTGAGTTCTGTTTTCGTGGGCATCTTGCAGTCAAAGAGCTGTCACTACTGCACTATGGTGCAACTTCCTTGTGTTTTCGCTCAAATTTGGTGTTTGGTGGACAAGTTCTAGCCATGTCATTATGGCTGAAGTTGTTCACTCCGTCGCTGATTTTGCTAACCAGGTTTTGTTGTAGTTTTTTTTTTTTTTTTAGCTTGTATGTCCAGTTTAGTGTATTGAGTAATAGGTGCGGAGGAACTGATATACATTTTGATGTTTGTAGGCACTTCTTGCTTATGGGCTCAGTAGCTCAAGGCGTGCACCAGATGCACTTCATCCGTGAGTCTTCATTGATCTCACATATACACTCACTCTATGGTAGTGAAACAGAAGAGATTTCTTTTGTTTGAAAAATTCTTAAGACCAAATTTTGTTTATTTGCTCAGCTATGGCTACTCAAAAGAAAGATTTGTATGGTCTTTGATATCTGCTGTTGGCATCTTTTGCCTTGGGTCTGGTGCTACCATAGTTAATGGAGTACAGAACTTGTGGACTTCTCAGGTAATTTGGCTTGGACATTATCTGCTATTTGATCTTTTGGTTTGTCTTTGTCTTTGCTGGATGTTCATCAATTTTGATAAATCTTTCTCAGCCACCTCCAAATATGGAATATGCTGCTGTGGTAATTGGTGGCTCTTTTTTAATTGAAGGTAAGAGTAACTTTCTATTAATCTAGCTATGCTTCAAGCCTACACTACTGATCTTTTTTATGTCTTAAAAGGTGCTTCACTTCTCGTTGCAATTCAATCTGTTAAAAAAGGAGCTGCACAAGAAGGCATGACCATAAGAGATTATATATGGCGTGGTCATGATCCTACTTCTGTTGCTGTTATGACTGAGGTATTAGTTTACTGTTCTTTGATCAGTTTTTGAACACACTGCTAAATTGTACTATGATCTTTAATTGTCTGTTACTGACACTGATTGTAAATGCACAGGACGGTGCTGCAGTGGCAGGTTTGGCAATAGCTGCGGCGTCTCTGGTTGCTGTTAAGATGACAGGAAATGCTATATATGATCCTATAGGATCTATTGTAGTTGGAAACTTACTTGGAATGGTACTTTTTTCAGCTCTACTTAATTTGTAATATTACATTTTCTAAGACCAAAGAATATGAATTTTACAAGGTGGCTATATTTCTCATTCAACGGAACCGACATGCCTTGATTGGAAGAGCAATGGATGATCAAGACATGCGTAAAATCCTTCATTTTTTAAAGAATGACTCGGTAAAGATTTCTTCTTTTCATAACTCAGAAAGCTTGAATTTAAAGCATTTAGATAAAAATTTATGGTGTGTAGGTGGTAGAAGCTCTATATGATTGCAAAAGTGAAGTGATTGGTCCTGGGTCCTTCAGATTTAAAGCTGAGATAGGTGAGTTTCTTCAACTGAATCAAAGTTTTTGTAGTATAATGGGTTTCTGGAGTGATTCCATCGTGTTAATTAAAGTAGCCAAAGATCGTATGTGTGTTTGCAAAGTGATTTAATAAAACGTTAACTTTGTTTTATTCTTTCTTAACTTCTTGAGATCTTTCTTATGCTTTGATCTCTTTATATAGGAGTTAGCTTTTCCTATTACATAATGATCTAGGAACTTAACATAAACCTAAACCTAAGAAAAAGGAAACTTGTCTTTATCCTTAATCTTTAACATTATTCAACTTTAACATAAAGAATAACTTGGTTACCAAGTAACCTTTGAAGCTTATCCAACATTCTCCCTTCTAAGCTTCAAGCCATCTTTGCTTAAGTCTTGAACTTGAATCAGCTCCCTCATCTCTTTGAACTTGATTCTTGCTAAAACTTTAGTTAAGATGTCTGCTTTCTGCTTTGTTCCGGGTACATATTCCACATCGATCTCGTCTTGCTCCACTCGTTCTCGAATGAAATGAAACCTCTTGTGAATATGCTTGCTCCTTCGGTGAAACACGGGATTCTTGGCTAGTGAGATAGCTGACTTGTTGTCCACTCGAATCAGTGTCTTCTTCAGCTCTTTTCCTGTAATCTCACTTATCAAGTCTTGTATCCAGACTGCCTGTTTTGCTGCTTCCGTTGTCGCCATATACTCTGCTTCGCAAGAGCTTAAAGATACTGTGTCTTGCTTCTGTGAGCACCAAGTTATTGGCGTTTCTCCTAGACAAAACAAGTGTCCTGTCGTGCTTCTTCCATCGTCCGGATCAGTGTTGTGACTACTGTCACTGTATCCCACGAGTTTCATTGATCCACCTTGCTCGTAAGATAACCCGTACCCGACTGTTCCCTTTAAATACCTTAGCACTTGCTTCAGTGCGTTGCCGTGTGACGTTCTTGGTGAGTGCATATATCTACTCAAGATTCCCACTGCGTAACACATGTCTGGTCTTGAATGCATAAGATATCTGAGACAGCCAATTCTTCTTCGATAAAGTGTAGCATCTATCTCTGGTTCGTCGAGGCCTTTTGAGAGTTGCAGACCGAACTCCATCGGTATACATGTTGCGTTGCAGTCGTTCATCGCAGCTTCCTCCAACACTCTCCTTGCGTATGCTTCTTGGTTAATCATGATACACCTAGGACTCTGTTTTACTTCCAACCCGAGATAGTAGGTTAACAGACCCAAATCAGACATCTCAAAGTTCTTCGACATGTTCTTCTTAAACTCTGAAATTTCCTTCGTAGAGTCTCCGGTAACAAACAGGTCGTCAACGTATATAGCCACGATAAGAATCTTTCCTTTATCATCCTTTCGGTAGACAGAATTTTCTTTTGAACACCTCTTGAACCCTAGTTGCTTCAGAGTTCGATCAAGCTTTATGTTCCAAGCTCGTGGAGCTTGTTTCAATCCGTACAAGGCCTTGGAGAGTTTGAAAACCTTATGCTCTTCTCCCTTCTTTTCAAACCCTTCAGGCTGTGACACATAAACTTCTTCGTTTAACTCACCATGTAAGAACGCTGTCTTGACGTCTAGATGGTGAATCTCCCACTTGTTCGCAGCAGCTAACCCAATCAGGAGTCTTATGGTCTCTAATCGAGCCACAGGAGCAAATACTTCGTCAAAGTCGATACCATGTTCTTGTACGTAACCTTTAGCTACGAGTCTCGCTTTAAACTTGTTGATAGAACCATCAGCGTTTCTTTTGATCTTGAAGATCCACTTGAGGCCGATGATCTTTGCTCCAGCTGGCTTGTCTATTAGTGTCCATGTCTTGTTTATGTTGATAGAATGGATCTCGTCTTCACATGCCTTCGTCCATCTTTTATCTCCCTTTGCTTCTTGGAAATTCTTTGGCTCATCGTTGATATCATGAAGCAACAGCTCACATTCTATCTCAGCAAGTAAAACGTAGTCATTAAGGTAACTAGGTTTGCTTGTTTGACGAGTTGAGCGCCTTGCTTCCGGTGTCGAGCTTTGATCAGCTTCTTCTTCTTCGTTGTGTGTTACATCGGGTTCTGCGTGTGTAACACCTGTTTCGTCTTCTTGCTGCTTTGTTTCTGCATCTGTGGTTTCTTCTTGTTGTGTGCTGGCTATAAACGGACCCTTCCCTTCGTTTACAGTCAATCCCCACGTCATACGGAACATGCCAGAGTCGTCTTGACCTTCCTTAGCTGCTCCCTTCCAATTCCAACAAGTCTTCTCGTCGAAGATTACGTCCCGACTTACGACTATCCTTCTGAGAGTAGGATTATAAAGTCGATAAGCTTTCGTGCCGGGTTCGATTCCGAGATGGACAAGAGCTTGAGAACGATCATCAAGTTTCCTTAGATGAACTGAATCTACTTTGGCATGAGCAACACAGCCGAAAACTCTCATGTGACTTACGTTAGGCTTTCTTCCCTTCAAGCTTTCGTATGGAGTTTTATTCTTCAAAGCTCTAGTAGGAACTCGATTGATCACATATGTTGCGTGTCGTACGGCTTCTCCCCACATGTAATTCGGTACCTTCATAGCTTTCAACATGCTTCGTGTCATCTCCATTAAAGTACGATTCCTTCTCTCCACAACTCCATTCTGTTGTGGGGTATATGGTGCTGTTAAATGGCGCTTGATGCCATGTTTGTTGCAGAAGTCTTGGAAATCCTTTGACGTGAATTCTCCTCCTCTGTCCGTACGGAGTGTTCCAATTGTCTTGCTTGCATCCTTCTCAACAAGAGTTTTAAAACTCTTGAATCTGTCAAAAGCTTCACTCTTTTCTTTCAACAAGATAGACCACATATATCTCGTACAGTCATCAACAATGACGAAGATATACTTGTTGTGAGCTTGTGTTGCCGGCGATATGGGACCGCAAAGATCCGCGTGTAACAGTTCGAGAGCAACCGAAGATCTATATGCCGTTGCTGCAGGAAAACTGTGACGCGTTTGCTTGCCAACCAAACACGAGTCACACAGCTGCTTCTCTTCATGTATTTCAGGCAAGCCACGAACCATATCATGTTTTGCCATGTCCCTTATTGTCTTGAAGCTTATATGACCAAGTCGTGCATGCCATCTCCATGGTTCCTCCTTGATTTTTGCGAGTAGACAAGTAGGTTTACCGACCTTGAGTGATATCTTATACAAACGATTAGAAGTTCTCTGAACTTTCACCAAAAGTCTGCCGCTTGGATCTCTCAAGGTGAGGTAATTCTCTTTCATCCTTATGTCACACCCTTGTTCAGTTGCTTGACCCAGACTTAGTATGTTACTTCTCAAGTTCGGTATGTAATATATGTCGGTTAGGAGCTTCTGTTCCCCTGTCTTGGCTTCAAAGAGGATAGATCCTTTGCCGTTTATATCTACATACGAGCCGTCTCCGAACTTGACTTTTCCTTTGATGTTCTCGTTGAGCTCTGAGAAGTAAGACCTTTCACCAGTCATGTGATTGCTCGCGCCGTTGTCTAGATACCACATACCATCTTCTTTCTTGCTTGGTTCTAGTGAATTCGGTAAGACCTTTTCTTCGTTGAGATACACAACTTGATGCATGTATAACGCAGCTTCTGCTACCTCTGTCTCTGTCTTATTTAGCTCTTGTTTCTCTTCTTTCTTCTCAGGACACACAGATTTGAAGTGACCCTTCTTCTTGCAGTTGAAACATATGATCTGTGAGTAATCCTTCTTCTCACCAGTGTTACTTCTACCTCGTCCTCTTCCACTGTTTCCTCCTCGACCACGTCCACGGTTCGAGCCTCTTTCACGTCCTGTTGAGCTTCCTTGACCATTCGAACCTTCTGAGCTGGAGAATAAAAGATTTTCTTGTTGCCCTTGAGTTTCCTTTCGTTTGACTCGTTCTTCATATGCTTTGAGTCTCCCAATCACGTCTTCGAACGTAGTATTATTCAAGTCTAACATTTGCTCTAAAGATGCAGTCATGTGAATAAACTTGAACGGTAAACTATCAAGGAACTTCTTCACAATCTTTGATTCTTCTATGCTCTGTCCCAACGTAGCTGCTCTTGACTTCAGTTCCATTATTTTTGCAGAGAAGTCATCGATGGTTTCTGATTCATTCATGCTCAGACGATCGAACTCGTTCATCAACGTTTGTAGACGAGCTATCCTCACACGCTCAGCACCGAGATTCCTTGTCTTGATGGCTTCCCAAATATCTTTAGGGGAGTCGTCTTCCTCGATCTGTAACACCAGGTTCTCAGGTAGAGATTGGTATAGCAGAGCTGTAGCGATGTCGTTCTTCTCTTCTTCATCTGTACCGGGATCAACGGCTTGCCACGCCTTATGAAGTTTTAACAAAACCTTCATCCTCTTCGCCCAAACCGTATAGTTCGTTGTGTTAAGCATCGGACAGACTATCGCACTCGGAACTCCTTCTCTTTTTCCGAGTGACTTCATCTCTATCAATGCTTTCGTATCAGCCATGGATACTCCTCTTTCACTTCGCAATCACAGAAGCAAACCTTGAGCTCTGATACCAAATAAAGTAGCCAAAGATCGTATGTGTGTTTGCAAAGTGATTTAATAAAACGTTAACTTTGTTTTATTCTTTCTTAACTTCTTGAGATCTTTCTTATGCTTTGATCTCTTTATATAGGAGTTAGCTTTTCCTATTACATAATGATCTAGGAACTTAACATAAACCTAAACCTAAGAAAAAGGAAACTTGTCTTTATCTTTAATCTTTAACATTATTCAACTTTAACATAAAGAATAACTTGGTTACCAAGTAACCTTTGAAGCTTATCCAACATTAATTGCTATGTGCAAACAGATTTCAATGGGCAGGTTGTTGTCCAAAACTATCTGAAGAGAACTAGGCGTGAAGAGTGGTCAAAACTGGTAACCAAATTTGCAGCCTTCATCTCATTATCTGTGAACAATAATACCATTAGTTAAATATGTGGTTAGTTACTTCAAAACTATCTGGAAAAAGTGATTTCTGTTACTTGCTCAGTTTCGCGAGGCCGCAAAGGAAGGAGAGGATTCTGCAATGCTCGATGTTATGTCAAACTACGGTATGCAGTGCACCAAGTTCTTCTACTTTTGGATATAATTTTAGTTTATGTTCCAATCTTAAAACAGAATCTGAGTTAAGGTATGTTGCAGGTGAGGAGGTTGTAACGGCTTTAGGAAGTGAAGTAATCCGGTTAGAGAAACAGATCCGGGAGATTGTCCCTGGAATTCAGCACGTTGACATTGAAGCACACAATCCCATAGACCAATCTCTATGATCTGAAAAAGTTGCTGTTCTTCAAGGTCTGAGTAGTTATGGATAATATTCTCTTAAATAATGGAAACCACTAGGTATGGTTGTAGTAAGAAGCCTGACGCTCTTGGAGAAATAGAAAGAGTTGATGGATTCTTCTCAATCTCGTTTCTAAGACATAAAAGTTTCCTGAGTGACTCCGAAATTCTACGCAAAAAAAGGCTTTATAAGACGTGTTAAACCGCTGAGTAGTGATACTGGTAGATATAATTTTTTTTTTTTTATGTTAAACAACTATGGTTCTGGTACTTTGTGAGCTCAACAATGATTTACACAATCACATTAAAATGGAACGTTGTATAATCTCTTGGTGCCATAAATCTCTTGGTGCCATATCAAACGCGTAAGATGATATACAACAGGGAAGTTGACATTGTCTTAGAGTTGACTTTGAAAAAAACTCTTACTCTCTTGTTTTAATAGAGAACTCGAGCTGCTTGGTATTTGGTAGGCAAGTAAGTAATAACAGAGAAACCACTGTGTTACTACAAAGACATGAAAAACTGGTCTTTCACAAACCCCACTCTCATCAAACTGTCACACCTTACGTTACCAACGGTGGTGACACAACATATTAGACAACGGTTGTAAAAGAAAAACCTATATACAACCGGTTTCGTTTTTGGTTTAATCTGGTACAGTTTTAATTTCAGTCTAATTTATTACAATTTACAAAGATCAAAGTCTTACATCGGATAAAACAAGTTTTTACGCCATGTATATATAAATTTAGTGTACAGGTACTTAACGTCGAGCTTAGTAACACAAGCTTGTGATCCGAGTGGAGACAATAAGTTGATGGGATGTTGTCCCAATTTGCCTGGTACTGGTTCGGGGAGATCGATTTACTGGCCCAAGTGGAGTTCGGCACTCGGATCAAGCTTACGCTTGTAGTGTACGTTAGTCTCCTTGAGCGGAATGAATATTGGACCAGTGACTTCTGAACCACCAACTAGTGCGCGGGTAAAGCCGGTTCCAATGGACCATTAATTTTGCTATTTCTTGGTCAAAAATAATTTAATGTATTATTACATCAATAAAGTTTTATCTATATGTAGAAGAAGAATCCCTAATATATGTACTTAATTATTGTTTTCACAAGAAGTGTTTATGGATCTTCAAGAGTTTGATATCTGACCTGTTGAGTTTCAAGAGTGAGTGAGGTTGGGAACAACCAATGGCGTTACCTTAGTGGGAAAGAGGTTCTGAGAAAGACACTTAGCTTTATTGATCCCTTGAGATACGGTGGGATCACTAAGAACGTGAATCAGTTACTTGTCTATCATTGATAGGTAAAAGTAATTCTCAGAGTCGAACATCTTATTATATGCCGTTGTATAAATTGTGTTCCACTGGCATTTAGGTCTACAGTCCAATAGAGTTTGGTATTTAACCTCTAACACTAACCTACGTATCATCTTAACTCTACTTAAAAAAAAAATACAAGTTCAGTCTCTTATAAATGTTTGTGAGCACTACAAAACAGAACAATGGCGGTCTGGAGTTTGGATTTTTACTAGGTGGCAATATTTCTCATTCAACGGAACCGACATGCCTTGATTGGAAGACTGCGTAAAATTCTTCAACTTTTGAAGACCGACTCGGTACATTATGGACCACATGATCCACTCAGGAAATAAGGTTAGTATTTAAGCTAATGTATCAAACAAGTAATGAACAAAATAATTATTTGTATATTATTCGAATGTTAAGCAATACTCATTTGTTAACACATGCTTAATTTTTATCCGATGTAAGACTTTGACCTTTGTAAGTTGTAAGACATGCTTAATTTTTGGTTTAATCTGTTAAACTATACTCATTTGTTAACACTTATGCTTAATTTTTTAAAAAATGTTAAGCTTATGCTTAATTAATCCTGAATAATCCGCCGGTTGATAGTACATTCATGCCAAAATTTTGCAAAAAAAAAAAATGATTACAATGATTTTCCCAACCACATTAAAATGAAACATTGGAGGTCATATCTGTTGTGGAAACGCGTAAGTTGATATACACCAGGGAAGTTGACATTGTCTTAAGAGTTGACTTTGAAAAAAAGCTCTTAGACTCTTTTGTCTTTAGTGGCCATGGTGTTTCGAAGAAAGAAACAAATCAGTTTGCATTCCAGGCGATGACGGAAGCGACAGGCCTGAGGCGTCTCGTTTCTAAGATTATTTGCTGTGTGTTGAATACACAAGATCAAACACTTAAGAATTTTATGTATCCAGTTCCTTGGTTTTTCTAACCATTTTTTACGCAACTTTTCTGTACAGGTCATGCAGACGATGATGATTCGATTGAATACGAGCCGTATGTTTATATTCCAGCGAATAGTTACACCTATTCGGAGGTTAAGAGAATCACGAACAACTTCAACAGAGTTCATGGCAAAGGAGGGTTTGGTGTAGTTTATCATGGAGTTCTTGAAAACCAACAAGTAGCTGTGAAGATGCTAAACCGAGCATCCATCTATAACGTTGAACAGTTAACCAACGACGTAAGTATTGACAAGAAGACATGAATAAGATAGACTCGAGGTGGCTGAGATATGGAATAGAGTATGAGATGGCTGAGTTAAGACATGAAGTGGCTGAGTTATGCCGACTGAGTTATAACATAAGGTGATTGAGTTATGACATATGGCGGCCGAGTTGTTGTGATGAAAAAAAGCTGTTGAAGAGTGTTGACTTTAAGGTGTGAACACAGATTTAGATCTGGATTTAAATCTGATGGAGCCTCTAGAACACCCTATTATCCAGCATATCTTTCTATCTCTCTTCTCTCTTATGTTTCTATAAATACCATTGTATGTATACACAAGAAAATTAAGGAAAACAATTCTCTCCTTCTCTTTCTCTTACTTTTAAATCTCTCTCTCTTATTTTTCTTGTTCTTCATTCTCCAGAAACTAAACATCTACTGCTTCTCATTTTCTCACAGTAAGATGGTTTAAGAACCTAGCTTCAAAACTGAAGTTGTTGAATGTTTAGTTGGTCCATCTCAGGTTCATTACTTTGTAAAAGTTAGTCATAAAAACTTGGTGAGACTCATTGGGTATTGCGATGAGGGTGAGCACTTGGCCCTAATCTACGAATTCGTAGGGAATGGAAACTTGCAGGATCATCTATCTGGTATAAAAGAACCACATTCTCTTTTTGTCGGTTGAACAAATTGCCAAAAATAAAAGGATAATTTGATTAGCTTTAGATGTAACAATAGGCAAGTTTGGTGGTGTCCGTAGCTGGGAAAGAAGGTTAAGAATCATCATTGGAGTAGCAGAAGGTAACTTAGAGCTCAAGTTAGTGAAATAAAGTTTCTCATTTTATGGCTGAAACTAAAGTGCATTCATTCACAGGTCTGGCTTATTTGCATGGCGAGTTGCGAGTCCTTCACAGATATATTAAGCCGACTAATATACTACTAGACGAAAACTTGGAACTGGTTAACAGATGCTAGCGACATTTATAGCTTTGGCATTTTTCTAATGGAGTTAGTAACCAATCAGCCTGTGGTTGACATTAACCGTGAAAGTCCTCACATTTCCAAGTGGGTCGACCTAAAGGTTGCGGAAAGCGATGCTGTAGAGATTGCTGATCCCAGGCTTAACAGTGACTTTGAGCCTACCTCAGTCAAGAAAGCTATGGAGATAGCACGCGCTTGTGCAGCTAGAAGAAGACGAAACATGACCAAGATTGTTAAGGAGCTCAACGAGTGTTTGTCCTTAGAGATGGCTCGTACTCATTGAAGATCTGGGGAGACCACACAAGGGACATGACCATGAGAGATTGAGTAATCTCAACATTTACATGATTCTCTCCTGGCTCATCTTAATTTTATGTTCTTGCAAAATCTCATCTTCATATTGTGTGTTTAAATCTCTTGTCTTGCTGCTTTTATCTAAGACGGATCATTACATTGCATTATTCTCAAGCGGCTGCTGCATTTTTTTTTCCATTTTACATGTTTAGTTTTCAGCAATGTTTGACAACAACAACAATGAACAATGTCTGGTTGTATCCTCCTTGTTCCTCTTTACACTCAACCATCCTTACCAAATGACTAGAAGAGAAAGCTATGAGACAATAGATTCAAACTGTAACATACAAAAGTTTTTCTTTCCTAAACAAGACAACCCCAATGATAGTACTTAAAAACAAAAGTTAAAATCGGTATAGAGCTAAACTTGTCTATAAACAACCCCCTGGTAACTAGATGGCTTACACTTGGGTGAGCTAGACCCTTCATAGACTTGGTCAGCTTCAACATCACTCGTTTCCCTTCATAGAGAAGTTCAGCAAAAGCATGAATACGCCAAGTGGTTCTTCTTTGAGATATAAGGAGAGATGTAATCAGTAGAAAGACCAGATGTTCCTGAGATCTCCGCAGGAACAAGAACTTGAGGCTTGCCTAAAGCTATCCTTTTCCCAACTGTATTAGCGTAAAACAGACCAGGGATAGCTGGTACAAACACATCACTCCTTGAACTTATGTAGAAGTCAATAACATTTTCATACTCTGAGTTTTCCAACTCAAGATACTTTGATTTCTTGCTTGCTGGCATTATCTCCTCCTGCCATAGACAATCAAAGATCAGCAAAAGTGTAATTAAGAACTTACAGAGACTAAAAGAATGAAAGAATGAATGATCTCATCTCACACACACCTTAGTAAACGTTTTGGGGAAAATGTCCTTAAGAATATTGAGGCTGCTCTCCCATCTAGGCTGAGTCAGATATACAGTTGTATCACTCTCAAACCCAAGCTTCCTCAAGAACAATGCGATCTCTTGTGCGTTGTAACAAGTTTTGGATCCCACTGCGCCTGTTTCACGGCAATTTTTCTTCTCAAGTATCTCAACCCTCAAGTCTATGGCTACGAAACGGCCACCAGATTTCTTCAGCCGCTGGATCATCGAGTCCACCAAGTCACTCACTCCTTGTTGCAGCTCCAAGGAACCAAACATTGCCAAACAAGAAACAGGATCTGTCTCGCCATCCAGCGAAGTTTTCCTCAAATTCACAGAAGGGAAGTAAGTTGTGACTCTAATGTTCCCTTTTGATTTGAAGATGGGATCAATATGCTCCTTGATGTAGTCTTCTGCAACTCGAGTGGGGACCTTAACAATGGCGATGTCTCTTAGAGATACGTGGCTTGGCAGTTTTTTCACAACCTTGACGACGGTTTCCAAGCTTTTAACGAGTTTATCCACGTCATAGATATCTTCAAAGTTCCTGGTAAAGCATTAAAACTTGTTCATAAGCCTCGGAGAAGCATCAAAAACGTTTATGAAAGATGCAAAAAAAAAACACTAACATTTCATCACCAGGTTTGCTTCCTCTTATGTCTGGAAGCACAAGAGTTGCTCCAAGATGCTTCGCTACCATCACAGCATCAGTAATCTAGATAAACAAAAGACATCAGAGGAAAGAAGAGAACATCACATCTCTTTAGAGTTAATATGAAGAATACCTGAGAGATGTGGTATTCAGGACCATTAGTTAAGGAGAATGTAACATAACCTTTTGATGATACGGCTTCATCTACAACAACAGAAACATTGAAGCAACCCAGTTCAAAAACCGCGGAGAAGATTTAAAAAGCAGAACTGATCTGAGAAATTTTTTTTAAAAAAATACCAGATTGAGAGATTGACCAACAAGGTTTAAGTTCATGGCTATCCTCCATCCAAGGTCCTTTATTTCCTTCACTTGCTCTAACAAGTCCATCTTCCAAAGCTACTTTTGATCCATGGAACTCAATGTCATGTGCATCTCCTTCAACTTTCTCCTGTAAAAACCACAAACACACAAAGAAGAGAAGCATTTGAAGTCTTAGCTATAGAAAAACAGAAAAGCTTGAAGCTTTCACAATCATTCTCTTCAAAGTCTGAGTATTTATGATCAAATGCAAAATCCACATTTGATACAAAATGGTTATTTAATAAACCCTAAACTAGATCTGTGATCCACATTCGATAAGAACACCACTTGAATGTAGCTCTCAGTCACTGTCCCGCATAAGAACAGAGACATGTCTGGTTGATTAATTACCTGAACAGCATCGAAGTAGTCTCTATGAAGCATTTGTCCGAGCATTACAAACATGGTAATGGTGAGGATTCCAGCCACAATTTGTCTCAAATCCACACCCATTGTCTTCTTCTTACACTCTCTCCGCCTCTCTCTCTCTCTCTCTCTCTCTAAATGGGTTTTGAAGTGTTTCACGGAAATTGAGGAGAATAAGTGGAATGGTTAGTAAAAGTAAAAACGAAAGAAAAAGAGACAAGATTTCACGAATCTGTGAGTTTCTTTTGATGATTTTGTCAAAAAGATACTTTCTTTTTATATAATTTTTGGGTGTTAATGTCAGTGTGCCTGACGCTCAAGCACAGTCACCGACACTCCCGCCGTCATTTATGGTATTTAACTAAACTAGTTGATTTTTATTAAACCGGATACGTACCGAGTTTTGATTTTGATTAAACCGTATTTGTGCCATATCAGACCAACATTAGAAACACCTTAAACCGGATCTGTACCATATCAGACCCCTGTTCTAAAACGCGGGTGACGCGGCCGCAAACGCGGCGGTTAAACGCTCGACGTTCCCTCACCGTTGCGAATAAGCCAACATCGGCTAATTCCACGGAGCCATCAAAGAAACTTAGCTTTTTGTTCTTTTAGAGGTCAAAATCCATTGGTATATGTCAGATCTACATGTTTGAGGTACAAATAATAATTTAATGTAAGAAATTGAAGTATTATGTTAAAGATATTTATGGCTGCCGCTGAAAAAAATTGCAGTAATCGGTAAACTCTTAGGGAGATTCATATAAAGAATAAGACTAAATTACCATTATGTCATTCGCTATAAAAAAAAGAGCAAAAATGACACATCTGCGATTCGAACTCGTGAGTTAATGGACTCAGCAGATGTCTTCAGCCACTAGACTACATTATCTCATTTGCAATATTAATGCAAACTATATTTAATACCTAAAACTAGGCGCCGATTAATTTGCGCTTAATCCCCGTTTTATTCATTAGGCGCTAGGTCCAACTCGAACGTACGTATAACGCCTAACGAGTTTCCGAACAGAGATCAGACCTAACTGACACTTACCAAGTGGTGGTGTTGATGACAAAAATAAAACTGTTGAAGTCTTTTTTTATAGTATTTTCTTTATCATGACCTCTTAAATTTTCTATAGTAGTATTTGAAAAATCACACGTTAATTCTAAAAGTGATTAATTACAAAATTAACCTTAATAACTTATAAATTATATAAAATTTCCATTAATAAAATTATTTTTATTTTCTTCAGATCCGAAGCTCTAAACATCGATCTTCCTCGTTGCCCTCCGTGCAATACATTTACATATTTTTTAGTTGTTTTTTTTTTTTTTGTAACTTATATTTTTTAGTTGTTAGTTTCTAAAATCAATAACATTGTTAGAATCAAATCTAGCAACCTGAATTTTAGGATCTATATTGACGTCATCCTTTTTTATAGGAAAAAAAATTAAGATCCAACGATCAGATTTGTTTGTTGTTTCTAATCTAAGGGATAAAGAGCTCTTCTTCTGAGTAGCTGTCAGTCACTGTCCCGCATAAGAACAGAGACATGTCTGGTTGATTAATTACCTGAACAGCATCGAAGTAGTCTCTATGAAGCATTTGTCCGAGCATTACAAACATGGTAATGGTGAGGATTCCAGCCACAATTTGTCTCAAATCCACACCCATTGTCTTCTTCTTACACTCTCTCCGCCTCTCTCTCTCTCTCTCTCTCTCTCTAAATGGGTTTTGAAGTGTTTCTTCTGAGTAGCTGTCAGTCACTGTCCCGCATAAGAACAGAGACATGTCTGGTTGATTAATTACCTGAACAGCATCGAAGTAGTCTCTATGAAGCATTTGTCCGAGCATTACAAAGAGCTCTTCTTCTGAGTAGCTGACGTCGTAAAAAAACTGTCGTTGTCATCTTCTTCGAATAGTCTCTTCTTCTTAAACGACACAACCCTTTTTTTTTTACAAAAACGACGCAACCCTAAAATGGCGTCCCTTATCAATCTATATATTTGTGTTTCATGTTTTTTACACATCATTCATCCATTGTTCTTCAGTACATTTTCTCTCACCTATAATCTCATAATCGATTTTTACGTAATCCCCTTTATAAACTAATGGACAAATTCTCGCCATCCGCAATTTTTGAAAAGGTCTTGCCTCTTTTAGCCTTGTTAATATTTCAATTTTCTTGTACGTAATAGGCTGAATTTCGTCTTCTTTTTTTAGGCTACGAACAATCAATTTCTCTAATTATTTATTGATTCTGATCGATTTTCCGTTTATGAAACTGGTACTTTCTTCAACATTTTGTATTCCAGTGAATTACAAAGCCTTTATGCTCGGGTATTTTATGTTTCGCTCTGACTTTAGTGTTTCATTAACTCATATGGTTGTTTGGTGTTGTAATCAGACCAAGTAGCCATATCTTGTCATATTATACTTTCTCTAGAACATTAGTTATTGATGGTTTTGATCTAACACTTCTATTTAAAACTTTTCTATATCGACTGACGAGCTTCTTTTTTTAATGGAGTGCATGTAATTTCGAGTTGTATGGTTGATGTCTGTTCCAATCTCATGCATAAATTTTCTAGGTCTTAAAAAACTTGACAGATCGTTGGGAAGTTGCAAATGATAGGTATTTTAGATTGCAAAAACAATTATTTATAATGTGATTCTGCATAGCCCTGACAAAATTCTCCAGAGCAGAACTCATACGTGGGTGAGCACGTATAAGTGAGGAGTTCTGGACTCATAAAACGTGGAGAAACTCCGGTGGTAGGTTTCTATTAGAATTTAATAGTTTTTTTGGGCAAACGAATTTAATAGTTTAAAGTTACAAAACCAGTGGATGACAGTTTCAATCAATATATCTTCGTAAGGTGCATATAAAATGTATAATACATGCTTCTGACTTGCCTCAATGTAAAATAATATTTTAATATGATAAACCATGTGATGAAGAAATATTAATATGACTAGCGGTGGGACGGATCGGGTATCCGGAGAATTCCGAGGTATCCGGATTCTTATCCGGCGGATCCATGATTTTACTATTCTTATCTGGATTCGGGGTTCTCGGATATCTGGGTGTCGGATATCATTCTAAAAATTGTAATATCCAGCGGATATCCGGATTCAGATTTGGAACCTTAAAATAAATAAAATAAGAATAATTAAATATATAAAATATTAACAATAATTTAAAAATAAAAATATATACAATGTTTTAATTATTTTTATATATGATATTACAAATTTTATATAAAAGCTATATATACTATTATAAAAATGAAAATATAATAAATAAAACTAGTTTTATATATAGATATTACTATTTTAAAAATAACTATTAATAAAAATTACGGATCCGGATATCCGGACTAAAAAAATTTAGATATCCAGATCTGGTTTTGACGGATCCAACATTTTACTATCCGGATCCGAATTTGTCCCCTCCGGATATCCGGATTTTCGGAGCGGATCCAGATCAGATCTCGGATCGAATCCGGATCTCGGATAATAATTCCAGGCCTAAATATGACAACAACTATAAGGTAAAATGATTGAAAAGTTTTGTTCAAATATTGCTAAATAAGTTAGGGCCTTTTAATATATTTCCTTAACAAATTATGAATAACAGTTTCATTAAAAGACTTTGTATAAATAAGGTAAGATTGTATGCTGTATTTTGTTATCAATAAAAATGATAGACTAAAGAATAATGGAGACTCAGAATAATGTGGTTGGTGTTTTAATTATATAGTATAGTATTTTTAATTTTTTATCGAAATCAAGTTGAATCCAATTTTGTTCTTCTGTTATAATAGTATTGATAGTTACTTGGTGACATAAATAATTTTTGTGACAAAAATACTATTGAAATAAAAAGCTAACCATAAATTTTAAAAACATATCTCTAAATTGAAGAATAAATTTAGAATGGACCAGTTTGTAAGTTATATTTTTATGGTGTTAATACTCTAAATTGGTACTTACGCCAACTTTATGAGACATCAAAACACCATTCATCTAAGTAGTCATATCCTGTACTTCCATGCGTATTAAATTTATTTATTTTAAATATGAATTACTTAAATAGGATTGAGATTAAAAATTTAAGACCTCTGTTCATCTGAATATTTACATTTTTAGAATAATCATTTCATTCCATTTAAATTTTCCAACAGTTGCGTCTTCTAAAAGTGTCATTTTCTTGACAATTATATCTTGATAAACCTTAAAAATTGTATTAAAACTCTATATAATTTGTAAGACACTCAATTATTTTAACATTATATCTTTGCATCAGTCGTATGCTGTTTTAAAGAAGTATAAATATCAATTACTTTGACCCAAAATGGGCAATCGAAACAGTACTTACCAGTCAGCCAGAGAAACATTAGTAGCTAGGTTACAACGATATGGACAGTGGTCGTCTGCTATTTAATGTTCAATCAATCTTATATTTATAGAGATAAAAACTTATGTTGTAATAAAGTTCTACCAAAAATAATAAGGTGAAGATTATTTTTTACTTCAAATTATAAATGGATTTTTTTTTAAAAAAAAATTGCTATTTTGTTCTAATGTTCTTTTGGTAAAATATTAAAACACCGCAACTATTTTCTTCTTACTCTTTTAAGTATCTAAATATAAGAATGGAATTAGAATCAGTAAATTCTCCACTTAGATCTGACCAAATTGTAGATCTGACCAAATTGTAATTAAAGTAGTGCAATAAAACAGATGATTTGTCTTTCCATAACACAAAACTTTTCTCAATCCCGCATTTTTACACCGGTCAATCAACGACCAAGGACAGAAAATCATATGGCAAATATCATATGATCACAATCATTAACATATCATGTGAGGTTATATATTTTTCAATATATAGCAGATATTTTGGTGGGAGCTTTATGTTTTTATAAACTTTATATATAAATATTTTAATTTTGTTATTTTACAAATATAAAATAAAAATTTAAAGTAAAAAATATATGAATGTGATAGATATTATAAAATCATCTTCTACATTATATTATAAAATTATTAAAAATAAATAAATTGATAATGTCTAATAATCTTTTGGATTTTATCATTAATAAATTGATAATGTCTAATAATCTTTTGAAGAATACATTTAGAATTGACCAGTTGTAAGTTGTACTTTCATGCGTGTCAATACTTGAAATTGGTTTTTACGCCAACTCAAATGAGACATCAAAACACCAAATTTGATATAATTCTATCTTAATAAGACACTAAAATATAATTATATCTCTTACAATTGTTCCTTTATTTTTATTATTCTATAATATATTGTTCTTAAAAACATCTTTGATCCTGGAGAACTCTATGCAGCATATATTTGGCATTCTATTTCTTTCATATTTTAAAGTCAGAAAATGGGAGAAACTCACTTTCAAATTTTCTTAGATCAACATTCTCTATAGGGAATCATTTAATTAAATGTCTTAGATTAATTTATTTTTGAATACGAATTCACTTCTTAGGGTTGAGATTCATAATTTATGGCATCCATTAATCTAATTAGTTACATCTTTTAGAATAGTTATTTCATTCCATTAAAATTTCCAACATTTGGGTCTTCTAAATTGTCATTTTTCTTGACAATCATTATCTTGATAAACCTAACAAATTGTATTAAAACTCTATATAATTTTTAAAAAACTCAGCTACTTTAACATTATATATATCTTTGCATTTGTTTGCTGTTTTTTAAAATAGAAATATCTATTAGTTCAACCCAAAAATGAACAATCAGAATAATACTTATTGGTTAGGCAGAAAAACATTAGTAGCTAGATTACAACGATTTGGACAGTAGTCATCGTCTATTTAATATTCAGTCAATCTTATATTTATAAAGGTAAAGACTTATGTTGTAATCAAAAATGTTTCGGAAATAATAAGGTTAAGATTAATTTTTATTTATAATTATAAATGAGTTTTTTACAAATTGCTATTTTGTTAGAAATGTTCTTTTGGTAAAATATTAAAACACCTCTACAAATTTTCTTCTTGCTTTTTTGACTATCTAGCATTGTCAACATTTTATCTTTTTCATAAATCCCTTAGTTGATCAGTTTTTAAAAATAAAATATAAAATAAACTTAAAATAAGTCAAACTAATTTTGCTTATGTGTATATATCTCGCAAACTTGTGTATAATAAAATGTATAGTTAATAAATAGGGGAGAAAAATGAAATGCAAATAACAATTTCTATAAATAAAAAAATAAATATAGTTACAAATTAATATATTTTATTAAATTAATAAATTAAAATTGGAGTAAAGAATTCAATAGCCCGTGCAAATGCGCGGGTTTTGCTTCCTAGTATAGATAATGACAGAGTAATAAGAAAACTATACATATTCTGGTGCCATATAAGCGGCTGTCCCAATGCAGTTGGTCTGGATTGATTCCTGCCTTCTGATGTAGCAATCACTAATCCAAAGTCGGATACTTTGGCTACATCTTTCCCAAGAAGAATGTTTGGAGGTTTCAAGTCCATGTAGATGTAGCTTTGACATTAACGATCCAGCATATGCAGATACTCTACTCCTTGAACCACATCCAATATAACACTAGGGCGTATAGTCCAAGTCTAGTGGACTCAAACGGCGGTCACTCTAGTGAAAGAGATGTTAGCTTAACGTACCTTGGGGCATATACTGTTAGACTAACAGTCTATCGTTTCCTTCTGCAGTGTCCCCTTCATCTTGCAGTGTACCTCTATATACAGATCCAAAATCGCCTTCTCCGATTGAATTATCAACTCAAAAGTTGTTTGTTTCATCCCTTAATCTACATCAGAACGCTTTGTTCTCGGCTATCTTGGTGTGCTCAATGATCTCGATCTCGTTGTGCTCAACAATCTCGATCTCGTTATGCTCAGAAAACTGCACAACCTCCTTCTTCTTTTGAAAGATCAGATAAGTGATGTACCCTCAAATAACGATCAATGCAACAACCAAACTCGCAATCAAAATTCCCACAAGAATGTTGATATTCTTGTTTCTTGTATGTGAAAGAATCTGAGTGATGTATGTCCCAATATTCAACTCCCCTTTAGTATCTATGACTGGCTTCCCATTTTTTTATCTTGAATCCTGGCACCTTGCCTTGAAGCTAATTGTGGGAAACGTCCAGGAGTCTGAGTTCCTTCAATTTGGTTATCTCAACAGGAATAATACCACCCAGATGGTTATAAGATAGGCCAATCAATATAAGTGAGTTTAGGTCTCCAAACTTTGGAGAGATACTACCTGTTAGTTGTGTGAATGGTACGACAAAAGCAATGATTCGACCCTCTTTACAGGTTATCCCAAACCATTGCCGACATGGGTTGTTCTCTTTCCAACTCTTTGCAAAGTCCAAGGGAAAATTAAATCCTCCAGCAATAGAAAGGAGAGTACCAACGATGGGATCACATGGAGAGCCAGGAGAATCTAAGCAGAAAATGTTCGTCCCTCGACTCATATCAGCATGAACCATTAAGTTAAACTTTGGCGTTGGTCCCTGAAGCAAATTACTGGACAGATCAACCACACACAGAGAATGCAACTCTGTAAACCTAAAGGAAGAATCCCATAAATCTTATTGTATGTTACTTCGAAAACTCTCAAACTGTATGTTTATTAACTTGGAGGTAGACTTCCTGAAAATCCTCTGTTGGAGAACCGTATACTTGTGACACGACTGTTCTTGTCAAATCCAGTTTCACCCAAGTACAGAAATCTGAGATTTTCCAATCAATATCGTATGAACTATGCAAAGACGCCCTCAAGACTGTCATAGCCAAGTAATCTGGTCTCTCGTCGTCTAGGCCTGCCTTTACCAACACGAATAAATAGAGTCAAATCCACAAGAATAATCTCATAATACTTGAAATTCTAAAATTGTTTTTTGCATCTCTGAAAATTTGCATTTAGGATAACATTGTTCTCAACTATCTTATTGTTGTTCTCAACTATCTAGTTGTACTCAGCAAAACTGCATAACATTTTTCTTTTTTCTAAAAAATAATATAGTAAAAATTAGGGATAAGTTGTACAAAGTTAATCGTTTGTATAAATATGTTTCACAAAACATGTATGTATAAATTATGTTTATCTAAGAACTTAAGTTGAAATCTAAAATTTTTATATTCATAATTTTTTAATATTTTCCTTAAAAATTAATTATGTTTTACTTATGTATTTCATTTTAATTATTTTTTGTTTTAATGTACATATAACCCCTTAAGGTTATTAAAATTTTACCTTTTAGTCATATAAAAGTTAAATGAATACATATATCTTATTACATTTAGTACTTATTAACACAATCTAAATTTTCAACTCTTAACGCATCCCAGAGTTTTAAAATAATGAATTGTAAACAGTATTTTATACAACACTTTAAAATATGAATTCATTTTTATATTACTTAAGATTTTAGATTTATAAAATAGTAATGCCTACGAACTTACTATTTTGAATAATGATTGTTGCCATTGATATAACACACACACACACTGATCGGTTACTTTATTATAGACTTGTTTCTTATACTATTTTTTCTTATTTTTGAAAATTTTAAATGAACTTTTGGGTTTTGTTTCAATAAATATCATTATATAACTCAATCATTTTTCAATTATATGGGTTTAATAGATTATATTTTTATTAGTTTTTTGGTTTGTTTAAATCATTGTACTAAGTGATTTCCCGTGCTCATGCACATGTATAAACATTTACAAAATAATTAAATTATATAAGCTAATATTTTATTTTCACTTGTTAATAAATTTTAAATCTTTTTAAAGTTGAAACGATTCCCTGTTTCAAAATAATTCATATTGTAAAAAAGAAATATGTGAAAAAGATATATTTTTTCATTTTCAGTATATTTTTATTAGGTAATAATGATAAATTTTAACTTTTAAGAAACTAATTTTGTTTGATAAATTTTGATTGACTAAAAACTATAGAAAATAGTTAATCACAAAAACTAATACATTTATAATCAAAATTTAAGATATTTTCTTAATATGTGTGAAAACTCTAAAATATACTTAATTATTTTTGAAAGGAAGGAATATATTTTATTTCTTAACCCACCATCACTTAGTATTGTAATTTTGTGATGTAAATAAAATAATAAATTTTGACATGAGTTTAAAGCGTGAAATAACTTTTCGGTTAAAAACATTATCTGTAAAATAACAAATGTAGTTAACATTTGAGATTTACATCTATAATTGATAATTTATTTGTTTCAACGTCTCATATTTTAACTTGGTTCATTATTTTTGCTTTTAGATAAAAACAATTAAAACAATATTAAAATATGTATTATTTGGAAATATTTAATGTATCATGTACTTCTAAACATTTAGCATATAAATTACATTCTCAGCTGAAAAAATAACCTCTAAATTTTTGCTATAGAAAATATGTATTATTTATATATCTTAAATCTATCGTATATTTCTAAAACGTTTAGTATATAATAAATATGAATAACATTTTTATCTGCGAAAATAATCTCTAAATTTTTGCTATATTAAAACATGTAGTATTTATAAATTTTAATCTATCATATACTTCTAAAAATATTAGTATATAATAAATATTACTTGCATCCCCATGTACAAAATAACCTCTAAATTTTGCTACTTTCAAATTTAGATAACATATTAGAAGTATTATTTTTTGTTTTTTTATGGATGTCAAAATTAGCTTTTCAATCTTCAATTTGTGAACATAAACTGAATACTTAATTTGAGAGATTCAAATATATTTCTAGAATGATTTTTTTTTAAAAAAAAATAAACAAACTACAAATATAATATACATCTATAATTATGTAAGATTCAAACCCGTGATATATTCCAAAACCATAATTTGAAAATAAAATAATTAAGTTCAATCCATCTTCTGTTGATTTAAAATATTTGTATATATACAAACTCATGTATAAAGTTTCCTATAGTTAAATTAAAATTTTAACCGGGTGATTGTGGTCAGGTGGTAAGTAGGTGGGGCTGGGACACTAACACGTTTCAGCTTCGACTCAGCTGGTGCGCGAAACTAAGTCATAATTATCTTGATCATCTAACACAGATATGTATCCATGCTTTAGGGTCAATTTGAATATCCGAAGAGAGGATCTATCGCGAGCTGCACCTCCTCTTAGGGAATTAGTCTGGACCTCTCCATGGATATGGGGTACTTCCAGATTAATCAAAAAAAAAAATATATATATATATATATATATGAGAAAAATATGTATTGTTGTTAGTTTTTTAACATTTTAAATAAGTTGATCCACTTTTTATCCCGTCAAATATTAATAAAATTTTGTTTTAACTTTTGTACAATGGAAATGAAGAAATCAATACTATTAAAAGAGAAGAAGTTCTAAAAATTCTACCTTTTAAAAATTGTTTGGACCCTTCCATTTAACTAACAATATTTTTGGTTTTACGGTACCTAATATTTCTCTAACTAAACATATTACCTTATATTTCTCTGGTATTTACTTTTATTTATTGGGTCCAATCCTTATAAAAGAGGATTAACATTTACGTGTCTAATTATACAAGTGATGTTTAACATATGATAAACGTCAGTTCCGTTTTGGATCAAACCGACTTCTTATTAACGTTCGTGTCTCAATTTAACCAAATTCAGTGTAATTTTGAAATTGAGATTCAAGCTATATATATAAGAACATGCCCATTCACGAACCAATATGTCTAAAACCAAACATATTATTAATTTTACACTAAGCATAGTATATGTTGATAATACTAATGTTTGTGAAATATTTATGGGGAAATTTTAAGAATACACTTTCTTTGGTACCATATTTCATATATACACTTAGAAGGTGAACATTTTTACAAATACACTTTTCATTAATGAACAAAAGACAAAAATAACCTTACTTTATCTTCTTCTCAATCATGATTTTCTTCCTCTCTCTTTCTCTCAATCATCGATCTTCTCTCTTGGATTCACCGGAGATCCTCCGTTTCTCTCAAACCATCATTATCGCTGTATCTTGTCTACCTCTCACCTCTCTCGATGGCTCTCTTCACTCTCACATTCGAGCTTCCATTTTTTCGGCGGCCGCGGAAGAGAGGAATCTGTGACGGCGAAGAGAGGGCGGGGGTAGAGGTGAGAAGGAAGCGCGGTGGTGACGGCGCCGGAGGAGTTTATTTTCCGGTGAGAAGAGTGGGCGAAAGGAGAAGAAGAGGAAGAGGAAGGAGAAGGGTTGACGGAGGAGACAAAGTTTAATTGACTCTAATGGATGTTTCTGCAGGCTTTTCGTTGATTCCCAGATCCAACTTAAAGGTTACACCTTTACTCTTTTCTTTTGGGGATTTCTTCGAATTGATCTTGTTTGCTTGATGATACTTTTGTATTTTAATTTTCTCGATCTAATTCATATATTGTTTTACCTTTTGGGGTTTAGATTGGAGGCAATGAATTGGATGAAAAGGCCATTGAATGTAAGAACAAGATAGATGTTGATAGTGACGACAAGGGAGCTTCGGTTAAGAGAACTGAAGCTGAATGTGTTTCCAGAAGTGAGAAGTCTTGTGCTACGAATATTTATTCGGAATGTGGGAGTTCAAGTGCTCCTCTCGAGGGAAACGATCCGATGAAGCTGTGGAAAGCAATGAAACAAAACGGGTTTCTCTCCAACCCACACGTTGGTGGGGTTTCGGTGACGTCGAGCAGCTGCGTCGTCTCGTCTGCTCACGGAGGGATTCCTATTTACCAAGTTCTTAACTTTTTTTTCTGTTTCCCTTTCTGAAAGTTCTTAGCTTGTGACATTCAAGAAGCTGGTTTGAAAGTTTAAGGATCTACTAGTCATACAAATGGAGCTATATCACTAGGTTATTGTCTTGTGAGACATCAGTAAAGCTACGATGTTTTGTGTTTATGAGTATGAGTACTTTCTAAATAATTGTTGGAAAATTAGTTATGTTGGTAGACAGTTATGTCTCGATGCTGAGAGAATACAAATTCTACGAAGTCCCAGATGCTGCAGAGAACAGAAAGGTATCATCTTACACAGCCCCCTGATTTGATGATTCTTGCAAGTAATCAAAACTGCGTTTGCTAATTTATGTTTTTACTAATTCTGTAGAGATGATGATGATTAAGATGGAGGATGAGTTCCCGTAAGCCTTATTTTGCTGACTTGTGGAATCTATTGAAGTTTGGAGTTCCACAAATTTGTTTCTTTAGCTAGCTATTCTTTTGTTTTGTTTAGTTTGGTTTTTATTCGTGTTACAAAATGGCTGAAATAACATGTATGTAGGTTCTGGTGTATGATAGAACATACTCTTTCTTTCAGCATATCATCAAACGGAACAGCCGATAGCAATCAATAAAAAAGATGAACAACAATCAATCAATATAAGGATTATAAATAATTTATAAATGTTTATAAATCATTTTTAAAGATTTAGAAATCATTTATAAACCTTTATCAATAGTTTATATATATTCCTATAAATGATTTATAAACCTTTATAAAATCACTTATAAGAATATACCAAATATTTCTAAGGTTTTTGTAAAATCATTTATAAATTTAGAAAGGTAATTCATTTATAAAGTCTTAAAAATCATTTATATGAATATATAGAAACTTTTTATAAGGGTTTATAAATCATTTATATGAATATTTAAAATTATTTATAAGAGTTTATGAATCTATTTACAAAGATTTATAAATCTTTTCTAAATTTTTATAAATATATTTTACAAGGGCTTATAAATATATTTATAAGAGGTTATACATAAATACATGACATATGATATAACCAATCATTGCACCAAGAAGGATTGATTACAACAGGATCATTTGAAAAATCAACAAGTCCTATAACATCATTTAAATTTATATAACCATTTATAACTGCTCATAAATTATTTATAAAATCGTTAATATGGACTTAAGAGAACTTAGGGAAAATTTATAAAATATTATAAAACTCTTAAGAACTTTATAAAGAATTATAAAATATTAACAAACTTTATAAAACATATTTAAAAACTCTTATAAAAGTATATAAAATCATTTATAAGGATTTAAAACTGTTTATAAGGTCTTATAAATCATTTATATATTTATATTTATAAATCATTTATAGGAGTTACTAAAACATTTATAAGGGTCTATAAATAACTTAAAAGGCTTATAAGACCATTTATAAGGTTTGTAAAATAATTTGTAAGGTCTATAAAGGTATGTAAATAATTTATAAGGGTTTATAAAACATTTATAAAGTTCATAAAAGTTTTTACAAAGTTTAGAAACAATTTATAAGGGCTTATAAATCATTTATAAAGAGTCTATAAACCATTTATACAAGATTAAACAATTTGTTTCTTCATGCTTCTAAATAGTCCATAAAGTCCCTAAATCATTCATAAAAATACATATTTATAAATCAGTTTATAGGTTAATTTATAAACCCTTATGAATCATTTTATAAGGTTTTTTTACATTAACTTATAAAAATATTAATGAATTAGCTTATAAACCTTTATAAATCAGTTAATAAACTATATAAATTATTTTATAAAAAAATCATTTATAAGAGTTTCTAACCATTTTGAAAGGCTTATAAGACCATTTATAAGGTTTGTGAAATAACTGGTAAGGTTTATAAAGGTATGTAAATAATTTATAAGGGTTTATAAAAAATTTATAAAGTTTATAAAAGTTATTACAAAGTTTAGAAACCATTTATAGCGGCTTATAAGGCTTATAAATCATTTATAAAGAGTCTATAAACCTTTTATAAAGAGTCTATAAACCTTTTACAAAGGACATGTAAACAATTTGTTTCTTCATGCTTCTATAAAGTCCCTAAAGTCCCTAAATCATTCATAAAAAACACATCATTTGGTATGATTCGTCTTTCAATCTATTTATGTATTCTTCAATGGATTAATTGTGTTTGCAAGAAGGAAATATCTATAATGATTAATAAACTTATTTATGTGTGTTTATAAAGATTTATAAAACCAATCATATGAATATACAAAAAACAGTTTTGTATATAAACCATTTATAATAGTTTATAAAAACAAATTATGAACCATTATTTATAAATTTTTATAAAGTCATCTATAAAGTTTATAAAACACTTCAAAATATTTATAAAACTATTTATAAGGGTTTATAAAATAATTTATAAGAATTTATAATTTATTTATAAGAGTTTATAAATTTATTTATAAGAGTTTATAAATTTATTTATAAGAGTTTATAAATTTATTTATAAGGGTTTATAAAAATATTTATAAGGGTTTATGAAAATATTATAATATTAGTCTTATCGCCTATGCCAAGAACTACACCATTTTGTGTGATAGTTTTGTTTGTATATAAATCATTTATAAGGGTTTGAAAAACCTTTTATGTACCAATAATAAAATTTATAAGAGTTTATAAAACCTTGTATGAAACATCTATAAAGTTTAAAAAACACTTTTAAAATATTAATAACACTATTTATAAAGGTCTATAAAACTATTTATAAGGGTTTATAAAACCATGTACAATAACTTATAAGACCTATGCTTTCAGATGCATACCTTTAAGCAAATAACATTCAGAATCAACTATAATGATACTAGGAAAACAATAATATGACAGCTACAACCAGAGCACTCTCTCTGCTATTCAGCAACTGTAAAGACCTTTCTCTCTACTTTTGCAATTAAGATCGTAACAAGACAAATTTCACATAAATATAGTTGCTCACTGATCTGGACATGCTGTTTGTTTAAACTGGCAGTAAGATCGCTTAAAGAAACTGCATATATACAAGAACAACACAATACACACATATATAAACAACAAAGATAAAGTTGCCCTACTACATCTACGTGCTATACATTCCAATACCTAATAGCAAACCTAAGCTAAAGTATCACATACTCTCTGTTTACATCGCATATGAGAAAACGCAGGGTAGATTGTTCAAGATTTATACCAACCATTCGATGAGTGCTTAATTTCATGCATCCTTTTCTTTTCGATGATCCGATTGCGTATGACTTTTTTGGATTTAACAGCTTCATCAATGTTACTAAGCACCATATCACATAGCTCGTTTAAAGCTAGCATAGAGAATGGCTCCTCTATAAGAACACCCACCTGTAGGATATTGTCAAGCACAAGATTAGAAGATTGATAATGAGTAGGCAAGCATACTGAATAATAATTTTGCGAAAGAAGAAAGGTACTTCTTCAATGCATAAGAGAGATGCAGCGCTGATGAATGTAGCAGGAACAACATTCCAATGACAATCATCCCATAGAATATCAGGGAGTGTAAGATGCCATAAGACTAAGAACCTAGAGGTTAGCCGTGTGAGGAAAGTGGAATCGGGATACCCATTAGTTGATCACACACACCAATTCCTTCCTGTAACTGCAGCATCTTCGATTCCTGTAAAGAAAAAAATCTAACTTGAGCACAAGACACTGTAAAAGGAATATGTTTTAAGGATCCAAGAGAAGTACCAAAGCATCAATCTTTGTGCTGTCTAGATTCAAAAGCTGAAGGCTTTGAGAGATAAATTGGATGACACAGCCTGCACGATGCTTTGATTGAAGGATTAGTGATAGATCATCTTCTTCTATCACATTCCGGAGATCATCAGCGATATCAGAACCATAAATCACATGACACTGCACATAAACAAATCAATCATTAACCTTTCATCTACCTAAGCATGACAAGTAACAACAACAAACCTTAAGCTCCACAGGGAAAGCAGCAATGTAACGCAAAAGAGCGTCTCTGATGATCAACTCATCACCGGGGCAGCCGTTGACGGAAGAGATAACCTGCCTAGCTAAATCATTAGTCTCTTGTGTAGCTCCTGTTATCTCTCAAGACATATAACCAAATGGCTACAAATGTTTAGTCGGTTTACCCAAACGGTTTGTGAGTTTGATTGCAGTCTAGTGGAAACAATTTCGCAATCAAAATTACAGTTACAATCTCAGAAATGGAACTCTGAAGAGACTTCTGGAAAATGAAACCTACTTTTCCATAGGCAAATACAGAACTTTTAAACCCGGATAGACAATTTTCAACAAGAGGTGTTTCCACTAGCTGAAACATATGTTCCTGAAAAAATACAAAAAGTAGACAGATTAGAGATAGCTTAATGTCACCACCAAGAATCATTAAAAAAATAGTTTTCTTGTGTCGACTCTGAATCAGAAACTGAGTCGACCGTGAAAGTCTGCCCACTGATTTGAAAGAATCTCTGGATATCTTTTATACTATCATTTCTTCTTTCCCAATTTTGTTTGGAGGCTTCATTCTAACTATAACCTGGATATTTTTAATACTATCACCCTGATATTTGCGATCCTCCTCTATCAGTCTCACTTGTGCCGAGACAGTGATGTTTGTTTCCATCAAAAGTATCTGTAACAATCTCAATATAAGCATCACCACTTTCAATCTGCGGAACACAACGTTTGCTGCCAGCTCTTTGATTAGCTTTCTCCTGTGAGAGAGCGAAACAATAAAACACAGTATACATCAGCTTAAGAGTTTCTTCAATTTCACGACTATCAACAAATCATAGAACATCAACGCTACGAAGTTCATACAAAACAATAACGGTGTTGAAGCATTCGAGAAAATCAGAAGGTTATCAGTTTGGGTTCATCGACGAAAACAAAGAACCAGGAGAGCTAGTTAACGAAACTATCAGAAGCTTCGAATCTTCGATTACCACATACAGAGTCAAAAGCCAAGTCATCCCGCTGCATCATGAGATCGTAACCTATGGTCTCGATTCAAGAAAGGAGAGAGGATTGCCGTCGGATTTGGTCACCTCTGAGAAATTGGAAGATTGTCGGAGATGGATTTGCAGATCAGGAGAAAATAGATTAGGTATGTTTAATTATTTAGGGGCATAGTGGTCTATTTCCTCTTTAAATTTTAATGGTAAAGATGATTAAGGTAAACTTGAAAAGTGGTACTAAAGAAGTGGTAGTTTAGACAATTTCTCAATATTTATACAAACAAGTTAAAAACTAATGATTTAATATCCTAGAAGATATTTTTTAGCCTTTTGTTTAACATGAAACTCAAAAAAAAAATACCTGAAAACCCAAATAAATACCTAAAATATATTCAAATACCCAGAAAACTCGGATTTTTACCAAAAATCTGACCCGAAAAATCAAAAAAAATTACCAAAATTTAATCTGAATATCCAAAATATATTTTTAAAAATTTTAAATTTTACCCAAAACCTTGAACTGTAACCGAAAAACAAACCTGAAACTTAAAAGAATATCCGTAATACCAAAACATATATGTAATCCCCAAACATACCTAATATATAAAAATATGATCGTACTTTGGATATCTGATGGGGTCTCGCGTATGATCCGGACCAGAACCAAAACTTACGGGTCTTAAAAATAACCAATGTGTATTTTGCCATGGATCCGAACCGACTCTATATTTTTGGGTCAGTTTCGATTCGTGTTTTGGATCCAAATAATATGTACAGACCTAAAGATTTACATAAAATATACAAAATTTCAAATAAACTAATTTATAATTTATATAATTTTTAAAAATTATATGCTTCAATATAATACGATTTCGTAACATAATAATGTACAGCAATCTATAAATACTAATTCATATTAAATAGTATATAGTTTAAGAAAAACTCACGCTTTTGAAGCGATGGTCAAAATCTAGTATGTTTGTTAAGCTCATCTCCACCAAAGTGGCGCACATATATGTTTAGTTGTTCAACAATAAAAAGTAGTTAATATATGGTGTTTGGATTAGCAAATGAATCGATTGTACATTAGATTCTTGCATCCAGTCACATTAATCTTGCTCAGCTTCATTATCATCTGAATCACAGTGAGCAAAATTTAAGTGGAGCTTATGAATGTCACTGATTGATAGTTTTTTAAGATCTCATCGCTTGGAAAACAATAATATAAATTGTTATATGAAAAATAGCTTGTGAATGTCACTGTATGCTTTGAATAAAATTTAGGAGAAAAGCATTTAGGCTCGATGATTGACACATCTTTCTAGAGAGAAACTACACTTTTTTTTTTGAAATAGAAACTACACATTTATCTAAAGCAAACTGAAACAGAAGTCTAAATTCATATACATCAACAAAGCATAGATTAGGTTCAGAAACTATTGAAATAAACGTCTTTTTATTCTTATTGGGTGGCAAGAGAAAATCTTAAGTGGATACTTGACCCTGAAAAAAAGACAAAGAGAAGAGGAAGAAGAAAATGATTGCAGTGTTTATACTATCAGACACTCAGGTATGACATATATAAGCATGGAAAACATCAAGCATGGAAAACATCAAACACGAACAAACATCTGCCAAATGTTCAAGTTGACTCTGTTGTACACCAAGTACCTTCTCACATAAAACCAGAATCTTTTCACCACAACTATCACTTATACACAAGTAAAGGACTAAGCTTTGCATCAACAACTACATAACAGAACCAAAAATTAGGTCTTATCAATCTCACTTGTTGGAAAATCGAGCAGCTGCCAGTTGGAATCATTCTTGCTTCGCTAGCATACGCAAAATACCTACGGCGTCAATCACCGTTACCAATACCCTCCAGCAATGTTGCACCAAGCCGGATACGAGAACAGAAACGGAGACTGAAAACGGCAAAACCAAAAATTTGTAGGTACTAATACATCATATATATTACTAAAATATATAATATCTATACAATAAATATTTAATTAATATTATAAATCTAACATAAAGAGAATTATCCTGTTCGTTTCTCGAACGCAGCGGCGGAGACCAGCGACCAAAAAATAACAAGCAGGAGAGAGAAATTTCATGGAGTTGTTGTTACGGAGTCGCCGCCCGTAATGGTCGCTGGTCTTCTTTTCTGGTTTTTTATCGCCGCTGTTTAAATCAGCGTCTCCTGCATATACTTTATGGTGTCGCTAGCGGCGAAAATTAGGATCGTCCAACCCTCCTTTTTTATTGGTTGCTGAGCTGTCCTTTAGATTTCTTTGATATTTTTGGTCGCTGGTTTTGAACGCAGCATCCCGAAAACGAACAGGGCTAATACTTAAATATACTATCATCTTATTACTATGATCTATTCATTTTGTCCATCTAAAATCAAGAAATTAAAATCTCCAAAGAAAACAAGCATTAGTCACTGATAAGGAGAGAGAGGGAGTTGATTGGAGCAAGGCTCACAAGCCAAAGCTTGTTCGTTTGGCTCAAGTTTGTTCAAACAACATTACAATGACATTAAACCTCAATCACAAGAATTACTTTCGACGTGTTTACATTTTCAAATGAAATGACTGTCCCGTTTTCTTTAACAAATGATCACGCCATTATCACGTTGATCATGTCTCATGTACCCTAAAGAACAAACTTGAAATGAAACATTTTTTCTTAGAAAAATAAAAGGTAAAAATAAATTTGAAATGAACATGTAAATCAGCCAAGTGTGCACTTCTGTATGTCACATATACAAATACACACTCACCTATTCAAGTAAAGCTAAAGCTAATCTGTGTAAGTATCATATAGCTTCAAATGTCAAGTGAGAGTTCTGAGTAACTCCCAAATCCATCACTTTATTCACAAAATGAGAATATTTGTAAGTCTTCTCTGTTTCTTCTTTACTCCGAAACATTGTCTTCAGCTTCATCTCCAAACCCTTTGGAGTATAATTCAAGTCCTTACCAGGACTCATAGGATCTTCTTCAACAAGAAGCATTATGTAACTCTGTAGGTAACTCTTGTACCTCGGCACAACCGTTCTTACCACGGCTTGACATATCTTCCATCTCAGCTTTTCATCCTCAACAACCCAATGTGCTTGCCTTGTGTAGATCTCATCAAAGCCTTCAGCGAAAGCTTGTAACGTTCGTTTAATGGACTCACGAGCTCGCTTTCTTTTCACAGGTTGAGCTTTGATGGTGAGTAGAGACAAGAGCTTTCCCCAGCTTTCTTTGACATATAGTGCTGCGTAGTAGTCTCTGTATTGTTCATGTGCGTTCAGCCAAGACTCTCCCATCATTTTCCCGAGATGAGTGTCTCTCAAGCCACAGAAATGGGAGTGGTTGTTCATCATGAAGATGTAAGAAAGAGCGGTTTCTTTGTTGGAACTCGACCATGCATCCAAGTTCAAAGCAATCTCTCTCAGTATGTTGTAGATGTGACCTATGAGAATCTCTTCTTGGTACTTTTCCTTCTTCCACCCCAAATATATCTCAAGAATCTTGGACAATACCGGCTTGTTCTTGTCCCCTAGTAGCTTGTTGCAGTACTCAGTCACAACACTCACAAGCTTAGGTACACCACCATCAAGAGGAGGGCGGTTTGGTCTTTGAAGCTCAACCTGACAAGGTAACTCCCAAAAGATCTCGCAGACACCGTTAACGAGATTGCTTATCAGCTCCCGTGTTTCTCTGCGTATGTCTGAGCAAAGCTCTCCTCTAAACAGCCGGTTAAACTCAACCCGAATGTTGTCCATTGTAGAGAAACAATTTAAGAGCTTTAGCAGCTTTGGTGGACTTTTCTTGCATTTGCTGATTCTTGATCCGAACCTGAGAAGCTGAAGGAGTCCTGAACTTGAAGCTATTGCTCCAAAGCAACGCAATGGAACATCATGTTCTTCTCCAACATCTTCAAACACCTGATAGCAGAGCTTACTCTCAAACTCGTAGATCTCTTTCACAGCTATCTCCATATCTAATCTCCATTGGTCTATATCGCCTTCAATGTCCTGCACATTGTCAGCTTCTGTGATTGATTTGTGAATATAATCATTCTCAAAACGTTTCTGAATGACCCTTGTGCGGATCTTGATGTAAGAAGGAACACAGTGAGCATCTAATCTCTTGATGATTGTCTGCAACTTCCTCAAGTTGGATTCAGACAAAACCTCCTCTTCTTCAAGTATCCTCTCGAACTCTGTTTCAAGATTCTCCAACGCTGTGCAAAGACTACCTCCTTTAAGATAAGCATGAGCCTCAGTCATCTGCAACTCCTGTAGAAACGTTATCGAAGTCTTGAACCGTAAACCGCAAGGATGATCTTCAGGCATTCCGTTTTCCGACAGGAACTGGATTGTATCTTCAAGCCAGTTAAGAGCAAGAACACAGCTACTCGAGAGAAGCTTAAACGCTTCTCCAAGACGGTTAACATCCGAAACATAACCAAGAACTTCACTACATGACATGAGAGATCTCTCGAGTTCTTGAACCGTGGCAAAGACTCTCAGAACAGCTGAGATAGGTGCAATGGTGTGACGGATGTGATCAGAGAAAGGCGAAGATCTCCATCTCTCTACTTTAACATCAGCTTCCAAAGACAATAACCTGCGGTTGATATCTTGAAGCTTTGATCCTGTCTTTTCAAGAACCAATGAAAAGGTCTCTGACTTCTCCATCTCACTCTTCAATAAACTTCTCATTTCTTTAAGTCTCTCAAGGCTCTTTGCTTCAGCCATATTGTTCGTTTGTTTGTTAGTTAACTCACTAACATGCTTCAACAACTTCACATGGATTTATAACAATCCTCTGGTAGATAAACCAAATGTCTTACCAAACCCACCAAACCAAGCAATTGCCAGTGTTAATCCCATTAGCCACAACATCAAGATTTGGTCTTATATTAAAAGACTTGTTGACATTTTTTAATCATTAACTTAAAGCAAAATCTAAGTCTTGTTTTATTTGTTATAGTCAGCTCAACCATCTTTATCTATTGCTTCAACAGTTTCTTCTTAGTTTCTACAGTTTGATCATCTGATCAACTTTGGCCTATAAAGTCAAATGAAATTGTCTTCTTCTTTTTTGGGTCAAAAATGAAATTGTCTCTTCTTTGTTGCATTTATGTGCTTAAAGCCAAAAAAACTACAAAACTAACAAAGCATACTCGTACACGAAATTCCTTATACTGGAAATTATTAAATTTCAGTAATTTCGTGGAAGTAAATGAGTTGTTGTTTTCTTCACTTTAGATTTCAATTAACAAATCAAGAAAACAAGCCAGCAAATATGGGGTTTTTAGCTCAGTCTTAGCTTAATCTCTAAGAAACAATGGTAAAAAGTAGACGTGGACATTTGTAACTAAACTGAACTCTAACCAAAAAACTTAAATTTGTATCTGATTCAAGTTATTATAAAGATCCATGAACAGATAATGTAGAGCGGTAATTCGAGTATCAAGGATTATTCAAACATGACCGTATATTTATTACTACCGGACGTAATAGACCAATTGTTTTTTTTTTTTTTGTAACCGATATTAGACCAATTGGTTTAAACGCAGGTATTGTGCTCCTGATTCAAAATCGGATGGGAGAAGTGCTTTAGAATGTATCACTGGTATCAGCAAAGAGCCAAAGACTGGCTCCAGAACATGGAGGGATTCAGTTCTAATAGCCCAAACTCCTTCGAGTTAATTAAAAACTGTATATTAAAAAACTTTTAAAAAGAAAATTACACCCGATTAAATATTCAAGTGTTCAAATTAGTATATAGAGCGGAATGAGTTTCCGAATCTTAAATAAACAAATCAAATACTCAACTTCCCTTTTGATCTGATTCTTAAAATATCTAAATCCAAAATATAATTAACAAATATAAGATAAGTTCATATCCAAACGAGTTTCAAATATATACCTGAGTTTGGTTACATAATAAGCTTGCAAGGTTCAAAAAGTAATTAGTACAGTTGTTCTGAATAGTACCAAGTATTTTAAAAATCAGAAGTCATTAACTCAACTGGAAAAGATTATAACATGTTAGAGGTCTCCGGTTCAAGTTATATTGTTGAGACCAAATTAATATGACATATTGTGGTTTAAGTACCAAGAATTTGTAACTTCGGTCACTGACCTAGCTCTTTATATTAAAAAGAAAAAAAAAAATTAGATAGAGTTGTAAAATGTGTCTGAATCTATTTACTAAGAGTTAAACCGGAATTGAACATAGATTTTGGTTCTTCCAACAATTCAATATATGGATGGTGAATGAAGGGTTCAACATAAAACCCGAGTGTAACCTATGAGACTCGGTTTTTTTTTTTTCTTTTTTTTTTTTTTTTTTTTTTTTTTGTCGACGAGGCTCGGTTATTTCAACATAAATTTGTTATTGAAAAATGAATAGAAAGATTGGCAGTTTATGGGCCGGTTTTATTATTGGAATGGGCTTAAAATGAGAGTAAGTGTTATTATTAGGGCACAAGAGAACCAGTCTGAATCTATCCGTCTCTTGTTGCGAATTTTCCCAAGGATCGGAGGAGCGAAGAAAAAAAAGAGAAAAGAAGATCGGAGATGGCATCGACGGCGGCGGTTCCGTTCTGGAGAGCGGCGGGGATGACTTACATCACCTACTCAAACATTTGTGCGAATCTCGTGAGGAACTGTCTCAAGGAGCCTTTCAAAGCTGAAGCCCTTAATCGCGAGAAGGTTCATTTCTCGCTCTCTAAATGGGCTGGCGGAAAGCCAGAGAAACCAAGTAAGCTTCTTTTCTTTTGTGAAAAGTATCGTGCAGATCTGTAGGTTCTTGTTGTTGTTTTCCTCGATGTTCTTGTTGTTGTCATGGATCTGATCAAGTTCCATACTGTTTAGTTGTTGAATTTCTTAATTAATCAAACACACGAGAACATAAAAGTGATTATAATGTCCGATTTTTTCATGTTCTGAGTTTCGTAGATTAGTTTTAGAATTTGCGAGAATGTTTTCTTGATTTGATAACGTTCAATATGAAACAGATTATAATGTCTTGACATGTTAGATCGTCTCGCATCTCATGAAAGCTTATGATTTCGTTTCTTTCGAAAAGTTTCTATAGGGGACATTGATCTTTGTCATCTGTGTTTATATTCAAGTCTATTTGAGGAGATGTATCAGCTTTACCATTTCTCAGGTTATCGATTGTTGTATCTGACTTGTTATGCTGTTTTTTCTTGACAGTTCTGCGTTCTGACACACCTGGAGTTTGAGATTTCTTTAACGATTTGATATCAAGTTTGAGGTTAATAATGGTGAGGAATGCCAGAAATTGTGTACTCTGCGACATTTTCTTTCTTTTACTTTAAGATTATTAACAATGGAGTTTGAGTGAGAGAGAGAGCTCATTCCAATCTTGAAACTTGTGTTTATTTTCTTGTTTTTGCCTCTAAACTCTTTATATTTTGCTATGCAAATAAGCAAACATCTCTAACATGTGAGTAGAGTATAAAACTCCCAGCACATTTGAGTAAAGAACTTAATCTTTGTCACAAGGATGAAGATGAACCATGATCTTCCCTAAATTATTATTGGAGAAGTTACTTCGAAAAATCATGTTGACACTTCCAACATTCATATTCACATAATTTTGTTGGTGTATATATTTCGATTACATAAAACAACAAATGAATTAAATAATTCACTAGTGATAGTTGAATATTAGAGAGGCCCTCTTCATTTGTTCGTTGTTGCGACCTGCGACCATATTTGGTCGCATAGACACAATTGCGACGAGTTGCAGGCCGCTAAATTTTTTTATTTTTGGTTATTAATTTTTTACGATTTGTAGCAAAACAAACAATAACCTGCGACAAATGAACATAACTACAATTAGATAAGATTAGTGTAATTAGATGTTCTTGGGATAGGTACCACTAATTATATGAGAAGATCCAATAATAGATGTTAAAAGGACTCGTGAAGATGGATTTTTTGGGAGTTTTTTACGCCCTAGATCACTTTTTGACTTTGGCATATTACCATAGAGCACATTCCATTTGGGAAGCACTTTCTTACTACTCAAAGACATTGATGTCCTTATAACAAACAAACCAGACCAATAAACAAACCGGACATCTATTTGTTTAAACCAAACCGGTAGCCAAATTAAACCAACCCCAAACCCTAATTTTGTGTTCAGTTCCCTTTTTTTCTCTCTCTCACATTCTCCCGACGATATCGGCAGTGACCTCGACGAAACTTGAGCTTGATCTTCATCGACAACCAAGAGGGAACTTGCGACTGATCTTCACCGGTGTAGACATCTCACCACACTTCTTCCGACATGCGAGGTAATTATCGGTTGAGATCTTCATCATTCTGAGACCAGATTCAATTTTTTTTTCCTTTTTCTTAAGACTCTGAAGACTCTGAGACCAGATCTGTCGAGATCCTGTGTTTTCTGGGCCCAGATTCATTTTCATAATCTTCGATATGTAGGTAACAACAAACCGGACAACCGCCTCCCACGGAGGCTGTTCGCCACAGACCGGTTCCCCAACGTTCGGCTTAACATCTACTCCAAGCCAGACATTCTACCTTTCATACAACATGTCTTAAGGAACACGAAGGAGCTCCAGTACCTAAAAAATTCTTGTTTTGGGAAGTTGTTCGAACTCCCACACGCCAATGTCCTGTCTCGTGCAAACTAATCCATGCATTTCTCACCAGACAACTAATTTGCGAGGATAGTCACACACTCTGGACAGTCTTCCGAAGCGATCCCATCCGGCTTGGGCTTCAAGAGTTTGGCACAATCACTGGATTACCATATGGGGAGTTGCCTTCAGACTACGAAACTGAACTAGAAGACCAGAGCCAAGCTAACAAAGATCCAGACTGGATCAAGATGATATGGAAGAAAAAATTTGTTACAATCGCTGATCTGCGTCACAGACTCGAGAAAGACACACGGATACCAAGATGGAAGAAGTTGCAACTAGCCCTTATTTTAATTGTCGACGGTGTTCTAATAGCGCATCAACAGAAGACACGCCCCACTCTGAAGTACGTCAAGATGGTTCAAAATATCGACTCTTTCTGCCAACACCCTTGGGACAGGGAGTCTTTTCTCAAGACAATCACTTGCATGAAAGCTCCCGAGGACTGCAAAGACCCAACGGGGGAGCTTGTCAGTTTGTTGAGGCAGGAAACTTTCAGGCTCAAGGGATTTCCCCTAGCATTACAACTCCTTGCCTTTCAGGCCGTCCCACAACTGCAGACCATTATCCCAGCCCCCGTAGACACGCTCTCAATCAGTCAACTTGAAGAACCTCATCTTCCTCTTATCTCCAATATAAACTATGTTGACATTCTACGCGTGGAAGCTGAGCAAAACGTAAGAACCTGTCGACCTTTGCTATCTATTATCATTTTTTCAGTTCATATGTGCACAAGATATGTCTGAATATTGTGATATGTATCTTAATTTGCAGCTTGCAGTAACATCACTGATACCAATACACTGTCAAATACAACCCATAACCGAAGTTCCTGCTGATGAACGGGTGAAGTACATGGAGGACCTCATAGCGAACCACTACCAATTCGAGAAGCATATGTGGCCTGGGGGAGACAGGTCTGGGCCGATATTAATTTATAAACCTCCTGAGGAGCAGAGAGCTTCAAAGAGGAATGTTCTCAACCCCAGGAAGACCATAAACAAACCATCAACTTCGCGCAAGCAGAGGAGGATCAGCAACTACTTCCCCAGAACAAGTTCCACTTGCGATCCGAACGCTGAGATTCTTCAAATGTTGACTAAATTTTCCACCCAGTTATCCAAATTCCGCAAAGAAAACAAGGTTCTTCGCCAGCTCAACAAACGCAGAAAGTCTCGTAGCCACAGCAAACGTTCTGCTTTTCATTCACTAATCTCTTGCTCTAAGAAAAGACATATATCAAACAGAGGATGCCAGACTGATCCTATGGACCAAAACACAGATGCCCCACCTGAGGTGATGGTAGTTTTCTGTGTTCCCTTATAACTCTCGTCTGTTTAATCATTATTACTAATCTCTAAATTTATTCCGCTCGTTCACACAATGCAGTGTCCAACACATATGGAAGAAGACTAGACTCACTGCAACTCACCCCTCATCAGCCAATACGCAGCTCAGCACTACGGGCAACTCCAACACACATCTCCTGTCCCCGACCCCACTGAACACACATCTCCCGTCCCCGCCTCCACTGAACCCACATCACCCTATCACAATTCCCCTGAACACACATCTCCTGTCCACAATTCTCCTGTACACACATCCCCTGTCCACAATTCCCCTGAACACACATCTCCTGTCCACAATTCCCCTGAACACACACCCCTTGAACACAATCCAGCTGACCACACCGCCACCGTCCCCAACTCACCCGAACAAACTGGCTATGTCCCCAACTTATCTGTGGAGATGCCTGAACCTTCTGGCACACCTGATTGGTTGTGCACTCTGAAGTCCCCACCTATCATTTATCGTTCCTACATATACGATAAAAAGAATCATCCTAACAGCCCCGAGTTCCATCACCTCTTGCAACAAGGTCTTGAAATCTTCGAGCACATCAGTCCTGAGGCGTCCTCACAGGATAATCCTCGTTATGATACCTCAACGCGCAGAGATCCACTACACCCCATCACACCAGATACCTCTCCAACAAAAAGCAGCGGTTTTGCTGAACATGCTAGCTCTGTCAATGCCTTTGCTGCAACCTCTACATCAAAAGCTACATCAAAAGGCACCTCCATCCCCATCTTAAACTTCGATCAGATCCCGGTACTGTTTTATTACTCACAGTCTATCAACAATTCTCCCTCCATCCTTACTTCCTTCTTGCATTTTATGTAGGAGAACCTCGCAGAAGAGGATTGTGTTGGTCTGAGTGACTCATCGCCAGCGAGACCCACTCCAAGGCATCAGCTATCAGATGAGGAGCGCCACCTCGCAGCAGAACTCATCAAATGTCTTTCTGTTCCAGCACTCACAATATTGGCTCCGCTCCCACAGACTCAATGGGACCTCTTCTTCTCGACTCTGAAAGCAAACAATGAAGCGTAAGGCACATCCTCCCTGAATTCATGTACAATCTACCTATTTGAGCATTTGAAGCCAAGTTTTTATTCTACATCTAACACTTTCTCAGGTTTCACATCACTCCCTCTAAATTTGACTTCTCTAACAAATTCCTTCTGGAGATAGGAGAACCTCAAAGATTGGTCACCACATTTGTAAGTTCCAGGTCCCTTCGTTTTTTTTTTAATCTGGTTCGCTTACTATCATCATACTGGTTTAAGATTGTGTCATGATTAACGTTACATATGTATGCAGCACATGGAGATTCTGATGTACATGCTCGCTGAAAGGCACCGCGAACTGCTCCACCGAGAGCAGCTTGCGTTCACAACACCCTTTCTAGCTTCCGGGATTCAGGAGATATGGAAGAGGTTCAACCTGATTAGAAAGAAAGACCGATTCCAATGGGACAAGCATCTGACTGAATTGGTGCTCAAGCCGGGGAAAATTGGATGGAGGATGTGATCACGATATACACTCCGATGTGCTGGGACGAAAAACACTGGGTGGGGCTCGCTATAAACCTCGACTTGGGTTGCGTTGAGATTTTGGATCCACTACCGTCGTTGTACACAGACAAGAAGGTTGTCAAGTTTATGGAGGGTGTCCTCACTTCACTTCCATACCTCGTGAAGAAGGTAGCCAAACATCAGCAAACTCAGTTTCGTGGTCTCAAGCCTTTTTATTGGAAAAGGATGGAAGATATCTACATAAACGAGCGTTCAGGTGATTGTGGACCCGTCAGCATCAAGTTCATGGAGCTACACGCTAACGGTGATCCAGCACCCCACATGTCAGGAATCACAGACCGCGCAGTTGACGATCTGAGAAAATAGTATGCTATGGATATCTACAAAACCATCGTGATACCGGCTTATCACACTCCTACCTTCCCTTGATCACAAGTCCAGCTCATTACTTCTCATCCTACTATTAATGTCTTGAAACTTTTGTGTATGTCTTATGATATGTACACTCGGGTGACATCAAAACTAGATTCAGGAGTGTCACTGTAGTTGATCACTTTTTCTAAACTGATTTCAGTTTCTTTCTACACTTTCCCATCTCTCTTTAAATTGCATTCGGTACACACAGGTCGGTATGACGAGATTTGACATTGGGTGTGAGCTAATATCGTGCAAGTACATAACCGATCGGTTCATGACCAATTTAACGCCAATTTAGTTAACCGGTCTTCTTCATAAGTACACACAATGACTCAACCGGTTATCTACTAAACGACAGCATCTCTCAATTAGGGTTACAATTCCTCTGAAATCAATCTCCGCCTCTTTACTTTTCTATCAATAATCCCTTTCTACTTCCCTCCCGTGTGTTCATCCTCCAAGATCGATGACCAGTTCGTCTTCTTCATCATCCAGATCCGCGGCGCGCAGATCCGTATACGGCGTCCCAAGGAAATGTTGGTGTGGGAAAGGACTCAACATCTGGGCTTCGGAAACTAAAGAGAACCCACTCCGCACGTTTTACCGTTGCGAAATCGCGTTGCAGGTCATCCTTTTCACCCCCATTATTTAACCATTCCTCCTATCTAACATTGCTTTCTATTTCAACTGCTTGTAATGGTATTTTTCTCTTTTCCTTCTGCCCCTAAAACAGAGGAAATCCGAGTCCCACCTCTTTAAATGGGAAGATGAAGCAATATTAGATGAGGTTAGGATGGTGGATGCCAAAGTCTTGGATCTCGTCCACGACTTCCAGTTACTCTCCAAGAGCGTCATGGAACAGCTTGACTCACACAAGACTTGGCTAGATACACTTGAGCTTGAGATGATGTCTAAGCTCGATGCACACATGTCGAAGATGGCCCAAGCAATGGATGCAGCAACTGGACAGATGAAAGTATACATGGACGAAACACTCATTTCAAACATTAACACAGCTCAACTACGCGACAATGGGCCGCTACCCAACTTTGTAGTTGCTGTTGCCATTGTTGGGGCCATCACATGCCTCTATTGGAAGCTCCTCTGAACATATTTAGGGATTATAATTGTAGTGTGTGTGATTCAACTTCTTAAGCTACCAATGACTGCATCTCTTTTTAGTTATTATGTTGTAGTGTTTTCTAAAACTCTTTTGTATGAAAACTGGTTCAGACAACTATCTTTTATAATTTACGATGTGTTCGCATCCGATTGTGTTCACCACACATGTGTTCCACGTACTTGTACACACATAACCACACGTAGAACAGAGGAAACATAACCACATGTAGAACAGAGGAAACAATTAACAGAGTCTCAAGAAACAATATCTTTTCCGAATTAAAAATTGGCTCAAACAAATATCTCTTAAAACACAACTATCCAAAATTTGATCCAAAAACAATGATCTTGAGTCTCAAAAAACAATAACTATCCGAAAAAACCACTCCCACATCATCAAGTTCTTTCTTCCTGAAAATAAAAACATAGATAATCCGATTTGGGTGCTACCCCTTTTATGGTTCCTGCAAAAAATGCAACCCCCTCTCTATATGGGTTCATTGCAACGTGTCATGTTGTGCCCAGTTCCACGACATCTGCCACACCTATTAGGAACCAGCTTCGTCTTCTTAGGGACCTGTTATAGAATAAGCAAATATTTCTAACCATGTTTTTAAGATTTTCAGTTATGTTAACCAGCTATACACATTCTAGGCATTTACGTACCGGAAATTCACCAGTAGAGGGAATCATGTTCTTCCTACGGCGCCCTGCTGGCCTCGACGTCAAGGGGGGCATCAACTGCATCTTCTTAACGTGGTCAAGGACATCCACATCCTTTGGATCACCCTCTGGATTAATAATACCAGCATAGGTCTCCCTCAAAGTTGTTGTCTTGTACCAGTGACCCACTAATGGTTCATATGTCAATCCCACACTGTCGGCAGCAATCATAGCATGACCACAAGGAATCTGTAGCTTATCAATGCATTTGCAACCACACTTCTTTTCAGCAAGCATCACACGCTCCTTCCCACCAAACTTTCCCACAATTTCGCAAGTCCAATTAGAGACAGAGTTGACCTTGCTACCCTTCACTGTTGCCATATTTTTCGTCATCTCTTTATCAACCTCAACGCTAACCATCCCCCTATGCTTCTCCGCTTCCTTTCTCCTAGCAGCAAATCACCTCGTCATCATCCTTTGAATGAAAATAACCAATTCCATAATTGGCGACGTCCTTCCTTCCACCAAAGCGTTGTTAAGTTGCTCAGCTATATTACTAGTCATTATATTATAGCGCTCCCCAGGGAAGTTCGCCCTAGACCAATGAGCCACACCGATCTTCCCCAAATAAACCCCGCATGCACTGTTCGTTGCTCTAACCTTACTGTACTTATCTCTGTAATCTCGTACCCTTTACGCAGTAGCAGCTTCAGTCACCATCTTAGCTAAGTGTTTGCTAGAGTAGCGTGAGTTAACGTTCCTTGCTAAATGAACAATGCACACCCCATGTTGAGCAGGTGGATATACACGTTTCACCGCATTAGAGAATGATGTAGCACGGTCAGATATAATAACCAGAGTGGGAGAATCAGCTAATATGCCCTCAACTTTCTGGAGAAACCATGTCCACGCCTCAGTGTCTTCACTATCCACAACAGCAAAAGCTAGAGGAAATATCTGGAAATTTGCATCCTGTCCACTAGCAGTCAATAACACCCCTTTGTACTTCCCTCCTGGGTGTGTACCATCTATCACCAGCACACGACGTAGCTTCTTAAACCCATCTATGGACGCCCTAAACGCCAGGAACATATAAAGAAACCGTTCATCTCCATCCTCATCTAACTCAGTCTCCAAATCAGCCACAGTTCCGGGGTTCGCAAGCTTTAACATGTGCAAATATTCAGGAAGCTTCAGGTAAGAGTCTTCCTCCGATCCACGAACGCCCTTGATTGCTTTCTCTTTGGCCCGATAGCACTTGATGTAAGACGTTGTAACTCGTAGATCCTCCAACACTAGCCTCTGCAACTCAGATGCAACTGGTCCTTTACCAGTTTCCCCAAACTTTGATTTGTAAACCGCATCAATCACCTTAGATGTGGCTTTGCTCTTATACCCCTGCTTTGAATCGATGGGGCAACGATGATCTAGTTGAGCTTTCCTTATCTCATAATACCCACACCCCCTGATCTCATGAGCTGTAACCCGCCAATCACAGTGTTCATCAGGACACTCAACAACAAAGGAATCAACTTTGGTTCTCGTCTGTTTAAAATGAAACTGGTGCTTAATAGCATATATTGCCAAAGATATCTGACAATCTTCCTTGTTACCAAAGACCTTCCCAACATAGATCCTCCCGTCACTTTCATCCAAATCCATGTCCGGGATCTCTGCTGCAGCGTAGCTATTATCGTCAAACAGTGGAGGGATATCAAACTCCTCATCATCCACTTCATCTAACTTCCTTGTGGACACCCTGCGTGGCCTGTCCACACTTACACGAGCATCCACGCCAAAAAAGCCACGGGTTTTGTTTACGGAAGTCTTCATCTTTTGGGAGTTTGACGCCACTGTTACTCCCCCCGACCTCAACAACATTGTCAAAAGCATCATTAGTGGTGCAAGTGTAACGGCGAGGTCCAATATCCTTTGTCAAACCATCAACAATCTCGTCCTCATTGTACACGACATTAACAGCATTGGAACCTAGATAATCGCTGCTCAGTAATGGACTCCAGAAATCTTTGTCATACCCTCGAGGACGAACGTCTAGCTCATCAACTTCTCCTCTCTCTGTTTCCTCCTCCTCCCCACCACTACTACCGCTAAAAGCTTCCCCTTCGACACATTTGCCACCGCTTTTCGATCCACCCCCACGAACACTCGCCCTAAAGGAGTTGCCTTTCCCACACTTCCTGGCGCTTTTAATCTCTGTCTCAACTCTCTCCAACTCACTCATAAACTCAACATCGACCAAGTCAACAGCTTTAGCTTTGGAAGCACCCGTTGAAACATTAACCCCCTTCGAGATTCCAGAGGATAATGTGGCTGAAGGCTTTCGAGCAATGGAAACCGGCGTGACGAAGCCCAATCCACTGTCGTCAACGTTTTGGCTCCCATCATAGCTTGTAATCTTCTGTTCAAACCTCACAAACAAATTCATAGCACCCTTCACCCTAAGATGCTGCACAAAATACTTTATAGCTCCATCACTTGTAAGCTGGACCGGAGGTGTTCGAATCCCCATTGCTAGCTCCAAGCTACTCGGCGGCCAGTAACTGAGAACAAGTTCCCACACCTTATCTTCTTTACCAAACTCTCTTGACACACTCCCCTGAAGTTCTTTCAACGTTATACATTCCAAAACAGGAACAAGACGAGCCATCTGCCGTTTGTCTACCACAAAATCCCACCTGCTTCCATTTCCAAACACCCACTCACCGCAAATCACCAAGCACTGATCCTCCATATCTCCTGCAACACGGAAAAAACAGGTGTGGATTTCCCTACTTTGCTTTTGTAATGCTCAAAGGAAAACAACAAAGATTAAGAACAAACAATAACCTAGTTTTGTCGTCAGAAGAGATGTTCTCTGTCTTGTTCCCCAAAGACGAGCAAGAAGGTGCATTTAATTCACGTCCTTTTCACAGCCAACGCTCTTTTAAATCTAACCGATGGATCTAAAGTAAATTTCCCATTCAACGGTGAGACAAAAACCACACCTACCTTCTTTATTTTGTCACAAACCGACATACAAACTGGTTCCCTAACCAAACAACAACATCGGTCATCACATACCAAGGGCAGATGAATCCTTCCCCCTCCTAGATCCAAAAAAATGTGCCTTGCAAACACAATGTATCCCCCCTTATAAACAAAAGACACAATGTATCTTTTATGGTAATCATCTCATTTTTTGGAAGGCTGAGATATTCAAAATTCCCCTTTATGTGTATTATGTTGGTTTTACTCTTCAAGTTTGGACTTCCCAGTTAGTGATTACTATAGGCCAGGATTTTATATTTAAAGAATTATTTCATAAAAATGAAATACTCTATGATATGTTAAGATTAGGAAATTATTAATTTTTTATATCAACAAATATTCAATTACTCAAGGTAACCTGTGAGAACAACCAATGAAAAATAATATTCTATGGAATTAGAAAATTATAATTAAATTTGGCATAAATCTTTAAAACATTTGTGAAGGACATGATCGTAATTATTCTGTAAAAACATGTGGTTTCAGTGCTTGTAGTTATTTCCCACGCGTTTACACATAGAGTATGATTTTGCTTTTTTTAAAAAAAATCTCGAAAATCTGTAATTTTCTAACGCTCATTGTCAGTGTCCTATCAATTTATTTCGACGAACCATCATCATTCTGTTTTTGATCGCCTCTCCTTCTGCTACGAAGAACAATTCAAACCCTGCCAAACCCTACAAGACGACAACGACCAATACGAATAAGACTTGATCCTAACTATGTAAAACATAACTTCCAACCACAACCTTTGAAGTTCCAGATCGTGAAAACAAGAAGCCAAACCAAGCTCTTACAAACTTCTGATCCCAAACCCGATGAAACCAATCCAGCCGCCACCAGGACTAACCGCTCCGGTTAAGAACCGTCCTCGCCGCCGTCTAGACCTCTCCTTACCGCTTCCTCACCGCGACGTTTCCCTCGCCGTACCTCTCCCCCTCCCACCAACTTCCGGCGGTTCCACCACCACCTCAGAGCCTAAAAGCTACTCAGACTTAGTACGTGGCAACCGAATTGGAAGCGGAGCCGGAGGAACGGTTTACAAAGTAGTCCACCGTCCAACCTCTCGCGTATACGCACTCAAGATAATCTCGGGGAACCACGATGACACTATTCGTCACCAAATCTGCAGAGAGATCAAGATTCTCCGAGACGTGAACCACCCCAACGTGGTGAAATGTCACGAGATGTACGATCAAAACGGAGAGATCCAGGTCTTGCTCGAGTTCATGGATCAAGGATCTTTGGAAAGTGCTCATGTCTGGAACGAGCAGCAGTTGTCCGAGCTCTCTCGTCAGATACTAAACGGTTTGGCTTATCTTCACGGCCGTCATATAGTCCATCGAGACATAAAGCCTTCGAATCTGCTTATAAACTCTGACAATAACGTCAAGATTGCTGATTTTGGAGTAAGTAGGGTCTTGGCTCAGACCCTGTCTCCTTGTAAGTCCTCTGTTGGGACTATCGCTTACATGAGTCCTGAGAGGATCAACACGGATTTGAATCAGGGGATGTATGATGGGTGTGCTGGTGATATTTGGAGCTTTGGTGTTAGTGTTCTTGAGTTTTTCTTGGGGAGGTTTCCTTTCAGTGTGAGTAGGCAAGGTGATTGGGCGAGTCTTATGTGTGCTATTTGTATGTCTCAGCCCCCTGAAGCTCCGGCCACCGCCTCTCCCGAGTTTAGGCACTTTGTTTCGTGTTGTTTGCAGAGAGAACCGGCGAAGAGGCAAACTGCTGTTCAGCTTTTGCAACATCCTTTTGTACGTAGAGGAGCGAGTCAGAGTCAGAATCTACGTCAACTCTTGCCTCCTCCACACTAAAGGTTTAGTTTTGTCTGATAATGTTTCCACACTAAGGTTGATCATGTCTTGTTGTTTAGCCAAACTATGGCACTGTCTTGTACTTAGCTGAAAGCAAAGCGTATAGTTTGAATCACTTTTCACTATTTGATCCTTAGCCCTACTACCATTTCTCTGCTTTTTGTACTCTGCATTCTAATCTGAACTACTTTAGTACTGTTTCTTGCAAAAGAACCATGAGATTCATGAAATGTTAAGGAAAGTTGCATGATCCGAGTAATTTATTTTATGAAAAAACAGTCTGCTGGTTTTCTCCACCACAAGTTACATGAAACCCAAAAAAAAAAAGAAACCACCTTTTATTACAAAAGGCTCAGTACATGAATCAAAAGATAACAACAACAATAAACAAACAAAAGCAAAACATTTTGGTCAAACACTCTTGTATGTATAGACACAACTTTCTTTAGTTCACCAACCCATTTGCTGCTAGTTTTGCCCTCAGATCTTTCCTCAATATCTTCCCTGATGGAGCTTTAGGTATGGACTCAGCGAAGAACACTCTGTTGATACTCTTGTAAAACACAACCTGTGTGATACGCAGATAAACAAATATTTTAATATTTTTCTTTCTTTCAAAAACACAAATATTTTTTTTGCATTAACTAAACGTGATTCAATATTTCTCATGCAATAATCAAAATCAAGAACTGAAAAATATTTTCAGAAGACACGAACAATTAAATTTAATGTTAATTTATATTTTTGGTAATTTTTTAAAAATATTGTAGTAAATTATACATCACCATCAAAATAAATATATTCAAATATGACATTAAATAATATAATAATAAAAATCTAATAATATTTTATAAAATTTAAAATATTATTTATTTCTTATACAATTTTATCCCTAAAAGGATTTTCAATTTTTTTTACAATTTCTTAAAATTAAAAATTTTAATGCGTAATATTATTAGTTTCTTTTATATATCTACAAATTTTAGAAATACTATTTACAGTTTTATTTATGATAATTATACAACTTTTATACTATTTTTTCATTAATTTTATACAAGTTGATTTAATATGTTTTATCTAAAAGAAAGAGATAAAAATCTATATAAGATTATAATTTAAATATATACATCTATATTCTTAAATATAATCTAAAATAAATAAATAAAAAATAATTTATCTTAATATTATGTCAATAAAATCAAAATGTTGGTTAAAAATAATAAAATCTAAGATAATAAAGGATAAAATTTCTCTTTTCTAAGACCATCTCTAACGATGGGTTCTTCCACCAATTTCTGACTAGGGCTGGGCAAAAAAATCCGAATCCGAAGAACCGAACCGAACCCGATCCGAAAAAGTAGCACCGAATCCGAACCGAAATAATTAAATATCCTAATGGGTTCAAAATTTTGGTATTTAAAGAACCGAAACCGAACCCGATCCGAACCGAAGTATTTCGGGTACCCGAATGTATCCGAAATAGATTTATATACCTAAATATATTAATTATTTTTAGATATAATGTATATAAAAAACATCCAAAATATATAAGATATTTTCAAGTTTTCCAAAATACTTGAAAAATATATACAAATAGTCAAAAGTAAATGTTTAAAATAGCTAAAGTATACTCAAAACACCAAAAATACTTAAATATCTATTGATTCTCTATCCAAATATTCAAAGAAAACCAATTTATATGTTAAGTTTAGGTATTTTGACATATGTTATTCAAATTTATATGTAATATATTATTTTGTTTATATATTTTAAAAATTTAAAGTATATAATGAATTTTAATATTTTAAAAATAATTTAAATGGGTTATTCGAACCCAAACCGAACCCGCAAAGATCCAAACCGAACCCGAACCGAAATTAAGAAATACCTGAATGGGGTTGAAATCTTTGACCCCGAAAACCCGAAACCCGAAACCCGAAACCCAAATAGATCCGAACCGAACCCGAATGGGTACCCGAACGCCCACCCCTATTTCTAACAATTAATCTAAACTATTAAATAGAAAGTACAAATAGTACTTAGCCCTGATTTTTCCATAAAAAATTATATACTTATACCACTTTTTTAATACACAGTCGTTTTATAATTTAACAAATCAGGTCTAATAAATTAAAAGGAATGATTGGTTGGTTTGTAACTAGTGATTTTAGCTTTAATTTCTACAGAAATTGGTGTCAATATACTTAAATGGGCCTCTAATTTGCAATCTATCCTCATTTCTTTCCTCTCAAATTTCATTCTTATTTTGCCCTTTTGCTTGGATCCACATATCCTGCATGTGTGTCAGTTTGTGCGTCGGGTAAATGTTTTTTCTGCTTTTCTCTCACTCTCTTTCTGCTCTACTCTTCTAGCTATCTTTTTCTTCTTTACGTAAAATCAGTTTCAACTTCTTTTTTTTTCTCTCTTTCTCGCTCTCTCTCTCTTCCTATGTTCTTTGTTTATTGTGCTGTATATTTTATTTCTTTTTTCTTCTTCTTATATTCTACTTTATATCATTTTTCTTATGTTTTAATTTATTGTAAATCTTCACATATTCCATTGATCACCAAAAAAATTCACTTTTATATCAATACACCGCTTTAAGTTTTGAATCACAATCCACCTTCAATTTTTAATCAAAATTATGATTATGTCGTTAAAAAATATTTGTTGTGGTGAAACAAGATCAATCAAGAAACAAGCTTTAACGACTGAGAAAATATGGCGAATTGAAAAGATTTCTATTATTTGGTTTATTAATTCGTCGTCTTTGAATGAACTCATGAAAAATATTCAAGGGCTTCGTGAAATTATTTTTGATTTGGATAACATTTATATTAGCCGGAATTCTATCATTTACCCAATATTTGTTATGCTTTAGGGAATCTTTAATTTTATATTGTTGTATGTGGTCCATCTTTTGTTAGATGTTACAAACAAAATGCCACTTATAGATAAATGTTTTGTAAAATATTACAAATACATATTGTTAGCTGATAAATAGTTTGTTAATTGTTATATGATTTGTTACGTCATTTGTTAGCTAATAAATATTTTGTTAACTGTTATATGATTTGATACGTCGTTTATTAGCTGATAACTTATATGATACATGGTTTGTTAGCTGGTATAATGTTGTGATAAATGGTTGGGAAGATGTTACCAAATAACTTTTTTTAACTGATACATGATTTGTTAGATGATACATGATTTGTTAGCTGATACATAATTGGTTCATTGAACACTTTATATTTGTAATGAAATACATATTTTGTTAGATATTATAAATAAGAGTGTCATTAGTTGATAAATAGTTGATAATATGTTACAAAATAGTTATCGTTAGCTAATAAATGATTTGTTAGTTGATAAATGATTTGTTAGCTGATACATTGTTTGTTAGTTGACACTGATATAATAATATATGGCCAATAAATATAGTGTGTTTAAAGAATAAAATATACATAATAGTGTATTTTTTTCTTTGATACAAAACATGTTACAAAATAATTGTTGTTATACGATATATGATTTGTTATCTACTATAAACAACTGACCAACAAACTTTGGATCAGTTAGTAACAACTATTGTGTAACATCTTATCAATTATTTATAAATTAACTGCATTAATTTGTAACAGCTAATAAAATATTTAAGCTAAGTATCAATATAAAATAGAAAGTCAGCTAACACATAAATAGCTTTTATATTAAACAGTAACACAATAATGTCAATGGTAATATTTTTTATTAGTCATTATTAATGAACATAGCATGCTAACATATAACTTAACTTATGTAATGTTTAAATCTTTTTAATTAATGTATTTTTAATTAAAACGTTAATGTTTTAAATTAGATTATTTCATATTGGATAGTTAAAGTTAATTTTTGAACTAATAATGATATATATTTGTAATTCTGAAATAATTGTGTCATTGATTGTGGCATTATCCAGACGATTTAGTACAAAATCAAGGCATTATCCAGAAGATTTTTTGTTGTACTGCTTCCTATAAAAGGGTTCATCTCTGCAAAAAAGATACCTGCTCTGAAGTCATCCATCTGACACAAGTCTTAATTTTCTGAAATTTGTTTGATTCTCAGAAGGCTATAATCGTCACTTGTGAGGCAAAATGATAGACAGATTGAGTATTTTGACTTAGTAGGATAATTTACTAATTTGAGTCTTAAATGGATATATCTACCAAAATCTCTCTAATTTCTATCTATAACTATTTATTAAGTTATCAATCATGTTTTAACTAGTTTTAAAGTTAAAGTCAATAAAATAATAAAATGGTTGTAGAAGCCATATTTTCTAAAGTCACGTTGGGGTGGTTCAGTTAAGAAACCTACCCATTAAATCTAACTAAACGTGATTCAATATTTCTCATGCAATAATCAAAATCAAGAACTGAAAAATATTTTCATAAGACACGAACAATTAAATTTAATGTTAATTTATATTTTTGGTAAATTCTTTAAAATATTGTAGTAAATTACAAATCACCACTAAAATAAATATATTCAAATATGAAATTAAATAATATAATAATAAAAATCTAATAATATTTTATAAAATTTAAAATATTATTTATTTCTTATACAATTTTATCCTAAAAAGATTTTCAATTTTTTTCTACAATTTCTTAAAATTAAAAATTTTAATGCGTAATATTATTAGTTTCTTTTATATATCTACAAATTTTAGAAATACTGTTTATAGTTTTATTTATGATAATTATACAATTTTTATACTAATTTTTAATTAATTTTATACAAGTTGATTTAATATGTTTTATCTAAAAGAAAGAGATAAAAATCTATATAAGATTATTATTTAAATATGTACATATATATTCTTAAATATAATCTAAAATAAAAAAAATATTTTATCTTAATATTATGTTAATAAAATCAAAATATTGGTTAAAAATAATAAAATCTAAGATAATAAAGGATAAAATTTTTCTTTTCTAAGACCATCTCCAACGATGGGTTCTTCCACCAATTTCTGACAATTAATCTAAACTATTAAACGGGAAGTACAAATAGTACTTAGTCCTGATTTTTCCATAAAAATTATATACTTATGCCACTGTTTTAATACACAGTCGTTTTATAATTTAATAAATCCTGTCTAATAAATTAAAAAGGGTGATTGATTGAGTTGTAACTAGTAACTTTTTAGTTTTATTACCGATCATGTTTTAATTAATTTTTCAATAAAATAATAAAATGAGTGTGGTTGATCAAAAAAATAAAAATAAAATGAGTGTGGAAGCCATATTTTCTAAAGCCCCCCTTAGAGGAACCTTCATTCTCTTTTTGACCGCCGCACCTGCTACGAAGAACGATTCAAACCCCGCAAGCCGACAACGACCAAAACGAAGAAGACTTGTTACTAAGTATATATGTAACATAACTTCAAACCAACCTTTAAAGTTTCCAGATCGTGAAAAAACAGAAGCCAGACTAAGCTTACAAACTTCTGATACCAAAACCGATGAAACCAATCCAACCGCCACTGGGACTAACCGCTCCGGTTAAGAACCGTCCTCGCCGCCGTCCAGACCTCTCCTTACCGCTTCCTCACAGGGACGTTTCCCTAGATGTACCTCTCTCCCTCCAACCAACTTCCGGCGGTTCCACCACCACCTCAGAGCCTAAAAGCTACTCAGACTTAGTACGTGGCAACCGAATCGGAAGCGGAGCAGGTGGAACCTTTTACAAAGTAGTCCACCGTCCAACCTCTCGCGTATACGCGCTCAAGATAATCAACGGTAACCACGATGACACTGTTCGGCGCCAAATCTGCAGAGAGATCGAGATTCTCCGAGACGTGAACCACCCCAACGTGGTGAAATGTCACGAGATGTTCGATCACAACGGAGAGATCCAGGTCTTGCTTGAGTTCATGGATAAAGGATCTTTAGAAGGTGCTCATGTCTGGAACGAGGAGCACTTATCTGACCTCTCACGTCAGATATTAAAAGGTTTGGCTTATCTTCATGGCCGTCATGTAGTCCATCGAGCCATAACCCCTTCGAATCTACTTATAAACTCGAACAATAACGTCAAGATTGCTGATTTTGGAGTGAGTAGGGTCTTGGCTCAGACCCTGTCCTCTTTTGGGACTCTTGCTTACATGAGTCCTGAGACGTTCAACACGGATTTGAATCAGGGGATGTATGATGGCTGTGCTGGTGATATTTGGAGCTTTGGTGTTAGTGTTCTTGAGTTTTTCTTGGGGAGGTTTCCTTTTGATGTGAGTAGGCAAGGTGATTGGGCGAGTCTTATATGTGCTATTTGTATGTCTCAGCCGCCTAAAGCTCCGGCCACGGCCTCTCCGGAGTTTAGACACTTTGTTTCATGTTGCTTGCAGAGAGAACCGGCGAGGAGGCTAACTGCTCTTGAGCTTTTGCAACATCCTTTTGTGCGCAGAGGAGCGAGTCAGAGTCAGAATCTACGTCAACTCTTGCCTCCTCCACACTAAAGTTTTAGTTTTGCCTGATAATGTTTCTACACTAAAGGTTGTTTAGACAAACTATGGCATTGTCTTGTATTAGTATGAATCACTTTTTTCGCCAAGTACTTCAGTAGGAGTCATTAAATGTTCTTAAGATAAAAAACGTGCATCCCTTTACCAATCATTTGATCCTTAGTCCTACTACCATTTCTCTGTCTTTTTGTACTCTGCATTCAAACCTGAACTGGTTTAGTACTGTTTCTTGCAAAGGACCATGAGATTCATGAAATTTGCATAATCCGAGTAATTTATTTTATGAAAAGGTCTGCTGGTTTTTCTCCAGTAAAAGTTACATGAAACCCAAAAAAGATACCACCTTTTATTACAAAAGGCTCAGTACATGAATCAAAGATAACAACAGAAAACAAACAAAAGCAACAGACATATTGGTTGATCCGTATGAGTTCCTCTCCTACCTTCGTTGGGGTGGGTCGTCCGTCACACACACTTGTATGTATATACACAATGAAACATTTTTTGTTTTTCTTTCTTTAGTTCACCAACCCATTTGCTAGTTTTGCCCTCAGATCTTTCCTCAATATCTTCCCTGATGGAGCTTTAGGAATGGACTCAACGAAGAACACTTTGTTGATTCTCTTGTAAAACACAACCTGTGTGATTCACAGATAAAGAACTGAAAAAATATTCTCTCATGCAATAATCAAAATCAAGAACTGAAAAATTCATGCAGTGATCAATATGAAGAACATAAAATTCATGGAATGATCAAAATAATAATTAAAAAAAAAACCTTAAATTCATTTTACCTGTTTCGCCACGAATTGTTTCACATCATCTTCTGATAACTCTGAATCCTTGGATTTCACAACGAATGCAACGGGAACTTCACCAGCAGCCTCTTCTTTCATTCTGTCAATTTACACAGAACAAAACAAAAGAAAGCAAGTGTTAGAAGGTGACAACAATGGAACTTGTCGGTAACCATATAATAGGCCCCACCAAGCCAAAAACATGTTCGTTTCATATTATTGAATGAATGCTTTAGTGCCACGTTTCTTGACTAAGGACAAAAGCTTCAACGTTTTTAAAATCTTGGGTTAGCGTTTTGTTTTGTTGTTATGTCACTTAACCACTAGGAAACAAAGCATGGTCATTGCTAAACGTGCTACGAAACCAAAGATCCATATAAGAAGACAGGGTTAAGTCTTTTTGGTACTTACGCGACGACGGCGACGTCAGTGATATCCTGATGACCGATGAGGAGAGCCTCTAGCTCAGCCGGAGCCACTTGAAAACCTTTGTACTTGATAAGCTCTTTCAATCTATCGACGATAAAAAGCTCGTCATCGTCATCAATCAACCCGATATCTCCCGTGTGAAGCCAACCTTCTTTGTCTATTGTCTCTGATGTAGCAGCCGGGTTGTTGAGGTAACCTTTCATGATCTGGTGACCACGGATGCAAATCTCTCCAGGTTTGTTTTTGGAAAGCGAGTCTCCGGTGTCTGGATCGATGATTTTCATCTCGGCGTTTCTCACCACAGTACCACAAGCTCCTGACTTCACCGGAAACGGCTCTTTTGCGAACCCTAACGACATTGCTAGCACCGGACCTGCTTCCGTCATTCCGTATCCCTAATCACATAAACATTTTTAAAAATACATTTAAAAACAATGAAAGTACATAAATAATCGAGATTATTGATTATTTAATTTTACATCAAGCATTTTGCAAAACTAATGACCAAACTAAAAAATATAAAATCTGCATTTATGTAGTTTTGGGTTATACATCAAGTTGTCACTCTTTTCATACATTTTTCTTGATTATGTCAATAGCAAAGATCCTCTAATAAGTAATCTAATTTATTAAATCATTTGAACACTTTCTTGCTTAGATTGAAGATAAGATAATATTTTTTCTTGTGTAGATTAAAGATGAATATTCATACTCAATAACCGTAAATTGCTAAGCAAATAAATATACACTTTTTGTTGCTAAAATACTTAATTGTTCATAGCCAGTATTTACTTAAATATAGTAAAATTACATAGTACTTTTTAAGGTAATTCATCTATATTCTTTTTTTTTAACAATTCACCTATATTATTTCATAATGTTTTTGCTTAACTGATAATGTGATTCCGTTCCATATACTAATTTTAATTTTCTAATCATTTACTACTGCTCACAAAAAAAGAATCATTTACTACTCTCTGTATTTCCGAATAAACAAACAAAACACAAACACAAACATTACACATACCTGACCGAGTTTGGCGTTAGGAAACTTGGCACTGACGGCATCTTCAAGCTCCTTACCAAGCGGGGCGGCACCAGATTTCATGACTCTAATCGAACTCAAGTCATACTTCTCCGTCTCCGGCGACTTCGCAATCGCCAAGACGATCGGCGGAACCATCGGAGCCACCGTCACTTTACACCTCTGTATCAGCTCCAAAAGCAGATTAATCTCGAACTTGGGCATGATCAAGATGGAGGCACCGACTCTAAGCCCACACAGCATGATCGAGTTCAGAGCGTAGATATGGAACATGGGCAAAACGCAGAGTATGACGTCATCGCTGTGGAAGTAGAGGTTCGGGTTATCGCCGTCGACCTGCTGAGCGACGCTCGTGACCAGCCCCTTGTGAGTCAGCATCACTCCTTTGGGAAGACCCGTCGTGCCGGAGGAGTAAGGAAGCGCCACCACGTCGTCGGAAGAAATCTCAACCGTTTCGATCTCCGTTGACTGAGTCAACTCGGCGAATCGGAGGCAGCCTTCCGGGATCGGGGAGGGTTCCTCGTCGGTACAGACGATTACGACGCCGTCGTTTTGGAGGTCTTTGATTTTGTCGACGTAGCGAGACTCGGTGACGATGAGCTTCGAGTTCGAGGCTTTCGCCTGCTTCGCGATCTCCGCCGGAGTGAAAAACGGGTTGGCGGCGGTGGCGGTTGCGCCGCAGAAGGAGGCGGCGAGGAAAGAGAGGACGAACTCGGGGCAGTTCGAGAGGAGGATCATCACGACGTCGTTTCGGTTGACGCCGAGTTTCTGAAAACCGGCGGCGATTCGACGGGAAGCGACGTGGACGTCGGAGTAAGTGTACACGTGGCCGGTGGGTCCGTTGATTAGGCAAGGCTTCGAGGCGAACTCGGAGATGTTTTGGAAGATGTAGTCGTGGAGAGGGAGGTGGTTCGGAATGTAAATATCCGGGAGCTTTGATCGGAAAATGACGTCACTGTTGTCGCTGCTCTGTTTCTGCATGGCGTCTTCTTGTGGAGCCATTCTAAGTTTTAAGACAATTTAACTCTTTGGTTTTGCTTTTCTAAGCTTTGGAGAAGGTTTGATTTTGAGATTGTGTGTTTTAAGGCTTTGGCCTGAAGGAGACAGGAGATGTCTCCGAGGTGCTCATATAGGGACTTCACCGGAGAAGAACTGCGGGGTTGGTGAAAAGGGTAATATTGTAATTTACGATTTTAAGGGTACTGTTGTCATTACATCAAGAGTATGGATTCTCACCTCTGAATTTTTCCCGTCGCGTTTGGTAAGCTGCATTTTTATTGCTGAAAATCACGTATTTATGAATGTCATTAATATATTGTATTTTTACATGATTTTATGCGTGTTAAACATATCCATTGAGTAAACCCATTGGGTATTTTAACGGAATAAGAAATATAAATCATTATCTTTCAAGAAAAGATTTTGCAAAAAGTTAAGAGTTTTGCCACTTTGGATATTTGTAATGAATGTATACTACTTTGGTATAAATCTTTGCATATATGTTGACTTTTGAATATTCCTTTTAACTGCAGATTTTATCTACTTTGCTCTACAAAAGAAACATACACATTACCAAGAAACATATCTGAACTTTTATATGAAATCAAACTCATTAATTCGAATCTGGAAGTCAATCAATTCAACTTAAAAAGGAACTAATGGGTTGGAAATAGGAAGCATACGAAATACAAGGGTGTGACTGGAAATAAAGGAAATGGGTTTGGTGAAAGAAGAGTGGGTTGGTGAAGAAAGCGAGATCAGTACTGATTGGGCTTTGGTGGGAGAGTGGGCCCATGTTGTTGACGATAAAACCAAACCTAAGTAAAATGAAAAATAAAATATGACGATAATTTTCACCAACCCCACCTATCTTAATAGTTATATTATATAAATATATCAAACATAAGAAAATTATTATGTCTCTCAAAATAAATGGACATTAGTTTTTCTTCACCAAACAGTCAAACACATCCTTTTTAGTGGTATTTTCTTCAATATCTCCTTTTTGTATATGTGGTCTTGGATTAGGAGTGGGTTAGTGGATTGGATTTATAGCGTTGATATTCAACTAAATCGTATAAAAAATTCGTTAATTTATTTTATTCAGCCAGAACAACTTCAATAGTCTAATAGACATATATTGTGTTTGTTGACAAAAAAAGACATATATTATGTTTATACAGTCAAATGCAAGTTTATATTCAAAAAATAAAGTCAAATGCAAGTTTATATGTTGAATAGATTTGTAACATGATTTAACTATTATGTTCACAATTTTGCAAAATGAAGTCAAATGCAATTTTATATGTTGAATAGATTTGTAACATGATTTAACTATTATGTTGACAATTTTGCAAAATGATGACTTATTCACATGACAAATTTTGTTGGAAGTAATAGCACGATTTAGTTTGATTTTGAGATGAATCAACACCAATTGAATAGATAGAATGTCAATTGACCACACAAATGCGATATTTTTCAGTCATATTTGCATTTAATACCAACACTAGATTACATTATCATCCAAAAGGACAATAACCCTCAACAATCATCAGCTTGTTGTAAACTTAAGGATATATTATTCATAAACATAAATAAAGCCCTTATATAGGGATTTACAAATAGATAAACCGTCATAAATAAATGGAAAGATAATAAATCCTAATCCAACTAGAAAAAGGAAAACAAGACCAAAACATAAAAGGAAAAGTAGGACCCGACCAGAAAGGAAAAAACTGACCGCCTATGATCTATGCGAACGGGCCGGTACGGGCTGGTACGGACGGGTCGGTTATGGACGTCCACCATATGATTTATAATACTCCCCCTTGGACGCCATAACAATTCAGAGATTGTAATACGCTTTGGATGTTGCCTCATTAAAACCTTACCAAGAAAACCCAATGGGACAAAACATAATGAAGAAAAAAGAGTACAACACATATTACTCCCTCTGATTTGTACCTCCGTATATGTCCTTCAAGTTGGCGCATCCCAACCTGATGGTTAAGCTTCATGGACGCCAAGTCTGAACTAGTCCTTGCAAAGGAAGGTATAACTCCTACACGAGTCTTCTTCTTAAACCAATGACCAATGGTCTTAACACCAACATAAAGTAGTGTTACCGCATTGCAAAGACATAACCTTCCTGGGATCTATCATTGTGGATCCGAGAGATAACCTGTATCAATCAAAACATATTAACCCTTCTTTTGGGTTTTGGTTGGTATAATGTAATCTCAAATCTTTAGTTCCTTGTAGATAACATAGGATGTATTTTATCTAGTCTCAGTCCCTTATGTTCGGACATGACCTAAACCTAGACAATAGGTTTACATCAATACTTATGTCCGGATGTGTATTACATGACAAATACATCAAAACAAGACGCCAATAGTACTTAAAATAAGGGACGTGTATGTCTTTAGTTCTAGTGCCTCATGGTCGGACATGAGCTAAACATATACAAGAGATTTACGAAAGAACACATGTCCGGCCTGGTATGGCTTGTCTATTACATCAAGGCGCCAATGACACTTGGGTAAGGGACTTTTCCGGACCAAGGACATATTCCTTGTCCTTCTTGGGGCCAAAGGATCTGTGTCCAAGTCAAAGGTCCTCACGACCATGTCCTTCTTGGGACTTACAATGGGTTTGTGTCTGGAACAAGGGACGTTATGGGACAACTCAACTCAATGGGCGAGTTTTGGTCCATGTTAAAACCGTTTGAATACCTTTCTACAAGTCCTTTGATGCACAAAGATTCCCATCTTTTAAGATGTTCAATTTGTAATCCCAAATAAAACTTTGTTTGTCCCAAATTTTTCATTTCAATCTTTTTCTTTAGATAATCGTTTGGGAAGTCTCTCCTGAGGTTCCTAGGATATTTTAGATCATTAACATACACCTGTATACTTTAGTTCTCGAGAACCTGCTGCACTTGACAATTCAATACCCTTTGAGACTTTCATGTATATCTCATTATCCAGTGGACCATACAAGTAGGCGGTTTCTACATCCTTTAACCGCAAGTCTATTTTCTTCCTTATGGCCAGACTTATTAGGAATCCAAATGTTTGTTGCATCCACCACAGGGGAGTATGTCTCCTGATAATTGATTCCTGGTCTTTGTGAGAATCCTTGTGCATATGGCCGTGCCTTATATCTTGCTATCTCACCATGTTTCATCTTTCACAAAGACTCATTTGTCCAACTGGTTTCACATCTAGAGGTGTCCGAACTATGAGACCAAATATGCCTCTTTTCTTTAGACTATTTAACTCCACGATTTTCATTTTAATCCAATCTGATCTACGAGTGCGCACTCTTTTATTGACGTGGGTTCATGATCCTCGTTTATATCCATAAATTCAAGTGCTACCTTGTATGCAAATAAATCATCTATGTCGACATCTTTTCTGTTCCAATGTGTTCCAGACATGACATAATCGATTACAATCTCATTATTATCAGGACCATTAGTACCCTGAAGCTTGGCGTCCCAAGCCTCAGTGTTTGGTACCTTAGAGCCGACCGGCCTTATGTCCATGTCTGTGGTTTTCTCGACCTCAGATTTTTTTCATTCTCTGCACCTTTCTTTTGTTTCCGAGGATTCTTATCTTTGGAACCTATTGGTCTACCACGTTTCATACGTTGTGTAGACTCTGTAGCAACTTGATTATGTTCCTTTTGGACTTCTATTCGAATTTAGTGCATTACAAGCTGGTATATATGATTTAGTCACTCTCTTTCGGGTCAGCAAATGAGTCTGGCAATTGATTAGCTAGCTTTTGTAAATGTATTATCTTTTGGACGTCTAATTCACATTCTTTAGTCCGAGGATCTTGCCAAGACAATGATGGTTAATTCCATGTAATCTCTTTTACCATTCTTTTACCAGCTTATTATTTTCTCCCCCTAATCCGCGTACCTGGCCTTTAAATAAATCACCCATATTTGGCTCAAGGTACTTAAAAAAATGTGGGAGAATCATATCCAACATATATCCCCTGTATCCTTTGAGGTCCCAACTTAGTTCTCTGTGGTGGAGCAGATTGTACATAGACGGCACATCCAAATGTCTTAAGATGGGATATGTCTGGCTCATGACCCGTGATTTAATTGATAGGGAATATCTATGCTCACTAGATGGCCTGATGCGTATTAACTCAGATGCATGTGAAATTTTGTGATCCCAAGCTGAGACTGGGGGTTATGACCTCATAAGTAATGGTCTAGCAATCAGCTGTATGCGTTTTAAAAGATTCGGCCGAAGCCGTTTTATGTATGGACATGCACCAATGTTCCACACTTGCCCCCATGGACATACAACTAACATTAAACGCTTGGGACATGAATTCACCAGCTTATTATTTACTTAGTCACTTTGACTGGTGATGGCATATCAATGAGTTTTCCTTGTGTACATGCTACACACATGATATTCTTCGGGATAACTCTTTCTTTCTTTAAATGTATGCCCATTTGTATATCAATTTTCGCATCATGTTTGAACCGGGATGGCCAAAAACCGGTTGTGCCATTTAGTGAAATCGTGGGTAAACACTTTGTTTACCGTGGTATTTTCCTCTATCATATTGATCTTTGCATAGTATAGACCAGTAGAGAATGCAGGTATAGTCTCGACCACTTTCTTATGGCCTTAGGAGTATATCATTATTTGAAGGAACCTTTTGTTTCTTTTGCCCATTGTTTCAATATGGAAACCATTCATTCTTATATCTCTAGATGCGTGCCCTTTAGGCAACAATACACTGTTCCGGCCGTAGCCCTTTATTGGACTGACTATACCCGCAATTATATTGATGTAGACTTTAAATCTTAAAATCATGCATTTGGTTTTAAATCAGACAAAGCAATAGCAATAAAAAGTAAATTCAAGGAGATAAAACAAAGAAAACATAAAGCAAAGCAAAACACAGAAGTCGAAATCAGTATTATTCTTTTAGACAATCAGATGTTTCATATTCCATAAGGTCATCTTGTTCATGATCAAAATCATCTTCCCCATCATGATGGACCATATGGGCTTCTGGATTCTTCCCTTTCTGACTCTCTTGATAGAGGTCACAAAGATGTCTGGGAGTCCTACATATCTTAGCCCAATGGTTATCCATTCCACACCTATGGCACAGTGATTTGGTCGAGTGTTGTGGTTTAGAAATACCACTGCTTCTGCCTCGACCACGGCCTGAATGGGATTGATATCCAAGGCCTCTGCCATAGCTATTCTCGCGGCCATATGAGTTGTATTGGCCACGGCCACGTCCTCTCCATCCACCACGGCCACGGCCGTGTGGTTTATCATGATAGACGTGGTTACTTTCTTTGGATTCTTTCTTTTCCTCTACGGCCTTATTGGCTTCAGGTAATGGGGTTGATCCAAGAGGTCTCAATTCACTGTTTCTCATTAATAACTCATTGTTTTGCTCAGCTAGCAATAGACATAAGATCAGATTTGCATATGTCTTGAAGCCCTTCTCACGGTATTGTTGTTGTAACAACACATTGCTTGTGTGGAAGGTGGAAAATATCTTTTCTAGCATAACCTTATCCGTTATCTCCTCACCACACAATTTCAACTTTGAAACGATTTTGAATAGGGCTGAGTTATACTCATCCACGGACTTGAAGTCCTGGATTCTGAGATTCCTCCAATCATACATAGCCTTTGGTAAAATCACCGTTCTTTGGTGATCATATATGCTTTGCAGCTCTGTCCAAAGGTCTAAGGGATTCTCATTTGTCAAATACTGATCTTTGAGACTCTCAGCCAGATGATGGCGAATAATTAGGATAGCTCCGTATCTATCTTTCTCAGTGACATTATTGTTCTCGGTAATACTTTCACCGAGCCCCTTGGATTTCAGGATGATCTTAGTATCAAGTGTCCATTGTAAGTAATTATCTCCAGAGAGATTTAGTGCAACATATTCCAAGTTGTTGATTTTCGACATCTGAAATCATATGTTTCATTCTTAAGATTATAATGTTTAATTTTCACTATATGATGCAATCAAGACAAACTAATCGAATACGCAATGTTCAAACAAGCCGCACGGCCAAAAGAGATATGATGCATTCAGTTCATACGGGTATGATGCAAGAACAAGCCGCACGGCCAAGACATGGTATGATCAATCTTATCAAATGGTTTCTATATGATCTTAATGCAATTTGGTTATACATTCTAGCAAAACGGTTTCTAAGTGATCAAATTCAGATTCAAACATTCAATCACTCAAACAACCAAATTCAATTACAAATTAGGGTTTGCATGATCTGCAATATGCATACGTGCGGTAGGTTTTAGGGTATTAGGGTTTCAATTTAGATCAGGCAAACAATCAAATTTCAAGTATGAATTAAGCAACCTAGCAGTCAGATTTTATCAGATCATGCAATTCTTTTCTATCAACCTAACTTGCAAACAAGTCACAAACAATCTCAATCAATCTCTCACAGCAAACAATCAGTCCATTAAGTTTTTTAATCAATATGAGCGTTCTTATGCAATATGTCATATGCATCTCGCAACTTAGCAACCGTTATGATCTACCAACTTAACAGACAACCAATCTAACCAAAACCTAATTCATCATTAATTAGGGTTTTCGAGAATTAGGGTTAGGGTTCTAGGATTTTGATTTTTAGGGTTCATAGAGAATTTACCTTATCCTTCGATTGGGTTGAATGGACAAGATCAACAAGAGGAGATCTTCGAGCTGATCGTCGCTGAGATCGTCGGGTCGCGAATGGGTTTCTATCGGATCGCGAACGGACTGAAGCTGAGATGGGAACAAGCTGCTATTGAGTCGCGAACGAACTGAAGCTGATGTCGGGTCACGAACGTGCCGAGTATCGAGTCGCGGACGAGTTGAGATCGGGAATGCCTTGAGTATGGATGGGGGTTCACAATCGGGTTTAGGGTTTCGCGATCGGGAAAAGTTCGAGCCGTCTAGGATTAGGTTTCACGCCAGAAGAGAGATAGAATTAGGGTTTCTCGCCGGTTTAGGGTTTATCGCCGATTAGGGTTAGGGTTTATGGTGATCGGATTTTAGCTTAGGGTTTAGGGACTATCGTGCTGATAACGTGTTGTAAAACTTAAGGAAAGATATATATTATTCATAAACATAAATGGAGCCCTTATATAGGGATTTACAGATAGATAAACCGTCATAGATAAATAGAAAGATAACAAATCCTAATCCAACTAGAAAAAGGAAAACAAGACCAGAACATAAAAGGAAAAGTAGGATCCGACCAGAAAGAAAAAAGCTGGACGCCTATGATCTATGCGGACGGGCCGATACTGGCTGGTACGGACGGGTCAGTTATGGACGTCCACCATATGATTTATAACACAGCTAGCATCGGCTTATTATTCGGTATAGTCCAATTTGACACAATTCTAAAAATTTGATTAAATGGTAAATTGGTTATAACCGAACTAATTTAAAAAAAAAAAAAATTGATTTAAACACTTTAAGACGGTTTAATTTTTAAATAATTTATATAAATATAAAATTGATAAATTAGTCTGGTTATATCAAATAACATTAAAATGAATTATGACTAATTTAATTATGTCATATATACTATTAATTTGCTTATAATCAAATGATAATCTGTTTCCAACTTTTTGTATTATTCCAAGCTCATTAGTTTGCCTGATTTTTAGTTTATATAACTCTTTTTATATGTTTCATCAAAGTAAAATTTTAATTAAACAAAATATTTAAAAATATATAATATAACTATAAATATATAACAAATAAATTGACATAAAATACAGAAATAATTTGTTGACCTCCATGCTATATCTAGGTCGTGAATAATCTATTTAGATGCTAATACTTTATAAAGCGTTACTTTTCTTAAATATTTAATTTGAATTATTTGTGTTTTAAATTTTTGGAATTAAAAAAATTGATTCTACTTAAATTTTATTTAACCGAGTGCAGTTAGTTTTTACAACTTGAATAAGTTTGTGTTGGAAAAAGTTACAACAAATAAAATTATTAGTGTGTTTAACCTTGTAAAATTAATATATTTTAATAAATTACTATAACTAAATTACTAATAAAGCTTGTTAATTTGGCTATTTTAGTTAATTCAATTTGGTCTCATAATTTTGGGTTTGGTTTGTTTGATAAAAACGTTGTACTTTGTTCAAGTTATTTGGATTTAAATTGGTATTCAAAATTTCTAGTTAATATTTGAGATCTTAAGTTCGTTTTGAAAATTTGGTGTAACCAATAACAGTTATATAATTATTGTTTTTGAGTAAAATTTATATATTACATATAAGGTGATTCTTCGGCTATTAAATAGACTGTAACACATCACATATGAACAAGGCTTGATTGAAATTATAAAATGCTCTACCCACACAATAGTATATTTGGGAGTCAATCTTTTTTTTTTTTGGTCAAACTACTACTTCATTCAAATCAAAGGTTACACTCCATCAATGGAGGAATTGTTTAACATGGAGAGAGCTGATTTACCCACTGTATCAGCCTCAATGTTTTCCAATCGGGGAACATAAACAAAAGATATAGAATCAAACAAGCAACTAAAGTGATAAACGTCGGACAAGATCCCGAACAGAGCAGGGATAGATTCTCGAGCCTTCACCATGGAGATGAGGACCTTTGAATCAGACAGCACCGTAAGAGAGCGTATGTTAGACGAAGCAGCCGTCATTACTGCAGAACGGAGCGCTATGGCTTCAGCCATTAGGGCGGACGAGACGAATCGGCGTGAGAAGCTGATAGTCGGCGGTAACTGGGCGCGTTGAGTGGGACTGTGATCGTGAAAAACACCTCCGATGCCACAGATTCCGGAAGTCGGGTTCCATGCTGCGTCAACGTGACAGGATATGCCCTGTAAAGAGACAGGCCCAGGGGGACCACGCTGCGGGTGTAGACGAGCCGGGCGAGTAGCACATGGTATATCACCATCAGTGTGAGCATCTTGCCACTCTCTTGCATCCTTGATAGACTTGAGTATAACTTCTGGTCCTGAAAAAACATGTCCATCAAAATAAAGTTTGTTCCTAGCTTTCCATAGATTCCAACAAATCCAAGGCCAGAGAGGGGTGTGCAGTCCCGTGGGAGGCAAGGAGGTGAGTTTGTTTGCTTCCATTATCAATACATCAGTAGAAGGGATCGACACAAAAGACCAAGGGGGGTAGGGAGCAAGCTCCCAGACACTTGAGGCGAAGGGACAGTGCAGGAGTAAATGGAGGGCATCCTCTACTCCGCCACATCGTTTGCACTCAAAAGCTGGGAACCCGCGGCGTTCAAGGTTTGAACTCACCGGGATCGCCCTATTTGCCACTTTCCACAGAAAATCTTTTAACTTCGGCGAGGTTTTACAATTCCATATCTGCTTCATCCAATCAAAGCCTGGTAGGTGGGTTGCCTCATTCCGTTTTAGAGAAATCGCAAGGCCATACCCCGATTTGGTTGAGTAAGAGCCTGTCTTATCATGTAACCACACCACCAAGTCGTCCACCTGAGATGAGCTCGTTATGAGTTTCAGAATTATCTCCTCATACTGAGGGAGGTGGAGGCGGATGCTATCTATCTCCCATTTGTTGGTGAGGGGGCAGAGGAGATCCCGGACACGGAGGGAGTGATTTGTCTCCGTTGGAGGACCGATGGGTACTTTCTGGTCGGATAATGAAAGCCAAGGGTCGCTCCAGACCCTTATCTTTTCACCATCGCCCACCGCCCAGCCAGACCCCTTTAGCAATAGTCTTCGTCCCTCTAAGATGCTCCTCCATCCGTGTGAAGCGTTAGATGGACTAGAACATGTCAGGAAAGTGGAGTTTCGAGCGTATTTCCCCAGCAGTACCTGGGCTAGTAAGGAGTTTGGGTCCTTTATCAAACACCATCCAATCTTCGCCAAAAGCGCATCATTGAAGCTTTCCACATCTCGGAATCCTAATCCCCCGGCATGCTTTGGTTTGGTTAGTGTAGACCAAGCTACCCAGCACATCTTTCTCTTTTCCGGGTTAGAATCCCACCAGAACCGAGTTAGTAGTGATTGGATCTGCTTACACAAGGAGGCGGGGAGTTTAAAGCATGACATAGCATAGTTCGGCATAGCAGCCAGCACTGCTCTAAGGAGAACCTGTTTTCCTGCCCCCGATAAGAACCGAGTGGACCAGCTCCTTATTCTCTGTCGTATCCGATCAAGGATGGAGGCAAAAATGTCTCGTTTCTTTCTACCGAATAGCTCGGGAAGGCCAAGGTACTTGCCGATGCCACCTTCTGCAGTGATACCAAGCACATTCTTGACCCGTTCTTTCACCTCAGCGGGCGTCTTTGCTGAAAAGGTGATCGCTGATTTCAAGAGGTTGATGTTTTGTCCCGAAACCACTTCGTAGCTCTTAATGATTTTCGTCAAGGCTGCTACACTCGCCACACTCGATCTACAGAAGAACATAGTATCATCCGCAAAGAGAAGATGATTAACCGGAGGACTACCCCGAGAAACACGAATTCCCGGTAATGATCCATTGTCCTGCGCTTTATTACAGAGAGCGGACAGTACTTCCGTGCATAGGATGAAAAGATATGGTGACAGAGGGTCGCCTTGTCGTATACCACGAGAGGGAGTAACTGATCCTTGAGGGGAACCATTGATGAGAAAAGAGTATGACACCGTCTCCACACAGGCCATGATCCAGCCAATCCAAATAGGGTCGAAACCGAGTTGCAGCAACACCGCTCTCAAGAAGTCCCATTCGATCCGGTCATACGCTTTGCTCATGTCCGTTTTCACAGCCATGGAGCAATACTTCTTTGCCTCAGAAGTTCTCAGGAAATGAAGCGTCTCGTGGGTGATGAGTACATTGTCCGTGATTTCACGTCCCGAAACGAAGGCAGATTGCGTGTTAGATATAAGACAAGGGAGTAGTGGCTTGAGTCTCCTCGTAAGGATTTTGGCGATGATCTTGTAGTGGGTGTTGCATAGCGCAATAGGGCGGTAATCTGACACTTTTCGCGGGCATGTATCCTTTGGAATGAGCCTGATGTGGGTTTCGTTCTGCCTCGGGTGTAGGATGCTCGTCTCAAAGAACCGGAGAATGTCCTTGACCACATCCTCTCCTATGATATGCCAGTATGATTGGTAGAACTTGGAGGAGAAGCCATCGGGGCCAGGTGCTTTGCCGCTGTTAATAGAGAATGTCGCTTCCTTTATCTCTTGCGGACTTGGCATCCTTGTTAGCAGCTCGTTCATCTCTGCAGTAACCTTTCTGGGTAATGATTGAGACACCAGGTCCAGATTTCCCCCACTTGTCGAAGAGAAAATCTCCTGGAAATAGTTGGAGATGACGGCTGCTATCTCTGAGTCTTCGTAGAATTCCGATCCCTGAGCATCTTCTATGACGGCCAAAGCATTTTGCATACGTCGGGTCCTTGTCGCCGCGTGGAAAAAGCCCGTATTCCTATCCCCGTTCTTGAGCCATTGAATCCGGGTCCGTTGGCTCCAGTACTGTTCTTCTTCCTTATACGCAGCACTGAGAGTTTTTGTTAGAGAGTCAATCCGGTTCTGATCAGGTACTGGCGCAGAAAGTGGCTCGTCGAGAGCCTTTTGAGTGGCCGCGATCAGCAGGTTTGCTTTTTTGAAGCGCTCCTTTGTCCAGAGAATGATCCTTCTTTGGCACTCATTGAGCTTATCGATAACTGAGGCCAGTGGATAATGGTTCCATGCAGCATCAACCAGCTCTGAAACTTCAGGAACTTCCGTAAGAGAGCGATTGAATCTGAAGGAACCACTTTTCCTGGCTGAGGGAGAATTAAAGTAAGTGATGAGGGGTCTGTGGTCGGATCCCTCGAACCGCAAATAGCAGCACCTTCCCATTGGGAACTTCTCAGCCCATGAGCAGTTAGCCATAGAGCGATCAAGCCGAGACCGGATAAAGTGGGAGTAGCGAGAACCTCGCCAAGAGAGGTGGTTCCCATAGTGTTTGAGATCCCAAAGCCCATTTTGCGAGACAAAGGATCGGAAGGATGTGAAAGAGCCCTCACATCTCAACGGCCCTCCTACTTTCTCTGAGTTATCCAAGATTTCATTAAAGTCGCCCGAGAGGAGCCATGGGAGGTCACGCCCTTCTCCAATACGAGAAAGATTTTCCCAATAGGCAGCTCTATTTTCAGCAGCAGGAGCACCATATATGAAAGAAACATAAGACGAAGATCCCTTGAAAGATACCTTAGTGTCAATGATGTTAGGGCCAGATTCTAGGATCTCAATGTTGATACTGTCCTTCCATAATAACGCAAGTCCACCTCCCGTTCCCTCTGGTGGTATGGAGAAGTAGTGTTGGTAGTGAAGTGAATGGAGCTTTTCCTTGGGAGTCAATCTAATAAGAGAAATTGGATTGTATAACTGTCAAAATATTAATAATTGATTGACTAAATAATTTTTAGCTTCTTTAGTGAGCTTCCATGAAGTTTTATGATTAGTTTTAGAAGAACCTGTATAGAGTTTTAACAAGTTTAACGATGAATTTTTAGTAAGTTTGTTGTTTCTCTATTCTTTTTATTCTGTCCGTTTTGGTTATTCGGTCGTTCCGACCAATTTAACCAATTTGATCTGGTTGATTTGATTCAGTTTAGTTTGTTCTATTTGATCTGATTTTCGTCATTCTATAGCTATCTTAACCCGTTGACAATTTTGTTTGAATTTCAAGTTTAGAATCTGTTTAAGCATTCAAGCTTTATAAACCATTTTTTCAATTGTTAGTGTGAGTGAAAATTATTCTTGTAAACTTTTGTTACTCGGTTTAGAATTCATATTTATATGGTTTAGTACATATGTGTTATTCTATAAGAATTGAACTTGTTTGAGTCTCAAGTGTTTTTATTTTGTTACGTGTCTAAACTGGAAGTTAGAAAATTAGAAGAGTTTTGTATATATATAGTGATTGTTGGGCATACATTCATACATATTTTGAGATTGCAAATTCAGATATATACTTTTGCAAATCAAATAAAATTTGTTTCTAATTATCCATTTAAGACTTGTAGATAGAAAATAACGATGATCTAGAAGATAAAAACTACATTTTTTACATATGTGATTACTTCATACATCAATGTCATTTTTCAATTAACTTTAAGATTCTCAAATGCTTAATCTATATTCGCTGTGTACTTAGAGAGTGAGCGAACACAATGTTGAGTTATTTGAAAGACATTTTATTGATCAATCAGATAGGAGATTACAAGAGATTTCAATAATGATTAAGAGAAAAAGCAATATTTCCGGTAAGAACAAAGAATTAAAGATGATCAACCCTAATTATAACAACTCTCGTCTTGTTCGGTTTCTCAATTTCCCTTTTTCTTGTGCCCTCCTCTCCTTTTATACTTGGCGCTTCTAAACTCACAGCTCGAGTTGACCTAATTCGGGCGGTAAAAATTGTAGCGAGCCAAATTGTATAAGGCCGAGTTGCTCCTAATTTGCCTGTTCGAACTGAGTCGGACTCAGTCTTTGATGGACCTTGTTACGGAGTGTAATCGCTCTCCAACATCAGTGTGAATTTATAAGTATATTTATACACTTATTTGAAAGATTTGATCAAATATCTTACCAATTAATTGATCAACAACATATGTGAAAGTCATGAAGTAATTTTTTAAAACTGTAGAATTAGTATAATAAAGTTGTTTCGCCATAATAATATTTTAATCACATTCAAGATTTTGTAATTAATTAACTGATATATTGTAATATTTTCCTTATTTCAACATATAAAGTGGAATTTGTTTTTTTTTTTTAAAAAATAATTGATAAATCATATTTGCTTAATTGATTGGAAGTTATACGAAAATACAGGTTATTCTTGTAACTAAAACGAGGTAGTATGAAAACATATTCATATTCGTTTTAAAAGGAAAATAAATTCATAAGTATATTGTTTATTTTTAAAATGTAAAATTAAAAGTATCATAGATTATTTTATTTTAGTGAATGATTTCTCCTATGAAAAGTATATATGTATTTATAAATAAATAAATTTAACTATTTTAAGTAGGAATAAACTATTGAACATACAAATATTATATAATTACTTATAAAATATTTTGTATTTTATTTGTATAAATATCAATTTATTTAATGTGTGGAACTATCTTTTATAATTTGGTATTATAAGAAACCATGCAATTGTAGTGACCACATAATTTAGTCCTTCAAAAAATGAAATGGTATATGTTTTGTCAAAACATTGGAGACAGAAATGCTACAATTTTTTTTTTTTATAGAAAGTTGCATCCACACAATATGCAACATTAATATAATTTTTCAAAAATTTATCATTTATGGTTACATTTCTATAATCTATATTCCCTCATGTATATATATATATTTCATATATTATATTTGTGTAATTATTATGAATACTTCATTAACTGGTTATACATGAAAAACAAAAAATAATTATATAATATGTATATGTAAGAGTTTTGCCATAAGTGCTGCTGCCTAGGTGTCGGACGGATCTGGATATCCGGGAAATTTGGAGTATCCGGATACTTATTCGGATTCACCGGATCCGTGGATTTGGTATCAGGATCCGGATTCGGGGCTTCCGGATTCGGGGCTTCTGAATATCCATCTAGTTATCATACTATCCGCGGATATCCGGATCCGGATTCGTAAAATAAAAAATAATATTTTTAAAGATATTAAAATTCTAAAATAATACATAAATTAAATATTTATACAAGATTTATAAATATAAATACGAATATAATATTTACAAATTAAAATATAGTATTATAAAACTAATTTTTTGAATAAATATTAATATATCAAATATAATTATTAATAAAATTTAAAAATTTAATATATTTTAAAAGTACAGATCCGGATCCGGATATCCAGACCTAAAAATTAAGATATCAGGATCCGGATTTGGTTTTGACGGATCCTTGATTTTACTATCCGGATTCAGATCCAGATATCCCGGATATCCTATTTTCAGAGCAGATCCAGAATGGATCTCGGATTGAATCCCAATCCCGGCTAATAAATCTCAGACCTACTGCTGCGGTGTTTGCTTTGAGGACTGGCCTTGCGAGACCACCTTTCCTTTGGTTTCGCTGTTGGTGCTCATTTGACATTCCGGTTTGATTATTGTATTCCCCGAAAGCTCATATATATTTTTCATTGTCATTGCCTTGTCATTAATTTTTTTTAAAAAAACCTTGTCGTTAATTTTTTTTTCAAATATCCAACTTGCATTGAACACAAAACAGACAAATTAGCACACAGTGTTTGTAATTCTTTTTTAGCAATAATTCATGTCAACTTTTTACCATCGATTTGACTAACTTAGTCATTTTAATTTTCAATATTTATAATCTTCTTGTGACAGAATGAACATTTAAATTTATTTCCAAGTAGTTTTATACCAAGGGTCTGAGTCAGATTTCTAACTCTTTTAAAGAGGTCATGCAAACAACTAAACTAAGACCTATCTGATGGTCCTACATTGTTTTAGTTTTTTTTTTGGTTAGGTTTATAGTTTATTAAAATTCTTTGATATATTTTCACTATATACTTATATAGCATTCTTGCAAATAATTATAAACCTCTATCAACCATAAAGGAAGTTATAAATCTTCATATAAATAACGGTTGGTGCAAATCAATTGTGACTAAGGATTTTTTTTTAAAAAAATTAAATAATTATCATTTGTATTTCTGTCAATAAATGATTTTTTTGTCAGCACTTGGACACCAATAGCTGAATTAGCCATGGGCACATTTATCCGAAATCGAAGAACAAAAAACGAAGTTTGGTTCGGGTTTAGATCATGTCAGTTATACTAGTGAATTCTATATTTCTAGAGCCAAAAAACAGAACCAAACCGAGAACTAAATGAATACTCACATTTTTATAATATAATTAGCATATTTATCAATATTAGCTATATTTAGTTTTAAAATAATTTAAAACTATTATTTATGTCAAAATACCCAAAATTGAATGACTAAAATAATTTTATCCAAAATATTTAAAATTACATGAATTATCCTAATTTGTATCTAACTCCCCCCCTCCTCCCCCACAAAAACAAAATCGGATATTTAATCCGAGAACTTCAATTTTTTTACTTTATAACCCAAAATTAACAGAAAAACTGGAATCGAATGAGATTCAAAATTACTTTGGAAATAAGTCAGTTCTCAAATTTGTTACCTGAACCAAACCAAAAACCCAAATAACCAAACCAAAATTGACCAAACTTTCTAAATATCCGAATGGATTTTAAACTTTTAAAACTGAACCGAAATCAAACCAATAACCGAATGTCTAGGTTAGGCTGGATTATCTAGTGCAGAACCCAGACATATATGAAATATTGGTTCAAATATGAACAGAATATTTGTCAAAAAAAAGAACAATAGTAACTATATTATACATAACGTTTTATAGATCCGAGAATGAAACGATCATGAAACCACCGTATGTAAAATCATGTTTTAAAGATAAAGGATACAACTATACAAGCAAATGGCAAGAAAGAAGACGCATGCTTAGTTGGATACAGTAAAAGATACTACGATTCTCACAGTTTGTCATGTCTTTTTCGAAATGATAAGGTTAGGCAAAAAGTATAAAATCTTTTAATCAAAATTTTAACAAATTGGATAATGTGTTGGATAATTTACCTTTTAAAATAGTTTCTTACAAAACATGCAAAAGAAAGGATTGGAGAATATGTTTCTAGAAAAAAAGACCGGAGAATATTTCTCTTTATTTGTATCTTTTAAAAGCCTAACTTATTAACTTGAAGTTTCGAAACATATCAGATATTGTTGGTAGAGGGCATAACCGTCAATTCGATGGTCCATACCAAACAAATTCTGAAGGAACAATGCATGTGGGTTTGGCCGAGTCATGTTTTTAAATGTGAAAAATTGAATTTTCATCATATAACTTAAGAAATTCTCTCATAACCAAATCTGATGTATTAGTATATTGCCTAGTGTCACGACTTGTAGAAAATGAATTATAACTCTTCATCTGAATCAATATTGTTCCAGCCAGAATATGAAATCAAGGAAGAGAAACATGATGGCTCTTCAGCTAGAACACTTATCAAGAGTCTGCAAAAGGATAGCTCATCAAACATTGATTTTCAAATCTCATTTTCTTCATAATTAATTGAAATTCATTGAGAAGACATTGTGTTGTATCTGGAGTATCTTAAATCTCTGTGCATCAGTAAAAGTCCACCTTTTCGGTTTAGGAAAATTTACTTTTTAAGATAAGTGTGTATTCTTATAGGAAAAAGGAAATCAGCTTTTGAGACTGCTATAAAAACGGGTCTAAGAGTTTTTAAGATTTATTCATTCACATAATAATAAGAAACCCTAAACGGGTATTTGCCTCAATACATTTTTGCTCTCTTTTGCTTTCTTCAAGGTTAATTCGCGTTTGTTCATAACATATTGTTTTACCTTTTTCAACTCACTTCATTAAGGAATGATTGTAAATCTCATCATCATGTCTAGTTTAAGAGGAATATAATGCCTTTTTCTTATTAATCAACCAATGTTAGTATTAAGTCTTGACAAAAAAACCGGAACCGAATATCTGAATCGTAACCAATCCAAAAATATGAAACTGGAATCAGACCGAAATTCTCAAATATCCAAGCGGTTCCTATATTTCTTTATCTGAAATAACAAAATCGAACCGAGAACTGAATAGATATCCGAATATATTAAAATATTAATTATATATATAAATATAACATAACAATATATATATATATTATTTAAATATATTAAAAATGTCTGAAGTATTTAAATTTTTTAAATTAAAAAGTATCCGAACTACTTGAAAATTATACAAAAGTATCAGAATATGTTATCTGAAATACACAAACCGAATCGAACCGATATCTAAAATGCCTGAACCTAGTCAATACACTCTTCATACATATGTACAAGATTCATTAGTCACCTAATTGTGTAGCCAACAGACTAAACCATATAATACATTTATCAACAACCCTCACTGACTCGTGAACCACCAATCGAAAGTCATGCATCATAGTTCAAAAATATTATTAGATACTGACTATTTTGTTCACCTTATTATCTCTTTCATAGTTTTTACATTTCATTTTATCTTGAAGCCGGCATCTAAAGTGTTACCAGTGGACGGACAAGAGTGCGAAATATATGCGCTTATTTTCAGTGGTAATGCATAAGAGTGCCAAAGACAGAGTATAAGAGAGTGAAAGATCTTTGTGTTATGCCATTTGACAGTGTAATCCCTATATACTAGACAAATCCAAGAAGAATCAGTGTACCATGGTAATAAATCCACAAGCTATGGAACCGTTTTCGCTGTATAACTCTATAACAAGAAGTACATTACAATGGTTTTTCGCACCAACAAGTTAGATTTAACATAATATATGTTGCGGAATACTTAAGCTCTGATACTACTTGTTTCGTATCCCTAAGCCTTCTGATACCACTTGTAGAGTCAATCACAACTCTAACAAGACTTGGTTGGGGGATTCGTAGCTTATGGGACCGTTATGGTATCGATCACTATAATCCCCTGGTCCCTTGATCTTTCACATTGATTCAATCCTTGTTCATGACACAAGAGTTTTTCACCCAGTTCACGGCCGCACCGCTGCATGTGGGGTGGATCCAGGATCCACAACATCTACTATGAAGTATCGAAAAACACCTCCGATGTGGTTTACAAGATCATTACTCTCTCTGTCCTGGGTAAACAAACCCTAGAGAGTATAAAGAGATAATACAAGAGATACATGGCAAGAGCTAAGCCTAGAACAACATATCATCTCTAGCTTACTCTATCTCTCTAAGAGACGCCATGGAAACCCTTCCCGGATGCTTGAGGCTCGTGCCTCCCAGAAGCTTGGCTTAAAGATCCTTGTCATGATCTCTCATTCTTTGTATTGTCAGCACTTAACCTAATGGGCTTTGTCGATTAGGCCCATAGGTTGTCCATGCGTAACTTGTGCAAGTCGGCCCAGCCGATGAACAAGTCCGATGGGCTTGACCAAACCTCACAAATCTCCACCTGTTTGGTCCAAGTCCATAACCCTTCCTTTGTGCTTGACACATCCTGATGCTTGAGCAAACCTGCTCATCCTCTGCATCTCCCTTGTCTTCTCTTATCTCTTCTCACTTCTCTCAACTCCACCTTGAGCTAAGCTTGAAGTCCTTCATGATCTTTTTGAAACCTTCATAAGCTTACACTTATACACCACAACCACATAAGCAGATTAAACACTTAAATCCACTTAGCCCCATCAATGAAAATAGACATCACTCTTGATGAAGGGTATGTGACAATCCCATTGCCATTCTGAATTTCCATCACCTTCACATATTGTCTTGAGTTGCGAACCCAGCTGCTACACTCCAAGTGTCAAGCTCAACTCCTCATTAACGTTGTGTTACTTCATATCATGTTTCATTGCCGTGAACCCATCAACAACACTACCTTGCTGTCAAAATCACGAACCTGTTCAAGTTTTGAACAGAAACCTAAACATCTTTCTGCAAGTTGATTTCCTCCTTGACCTTTCGATTCCACTCATGCGCATTGAGCTCTGAATCAAAATCCTTAATTCTGTGCAACAACCTCTGAACCATACATGCCTCAGTTCTGAAACAATCCCTGATTCTCCACTACTCCAGCCTTGAACACCTTTTTTACCGCCATTATTTCGAATAGAACACGCCATCCAGAAACACTTGCTGAACAGACTTTCGACACAAACCTGTTGAAACCATCATGCTTTAGTAGAACCTTTATGTCACACTGAACCCTTTAAAATCAACCACAAACCTCGAAGTCACTCATGCTCCATATCTCTGAAATAGTCTTTGACTTACCCTTGATGTTCTTGAACAGACTGCACTTGAGCATCACTTTGTACCGCTGCACACTTTAGTAGGACACGCTGCCTAACACCACCTGATTAGGAAGAATTTCGATACAAGCTCCACCATCTGATCAAACTGTTCTGCAACCACAGAACTTCCACTAACAGATTTAGACCCCACTGCTAGTTGATAAACTGAGCATCATACCATATACTTCTTGGTACGCCTTGGCTCTCCTTCACGAGCTGCCTGTTATATCCCATCTAGAATCCTTGATATCCCTCCTTTACTCAGCTGTGAATTCCTTTCCTCAACACCTTCATGTATTGAGGTGTCTCCAATATCGAAACTTGTGCTTCACCGTCAACGACTTGAACACGCCTGTTAATCATTGAATCCGCCATTAGCCTGATGAGTACCTGACCATCAATGAGTATCTGGTCATTTGCTAATGGACTTTCCTGAGGAAACTGCCTCAGTATTCCCCTGTGATGCTACCATATATCTAGAACTCTCCTTATTTTGTTCCATAAATACAATCAGTCTTTTTTTTTTGCATCTATACCTTTCATGAAACTTCTTTCAGCTCCATGACTTGAACTTAAGATGAGCCTGCTTGTGGAGAACAAGTCTTACCCTTCCTGAGATGGACAAGCTGTAAGATAATTCCTTGCAATCTCTGCAATGTCTTCTAAGAGTTTCTTACTTTTTTTCATCTCACCATTCTTCATCTTCACTGCTCAATACCTCTGTTTAACTAAGTACATCACCACGACCCTGCATCATACTCGGCTCTCTGTTCCTCTGTATCAACCTCACTGCAGAGTATTCCTGATACATATGCCGATTTCACTTATCTCGCCTACAAGTTACTTTATGTAAGACTCCTCTTACAAATCTTCTTATGATGCGCCTTGTACTTGTTAACTGATCTTGACACTCCTGGCCTTGACACTCTAAACATATCCACGAGCCTCTTATCATGGATAACCTTTCTTTTCAGCCCTTACTATTTTGAGCTGATCAAGTTGCTTACCGAAACTTTTACCCTTCAGCTGAACCAATCAAGACATCTTCTAAAACAGAAAACCTGTGACTCACTCCACCTGGAATCAGATTATATATCCCTGATGCATCAATCCTCATATAATCTCAGTGGCTCCACCTGAATCAAAAACCCTGTAGAAGTACCATGTCTCTGGAATAAACAAGTTTCTGCAACTGTCCGTGGTATATGTGTCCTTTAACCATATCTCTCATCACCCAAGCTTGTGATGCTCCTGAGATACTCCCTTATAGCTTTTCTCGTGTCAAACTCGAACCCATGGTGAGTTTCTCCAGCTGTAACTATACTCGAACCATAACCTGTTCAAGCATGATCCTACCTGGCCAAGTATGCAAATATCTCCTTTTGCCTTTGCGCTTCAATTCTTGTCTGAGAGCTCCACCTTGACCACTGTGGTCGTGACACCAAAACCGGCGTTCTTTACTTTTCCTCTGAGTCTATTCATCTGGAATTTCCGACTCAGACATCCATGATGATTCCTCTAAGGTATAACTCACACATGCTTCTACTAGCTGTGGTAGCGACTTTCTGCTTCTTGAACAAGTGTTGAAGATTGTTGTCTCATATACCCTTAATCCTCAGGATTACAATCAGTCGTAACAATCTATTCAACCCAATTCTGTCTGCGTATTTTTCTCTGCCTTAGCCCAGAATCTTCAAGTTAAGTCTAACCTTCAATCGCCTTTTATCTTTAGGTTTCTTCGGTCACTCACACGACCTCACTAAAGGCTCTACATGTTGTTTCACAAATAGCCATTTGCTCCAACATACTCTCTTGTAGGCTTTACACACTTTGTGCCTTCGCTCTAGTTGCTTTTTCGTGGAAGTACTACCTATTTTAGCCACACTAACTTGGTGACTCTTCTGGCTTTCTTCTCACAGCCAGAAAACCTTGCCTCTCATGCACCCAATGAGACTGACTTGATCTCGAAACATAATCACCTCTGTTTCATCACTTTGTTGCTACACGACAACCAACCTGTGCAGCTGAAAGATCCGTTGACCATCTTTTGCAAATATAACCTGCATTCCTTGTGAACCATGAATACCTTCAGTCTCTGTGAGATTGATGACCTTTGATTCCATCTTCTTAAGCCTAGTTTTGACTTAATATGAGTCTGTCTTCCCCTGAGATATCATCCATCCTAAACGACTCAAATCAGTCTCCAACATTCTGATCACGAGTACGCCCACCTATGTAGTTGTTCTGCTGCAGCTTACACGGGTTTTCCCTTTCTTGCAAACAACCGCTGCATCCCTTGCAAGTCTCTCATCATGATTTCACAAATCTGAAACCATCATGTGCATTGAGATCTTCCACTGTGAACGTTTCTTCCTCTGTCTCTGACGTTGTCTTTGTCTACCACATACAAACGCCATCTGGTTCTTTCCTTGACGATGCCTATCTTTCAGCACAATCACTGGTTCATCACCCTTGAAACTAATGATGTGATCATGACAACAAATCTACTGATTCTTCTTCTCCAGAATTTCCAGCTGATGTCGATGCTAACTTGAAGCTCTTGCAGAATCTCAATCACCACTGCCTCAAACTAGAAGCCCTTTGACTCAAAATCCTCAACTAACCTCAACAGTCTGTAGACACTAACTCCTTATCCTGAGAATTTCCTTTGTAACAATCTGACTGAACACCTTGTCTTGAACATCTCTCTGAACCGCTGTTGTTGCCATAAGAACCCGCCGCTTAGCTCAACCTACTAAGAAGGCTTTCGACGTAAAGAATTCCTGCTCAACATCTGCTCAAACAAATCATTACCTCTGCAACTGTGATACCCTGTAGACCCATTTGTTTCCCCTCATATGACCTGAGAAACCAAAAAAACTACTACTGAATCCCATGCAGAAAACCCAAAACAAACATGTTTCCATCCTGAATCAGTCTCGATTTTACCCATCACATGTTCAGCCAAACTTCGCCTTGAACACGCAAACTCCGCGTGCTTGCAGATTCATATCAACAGAAAACTATGTGTTACGCCAAACACATATCTGCTTGAAAACCACACTGCATTCCCTCTTAAAATAGCAGTCTTGTAGTATCTTGTTCTCTGAACATCTACCCAATTGTAGACTCTCATAATCACACATCGACGAACCCGCATGAGTCGGTTTCCTTCAACCCTTCTGCAACACCCATCATGCTGGCTAAAGAATACCATCTGATACTCGACCAGCCATGAGACACTCATCTCATTCAAGGTTCTAAGGTGTCCCCTAGTCCCAAGAATTCAATGAGATACCAAACTGAAATTAGAACACCACCTGCGACTGATATACCTTGTAGATTGAATCCGAAAACCCTCACTGAATCTTCTGACAATCCCATACAAAACCAGTGCAAAAACCCTTGAGCTCCACGGTGCTTTCAGTTCCAATAACTTGCAGAATATGAAGAAATCTGTGACTCCAATGCTTAGTGTCACACACGCCTTGTGACTGCAGATCGAAGATAACTCGGAAACCTCTATTTCTTGTGCTAGCAGCCTGCCACCATCTTATCTTGTGAGTGACCTGAAGTCCTTCTCAAATAGTAGCACATTCTTGCACCCTTGGAGACCTTTATAGAAACCCTGATTTCATAAACTTGAAATCATCTCAACTGATTCAACTGACTTGTGAATCCTTCCTCTATTAACTTTTGTAGCTGCGGCGAAGAACGTCCAACAGTTTTCCTTCTTCTCTTGTAAACCTAATACCTCTTTCACCTGATCTCGGCGTATCCTCTGATTTTTAACCTAATCAGATTTCCACGTGTGTAGAACCATGTGACCACCAGCTTCATATGTCTCTCCTCCTCGAAACGTGGAATCCATGAATCAATGAACCTGGCTCTGATATCACTTGTTGCAGAATACTTAAGCTCTGATACCACTTGTTGCGTATCCCTAAGCCTTCTGATACCGCTGGTGGAGTCAATCACAACTCTAACAAGACTTGGTTGAGGGATTCATAGCTTATGGGACCGTTATGGTATCGATCATTACAATCCCCTGGTCCCTTGATATTTCCCATTGATTCAATCCTTATTCATGACACAAGAGTTTTTCACCCAGTTCACGGCCGCACCGCTACATCTTGGGTGAATCCAGGATCCACAACATCCACTATGAAGTATCGGAAAACACCTCTGATGTGGTTTACAAGATCATTACTCTCTCTGTCCTAGGCATACAAACCCTAGAGAGGATAATGAAATAATACAAGAGATACATGTCTAAGAGTTAAGCCTAGAACAACATATAGCTCTAGGTTACTCTATCTCTCTAAGAGATGCCATGGAAGTCCTTCCCGGATGCTTGAGGCTCGTGCCTCCCCGAAGCTTGGCTTAGAGATTCCTGTTGTTATCTCTCCTTCTTTGTATTGTCAGCACTTAACCTAATGGGCTTTGTCGATTAGGTCCATAGATTGTCCACGCGTAACTTGAGCAAGTCGGCCTAGCCGACGAACAAGTTCGATGGACTTGACCAAACCTCACGATATAACAGAGAAAAAAATAAAGATTCAAAATTTGCAAGATTGTGTATCTGCTAGCTTCGAATTGATTCTTAAAAGAATCTTTCTACCAATCCAAACACTCGGCATTGTAAAGTACTCCTGGAAATTCATTGAGGCATCATTCCTTTTTTCATAGAAGCTTTCCTTTTTTTCCTATGAATGATCTCTGTATTCACAGAAACTAGTCACAGTTTGTGTCATGTGCGATCAAACTGGGGTAAATGAAAATTGATAATTGTTCTGACCAATCGAAAAATCAACGTTTATTTCTTTATTTAAGGAATTATCCAAAAAGCCTATCTGAAGCTAAGCTAATCAATGCTATGATTTTTAATGATGAAATAATATGGAAATTCTCACGACTATATAAAAATTAATTTTAGTATAGAGAAAATGCCTTAGATAGCCTCAAACCAAGTTTTTGTTCCCAATCTAGCACTCAAGGCCCAAAGTCACAAAATAGGTTGCATTTAAAATGGCTAATGTCCATGTTACCCTCCTTCTTTTATCTTAATTATATTGAATTACATAAAAAAAATAAAACAGATTCTCGTCGACGACGAGAATCTGTTTTATTTTTTTTATGTAATTCAAGAATCGTAAAGAGCATCCTCAAATTTTCTCCGCCGTCGTCTCCGACGTCGTTTCTGGCATCGGATCCGCCATCACTGTTCCGCTTGAAAGGCTCCGCCGTCATCTCGTCGTCCTTCATCTTTGATTCGCGTCTCAACCTCCTGTGATTCGCGTCTCAACCTCTTCCTGTTTCACCGGTTCGTTTCTACTACCCATTTCCTCAGCTATCGACATGAATTTATGAATATGAAATCCTTTGATTGATCGCCTGTTTCCTCGAATCTCTCTTTCTCCAATGTGCATTGACGACGGGATCAATGGTTGATGATCGACTGAAAATGACGTTTATGCTTTTGATTGAGTATCCCCGTATTGATAGATCAAAATGTTCACATAATTAATCTCTAGATTTCGTGAATTGCTGTATTAAATGGCTTATTTGGATTGATAAAATCCAGATGGTTCTTTACACTTGGTTTCTCATTTCTTTTTACAGGTTGGTAAATCAAAAGCAATGGTTCTTGATGGGATTGTATCTCCACCACTGAGGCAACACCAGTCTCTAAAGAAGCAGTGGGAAGAGTTGGGTAGCTGCTCCATGGTTGTTAACAGGCATCAATATTGTGGGAACAAGAATTCACACTGTCGAGTTTTGTTAATCAGAGGAAAGTCACGTTAACCTAGCCTTCCCTGAAGGTCCCGGTTATCTGCTGGGCCACGCACAACACAATCAATATGATAGAAAATACGAAGTAGTTAATCGTAAGAGCAAAAGAAGAGCGAAAAGATCTTATTTCCGAATTCGCGTTTGAGCGTGAACAACAAGTAAGATCTTAGGCCACGAGAGCTGTCGGTATGTTCGCTAGTCTAGCCACCTAAGTACTAACCTAGTTGAGTCGCAGCTCGATAGTAAAAATGGAAAAATGCCTAATTTGCTCTAAGTGCTAAGTTTGCTCTGAGAAAGCTCTCTCATTCCTCCTCGCCCCAAGCTCTCCTTATATACTCCTTTCTAGGTCGGTTTGCTCCCCATGGGCCGGACTTGTCGCGAGGCGGGCTTTTCCAATTTTCGTCATCTCTCGTGATTATCTTCGGAAACTTCATATTTATCTTTTAAAAACTTGACATTTATCCTTTCCTGCAAATAAAAATAGACCGTCATACCAACTTTGGGCTCAATCTTATTTCGAAATTGTAAGTGGGCCGTCTAGCCGTGATCCAGGCCACATCGGGCCGTTTTTGGACTTTAGACGTTTTTCCTTCAATTTCTCGTAAGAGACTGCTTTCGGCTTGACGCTGGTCTTTCCGTATGGATTCCAACTCTTCGTATAGTTAGGACTGCCGGTGTTTAAGCTGACCACGTCCATTTTATACGACAGGTGAGGATCCATCTACCGGATCTTTCATAACTTTTCCCGAAGTCCTTCTTTGATAATCCCGAGTGAGATGGTACATGAGTGTTGTGTCCGTAGACCTGATGGTCGAGCTATGGGAACTTGGACGAGGAGGCACGGTTTTGGTACGGGATGGTCCTTGACCTAGGACGGGACAACCTCGGCACGGGTCGTCCTCGCCCATGGGCGAGGCGGCCACGGTGCGGGTCATCCTCGCCCGTGGGCAAGGCGACCTCGGCAGGGGCCATCCTCACCAGTGGGCGAGAACACCTCGGCACGGGTCGTCCTCCCCCGTGGGCGAGGCGGCCTCGGTGCTGGTCGTCCTCGCCCGTGGGCGAGGTGGCCTCGGTGCGGGCCGTCCTCGCCCGTGGGCGAGGCGACCTTGGTGCAAGTCGTCCTCGTCCGTGGGCGAGGCGGCCTTGGCACGGGCCGTCCTCGCCCATGGGCAAGGTGGCCTCGGTGCGGGTCGTCCTCGCCCGTGGGCGAGGTGACCTTGGCACGGGCCGTCCTCGCCCGTGGGCGAGGCGGCTTGGGTGCGGGTCGTCCTCGCCCGTGGGTGAGGTGACCTCGGCACGGGCCGTCCTCGCCGGTGGGCGAGGTGGCTCGTGTCCGGTCGGTCCAATCCATACTTGCTTATGTTCGAGACCTCATCCGGACTGAATGAATTCTCGATGCTCTCTAGTTAGTGTCCACCAAAAACCGTCTTTTATTCGGTTAACCGTTTCCCGGGAACGTTTGGTTTTCAAAGACTAAACAAGAGTTGGTTTTCCGCAAACTTTCGGGCATTGATTCCGTCGTGACCGGTTTTGATCCCAACAGTTAGCCCCCCAGCTAGCTAGGATCCGTGGACCTGATTGTGAGGTCCTAGCTTGCGGTACGACTCGTCTAGGTAGAATCATACGTAATCTTTTGCCAAAAGTTCGAGAGTGAACAATAACTCTTTTTCCTATATATGGGTGGAGTAAGTCTTTACAGATACTCGGAGGTATCTAACGCATTTTTTTTATTTTGCAGTGAACAACATCCTCCCCGCGACCCCTAGGGACCTGTACGCTAAGCGCGATCTTCTCCGCAACAGTCCGTTTTTTTGGGACTCCTTCACCCTAGACAGGATCCGGAACGCAGTGGCGCTTCATCGATCGCTAGAAATCCCCCGACCCTTTGGTGCGCCGGATAATGACGAGCCAAATCCTGACGTCCTCCCGTTCGGAGGGAGAGAGTTAGGCCTCGGAAGGATAAGGGAGTTGCTTTTGACGATGGAAACTTCATCTCGGAGGACCTTCCGCTACCGGATAGACTCCTGGGTTCGCCCCGGGTGATGGAAGTGGTGATCCACCCTAAATCGGATCACTCTACCGGTACGAAGGGATATGAACTCCGAAGAGAACTGGTGGATTGATTGACGACACAAAGGGCTGCGGAATGACCCAATGATACTGCCTGGAAGCTTGAATGTCGCCTGATATGACTCACAGGTCCGACAAGGAAGCAAACTCGATCAGTTGCCGGATGTGACGCACCGGTCCAACTAGAAAGAGGCGTTTGTTTGGAGCTAACCACACCAAAGAAACTAGAAGTGTTCTTGACAGAGAACAAAGAGTAAAAACTCATAAAAAGAAGAAGAATTTCGTTGATTATTTTCCAAAGAAATGGGAGTACAATTTTTAGAGTTTTGAGTCAAAGAGAAATAAAGAAAAGTGCAGAAAACAATGCATAGAAAACATAAATTTGACTAGATCTAGTCAAAGTGTGGAAAGCAAGGAAGACTGGTCAAAGCACGGTCTCAGATGTTGACTGGTCCAGATACATCGGAGTGTCTAGGTGCGTCCGTGATGATCGGTTCCATCGCAGTAAGGAGAAGGACACACGATGGGCTGTCCGCGGGGGTGATCGTCGAACCTTCATGAACGGATGGAGATTTCACTTGATCCAAATCTTCAGAGAGCTTAAGAATCCTTGCCTTAGATGGATTGGAGTCATCAAATCCCATGAATGAATCAAACTGGTCGATCAGATCAAGAGCATGTCCGTCCGGGTGCGCGGTACGAACCAAACGGGCCAAAAGAGATAGGCTGTGATCTGAATCGGGTTCCTCTCGATCAAAGTGGGTTCTGGCTTGACTGTTGGTCTTAGATTGGCGAGTAGGACGGGAAAGAAGGCGTGTGGGTTGATCAGTTTGGTCATCTGGTCGTGGATCCAGCTTAAGGTCCTTCCCGGGTGTACGCGGGTCGATTCGGTACACGGCTCGGTCTGTCTGTCTGGTACGGCCGGATGGATGAACCTCGGCTGAACTGATGTGGTCGTCCTGATCACCATGCTGGGGCTGTGTCTTGTCCTGGTCCACGTCCTGAGGTGCATCATTCCCTCCCTCTTCAAAAGGATTTGTCCACAAATCCGGATCATCTGCATGAAAAGGAGATAGATCAGAAACATTAAAACTCGAAGAGATGTCATACTTACCTTGAAGATCAAGCTGATAGGCATTGTCATGGATCTTCTTAAGGATTTGAAAGGGACCATCGACCCTTGGCATGAGTTTGGACTTTCTTTCGTCAGGGAACCGCTCCTTCCTTAGATGAACCCAAACAAGATCGCCCTCCTCAAAGACAACTTTGGTTCTTTTCTTGTTTGCCCTTCTTGTGAAGCCCTCGGTTCTGGCTGAGATGTTGGCACGAACTGTCTCATGTAGCTTCTGAATGGTGTCAGCCTTCCTCTTGCCATCTGTACAAACTCTTTCACTCAAAGGCAAAGGCAAAAGATCAAGTGGAGATAAGGGATTGAAACCATAAACAACCTCAAATGGAGAAAACTTAGTAGAAGAATGCGAAGAATGATTATAAGCAAATTCTACATGAGGCAAACATTCTTCCCAAGTTCTCAGATTTTTCTTAATCAATGATCTAAGCAAAGTGGACAAGGTCCGGTTCACAACCTCAGTTTGACCATCGGTCTGTGGGTGACAAGTGGTGGAAAACATCAACCTCGTTCCTAACTTAGACCACAAAGTTTTCCAGAAATAACTAAGGAACTTAGCATCACGATCAGAAACAACGGTCTTAGGCATGCCGTGCAACCTAACAATTTCTCTAAAGAATAAATCAGCAATATGCACAGCATCATCAGTCTTATGACAAGGTATGAAATGAGCCATCTTAGAGAACCTATCAACAACCACAAAGATAGAATCTCGGCCAGATCTAGACCTAGGCAATCCAAGCACAAAGTCCATTGAAATATCAACCCAAGGATGAGATGGAATGGGTAGGGCCGAGTACAAACCTTGGTTCAGTGCCTTAGACTTGGCTTTCTTGCACACCACACATCGGCCACAGATCCGCTCCACGTCTTTCATCAAACTCGGCCAAACGAAATGCTCATGAACGACCTTGTGTGTCTTCTTGACTCCGAAATGTCCCATAAGGCCTCCTCCATGTGCTTCCCTGAGAAACAACTCCCTCAAAGAACATTGGGGTACACACAAGCGGTTATCAAAGAATAAAAATCCAGAATCTTGATAATACTTCCCATAAGCCGCTTTGGAACACTTTTTGAAAATCTCTTTGAAATCCGGATCAGTTGCATATAAATCTTTGATAAATTCAAAACCGAGCAACTTGGTTTCAAGAGCTGAGAGAAGTGCATACCTTCGGGACAAGGCATCAGCAACTACATTTTCCTTACCTTGCTTGTACTTGATGACGTAGGAAATGTCTCAATAAACTCGATCCAACGGGCATGTCTTTTGTTCAGCTTCTGCTGGCCCTTAAAGTGTTTAAGGGACTGGTGATCGGTGTGAATCACAAACTCCTTTGGCCAGAGATAGTGCTGCCACGTCTGAAGAGCCCTCACCAAAGCATACAGCTCTTTATCGTAAGTGGGGTAGTTGAGCGTGGCTCCACCAAGCTTCTCACTGAAATAAGCAATGGGCTTCTTTTCCTGCATCAAAACAGCACCAATACCAACACCAGAAGCATCACACTCGATCTCAAAAGTCTTGGAGAAATCAGGAAGAACAAGTAAAGGAGCATGAGTTAACTTCCCTTTTAAGACTTGGAATGCTTCTTCCTGATCATGTTCCCACTTGAAACCAACATTCTTCTTGATCACTTCAGTAAGTGGGGCTGCAATGGTACTGAAATCCTGGATGAACCGACGGTAGAAACCGGCAAGGCCGTGGAAACTCCTTACTTCGCCCACTGTGGTCGGACTTGGCCAATCTCGGATGGCCTTGATCTTCTCCTCGTCCACCCTGAGTCCATCAGCACCTACAACCAAACCTAAGAACACCACGTGATCTGTTCCAAAAGAGCATTTACTAAGATTTGCAAACAGCTTTTCTTTCCTAAGAACTTCAAGAACAGATTTCAAATGCTTTTTATGATCATCTAGGTTCTTTCTGTAAATGAGAATGTCATCAAAGTAAACAACCACGAAATGACCAATGAATGCTCTCAAAATATGATTCATTAAACGCATGAAAGTACTAGGCGCATTAGTGAGACCAAATGGCATAACAAGCCACTCATACAGTCCTAGCTTGGTCTTAAATGCAGTTTTCCATTCATCACCGTCTTTCATCCTAATCTGGTGATAGCCACTTTTCAAATCAATTTTAGAGAAAACTGAAGAACCATGCAACTCATCAAGCATGTCATCAAGCCTAGGAATGGGATGCCTATATTTTACCGTAATGTTGTTGATGGCACGGCAGTCCACACACATGTGCCATGAACCATCCTTCTTGGGCACAAGGAGAACTGGTACGGCACAAGGACTGAGGCTTTCCCGGATGTAGCCTTTCTCGAGAAGCTCACCGATTTGTTTCTGAAGTTCCTTGGTCTCGACCGGATTGGTTCGATAAGCTGGTCGGTTCGGCAGAGATGCACCCGGAACAAAGTCTACCTGATGCTCAATCCCTCGTATTGGTGGCAATCCCTGTGGATTCTCATCTGGAAAGACATCAGAAAAGTCCTGCAAGACATCTAGCAACTCACTCGGAATCTCCGGTGCAAGGTCAGAAGAAGTAGCCATAAGAGATTCTTTATACATAAGTAAAAGAAATGGCTTTTGAGAGCAAAGAGATTTCCGAACCTGACTTTCTTTAAGATAGAAGTTGGAGTTTCTTTTGGATGTCTCAGGCTCATCAGGTTTAGGCTCTTTTTCACGGTTCTTCTTGAGCTGAAGTTGATCTTGATGAACCTCCAAAGGTGTCAAAGGGACCAACGTGATCTTCTTGCCATTATGGTCGAAGGAGTGTCGGTTTGTGAAGCCATCATGCACGGCCTTCTTATCAAACTGCCATGGCCGACCCAAGAGAATGTGGCATGCGTCCATGGGAAGAACATTACAGACAACCTCATCTTCATATCGCCCAATGGTAAGGGGGACCGTGACCTGTTCCTTCACATACTGCTCACCAGCCTCATTTAGCCATTCCAACCTGAAAGGACGAGAGAGGGGCCTAGTGACAAGTCCAAGTTTCCTGACAAGATTGTCACTAGCAACGTTAGTACAACTCCCACCATCAATGATTAAAGAACATACTTTTTCAGAAATTAAACAACGAGAATGAAAGAGATTCTCCCTTTGTTCTTTTTCATTGGTTTTGGGTTGAACACTCAAGGATCTCCTAGTGACAAGTAGTGGTCCGTGAGCTGGATAGTCGTAGATGTTCTCCTCATCAAAGATAGGACCGGAATCAGCATCAAAGTTCGGACCAGAATCATCGACCGAGTGGTCGTCCTCCTTATCGAAGATGGGACCGAGTGGATCGTCCAAAGGCTTCCTAGTAACGAGAAGTGGTCCATGATGTGGGTAATCGAATGGTTCTTCATCATCATCAAAGACTGGACCAGAATCCTCTTCATCCTCCTTTTCATCCTCGGACTCGACCTCACCATTCTCCATGAGAATCATCACCCTTTGGTTAGGACATTTGTTGGAATAGTGTCCTAGACCTTGACACTTGAAGCACCTGATGTCTCTTGCCCGGCTAGGAGTCTCAACTGCTTTTCCTTTGTCAAAACGAGCAGGGACATCAGTCTTAAAAGCATTATTTGTTGTGGAAGAAGACTTACCCTTGTCTTGATAGCTTGGTTTGGGCGCAAAGGCCGGTTTGGGAGCAAAGGCCGGCTTGGAGTAGCTCTTCCTCTTGGTTTGCTGTTCGATCAGAATTGCTTTGTGAAGCATCTGGTTCAGGCTTTCGTAGTCTTGAAGCTCCATAGGGTCTTGGATGTCTCGGTTGAGTCCAGCTAGGAACCGGGCCATGGTTGCTTCCAAGGTCTCGTCTACATCGGCTTTGATCATCAAAGTCTCCATTTCTTGGAAATAATCTTCCACGGACTTAGTTCCTTGAAGCAAACGTCTCAACCTTTGGTGAAGGTCACGATGGTAGTGTTCCGGAACGAACCTTCTCCGCATCAAGGTTGTGAGCTCGTCCCATGAGGCTATTGGCCGGCCACCGTTCCTTCTCCTGCTAGTCACAACTTGATCATACCAATTAATAGCATAGCCAGAAAATTCAGTTGCAACCAATCTGACTTTCTTAAGTTCAGAGAAGTTTTGACAATCAAAGACAAGTTCAATTTTTCTTTCCCATTCAAGAAAAGCATCAGGATCATTTTTACCCTCAAAAGGTGGAATTTTCAGTTTCAATCCTCCTAAACCATTATCAGCACGATCTTCCCTAGCAAAAGGATTGATATCACCTTGAGTTCGGTTTCTGTGACTTCTCCTAGGTCGGTTGATGGATCGATCATCGTCCTCTTGGAAGTCCTCCTCTTGGATATCATCATCTGAACGGTTGTTCCTCCTTGGACGATCTCTCCGTGCTCCGGTTCTGGTTTGGGTCGGCTGGCTAGCTTCCATTGCATCAAGCCGTTGATGGATCTGTTCCCAACCTGAATTCATAAGATTAGTAATATTGTCATTCAAAGCTCGCATCTGCAAGTTAGATAAACCAGCAAAAGAGTTTTCTGGCCGGCTCCTTTCATCCTCACTGCTCATGATTCCTGAAAATTCTTAAACACAAAACTTTAGATAAAAATCTCACACACTCAGGTGTTTGATCCTCACCCACACAAGTGTTTCTCTCAATTTAAAGTGTTCCCTCAAAGTCTTATACTCAAGGTTCTAAGCAAGACAAATCCAGGAATCCCCAATGGGTAGATCCAAACAAACGAAAGGTGTCTAAGATAGAAAGATAAGAGATTGTGATTTGGGAACCCGCTTTAACCAACTCAAAGGCGGATTTCTCCTCGGCCAGCAGGCTTTCTCTTCCACCACCAATCCACAAATCAAACTTTGAAATATATTTTTTTTTTATACTCTTTTTTTTTTTAAATCGTAAATCCTTTTTTTTAAAAAAATATGGATGGTAATGAGTGGCCCGGGTTCAAGAAAGGTAGAAGAAGAAGTGTTTAAGAAAAATGGAAGATGAGAAGATGGAATAATAATAGAGTTACCGGAAGAGTGGCTCTGATACCACTTGATCCACCCTAAATCGGATCACTCTACCGGTACGAAGGGATATGAACTCCGAAGAGAACTGGTGGATTGATTGACGACACAAAGGGCTGCGGAATGACCCAATGATACTGCCTGGGTGCTTGAATGTCGCCTGATATGACTCACAGGTCCGACAAGGAAGCAAACTCGATCAGTTGCCGGATGTGACGCACCGGTCCAACTAGAAAGAGGCGTTTGTTTGGAGCTAACCAGACCAAAGAAACTAGAAGTGTTCTTGACAGAGAACAAAGAGTAAAAACTCATAAAAAGAAGAAGAATTTCGTTGATTATTTTCCAAAGAAATGGGAGTACAATTTTTAGAGTTTTGAGTCAAAGAGAAATAAAGAAAAGTGCAGAAAACAATGCATAGAAAACATAAATTTGACTAGATCTAGTCAAAGTGTGGAAAGCAAGGAAGACTGGTCAAAGCACGGTCTCAGATGTTGACTGGTCCAGATACATCGGAGTGTCTAGGTGCGTCCGTGATGATCGGTTCCATCGCAGTAAGGAGAAGGACACACGATGGGCTGTCCGCGGGGGTGATCGTCGAACCTTCATGAACGGATGGAGATTTCACTTGACCCAAATCTTCAGAGAGCTTAAGAATCCTTGCCTTAGATGGATTGGAGTCATCAAATCCCATGAATGAATCAAACTGGTCGATCAGATCAAGAGCATGTCCGTCCGGGTGCGCGGTACGAACCAAACGGGCCAAAAGAGATAGGCTGTGATCTGAATCGGATTCCTCTCGATCAAAGTGGGTTCTGGCTTGACTGTTGGTCTTAGATTGGCGAGTAGGACGGGAAAGAAGGCGTGTGGGTTGATCAGTTTGGTCATCTGGTCGTGGATCCAGCTTAAGGTCCTTCCCGGGTGTACGCGGGTCGATTCGGTACACGGCTCGGTCTGTCTGTCTGGTACGGCCGGATGGATGAACCTCGGCTGAACTGATGTGGTCGTCCTGATCACCATGCTGGGGCTGTGTCTTGTCCTGGTCCACGTCCTGAGGTGCATCAAGTGGGACTAGCGAGGCTCCTCTTCTGGACGACTTCTTTGCTAACCTTCCTCCTAGTTTTACTACTCCAGCGTCGCTGGACGAAGTATCGAGGATAGCAGTGGTCGCGGAAGGTTCTCGATTTATCAACGAGGTTTGGTTTGTAGTTTCCGTATTTGATCCTTGGTTTTTGCAGGGGACGCATGTTTTCAGCGCGGCACTCGATGGAGGTTTCAGGGAGGCGCGTCTTTCGCATTTCAAAGCCGAAGAGATTGAGAGGAAGTTCGTCCGTTTCCAGAATGAAGTCGCGGAAAAAGATCGTAAGCGGGACGAATCTCATTCCCGAGCTCTCCTTCGTGCGGAGAGGAAAGGGAGGAGGGCGGTTGCTGCTGAGCTAGCGAGGAGAGCCTCGTTGTTCGATGCTGAGTTCAGGAGTTTCAAGGATGCCCAGGACTTCGTGGGTGCCGCGGCTCGGTTGGTACCGTTTGGAAGTCATAGGACGCTAACTTTTCCTTTCTTTACGAGGTCACTGAGATGTCGAGCCTTATGGAAGGGTGTGCCCATGCTGAGTCGGCGGTTCCTCCGATCGAGAGGAGGATCCAGGAACTCTGGGATCCCATCGTGGTCTCGGAGGACACGGCAGAAGCGGAAGAGGGTGCCACGGACGAGGAAGGAGAAGTCGACCAGCCCGTGAGCTCGTTTGGCGTGTCGATGTCCGGGTACCTTGACCTTGACCTTGACCTTTGAGGATCGTCGGAATTGCTTTCCCTAATCTTTATCTTTATCGTAGTATGTGGTATTTTTAGGCCGAGTGTGGCCGTTGATTATATGAGTGTGCTATGGCCTTATGGGGCCATTTGACTATATTTGCGGGACTGGCCGTTGGTGGCTTTGAATCCCAGCCGCTCTGCGGCTTTTATATATATGACGAATATTTTTATTATCATTCTGCGATTTTTAGTTTATACTTCTGTCAAGTGTTAGAGGGAAAGGTACGAGTAGTCACTTTGTATCTTAACTCTTGGTTTGTCTTCCTGTTCGCTTGCTCTTTTAAGAACGAGGGTATTCGAAAAAGTTTAGGAGTTTTACGAAGTTTCGTGAGCGTTTTTTAGATGTGGACGAGGAGACATGTTTTAAGATTTCGTATTAGTTTTGATATCATGTCTTGAGATGTTAACGGGCCAGTAGGACTGGGCTTAGGGCAAGACCTAGGTTTACTTTCGGCTCTGAGGCTCTAAGAGAAGCTTTAGTTTTTGTGAAAGGTTTGACTACGAGTTCTTTTTTGGAGAACGTTTTTGGGTTTGTCCGTCGGGGCCAATCGACGGGCATATATATATTTTTTAAAAGTCGCGGAAGGACTGTGTGTTCGGATAATACCTTTTGAGGAATTTTTGCGATGTCTCGCTTCCCTGAAGATATGTCCTTGAGATGGTTACGATCTTCGTTTTTTAGAGAAGATGTATTTTTCTTGGTCTTGCTTGACCGCTAGTTCGTATAAACTATAGTTTAGTTTTCATCCAAGGGCTGCTTGGATGGATATGCGTTTTCGTTGTTCCGGGCGATCTCAGATTGTTATGGCTTATTGCAAGTGAATCGTGAGACAAGAAGAAAAAATAATATTTGAAAAAGTTTCGAGAATATCGAGTACATGCATGGATATTTCGGACTTGGCGGGAGTATAGGAGTATACGTACCCACTCCCACCCTTTTTTAATGAGGGGGATAGCTGAACCTGTCTATAAGACAAGCTGCCTACGTACCTCTTTCGAGGATCAAGCCATCTCGTAGTTCTGCTTGTTGTTGCGGGCGTTCCTACTCGCTGGATGGGACCGTTCCTGTTACTTCGGCCGTTGAGGCTTTAGTTAGGTCGGAGGTCGTTTCATGAGTCGGGTTTTCCGCTGGTTAGGCGATGGACTTCGGGACTGCGTCGCTGTCCGGAGTCGTTGCCTGGTCGAGTGATTCTGAATAATTTTTTACGGGGTTCTCGAGAATACTCTGAGTCTTCTTGACTCGCTTCGGTCTGACCATGGGGGTGTTCCGAGTTTGTCGTAGTTTGTGCTCGGACAAGAAGCAGAGCCTAGACTATTTCTGGCATCCCCAGATTACCGCTGTTCCGTTTCGTATTGGGAACTTGATGCCAAGGTGGTAAGTCGACGGTACCGCTTTCATGGCGTTGATCCAGGGGGTTCCCATGATGCATTATAGATGGCCGGGTTATCGACTACGGCGAAGTCAACGATTTTCGTGACTTCCTTAGCCATGACCGGAAGTTTGATCGATCCGAGAGTCATCAACATTGTGCCCGAGAAACCAGTCAAAGGTTTTGGTTCCAGGACGACTTCCCCGAGTTCGATGTTTATTCTTCGGAGAGTGTCACGGAAGATGACGTTGACTGTGCTGCCTGTGTCAATGAGGACCCTTCCTACTTCGAGGTCTCGGATCACTAAATCGATGACCAACGGGTCACAGTGAGGTTTATCGATTCTGATGGTTTCCCGCTCTTCGAAAACGATCGTGTCGTTAGGAGTGTCGTCGGCCGGGGACCGAGCCATCCAGTTATAACTCGTTTCTGCCTTTCTTCCGTATGCCTTGATTGATTAGACCGAGTCGCGGTAGAATTGCGATTCTCCGATAATCATGCTTACCCTGCGACGGTTGCTGTCGTTTCCACGGTCATCTTGTCTTCTTCCGCGTTTCCCGCCGGACTGGTTTGCGTTGCTCTTGGGAGATTCTTTGTCAGGTTTAGGAGGGCGGTCGGACTCCAGAAGGAGGTCTTTTATTCCCGTGACCTTTGACAGTTCGCCAGCAAGGAGCTTCGCAGCGAGCCTTGCTCCGAGAACCTTGCAGTTCATGGTGGAATGCCCTCTGGTCTGGTGGAACTCGCAGTAGGAGTTATCCTTGAACAGGTTCCTTGTATAGGTGTTTCCCGAGGTTTTCCCTTGTTCGGAGTTGATGGCGTAGTTGTGTTCGCCCTGGACATCTTCCCCCTTGTGGTGGACATACTTGTTGTTACGAGAGCTTTTCCCTCTGGTGGATGCTTTTTGCGGGTTGTACTTCTGGGAGAGGACTTTCATTTCCTCTTCCATGTTGATGAATTTCGTTGCCTTGTGAAGGGCATCCTGGATTGTTCTCGGTTTTTCGAGAGATATCCATTGTCGGAGTTTCGACCTATACCAGAGAGTTTTCCGCAGAGCATCGATTGCCAATTTGTCGCTGATCCCGGTTACTCTTGCCATTACTAGCTTGAACCTATTCATGAACTCGCGGAGTGGTTCGTCTTCTCTTTGAGATAGACTCCGTAGGTCAATGTCTGAGGTTTCTCTGTCCATGAACATGGAGTATTGCTTGAGCAACTCCGAGGCGAGCTGGCGGAAACTTCCGATAGAGTTTCGTTTCAGGCGAGAAAACCACTCGAGCGTGGCTTTTTGAGGTTCTCGACAAAGAGGAGGCAGTAGCCAGCGTCTCGTTCACGTTCCTTGAGTTTGCCCCTTCTCATCGCAATCTGGAAAGACTGCAGATGCGCCTTCGGGTCGGTGGTGCCATTGTAGACGGAAATTTTGATCTTCCCTAGATCTGAGATGTTAGTTTCCGTAATCCGGGCAGTGAACAGAGTTTTGCGTGCTTCCTCGAGAAGTCTGTCGATCTCGGGCGCAGCGCTCGTCGCGTGGTGGATTTGCAATTTTACCGCTTTGACCTCTGCCGCGGTTTTTGCGATATACTCGCAGAGATCATGGATCTCGTCAAGGTTTGCGGTGGCCTTCCGAGCCTGCCGGCGCTGGTTGCGGTGGATCCGAGCCTGATTCTCGGCCAGTTCTTCCTGCTCTACCCAATAGAGGTTTTCTTCTTCCTATGTCATGGGTTTTTCGAACGACGCGTCCTGCCGAGCTGACTGGCTTTACGTTCTTCGTGGGTGGACGTCAGCGCCTTCGTCCGAGCGGTCGGACTGGTCGCTTATGTCTAGATCGATCTGCTCAATATTGTCCTCTTTGTTTCTCCCGGCGGGAGGTGGAAGGTTCTCCTTAGTCGGCTGTGCACATAGCGGGAGCGTTTCGTCAGGGTTTTGGCCTGAAGAAGTTTTGTCCGCACGTGCAGCTCGATCGCCCGGAGTCTCGAAATCGGGTCTTCTACCGCTGCGGGCTCTTGTGGCCCCGCGCGGGGCTTTGCTCTTGGCCTTCGCCGTTAAGGTTTCCAACTGTTTTGCAAGAGAGGCCACGAGTTTTCCTTGTTCGTCCAATTTTTTCTGAGCGGAGGCGAACAATTCCTTCATCTGGTCTAGTATCACGGTGTCAGTGGTGACCGTCGATACGTTTCCAGCTGGAGTTCTATCAGCGTTGGCATCAATGGGAGCGCCGTCGTGCGTTTGCTGGTCTTTGTCAGCGTCGGTTGTCATACTTGACTGAGCGTGCGTGGTTTCGAGAGAGATAGATCCATACCCCCCCCCACCTCCTTTTAGCGCCAAACTGTGGGAACCGGAATTCACACCGTCGAGTTTTGTTAATCGGAGGAAAGCCAAGTTAACCTAGCCTTCCCTGTAGGTCCTGGTTATCTGCTGGGCCACGCACAACACAATCAATATGATAGAAAATACGAAGTAGTTAATCGTAAGAGAAAAAGAAGAGCGAAAATATCTTATTTTCGAATTCACATTTGAGCGTGAACAACAGGTAGGATCCTAGGCCACGAGAGCTGTCGGTATGTTCGCTAGTCTATCCACCTAAGTTCTAACCTAGTTGAGTCGCAGCTCGATAGTAAAAACGGAAAAATAACTAAATTGCTCTAAGTGCTAAGTTTGCTCTGAGAAATCTCTCTCCTTCCTCCTCGCCCAAGCCCTCCTTATATACTCCTTTCTAGGTCGGTTTTCTCCCCTTGGGCCGGACTTGTCGCGAGGCGGGCTTTTCCATTTTTCGTCATCTCTCGTGCTTATCTTCAGAAACTCATATTTATCTTTTGGAAACTTAACATTTATCCTTTCCTGCAAATAAAAATAGTCCGTCATACCAGCTTTGGGCTCAATCTTATTTCGAAATCGTAAGTGGGCCCGTCTAGCCGTCTAGCCAGGCCACTTCGAGCCGTTTTCGAACTTTAGACGTTTTTCCCAGGATTTCTCGTAAGATACCGCTTTCGGCTTGACGCCGGTCTTTCCGGATGGATTCTAACTCTTCGTATAGTTAGGACGACCGGTGTTTAAGCTGACCACGTCCGTTTTATACGACAGGTGAGGATCCATCTCGACGATCGGATCTTTCATAAATTTTCCCGAAGTCCTTCTTTGATAATCCCGAGTGAGATGGTACATGAGTGTTGTGTCCGTAGACCTGATGGTCGAGCTATGGGAACTTGGATGAGGAGGTACGGTTTCGGGACAGACGGTCCTTGCCCTAGGACCGGAAGACCTCGGCACGGGTTGTCCTCACCCGTGGGCGAGGCGACTTCGGCACGGGCCGTCCTCGTACGTGGGCAAGATGACCTCGGCACGGGTCGTCCTTGCCCGTGGGTGAGGCGGCCTCGGTGCGGGCCGTCCTCTCCCGTGGGCTAGGCGACCTCGGCACGGACCGTCCTCGCCCGTGGGCGAGGTGGCCTCGGTGCGGGTCGTCCTCTCCCGTGGGCAAGGGAACCTCGGCACGGGCCGTCCTCGCCCGTGGGCGAGGCGGCCTCGGTGCGGTCTTCCTCGCTCGTGGGCGAGGTGACCTCGGCACGGGCCGTCCTCGCCGGTGGGCGAGGTGGCTCGTGTCCCGTCGGTCCGATCCATACTTGCTTATGTCTGAGACCTCATCCGGACTGAATGAATTCTCGATGCTCTCTAGTTCGTGTCCGCGGAAAACCGTCTTTTATTCGGTTAACCATTTCCCCTGAACGTTTTGTCTTCAAAGACTAAACAAGAGTTGGTTTTCCGAGAACTTTCGGGCATTGATTCCGCCGTGACCGGTTTTGACCACAACAGATATCTCTTAACAGCATTGCTTCTTTTGGCTTTTCTCTGCACTGTCTATCTTTATTTTGCTGTTACCTTAGGTGCGAGGCATTCCTCGTGTTATGGCTTGACTGGGAACGACAAGGCTACCTTTTGTTATGCCTTTTGCAAAATCATGAGTTTTCACTTGCTCTTATGATCAACCTGAAGATACGGAATGTAAAGATATGTAACAGATCATTTTCACAAATGTTGGGAACATTGATGCATTATGACATAAGCCTCTTACATTTACTCGTGAGATGGTTGCTCTTTGCTTTAATCTTTTAATCAGGTGTTTACAGTGACTAAAGACGTTTCCAGGAGTTCAAAAGGAAGTTGAGTTCATTTAACATCATATGAGATGTTTTGTTTGGTTTTATTAGGCTGATAAACTTTTCTTGGTTGTTGGTACATTATGGTTTTATTAGGTTCTCTTTTAGGAGGCAAATCTTGTTCCTTATTTTGAAGAGACTGATAACTGGAGATTTGATGTTAACAAGAAATACAGTGAGTAGAACTCTTAATACAGAAGCTTCTTTATTGATTAAGACACATGGTTAATGGCAATGGTGATCATTAACTCTATAAACCCAACTGGTTAGTGTCTCAGTGAAGCTAACTTAAGAGAGATATTACAGTTCTGTTATGACAAGAGATTGATTTTTCTTGGAGACGAAGTGACTAATTTCATGATTTTGTTTCTTCTTCTTGTAATTGAATATGGTTATATTAAGTGTCTTTGATATCATTTTTTCATTTAGATATCAAAATTTATTATGATCCTTTACCACACGTTGCTAGTGAAAATTGCAATTTGTTTTGGCCTAGTAATTATTAAGCTTTACGCATTATGTTGCATTTGCCTTTTTGTTTTGCTGATTTTGGAAGACTTAGTTCAAATTGGGGATAGACATCCTGAACAGTGATTGCCTTAAATACTTAAAATTAGTGGAAAATGTAAATTGTTTCCTTTCTTTCTAAAAATTCTACATCACAATTTGAAATTCTTAGTTTTTAATATCATTTCATGACTAGTTTAACATAGAATGGAGTTTATTACTGGCAAAGTCATATATATATATATATATATATATATATATATATATATATTTATTTATTTATTTATTTATTTATTTATTTATTTACAGCCAACTGCTGTCGGCAAACAAAGCCATAACAACATTGGATGGGCTGATTCCTAACGCATCATCATACGTGCAAACTCATCAAAACACAAAACTCCATCAGCATTAAGATCAAAAGCTTTGATCATGACTACATAATCATCAGTAGTTCTAGATTCATCAAGCTTCATCAGCATCATCTTCAAGATTAAGTTCCAATTTAAGATAGCCATCCTGAACAAAGATTGTCTAACAATCCTTACACGCTTTTGATTTTCTTCGAAAACATACTAATGCAAGAAAACACACTCATTTTATTTTTTTGGAAACTCATCCTGAAAGTGCCAAAAGCTATCCTATATAACATATGTGTTTTATAATAATACCACATTTAACACTTTCTTAATAGAATTATTGAAAATGCTTGAAGCTATCATATTTTAATGTTTTCTGTTTGATATGTGTTCTCTATTTTGTAGACAGTAAACTCTATTTGGTGATTAATATAGCCAATGAATTTTATTATAAATTTTGATTATGTTTTTTTTTTTTGTTTTGGAAGATTAAATTCTATTTTAGGATAACCATCCTAAACAAGGATTGTCTAACATTTCTTACACGTTTTTTATTCTCTTCGAAAACAGACTTATGCGAGAAAACAATCATTTTATTTTTTTGGAAACCCCTCCTGAAAGTGCCAAAAGCTATCCTATATAACATATGTGTTTTATAATGATACCACATTTAACACTTTCTTGATAAATTATTGAAAATACTTCAAGCTATCCTATTTTAATGTTCTCTGTTTAATATGTGTTCTTTATTTTGTAGACAGTGAACTCTATTTGGTGATTTCTATAGCCAATGGGTTTTCTTATAGATTTTGATTATGTTTTTTTGTTTTGGAAGATTAAGTTCCAAATTAGGATAGCCATCCACAACAAATATTGTCTAACATTCCTTACACGCTTTTGATTCTCTTCGAAAACAGACTTATGCAAGAAAACACACTCATTTTATTTTTATGGAAACTCATCCTGAAAGTGTCAAAAGCTATCATATATAACACGTGTATTTTATAATGATACCACATTTAACATTTTCTTGATAGAATTATTAAAAATGCTTCAAGCTATCCTATTTTAATGTTCTCTGTTTGATATGTGCTCTCTATTTTGTAGACAGTGGACTCTATTTGGTGATTTCTATAGCCAATGAATTTTCTTATAGATTTTGATTTTGTTTTTTTTTTGTTTTGGAAGATTAAGTTCCAAATTAGGATAACCATCCTGGAAAAAGATTGTCTAACATTCCTTACACGCTTTTGATTCTCTTCAAAAACAGACTTATGCAAGAAAACACACTCATTTTATTTTTTTGGAAACTCATCCTAAAAGTGCCAAAAGCTATCCTATATAACACGTGTGTTTCATAATGATACCACATTTAACATTTTCTTGATAGAATTATTGAAAAAGCTTCAAACTATCATATTTTAATGTTCTATGTTTGATATGTGCTCTCTATTTTGTAGACAGTGAACTCTATTTGGTGATTTCTATAGCCAATGAATTTTCTTATAGATTTTGATTATGTTTTTTTGGAATATTAGCCATCCTGAACAAGGATTGTCTAACATTCCTTACACGCTTTTGATTCTCTTCGAAAACATACTTATGCAAGAAAAGATACTCATTTTATTTTTCTGCAAACCCATCCTGAAAGTTCTACAAGCTATCCTAGATAACATGTGTGTTTTATAATGACACCACATTTAACACTTTCTTTGATATAATTACTGAAAATGCTTCAAGTTATCCTATTTCCATGTTCTCTGTTTGATACGTGTTCTCTGTTTTGTAGACAATGACCTCTATTTGGTGATTTCTAATAGCCAATGATTTATTTTTTATAGATTTTGATTATGTTTTTTATTTGTTTTTGTTGTTTTGGATGATTAAGTTTTAATTCAGGATAGCCATCCTGAACAACGACTGTCTAATATTCCTTACACGATTTTTTTGGAAACCCATCCTGAAAGTGCCAAAAGCTATCATATATAACACGTGTTTTATAATGATACCACATTTAACACTTTCTTGATAGAATTATTGAAAATGCTTCAAGCTATCCTATTTTAATATTCTCTGTTCGATATGTGTTTTATATTTTGTAGACAGTGAATTCTATTTGGTGATTTTTATAGCCAATGAATTTTCTTATAGAATCTGATTATGTTTTTTTGGAAGATTAAATTCTATTTTAGGATAGTCATCCTAAACAAGGATTGTCTAACATTCCTTGCACGCTTTTGATTCTCTTCGAAAACAAAGTTATGCAAGAAAAAACATTTGTTTTTTTTTTGGAAACCCATCCTGAATGTGCCAAAAAAATATCCTCTACAACATATGTGTTTAAATTTTTTTCCTTATTTTTTTGATGCAGTGATCTGTAGAACAAGAGCTTGATTCTCCAGACATGATGCAATGAATCAGACCAAGAATGAGAGAGAGAGAGAGACCAAGAAGAAGGGCTTTTGTTGAAGTTGAAGGATCTTTCTAAGGTCTTCTCTTGAAGACACTAAAATCATGTGAAGAGAGAATCTTTTTCTCAACTGTAAAAGATCTTTCAAGTGACCCGTGACTCTAAAGAACATGAAAGATCACATACGTGTATATGGTCACGAGAAGTAGAGTCACTGGTTAGCTCAATATTGCAAATTTCATTTGTTACTACTAATTGCACAAATCTAAAAGAGACTATATCTTTTTTATTAAAAAAAAAGTCAAACAGAAGTTTTATATATTTATATTGACTAAATCAGTACAGACAAGACCAACACACTTAAACCGAAGAGACAAAAGCTCAAGAGATGCACACTTTCACAAACCTAGACTCTGCCTTTCTTGTAAACACTTGTATACCTCATAGTCTTACTCAACAACTGTGTTGCCAGAGATTGAGTCACTTGACCTCAGATTACATAGCAACACATCTCTTCCAAGTCATTTTGAAAAAAATGTCAACTTCCTCTAGTAACTGATCTAACCCCTGAGACAATTTATCAGCTTGTGTTCCCAACTCCATTACATAGTCCTTAAAAGATTCAACTTCCACATGATCAACGCCATCTTGTATCATCGGGTAAAGCTTCTCCACACTAGCATCAACGGCCTCAGGCTCTTTGAGAATCATACTTCTACCTGAAGACAACATATCTCTGATCTCAGCTTTCACAACGCTCTGCACATCAGCGAAATCCTTAGCCCCACAATGGTTTATCAGAGACGGGTAAATCGAAAAGATCATTAGTGGAGTCAGAACAAGCCGCGGTAAATACACTGCAGATATAAACCGTTTGGACCTTCACACCGTAAAAAGCTCGGCCGAGTACACCGAGTGAGTTGCAGCTAGATTCATAGAAGGCAATGAGCTCATCTAGATCAGGAACAGAGGTACACCTTGTAATACAGCAACACCCCGTATTGCTCTTCCTCTTCAATCCTCTGCTTCTCGCCATCGCCACACGAGCTCATTCACATTACGGTTTTTCATGTGTTTTCAGTAAGAAAAACTCAAACAAACATAGTAGAGGCTGCATAAAGAAAAAAGAGAGTTTACTAAGCAAAGACACAATAAAAAAAGACTCAAATGTTTACAAGGCAGATTAAGGATTCAGAGTCACATTGGTGTGTTTACTGTCTAACCAATTTTCAATCCAATAATGACAAAGAAGCCATTGAAACTTGAAGCAGGAAGAGACTCTGGAAGAATTGTACCTTTGACAAAGTTAAGGAACTTATCCTCTTGTTCCCTACTAACCTCATCCAATTCCGAAAACTTCTTCGTCTGGAAGGGAAAAAAGAAGAAATTGAAATGAGAGTTTTGTAAAATTCGAAACCCCATAAATTTTATCAGAAAATTAAACCTTGAGGGTGGTGTATTTGTCGTAGAGCTTCCATCTCCTTCTGAAGAAAAAAAGATAATAATAATTTGGGGATATAGTGATCCGAAGAAGACGAACCAAATCAGACGATTCAGAAAAGCTTACATATCGATTCGAGAGCAGCAGCAACAACACACAATTTGACTTGGTTCCTCTCGTAGATTATCTGGTAGGAGACTGTGAAATTTCGATTTGAGATCGTAGGAGACGGAGCGCCGAGAGAGAAGAGAGAGAAGCAAATCTATTTTTTTTGTTTACTTTATTATTTAGCGAGGGTAGTAGAGATATTTTACCCATTAATGAATGTCATTTCTGTGACTTTCTCCTGCTGGTGTCATTTCGGAGACAAAAATTTCAAAAGAATTATTATGGACAATTGTCCTTTGGTTTATCAAATCGACTTTAACTAAAAATAATAATTTATGTTGAAAACAACAACAAAATAAATACGTACTATAATTTATAGTGTCCAGACAAGACATAAATCTCACATTGTAATTAGTGTCTTTATATACACATCAACATACGTGAAAAAAAAAACTGCCGATTCATGTGAAATTACTCAAATATTGTAGTTTTTTTAACTGATATAAACGAATAGAAACAAATGTATTATATGAAAACAAGAGATCGTTATCCCAAAGAAACTTTAAAAATGAAAAAAAAAAATCTACGTATCCACTAATTCTCAACACTTTATAAGAGAAAAGGGGAAAAATAAAATAATATAGAGATATATTTTATTTCTTTATATATTTATTGTCACATAGTCTGTCCTTTACAGTGAAGGTAAATTTGGAAATAAATGTGATTTGTCTGCATTAACTTCTTAAGAAAATATTAAGCAAAAAAAAAAAAAAAAAACTTCTTAAGAAAATAAAAATGGTATTTGAAAACGGTAAATTCCTTCCATAAAAAGCCGATAAAACGAAACAAAGAATTAAATTACCTTTCTCTTCATATTAAAAGCAAATATATAAAAACAATTTTAAATAATTTAATTAAGTCCTGAGAGAGAGAGAGAGAAGGGACAGTGTTGTGTTGTGTTGTGATCTTAGTTGTTTGTCGAAATCTGGGAATCATCATCTCTTCCTTTCATCGATTTGCCGTGAGAGAAGAAAACAACCGGCGAACTCAATCGCTTTCACTCATAATCGGATACCTGATCGTCGGATCAGCCATTTAGCCTTTTTTTTTGTATAACATCACAAGGAGTGTTTGTGTGTGTGTGTGTGTGTGTGTGTGTGGGTGGGTGAATCGGGGAATGAACGGTGACTCAGATGAGGTAGTCGCAGCTTCGGCAGACCCATCTCTGCCTCTTGAATGGAGATTCTCTCAGGTCTTCGGTGAACGCAGCGCTGGTGAAGAAGTTCAAGAAGGTTAAAAAGAATTTGACTTTAAAACGATTTTCGATCTAATCCGTCTAATATTGGGATTAGGGTTCTTAGATCTCTTAGATTGATCACGTTTGGGTCATTAGAAAGTTTTGGTTTTGTATGACTTGATTCGATTCTGTTAATTGAAATCCCCAAAACTGTGTGTGTTCCTCTGCAGTTGATGTCATTTCAGCTATCGAGTTTGATCATTCGGGCGACCATCTTGCTACTGGTGACCGTGGAGGACGTGTTGTTCTTTTCGAGAGAAGCGATGTCAGAAATGTAATGTCCTTTGCAAATGATATCTTAAAAAAAAAAATGGGAATATGACTTTAGGTTATATATGTTGTTGCATGTTACAGAGCAGTGGAGGAGATAGAAGGGATCTTGAAGAGACTGATTATCCACTGAGGCACCCAGAGTTTCGTTATAAAACAGAGTTTCAGAGTCATGACCCTGAGGTTTTAATATCATTTACTCTCTTTTTCCTGATTGCAATGTTTCGTTTTTTCATGCTTCAATCTTTGTCTATCAGTTTGATTATCTCAAGAGTTTGGAGATAGAGGAGAAGATAAACAAAATTAGATGGTGTCAAACCGCCAACGGCGCTCTTTTTCTCCTTTCCACAAACGATAAAACCATCAAGTATTGGAAGGTGAAAGCATCCTTTATCTATTTGTTTCGATGGATACTTTGTGTGTTGCTTCTGCCAACGATAATAAATCTGATAATCTTGAGAATTTTTGAAATTTGAACTCTCTGGTCATTTCACATTGTTTGTTGGGTTGCGTTCTGTATCTAACTGGTTCGAAGTCCTTAACGCTCTAAATTACTTCCTCTTGGATTTTTCTTCTGTCTATAACCTGTTGAGATGTGTATGTCGAGGTGATTGTTTTCTCTTTTCACTCACGTGAGTTTAACAGGTTCAAGACAAGAAGATCAAGAAAATTTGTCAAGTAAATTCAGATCCTTCAAGAAATGCCGGAAGTGGAGCGTTTGCAAGCTCTAGCATTACAACCGCGTGCCTTGGGAACGAAGGAGTAGCTGAAGAAGCTATCTCATCGCTGCGGTTGCCAGTGGTAGTTGTATTCTGAATAATTTTCCTAAATATTTTGAACATTCTAGTTTTAGCACGAACTGCATCTGAGAGTCAAACCTTTTTCTGGATGATATCTAAAATTCAGTTGAGTCGAATTTACAGTTCACTGATGCTAGACTTGTGCTTCTTAGTTCTTATCTCCTGTGCTCTTCTGATTAGTAATTGGTTCTCCATAGTTACTTGATATTACTCATTTGTAGACTAATAGTTCATTTAACAATGTACAGGTAACTAGCCATGAGTCGAGCCCTGTGGCTAGATGTCGAAAAGTCTATTCTCATGCTCATGATTATCATATTAATTCCATCTCTAATAATAGGTAGTTTATTCTTATTCACCCCATTTTGAGTTCTACTTGATTTATTAATATGAGATCCATACTTACATTGTCAGTGTTTGGCTTCTAAAAGTTTTTTTCTCTCTTTATATCAGTGACGGAGAAACCTTTATTTCGGCTGATGATTTGCGAATAAATCTTTGGAATCTGGAGATTAGCAATCAAAGTTTCAATATTGTAGATGTCAAGCCTGAGAAAATGGAAGATCTATCTGGTAAGCCGTGGTTTGCTGTTCTTCCTGTCCCATATGTCCCATACATGTTATGTTGGTCTATTTTGAGATATATGGCACCCATTTATCAAGCTATTGGATGCTATATCTTGTGTAACTAATACCACATTTGTTCTTGCAGAGGTTATCACATCAGCAGAGTTTCATCCTACCCATTGCAATATGTTAGCTTATAGCAGTTCGAAAGGCTCAATTCGCCTGATTGATCTGCGCCAATCAGCTTTATGTGATTCACATTCCAAATTGTAAGTCTTGAGACTGACTATTCTGTTAGGTTTCTATATCATCCGGTATAACAACAATCCTGGCACTTCTCTAGTTCATCAAAGTTTGCTAATATACCCTCGTACTTTTCTTTGGAAAAGAAACGTATCCATACCAACACAAGAGATAAGTGTCTAGCAGAAAAGGCTAACACTGCTTGTTTCTGCAGGTTTGAGGAACCAGAAGCAGCAGGTCCTAAATCGTTCTTCACTGAGATAATTGCTTCAGTGTCAGACATCAAATTTGCGAAAGAAGGAAGATATCTCCTTAGCCGTGACTACATGACACTTAAGGTCCATCGTTTCCAGTGTCATTAGATATGATTATATGCCCCTTTAAGCTCTCAGTGGCTGGCTCGAATTTTTTCTCGTAAGGTAAACTGAACTGATGGTTATGTTATTTACTTGTCAGTTATGGGACATCAACATGGATTCAGGTCCGGTTTCAACTTTCCAGGTTCATGAATATCTGAAACCGAAGGTAAGTCTCCTATACTTTTTAGATAGCTGCTGCTTTAGTCTAGCTGGTGCATAATAGCTGACTGATCCTCCATTTCCCTTGGCCAATTTACAGCTCTGTGATTTATATGAAAATGATTCCATCTTTGACAAGTTCGAGTGTTGTATAAGTGGCAATGGACTGCGAGCAGCTACAGGTTCTTACAGGTATTCCCCGAAAAAGCAGAGCATGTTTCTTTGTTATTAGCATTATCAGGACTCATTCCTTCGGCTCACATGCTCTATCTAGCAATCTGTTCCGGGTGTTTGGTGTTTCCCCGGGAAGTACTGAGACAGCAACCTTAGAAGCAAGCAGAAACCCTATGAGGTAATCTTGGTAAAAGCTGATAAGAGTTGGTGTGTTCGATCTTCTCTTTCTTCTCAATGAAATGATTTTTTGTTTTGTGTGGTTTATTATTATAGGAGACATGTCCCAGTTCCCTCAAGGCCATCCAGACTAGGCAGTATAGCGCGTGTTGTAGGTAGAGGTCAGTATCTCTCACTCTCTTTCTCGTTTAAGCATATACCCCCTTTAAAGAAACTGCATCAAATTAGTAAATACACTGAAATGGTCAAAAGCAGGATCAGAGAGTGCTGGAGTCGATGGGAGTAGCAATGCTCTTGATTACAAAACAAAGTTGCTGCATCTTGCTTGGCATCCAAATGAGAACTCAATTGCTTGTGCCGCTGGAAATAGCTTGTACATGTACTATGCTTAGCCACATTCCTCAGCAAAAAAAAAAAAAAGAAAAGAGAAAAGCCTTTTCTCTGCTTTAGACTCTGTTTCTCTTGGTTCCTTCTGGTGGTTAATGGGAATTGCTATATACATCATCATCACATAAGCTCTCTAATCATCAAGAAAGAAAAATCCGATTGAAAGAAATCGTGATTTTAGTAAGAGCTAATATCATGACTTTTGGATTGGATATAGATTAGATTATTTTACAATCTTTTCTGGTCTTGTGTGTAATCAATTGTTTTATTGATTCTTTTTGTTAAACTTTGTTTCTCCTTTGTCGACTTATTAAAATAATACATTTCATTTACTAATATTATTCTCTTATTTATTTATTTTGGCTTTTTTCAATGTCAACAACAAACAAAGCATGCAGCCCCTCCATAGTAGGACGGTTCATGCAAGTGTTTGAAAATGTACAATTTGGATATTAAAAAATATTATTTATAGTATTTTAATAAAAACGAGAGGCGAAATTTAAATAACGATTTCAAAACAAGCATTTTAGATAATAATTACAAAAAGTTGGATAACGTTACCAAAAAAGAATTGGATAACCATTATATTTTTAAATTAACCTGGAGTATCACGAACTTTAGACTCAAACTAATCCTGAAAAAACAGTGAAGACCAGTGGATAGATTCTTTCTCCAAGTTTTTAAATGTGGTCGAAGTTCTATTTTTCTTATAGCCACAAAGTGAATTGTGAAATGTTTTCAAGTCCAAGTTAAAAGAACAAAACTTAGGTACACCCCCTGGGGTGAACCTTTAAATTCACCTCTCATTCCATAACCAATCAAAGTGTCACGTAGATAATTAAATAAAAACATTAAATTTTATTTTTAAATAGGTAGAAAAAGAATAACGCCAATTTTATCGATGCTGACGCCGCCAACTAAACCGTAAATTTTAAATTCTAAGCTTTAAGCATTAAATTCTAAACCCAAACTCTATACCCTAAATCCAAATTATAAATCCTAAACCCAAATCCTATACTCTAAACCCAAATTCTAGACCCTAAACCCAAACTGTAAACCCTAAACCCTAAACCCTAAACCCTAAACCCTAAACCCTAAACCTTAAACCCGAACACTAGACCCTGAACCCAAACCATAAACCCTAAATCCAAACCCTAAAACTAGACGCTATAGAATTTACGATTTGGGTTTAAGGTCTAGGGTTTGGATCTAGGATATAGGGTTTGGATTTAAGATTTACGGTTTGGGTTTAGGGTCTAGGATTTGGGTTTAGGGTATAGAATTTGGATTTAGGGTATAGAATTTGGGTTTAGGGTTTAGAATTTGGGTTTAGGGTTTAGAATTTGGTTTAGGATACATGGTTTTGGTTTAGAATCTAAGGTTTAGGGTTTAGAATTTAAAATTTACGGTTTAGTTGGCGGCGTCAGCATCGTTAAAATTAATGTTATTCATTTTTAGCTATTTTAAAATAAATTTAATAATTTTTATTTCATTATCTACATGACACTTTTATTGGTTAGGAGAGAAGAGGTGAATTTAAAGGTTCACCCCAGGGGGTGTACCTAAGTTTTGTTCAAGTTAAAACCGGATCGGCTAAAACACGACCATTATATCATTTTCACCGGTGTTTTTAAAACCGGATCGGCTAGCGAACCGGAACTATTTTGGGTCATGGATCATTATGGTTCGACCGGGTTCGATCGGATTCGAACTGGGTTTGAGTGGATTTAACTAAATTTAATAATATTTTGATTTTGCATATTCTTATGAAGAGATCATATCAAATAAAATATTTCAATAACCATAATGCTTTGGAAAATTTAAAAAGATAACAAACTAAAAATGTAATAAAAGTAATAAAACAATTTAATAGTTCAAATCCAAAATCAAAATGAAAAAAAAATACATTTAAACATTATTCTCCAGGTTTTTATCATTCTAAATCTTCATCACCTTAAAAAAAATTATACGAACTTCACAAACCTAAGTTTTCAATTCTTACAATCTTCGACACAAAAACAATACCTTGAAAAGTAGATAATACCTTGTGAGTTGCTGTTTTGCAGAGACGTCAAAGACTCAAGAGAAAAAGAGGAGACGGTTTTATATTATTAATCTGAAACCCTTTTTTATTTTTGAAAAGAAAATTTTAATTGTTTTATTAATAAACTTTTGGTTTATTTAAAAACCAGGGTTTGATTGGTTCATTGGATCGCCGATTCCCGGATTTTTAACGGTTCAATATTGGTTTTTAACTGGTTCAACTTTAGTTGGGTTTGGCATTAATCCAATCCGGATTTGTGTCTGGTTCGCGGTTGAATCTGGTCCGATCGCCGGTTCGGTCTGGGTTTAAAAACACTGATTTTCACTAATTTTAAAATTGAAAACGGATAATTTGGTTATCCAGTCCATTTTCACGTAAGGTAAATTATTCCAAATGAGTAAGACAAAATTCAAAACGATAATAGTTATTTTGGTTAAAAATGAAAAAATTCAAAGTGTCACACATTGTGTTGATAAATACCTCTGCCTAAGAGGGTTTTATAGCAAAAAGAAAAAAATGGAAACATACTCAATCGATATTTATAAAGATTTCAGCATTGAAGCATGGGGTATAAGCAGTAGCGATAAATAACATGAGTCCGACAAAGTCCGTATGAGAATCAGATACCAAATCTCATATAGTAGCGTGACGGCATGCATTTGTCGACCGAGCGAGCCAGAAATCGTAGCCGTAGAAGTGACGTTACGATCGGGATACCAACGGTCATGGATGACGGCAGCTTAACGTGACAAGTGAACAAAGATTGTCAAAACTGGTTTCGACACTTGTGCGGCTTTGGTTCAGTGTATCACGATAGAAAGTGACGGTGGGATTCGATGTTCCAAGGTAGGGTTTCAAGTCTAATGATGCTTTTTTTCCCAATTTCATGATCCCAAGTAAAAGAAAAGTTTGCTTGTTAAGCATGCTAATCTGTTTTTTTTTTTGTCTGTTAGACTCTTTCAACGAGACAAAAAACATTGAATTTGATGTATTTCCATGTTAATAGTGTTAACTAGATTCTAACTCGCGCAGATGCGCGTTATTTTTTATATTTATATTTAAAATTTGTTTTTAAATTTAAATTTTTATGATCTGATGATTATTTCAATTTTGGTGTAAAATTTTGCTGTTTTTTCGAGTAAATTAGATTATTTAAATGAATATTGAATTATAGTAGATAAACATTATCATTAGGTGTGTAGTTGGAAATTATATTTATCAAACAATATAAAAAATTTACTTTGCAAAAAAAAAAACTATAGTAAATTTTTAGTTTGAAAATGTTTAGTTTGATACATATGAACGTAGTATATTTTTAGCTACATAAATTTATAGTTTTAAAATTAAGTAGTTTGAAAGTAATAAATTTTGTATTTGAAAAGTGAATATAGTTGGTTTTTGGTCTGGATTTTATTGTGAATGGGAAATGTTTATGACTTAATCATATCTTTATAAAGTTTAGATTAGGTTTTGGTTAGTTTAAAATTTCGAAAATATAGCAATACTAAAGATTTACATGAAAATATGTTATTCCAAGAAAATCTCAAATAATTGCGAAGATATTGTAATTTATTGTTAAGATTTCACTAAATCATTAAGATTATGTTACTCAAATATCTTAAGAAAAGTATATAATTTATCCAGAACGTTAGGAATATATTTGTTTTTTTTGTTGTTAAGATTTGGATAAAAGTAACTGATTAAGATATTCGACTTTTAAATGAGTGTATACATTAAAATTCAGTATATTAACTTTAGACTTAGGGGATGCATGATTGGTTGTGGATGTAGATGCTCTGGACAGCCAAAATTTAATCTGGAGCTGTAAGTCAACCAATCGAGCTTTCATTTCTTTAAAAAACTCACAACAAAAATATCTCTACAAAATCAAAATATGGCTGTAGAGAACCTTATTTCCAAAGCAAAAAAATAGTGCTTTAGAAAATTACAGCAAAAAAGTTAAAGTAAATAATTCTACAGACTAAACTATACAGCTAAAAACATAAAGGTACAACCTTTACCAATCATCCCCTTAATATTTAATTTTCTAATATGTGTTCCTACTTCGTTAATACTTCAAATCTAGTATGAAGTAATCAAAAATTAACTTTCAAATATATTCTATTCTAAATTCCTGTGAACTTTTGTCTCAAACCCAAACATATATGATTGAAAATTAATTGATGATAGTTAAAAAAAATGTATATGATGATGCTGAGTATTAGATTTCTGTAGGGTGGGCATTCGGGTACCCATTTGGGTTCGGTTCGGGTCTATTCGGGTTTCGGGTTTTCAAGGTCAAAGATTTCAGACTCATTTGGGTATTTCTAAATTTTGGTTCGGATCTTTGCGGGTTCGGTTTGGGTTCGGATAATCCATTTAAATTATTTTTAAAATTTTAAAATTCATTATATAGTTTAAATTTCTCAAAATCTATAAATAAAATTATATATTACATAAAATTTTAAATAACATGTCAAAATACCTAAACTTAACATATAAATTGGTTTGGTTTGAATATCTAGATAAAGAATCAATAGATATTTTAAGTATTTTTGGTGTTTTGAGTATACTTTAGCTATTTTATACATTTACTTTTGACTATTTGTATATTTTTTCAAGTATTTTGGACAATATTAAAACATCTTATATATTTTGAATGCTTTTAATATACATTAAATCTTTAATATATTTAGGTATATAAATCTATTTTGGATACATTCGGGTATCCAAAAATATTTCGGTTCGGATCGGATTCGGTTTAGATTCTCTAAATACCAAAATTTTGAATCCGTTCGGATATTTAATCAATTTTGCTTCAGGTTCGGTACTACTTTCCGGATCGGGTCGGTCGGTTCTTCACTAGATTTATGTGTTCATGTTTTTCATGAGGAACAAAAGTTTAATACGTGTTACTTTTGATTCAAACATTGAGAAAATGAGTTTCACTGAGGAATGTCATTAACGTTAGAGCATACAGAGACGATATGGTATAAACCAAGGAACATGTTAATGTGATTGTGTGTTTCATAAGAAACAAAAATTATAGAATGAGTTACTTTTGATGATTCAAACATTGAGAAAATAAGTTTTTAGGTCCATGTGTTCATGTGTTACACCTAGAGAAAATATAACAGGTTAGAAGAAATAATTAAGAATAAGTATATTTCAACAACCGGATTAGATCTGATAAGGAAAACTTAAACCTGTTGAGTCATTGATAACCGATTATTAGGGTAGAATAAATTAATTTTCCATTTAATAAATATAAGGTATATGAAGTGATTTTATATTTACTAATAGGTCAAAATTTAAAAATATACCATGGTAAATTTCAAATAGGACTCTATTTTAATAGATTATACTAGATTTTGACCCGCACTTTCATAGCAGATTATTTTAAAATAAACTAAATTTATATGATATGAACTTGTATTTTTGGTTGTATGTCTATATTTAAATGTTACATATGAAGCGTTATATTCGGTGTTCTAAAATCTGATCCGAACCCGCGGTTAAACCGGCGATCCTATATATAATCCGGTTTGGTTTACAAAAGACTCATTATTTAAAAATTCTATAAAACCCGCAAAAAACTGCTAAAACCTATGACTCGGTTACCGGTTAAACCGATGGGTAACCCATGATGTAATAATATTTGACTTAAATTTTCATATATAAAATATTCTAATTCATGAATGTTGAATATATTATCAATGTGATGCTCCAATTTTTCAAAAGTTAGCTGTACCAATTTTAAGTCAAACTAATTTATCATTTTGTTGTAAACTTAATGGATTAATATTTGAGAGAATTCATACTAAAATAGAAATAGATTTGAGCATCAACGATTCGTATACGGTTATTACAATTTAGTGATAGAAGTTTGAAATAAATATAATCGTTTACTTGTTTATTTAGTTTACTTTTACTGTTCACATATTATAATTTTTTGATTTTTGAGTTATTTTAAATTTTAAATCTAATTTCATTATTCATATTAAAAAATTAAATAATTTTAATTTTGATATAAATTTTTATTATATATAATAATAATTTTTATTATTAGACTTTAACCCGAACTTTAAAGCAGAGATTAATTTGTATTCAAAAAACTTATTTACTGAAAATTAGAAATCTTATACATATGTATTTTTTTGTAAAAATATATTTTTTCAAACTATATATAATGAAATTAAAATTTCCATGAGTATAATTTTATGAAAATAGATAATTCATTTATTTAACCCGTCTCATATCAATTTTACTTATATTTTAAAACTATAAATTATAGTACAAATTTAATTTTTAATTTTTTGTATTGGTAAAATGTTATTTTATATTATATTTTTCAGAATTAATATATAAATTAACTATTGTTATTCAACCCATCTCATACTTGATAAATATATTAAATTATTTTTAATATTTTTATTTATATATATATATATATTAAAATATATAATTATTTATTAGTTTATATATCTTGCATAAATATTTGTTTTAATAAGTTGAAGTATGTTGTAAGACTCATGAATATATTTTATCCTGTTATTTCATAATTTATAAAATAGTTAATAAATGGATTAAGTTACTTTATATTTATTAATTGGAGAAGTATTTAATTATGAATATAAATTATGTATACTAAATATTATAGAAATGATATTCTTATTATATAAACGAAAAATGAATCAATATTCGTTTTTTAATTATAGTTATTATTTATTATAATTTTTATTATTTAAAAGTAAATATTAAAAAGAAATGTATATTTACACTTTAAATAAAAGATATTAAAAGATATTATCAAAATATAATCTTAGAAAAATATTTTCAAGAATATCTTTTTAGATATCTTTTTTGAAAAAATTTAAATTATTAGTTAGATATGATATACATTTAATAACAACTAAGTTAGTTGTATGAGAAATAATAGGAATAAATAAATGAAATATTGAAATGGTCCACCTAGACTATTTGTAAGTAGATAAAAGTTGCTTCTGTTTTAATAGTATTGATATTAAATTTGGTGTAACATTATTTATCACATCAAATATTTAAAATGTATATTTTATTATAATTCCATTTAATAATATAGCTTAAACTTATAATTAAGCATAATATATATATAGATATTATTTGTATTTTTGTTTTAAAAATAATCACTAAATAACTGTTATCAAATAATTATTTATTAACTAAATAATAATTTTAATTTTATACAATAATTATTTATTAACCAAAAATAAGAAAATATTAAAACTGAAAATATCAAATAATATATAATATTATTTTGGCAAAAAATTTGGTATTATGGTTGGAGATTACAAAATAATTATGACACCAAAATATCAAATTTAATATAATTTCAACATTAAATTTGGTGTTTTATTGGGGCAAGAGCATTTGTGTGCCTTCATTGATTATAAATTTAAATTATTTTTAGGCTAACTAATAAACCAATTTAACAATGATAAATATTTCTTTCATTTCAGATACATTTTCTGAATTTTTTTTTCAATAATATGTTTTATGTTTTTATATCTTTTTATTAAATAATTATAAATTATAAACATAAAATAATTATATTTATTGAATTTAATTAATTTAAAACCATAAAACTAATTAATACAATAAAATATATTGATAATTAAAATTAATATATTTTGATAATATGTGTGAAACCTCGTAACATACATCATTTTAAAATAGAGGGAACATGATTAATAAAATTTTAAAAGAAACTATGATCAAAATGACAATCAAGTAAACAAACTCTACAATATTAGTTAAGTCAACAAGTCAAAATGACAAGGTTTCAACGCGTGGAATTATGTCACTGGAAGGCTCTTGGAGAAAAATTCTAAGAAAGTTCATTAATTCCTTCTTTTTTTTAACCGTTGGATCCTAATATAATTTTTATCTTTGAAGACTAACTAGCTAGTGACCTGAACAAGGTGCAGGATAAGATATTTTAAAAATTATTTATGTTACATAATTATAATAACGTAAAATATAATTTTGTTTTACATCATAAATTTTTACAATTATTAAAAGTTATATTATTTGGACTTCTAATACATATAAGGCTACAAAAATCAAATAATTACACACATATTTGCAATATATTTAGCCGTAATTGTTACATATCTAAAATTTAGTGATTAATATATAGATAAAAAAATATATGGTATGTATTTAATGTGACTCAGCGTAAACCTCACATACATGAAAATTATGATTCAATTGGAATCTCAATCTAAATTATTTGGATAATACTCCAAGTAAATATAATAAATATTGGTTTATTTTTTCTTTTAAATACCTAATTTGACACCGGTAAAATTTATTCCTGGATCCGCCACTGTTAGTTGTCACTTATTCTAGGGGGAGATCTCTCTTTTCTCTTTCAACTTTTTCATCAATTTGCTCTTTTTTGTCATTTAGTTTTATGGGTTTTTTTTTAAGATCTCTTCGTTGTGACGGGTTGTTCTACCATGTGTTTCTGAGCGGGCTTTTGAAGGTTCTGGTGGCTCTTCTTCACTCTCCCATGTGTTTCTGTATTGGAGTTGCACTTTATATAAAGAAGCAGTGGTGGTGATGATAACAGTTACAGGAGTTTGGTGGTATTAGTTGTGGTTGTTGTGTGAACTCAACCTCCTTTTCAGTGATTCTTTTTGGTTTATGTGTTTTGCAACGGATCTGGTTGTGTTCCGGATTAGAAGTTCAACAGTCAGGTGCCTGGTTAGACTTATGCCGGAGCGGAATATCGACGGTATTTTTATTGGTGTACTTATTTTATTTGGAAATTTATCTTTACCATAACCCTATTGGTGTGCATGGAATCTTTAGTTTCTAATCTATTGTGTCCGTCCATACCTTCATGGTAAACGGTTCAGTGGGCTGCCCTGAAAAAACCGCATTGGTTTCTTGGGCTGTCTAATACTATTGAGCGTACTCGGCAAGCACTAAACTGCTTCAAACACTACTGTGATGAAGTAGTGATTGTAGCTGTAATTTGTACAAAATATAGGTTACAACTTTTTAAATAATTCTCTATTAATATATAAGAGATTCTAAGAGACTTTACATCAAGATATGCGTATACAACTAAATTCATTTAAAGCACGGTTAAGTAATTAATGCTACTTGGATTTAAAACGGAAGCTCCAACTGAGCTGAAGACCTTTACCACTGGACAAAACCTATTTTTTTAGCCAAGATAAAACAAAACATTGATATTTAACCACTATGTTTAAACTCAAAAGTCATAACGATTAAATTTTGTGTGCAAAATTTAAATTTGTACATCCGTTTTAATTAAATATTCTTTTAATCTTTAAAATTTATCTCATTCTACAGTTAAACACTATAAACTAATAGTAATTTGATATCTTATTAATTTATAAAAATATTAATGAATAAAAGCTTCTTTTTAGATTGATATAATTTAAAGTATATTTTATGTAAAAATAAATAGAATACTTGATTTTTTGGTATTAATTAAAAAATATATAAACATTTATGTTATTTTATTCGATTATTTGACGAACAGAAAATTTGTACCATAAATACAAATAAATTGTACATGTAAATTGACATAATAACGTTGATATATTTAAAAATAGTAAGAATAGTTATAGATATTTTTTATTTTGAATAAAAAATAAATGACCCAATATATAGTTTATATTTATACAAACATTACAGATTAATTATTGATTTATGTTATATTGGTATGATATATTTACATCCAAAAATTATCATCAATTTTTATTGTATTTTGTCGAATTTTACACATACATAATTCAAAACTAGTAAAACTTATTAGTTTATTAAATATATATATATATATATATATATATGTGGAATTTCATTGTGGGTATTGTTTTATATTTTCAATTCACATATTAAATCATTATTTAGGTCTTATATTTATTTTTATTAATTAGTTAATTAATAAAAATATATATAATAATGTATTAAATATGAATAGAAAACATCATTCATGTGCAAAAATCTTAACTATTATTATTAAATAGATAAAGTATTGTTTAGAATTGAACATATATAATTTAATATCTCGCTATATAATGATTATTTTTTAAAAAACAGTGCATCTCCTATACATTATTTACCAAGTGATTTGTATACGTGTCGTTACTACAATCATTTTCGCTAAAAAAAGATGATATAAATTTAAAAGATGACATGATTTTAGAAAACAGTGACATGACATCATATTAATTATGATTAATGGCATGTAAAATCTCCTTATAAAATTTATATTTTTTACAGCGATTTTAAATATGGTAGTGACAAATAATTCATATATGATTATTAATAACAATTTTCCATATAAATATTTATTTTAGGTAAACTATTAAAATATATTAATAACTCATATATCACTATTAAAATAATAATATATATATCTCACATTAATAAAAATAAGCTAAATAAAATTTCTTTTACATCAACTTATATATCATATTTGTATAAATGTAATTGTAAATATGTATCAAAAAAATACAAAAATAAAGTAACACTAACCCAAAAAATATTGATAGTTAAATGTTTAAACAATTATTTAAATTTACCTGTTCATCTTCATTATATTAATTAACAAATTGATTTTTTTTTGAAATAAAAATATTATATTAAAAATTATTATTTCTGCACAAGACGGAGGAAAACTCGTAGTTTTGTTACAAACTCATTACAAGTTAATGAAACTCCAGAAAACAATGTTTGATTTTTATTGTGATTTTCGTTATAATTAGCTCACTATTAAATAGATGAAGTATTATATAGAACTGAACATATATAAATTGATGTCTCGCCATATCATCACAAACTCTTTTATTTCAGCTTGTGAATTTGGTACTTTGATTTGAATATAATCTAGCAAACGACAAAAACTTTAGTGTTGAAATTGTGATTCCACTCAAATAATTCTCTCTCTCTCTCACACACACACACACACACTATAAACCCCACCAAATATCTCCATATCTCGCTTATTCATAACCTGCAATTTGCCACCACCAAAAAGATTCCATCTTTCTCTTTTTAAAAAGCTCTGAAGACATTAGATTTCTTACACTTTCCTTCTATTTTTCAAGAAAGGCTTCATTTTTTATCCAAAGGAACCAAACAAAAAAAAAAGATGCAGGATCTGACGTCAGCTGCAGCGTATTACCACCACCAGTCGATGCTAATGATGGCGGCGAAGCAGCAGCAGCAGCAGCAACCGGAGTTACCGGAGCAAGAACAGCTCAAGTGCCCTCGCTGCGACTCACCCAACACCAAATTCTGTTACTACAACAACTACAACCTGTCCCAGCCACGTCACTATTGCAAAAACTGTCGTCGTTACTGGACCAAAGGCGGTTCCCTCCGTAACATCCCCGTCGGCGGCGGAATTCGTAAGAACACTAAACGGTCCTCTTCTTCTTTTTCTTCTCAGTCGAGCAGCAATCTCAAGGATAAAACCGTCGCTGTTTCCGACCAGAAACCTAGCTCGGAGGAGGAGTCCCGACCGAAATTAGTGGAAGAAGAGAGAAGAATGACGGGTCAGGAAATGGATCCGACCCGGATGTTATACGGGTTACCGGTCGGAGATCCGAGATTCAGTTCGCTGTTGGGTTCGGATGTCGCGATGGGAGGGATTTGTTACGAAACCGGGTCGAATTGGTATCCGGGTATACATTTGGGTTTGGGTCCGGGGTCGGGTATTCGGAGGATTGATGACGCGCGTGAAGAATAATAGAAGTGGAGAAGAACTGAAGGAAAGAATCTCAAGGGTAATATAGTAAATTCCTTATAGATGTCTCTGTTTCTTCTAGCCATCAGTATAATAACAAAATTATGTTGGTCCATTTAGTGATATAATCTTTTATTTCACTTTTTAGTCAGTATTTTCTTTCTAATTTTTTCACAGTTATAATTTAAATCCGATATATCTAATGAAATTATAGAAGGAGATTGAAAAGACAATACTATGCGTTTACGAATCTCATTTCTTTTTTCTTGTCATTGCTTTAACTAATTTCTGTTAGAACTATATTTTCTTATAAGAATAGTACTTGAGAGTTGACATTTTTTAGTATTCTTTGAAAAAATATCACAGCGTTTACATTTGCCATTATAAATGGTATGATAACAAATCTATCTATAGTCATGAACACTCATCCGTGACAAAAAAAAAAGTCATGAACACTCATATTTATGTGAGAAAATAACATATTGAAAGAAAAGTCAAAGATGAAAAATGATACTGTGGTCCAAGTATTTAAAACTAAGGAAATCAAAACAGACATAGTAGTCCACATTAACATTTTCGAAAGACACTCTATAACTTCAAATATGAAGTTTTTGTTCTCCAAAAAGAAATTTTAAAACTTCAAATTTAAAGTTTTGAGTAGTAAAACTTTTTGAAGTTTTGAGTAGTAAAACTTTTTGAAGTTTTGAGTAGTAAAACTTCAACTATAGAGTATCACTACTCAAAACTTCAATTTGAAGTTTCATAGTTTTCGTTGTATTTTGGTCCTTATATTTACATATTATATTTATGATTCTTAAATATTTTGTCTTTTTAATAATCCTTTAAAATTTTATAACTCATAAATATTTCAAATTTGCTTTTATAATTTTAATTTTTACAAATAAAATTAAATAAAAACTTTAAAATAATTTATTTTTTCAAAACTAGATTTAGATGACAACAATATTAGAAAATAAACTTAACAAATGTACTAATTGATCATATATGGAAGTATTACGAAAATAGTTTTGTATAATAATGTATTTTACTTGTAATTTAATATTTCTATAATGTTTTTATATATGTGCTATTCATTTATAAAGTTTTATGAATTTAAATTAAATATCATAAATATAAGGATCATAATATAAAATATAATTTTTTTTGTTTGAAGTTTTGATTTTGGAGAAGACTAACTTAAAACTTAAAATATAAAGTTTTGCAAATTTCAAAATAAAGTATCTTTTTGGAGATGCTATAGACTGTAAATAAAATGATTTGAAATGTTGTCGCCGATGAGGTGTTGTTATCAAATCATATTGGTAAAATCTTTCATCTTATTGACTCTTTTGTCTTTTTTTTTGATGGGTGATTCTATTTGTATTCCTCATGGCTGGTTTGAATTTAAGGACCAAATTATTTACATATTGGAAGTTTTTTTTTCCTTATTTTTTGAAGACTATTCCTGACTTATACAAATAATAATTAGAGCATTTCAGCCATAGTCTGCAAAATGCTCCACGTATATTTAAAAATTTTGAAAAACAAAGTTAAGGGTGTTCAATTTAGGTTTTATTTCGGTTCTAATTTATTTTTTAATCTTTTTGGTATTTTGGTTTGTGGAATTAACTAGCATATTAAAACTAGATCTAATTTAGTTTTGTTCAGTTTACATACTTGCAGTTTTGAGTTTATTTGGTTTTATACCAAATAATCCTAACTATATCTATCTTTTATAAAATCTTGTAAATTTAATTTAGAGAAATACCATAAAACAGCACTAATTTGTTTTTATCACAAATATAGTACACATAGATTAAAATAACCAAGATAAATTTAAATAAAGAGGTAAACACACATATCGTTTAAATTAACTATTTTAAACTTAAGTTTTAAATTTGAGAATTGGGGTTTTGGGGAGGGAGTGAGAATCAGAATTTTAATAAATATTTAAATAATAATTTTTAAAATAGTTTAAACAGGATTTTTTGGATTTTAAATTAAAATAAAAGCATCAATAAATAAATAACAATGTTTTGAATTGAATTTTTAAAATATTTCATATTATTTTTATTATTTATTTATTTAAATATTTATTTATTTTATATATCTATAGAGTAAGGGTTTTTTTTAATGAAATCTCTTTTGGTCATTTTCCTCTTTGTGTATTTGTTTTGGTCAAAATTTTTTTTAAGATCATTTAAAAAGTTTACCCCCTTAATATAATGATTAGAAATCAAATTTATTAAAACATAAAAATATTTCTAGTACTGTGGTTTTAATAATAAGATTTTTATTTTACTTAACTATTAAAATAATTAATAAAAGTTAATAATTGTGATAATGTATATAAAATAAAAGATGAAAAAATTAGTAATATCATACTATTATTAATTAACGATAATAGAGCACTAATATCTGTTTAATAAAAACAATTGTGAAACTGAAAAAACAAATAGAATCAAGAACTGCTGTGCTGCCGCAGCAAACCAGTGTTGAAGACAGTCTTTGTACTTGTTTCCTGCAGCCTGTATCGAGAGAGAGCTCTATTTCTCAATATTTTGTCCACATTTTTTGATGATTAGAGTTGGCGACGACTCCGCCTCACCATGCTTCTTTCGTTTCGCATGTAGATTATCTCGTGCAGCCTATATCGAGAGAAAGAGAGAGACAGAGAGCTCTATTTCTCTTTGTAATTTTGCACTGCAATTAATTTTGAAATGGAAAATACTTATTGACTCTCAGCTTCAACAAGGGTTTCTATAAGTTTACAAACTAGTGGCATTTTCTCACAACTGGTTCTATTATAAATTGTAGGAGATGGATTGCATCCCTTCACAAGACCCGCCAAATAATGAATCAAGCCCATTAACTGAAAGATCGACTCGGCTCGACGAGTCGAGTAGACCACTCGACTGAGGGGTCATGTTTAGTCGACTTGCGAGAAAGACTAAAATCGTACGGCTCCAAGTGGCGTCCCAAAGGGTTTCCAACTCGGCCCAGCAGAAGGAAGCCCAAGAAGCGCATTCACAACTAGGGCGAACTAGAGGAGAGAGCCTAGAAAAAGGGACGGACGACAGCTTATAGAGGCAGAAGATTCTAGACACAAAGATTTAGAGCGGCTAGATCTAGGGTTTACTGATTGCAGATCTAGGATTTCTTACTTACTCTCGCCTTGTAAATCTTGCTCCTCCCCGGCTAGCTCGCTAAGCGCCGATCTTGTCGTCCCATTCTTTAATCTCTGTAAACATTTATGTCCTCAGATCAGTAAAACGTCTTTGTTCGACCCACAAACGAGGTTTGTTACCTTTCTCAACCCGACTAAACTCCGTTCAAACAATTGGCGCCCACCGTGGGGACGACCAGAGTAACGTTTCCAGATCTCAGCATGACAGACGATTCAAACTCCAGCACTTCCGGCGAAGAACCAGATCCCCTGCCTGCAGCCGCTCCCCCCACTCTCCTCCGAGTTCATGAGTTCCATCATGGAACGACTCGCACAACAAGACGCGGCTCAGAAAGCCACGAACGAGCAGCTCGCCGCACCAGTCGCCGCCCTCTCCGCCCCGACCGGGCAAACAAGCAACCCTCCGACGATCTGTCGCCAACTTTTCCAAACAAACCCTTCGACGGTCATCGACGACCATGCCGCGGACGCACACATCCTGCCTGCCCCTGGTGCAGCCCAAGGAGACCAGGATGTCGACACCATCCGTGAAATCGCCGAAATCAAACTCGGCCTTCAGAAGATGAGTTCGAAGATCCATCAAACCACCAGCTCGGCCCCTCAAATCGAAAGCGTACTAGCCGCGACCTCTCGCACACCTTTTACAAGTTGCCTGACCGACGTACGCCTCCGCCCGATAGAAAAGCTACGCCTCCCAACCTACAAGGTCGGAGATGACCCCATTGAACATATGACAGCTTTCAACATTGCGATGGCCCGAGCTCGCTTCACTGACGACGAGAAAGACACCGGCCACTGTCAGCAGTTCGTCGAAATGTTAAATGAACAGGCTCTCACCTGGTTCTCGCAGCTCGAAGAAAACTCGATCAATAGTTTCCGCGAACTCTCGGCGGCCTTCCTCAAGACGTACATCATGTTCACCAAACGCGGGGCGACCGCGTCCAGCCTATGGAATCTGTCGCAGACCAGAGACCAGAGCCTCCGCGATTACATGGAAAAGTTCAAAATAGTGGTTTCACGGATTGCGATCCCCAACGCCATCGCCATCGACGCCTTGATGAACACCCTGTGGGTTCACTCCGAATTCCGAGATGATTTATACCAGAACCCAACCTCTTCGCTCCAAGACGCGATTGCCCGCTCTCATAACTTCATCCCCATGGAAGAAGACACTAAGGAGATCTTAAGCAAGCAGAACGCAGCAAAATCCCCTCCGGCCAAAAACGCCGACACTCGAGCGGAGCCCCGGCAACACGCTCCAACCGACAAGAATGTCCGTAAGAACGGTTTCCTCAATGTTGACGACGAAAACAAAGTACCCATTTCGACATTAGCCGTCCGCGGGAAAGGCTGGAACCACTGGGATCGCGAGACTGACACCAAAGACACGATTCCTCCCCCTAACACCGTTTGTACTACACTCCCTGAGCCTCCCTCTAGTTCCTCCAAGGCGGTGGACCTCTCTAAGCACTGAAAATATCACGACGTCAAGGGTCACGACACCTCTGAGTGCAAAACACTCTACGCACAATTCCTCTCGTCCCTCGCCAACGGCAAACTCGAGATCAAACCTCCTAAGGCGAAGCTAAAAAACAACAAGAGCTGGAGCAAGAACAAAGAAAAGAGGGCACAGCGCAAGTCCCAAGGCAAAAACCACACCAGCGAACCACGGCAAAAGAACAAGGAGAAGACAGAAAAGGACCCTGCGGACGACGACACCTCCGCTGAAGAGGAGCAGCCGACAAACCGTCAGCGCATCAAAGTGATCCTCTCCCAACCCGATTCGTCGTCCGACGAGGAAAGCGATGAGACAAATGACGCACCGCCAGTCCAAGATCTGCGTGATACCCTCAAGCGAAAACTGAAGTTGTCCGCCTCCAATGCTCCCCCTTGCTCTGACCTCCGGTCGCAGCTTCACTCCGCCAAGTCCAGACGCATCTCTATGAGCGAGCACGCCCCCGAAGAGTACACGAATCACGCCGTCACTGACCTAAGGGACCAACTTAACGCCAAGGCCGACGACCTACGTGTCCTGCTTAACCGTTCTAAGGCAACCGACTTATGAAGACAACTCGAAAAATCAAAATCAGTCGATCTTCGAGTTAAACTTGACGCCAAACGTTCAGGGTCGAGGCCGAGACTTAACGTCATCATGGACGGCTCTCCTCCTTGCGGCGACTCCGTTCGATCCGTCAAGGGATATTGCAGACAAGCCAATACTTCCCAGATATGACTTTCCAGACCACAGCACGACCATCCGATCACTATCTCGGCCGAGGACGTCGTCGGGGTTCAAATTCCCCACAACGATCCTCTCTTGGTCATCCTAGGAATCAGAGCATATGATGTCACCAAGGTGCTCATCGACACTGGCAGCTCGGTCGACCTCATTTTCCAAGGAACACTCGAAAAGATGGGAATCGACCTCCACGACGTTAAACCATCAACCAGATCTCTCACCGGATTCAACGGTTCTTCTGAGATAATACTTGGAACAATCCGTCTCCCCGTCCATGCATGCGGAGTGACCCGCACAGTTAAGTTCTCTGTCATCAGTACCAAAGCGCCTTACCACGTCATCCTTGGGACCCCGTGGATACACTCGATGCACGCGATCCCTTCCACTTATCATCAGCGCATCAAGTTTCCCAGAACGGACGGTGCGATCAAAACCCTGCGGGGAGACCAAAAAGCCGCCTGAGAACTTTTGATTGCTACCGTCAAGATGCAGCGTTCGCCGTCATCCCATGTTAACTCTGTTTCCCCGCCAATCCACAAAGTTTGTCCCCAGAAAGAGGAAGTGCTCGAAGTACCCATCGACGATTCCGATCCGAGTAAGACCGTGCGCGTGGGCGCATATCTATCCGACAAAATGCAGCAGGTTATCCTTAAGGATAATTTGTCGACGTTTGCCTGGTCCATGTCTGATATGAAAGGAATCGACCCGGCAATAACCTCCCATGAGTTGAACGTCGATCCGACCTTCAAACCAGTCCGACAGAAACGACACAAGTTGGGACCCGACAGGTCAAAAGCAGTCAATGAAGAAGTCGAGCGTCTACTTAGCGCCGGCTCGATCATGGAAGTACGTTACCCGGAATGGCTAGCTAACCCCATGGTGGTCAAGAAGAAGAACGAAAAGTGGCGCGTATGCGTCGACTTTACCGACCTAAACAAGGCTTGTCCAAAGGATAGTTACCCACTGCCGAGTATCGACCGTTTGGTCGAATCTACAGCCGGGAACGAGATGCTAACGTTCATGGACGCATTCTCAGGATACAACCAGATCATGATGCACCCCGACGACCGCGAGAAGACCGAGAGATGCCGATTATGAGTCACTTATCGCCGGACTCCGCTTAGTGAATGCCGTCAAGGCAAAACGGTTAAGCACCTACTGTGACTCACAGCTCGTCACTAGTCAATTCCATGGAGACTACGATGTCTGAAACGACAGAATGGACGCATACCTCAAGATCGTTCAGGCGCTGGCTAAAGAGTTTGAATTCTTCGAGCTCACTAAGGTACCGCGCGGTGACAACGTATGCGCCGACGCCCTCGCGGCCCTCTGAAGCAAACTCTGTGATCAGGTTAAACGAACGATCCCAATCCACCGCATCGGCGTTCCGGCCGAGAAAAACTCCATGGTCGTTCCCATCTCCGAAGCAACGCCACAAGGCAACACAATGGACGATCCAGATGAACCTATAGACTGGAGGACCGAGTTCATCGACTTTCTCTCGAACGGCACGCTACCTACCGAGAAATGGGCAGCGCACCGACTAAAAACACAAAGCGCTCATTACGTCATCATGGACGGCGAGCTCTTTCGCTGGACAGCCAGCAAAGTCCTTCTCAAATGTATCAACGGCGACAAAACGTGGCGAGTTATGGCCGAAACGCATGAAGGCGCGGCCGGTAACAATTCGGGAGGGCGCCCTGGCCCTGAAAGTCCGCAGTCAAGGTTTCTTCTGGCCGACCATGAACACAGACTACGAATCATACGCTCGACGTTGCGACAAGTGCCAACGCCACACACCAAGCATCCACTGTCCCACCGAAATGCTGCACACCACAACGGCACCGTACCCGTTCATGCGTTGGGCAATGGACATCATCGGGCCTCTACTGAACTCGCACCAGCGATGCTTCGTCCTTGTCCTCACGGACTACTTCACCAAGTGGATCGAGGCCAAGTCCTTCACCAAAGTCACGGACAAGGAGTTTTAAGGATTCGTCTGGAAGAATATCATTTGCCGCCACGGTCTACCATACGAGATCGTCACTGACAACGGATCTCAGTTCATGTCCGACAACTTCAAAAAATTCTGTAGCCGCGGTGGAACATACGTCTCAGCCCTTCGACGCCACGTTATCCACAGGGGAAAGGACAAGCAGAATCTTTTAATAAGCTCAGAATCGATGGCATCAAGAAACATCTCGACTTGAAGAAGGGTTGCTGGGCAGACAAACTTGACGGTGTCCTCTGGTCTCATCGCACAACTCCGCGGGGAGCGACAAAAACCACCCCTTTCTCTCTAGCTTACGGAGTGGAGGCGATGGCTCCAGCCTAAGTAAATGTCAGTAGTCTTCGCTGCTCCAAAATGCCCCAGCACGTCGAGCTCAACCAGGATATGCTACTCGACGCACTCGAAGAACGGCGCGACCAGGCCCTACTCCGAATCCAGAACTACCAGCACCAGATCGAGAGTTACTACAACAAGAAGGTCCGGGCCAGACCTCTCGAGCTCGGCGACCTCGTTTTACGCAAGGTCTTTGAGAAAACTAAAGAGCTAAACGCTGGCAAGCTCGGACCTAACTGGGAAGGACCCTACAAGATCACCCAAGTCGTCAAGCCCGGTGTATACAGGCTCGAAACATCGAGCGGCCAGGCAATACCGAGAGCCTGGAATTCGGCGCACCTACGCCGTTTTCACTCCTAGACGAGGTCCACCTACCAACTAAAAAAAACCCCGAATAGATGCACCTCAACAGTCACTTCCACTCATCCGAAAGTGAGCCCTAAAAAGCCATTTTTTCTCGGCCCAAACGAACTACAAACGGCTTGATCCTCTCCTGAGGTACGTAGGCAGCCTTAACCGGCCCAGCTGTAACACCACTAAAACCGAAACTTTGTTTCTTCTCAACTCGAAGGAAAACGAGTCGACGGCAAACACGCCTAAACTAAGCGATGCTAATACCCTTACCAACGGACGGTATACGAGTACTCGCGTCCGACCAAACGGCTATGTCCTGATCAAACACTTGGCCGCTGGACTCACCAGTCGCTGTGCAAACTTATAGCACTGGCCGACTAACGGAGCAGAATCTTCGAACTTTTACTAATCAACGGCGAGGATTTGGCCGCCTAAAATCTTCGTTGACTACTGTAAAATGAATTGAAACCTTTCTACTCTAGATGAAACGTAACGGGACTCGGCACACCATCGAACCTTCGGAAGGCCGAGAAAAGGCTTTGCCCATGGATCACATCGAGGCTGACTCACCAGTCACGAGTCAACAGTTTGTTGTTCTAAAAAAAACAATTGATAAAATTCTAAAACGAACAACAAACTTTGATTGAACAAACATTTCATGATACGACTTCCAAAAAGGGGGGACAGTATGCTAGAAATACAACATAGGATCTAGAAGGACCACGAAAATACACAAGCAAATTATTGGACAACACAAAGGACTCAGTCCTCAAAACCGGTAGTTCCGTCCTCCTCGCCACGCGCATCAGGTTCGGGGAAGTTCCCAACATGTCCAGTCGATGGTACTAGAGCACTCCCATCCGGAGTCCCAGCATCACGACCCTCGGAACGAGCAGCCTCATCAACTTCTAAGTTCTGCTCCAACGCCCCACCGGGCAGATCCTCCTCGACGACGGTCAAGGGGTTAAGCTCCTCAACTCGCACTGGGGTATGGTCTTTCTGACTACCTTCCTCATCATTGTCGGACAAAAAATCCGAGATCTCCAGTGGACCCTCGGGGTTAGAAACGGCCAGCTCCTCCTCCCGAACAGTGTCCGCATTCTCTCCTACGGACGGATCGCGTACCACCAAAGGAGCAGCCTTTGTCTCAGAACCCAACGGCATAACCCCTGAGTTGATCTTGACCGGTATTTCCTCACGATGATCAGCCATTCTATCACCGGTGAAACGGTTCGGAGTCTGGAGCTGCGACGCGGTCTCGGACCCAATCAAGTCGATGTTAGAGCCGTACGGATCAAGCGTAGCCATGAACTCTTCGTTCACAAACCTCGAAGGGAGCACGAGCGGAGAGAGTGTCAGGTCGGCCTCCGGTAGCTCACCAACGTTGAGCCTGGCAATATCTGCCTCATGCTCTTTCTCTTGAGCAACAAAGATATCGATCATCTCTTGCGGGATATCTATCCCACCATCCTTAATCAGCTGGAGGCATTTCCTCGTCCCGCTGCTTGACCGTACAGGTTCTTCGCCTTCTCGAGAGGTTTCGCTGAGCTAGATACTCGCGAACCTTGACAAAGCATCGGTTAGACTTGTCTATCATTGCGGTCTGTATCTTCACTCGCTCGCGGGTGACCTCTTGGATATGAGAATCCCTCAGACGCTTTCATTCCTCCTTCAACTTCAAAGCGGCAGCGTCCCTCTCTTCTCGAAGGGCTGTGTTCTCCTCTTCGAGGACAGCCTTAGCCTGCTAGATAAGATTTTTCTCGCGAGCGAGCTCCTTCTTCGCAGCCCGAGCAGAAAGTAAGGCATCTTCCAGCTCCTCGAACTTATCTCGCAGGAGCTCCTTCTCCTCAGCATTTTTCTCCGCAGCGATCCTGTGCTCGGCCCTTATCCGCTCAATAGCGTTTCCTCTGACCCGGGCGAGTTTCTCCGACGCCCCCAGTTGGATCATCGTCTGCTTCAGAGCAGAGTCGTATTTCTCGATAAGGTAATTCATGGTCCCGTCGCTCTGCAAGTCAGGTACGAAAAGACAATGATCAGCCGAGAGAATCAGATCAACGACTGAACGGGAAGAAAGGGAGAAGTCATTACCTGCTTCCTAGCGTGCGCAGCATCGATATAGTCGTCCCTGAAGAAAAGGTCGTCTATCGGTGGCAGTTCCTTAGCCCCGCCATGAATCTAACGCGTCAGTTCAGCACATTGACGCTGGTTGAGAATCAGAGGCCTTTCCTCATTGTACAAAAACTGAACGCGGTCTGCAAACGCAACCCTAGGTCTCCTCTCCTGAGAACTCCCACCGCTAGGCGGCACATCAGCAGGAAGATCGCCCCCGGACGGTGCGGGAGTAGAGCCGGTCCCATCAGTTGTTGCTTCGCCTTGGAGTCCGTCAGTCGGCGCCATCTCGTTCTCCTTTCGAGAGAGAGGAGCGCTCCGGGACGAGCTCCATCCTCCCGACGCATCCTCGGATTGGTCGATCCCTGTAGGATCGACGTCAGGGGAAAGGGACTTCTTCTTCTTCGACCTCTTCCTCGACCTTTCTCCTAGAGATGACACCCCTCCGTTTATCCCGTCCCGATCCTCGACAGCCTCCTCACCCACTCTATCAGGGTCATCCGTCCGATCATCCACCGGATCCTGCCTAGACCTCTTCGTCGTTTTCTTCTTCTTCTTTTTGGACGGCCCTTCTGAAGGGGCAGATTCCGTCCCCTCTCCCGAGGATTATTTTTTGGACTTTTTGCTTTTCTTCTTCTTCTTCTGTTCGGCCGAAGTCGGCCCTGAATCGATGTCTTCGTTAATTACGCCAGCCCCCCCCCCCCCCCCCCTCAAAGCTCCGGACTCTTCAGGTCTGGCCGGACGAGATGTTCCATCCGGGTTCGACCTTTTCGTCGACAACAATTCGAGCCTTCCTTGGAGAAGAGCAATCAGGTCCGGGACCCCGTCCATTCCTCTAGATTTGTCGAGAAGTTTTTTCTGCTTCCGCGTGAAAAGCAACAAGCGTGTCTTACGAGGACCGGATACACTTGGGAGCCTCGACACCCAATCCGCTGTTCAAGCCGACCAAAGAGACACCGGGTCAGAAACTTAGAAGCAACAAAACAAAAATAATGCAGCATATGTACCTCTCGCGATGCGATCCTGAAAGCGCCGAATCCACTCAAGGCTTAAGTCTGGCCAACGACGATGACTGAGCGCAGAAATGGCTTGAGCATGCTCGAAGAAGTTCTCCGGATATGCTATCGTATTCGGATGGTGGACTGCAAAACAAACAAGGAGAAAGGTTAGAAGACAGCAGAGAAAGACAAACCATCTACGACTACAATCAACCTATCTCTTTGTTCCAGAGGACACGAAAGTCGTCCTCGGGCGGTTCCTCGAATGCGTGTTCGTTCGATCTAATGTAGAAGTAAAATCGTTGCCATTACTTCGTCTTGTTGGGATGGCCGGTAAGAACGTTGTAACTCGGCCGCATCTTCACCGAGAACAGCCCCTTAGGCATTCGTCTCAGGAATGTCAGCTCCTCAAAGATCCTGACGCTCATCGAGATATCGATCTCGACCGCCATAACCATTAACACCACGGCGATACGGAACGCCCCATTCAAGAACTGACTGATCGCCATCCCTCTACGAAACACGTAAGACGTGATCAGCCGAGGAATTAGGAACCAGAGCTTCGTATACCTCTGGAAGTACGACTCATAAACACACTGGTACCCTACCGGAGGAGACACGGCCGTTGCTCGCTTGTGGGAATGATGTATGTAACCCCCGCGCCTCGGCATTCCCTTAGCAGCTTCCTAACACTGCTGTGAGTGGAGCAAGTACCGTATACATTCCCCCACGATTGACCCTCGGGTCTCGGGTCGCGCATCATGTACGGCGGGAGAGCAGGAAGTTCCTCGAATATCCCCCCGGGATGATAACAGGTGGGTCTACAATCCTCGGGATCGATTCGTTTCCCGCGACAGTTTCCCCTCAAGATCTGCCAAACCAGCAGCGAGCTATCTGATTCTTTGTCGCTTGAATCCTCTCGGTCGCTGCCTTCGCTGTCGCGCTAGCTACTGACGCTACTATTGTTCCCTTCCTCACGGAACTATCGATGAGCATCGGCGACTAGAAGATGCTGATCCAGACTCATATTCTCCGTATCCCGCATAGCGTCACAATGGATCAAGCTCGTCCAAAGGACTCCCGTTCGCCGTGACGTCTCTCGGCGGATCCGATAGGGCGACGACGCCCTTTCCTTTTTCTTCATGCGATAATCTTTCCTTTGGCGGCATGATGTCTACCAGAAAACGGTGTGCTCTACCAAATCCTCGAGATCGGACCCAGAGAGAGAAACTAGAGAGAAAGGAGAGAAAAAGTGATACATGAGATCGCAGAGGAGAAGTGAGGAGAGTGGAGGAAGAGCTCCTATTTATAGCAAAGAAAAGAGGCGCGTTTCCCAAAAGCAATCATTAGACCTAAAAAGGCCTAATTGGGCTTCAAAACCGCCGGTGACCCACGATTTACTCGCGACGTTTCCACTTCTCGCCAAAACCGACGGCGGTTTGAGCCAAACCAAAATCGAGAAAACTGGTTCCCGGTCCAACCAAAACCGATTTGCACCACAGAGGGCCCGTGGGTGAACGTGCTACAAGCGACCATTTCCACCGGCCGAGAAAACACGCCTCACAGAGCCACTTCCTCAAACGAGCAGATACGTCATGACGACTACTTTCGTCAGGCCGAGTAAACACGCCTCACAAAGCCACTTTCTCAAACGAGCAGATACGTCGTGACGAGTACTTTCGTCGGGCCGAGTAAACGCGCCTCACAAAGCCACTTCCTCAAATGAGCAGATACGTCGTGACGACTACTTTCGTCGGGCCGAGTAAATGCGCCCCACGAAGCCACTTTCTCTCGAACAAGTTGATACGTCGAGGCGACCGTTTTCACTGGACCGAGTAAACTTGCCTCGAGACGTCATTTCTTGAAATCAGGATAGCCGGCTTTACTTGTCCGAACGGGTTCGTGTCCCGATCCTGGCATGCAGCTTGTGGTGTGGCAATTTCCATGCTGAACCCATTATTCGATCAAACCTAACCTGCTAATCCACCGAGACCGCTGCGACGATCACAAGTGAACTGGGGGGACTTATTGTAGGGGATGGATTGCATCTCTCCACAAGGCCTGCCAAATAATGAATCAAGCCCATTAACTGAAAGATCGACTCGGCTCGACGAGTCAATTATACCACTCGACTGGTCGATTATACCACTCGACTGAGGGGTCATCTTTAGTCGACTTGCGAAGACGACTAAAAGCGTACGGCTCCAAGTGGCGTCCCAAAGGGTTTCCAACTCGGCCCAGCAGAAGGAAGCCCAAGAAGCGCATTCACAACTAGGGCGAACTAGAGGAGAGAGCCTATAAAAAGGGACGGGCGACAGCTTAGAGAGGCAGAAGATTCTAGACACAAAAATTTAGATCGGCTAGATCTAGGGTTTACTGCTGGCAGATCTAGGGTTTCTTACTTACTCTCGCCTTGTAAATCCTGTTCCTCCCCGGCTAGCTCGCTAAGCGCCAATCTTGTCGTCCCACTCTTTAATCTCTGTATACATTTATGTCCTCAGATCAGTAAAACGTCTTTGTTCGACCCACAAACGAGTTTTGTTTACACTTCTCGACCCGACTAAACTCCGTTCAAACATAAATGAACCGACTGTGAAGGTAATATATAAAATAAAGACAAATGTAACTCTCGAGGTACTCGTGAGCGGATTAAAGCTTCGAAAACTGAGGTTATGTAGACTGAATGCTGCTCAATGTCTCTTGCATCCTCATCTCAATCCAGAAAAGCTTTAAAAATTATTATGTAAAGCTTCCCTAGCTTCAGGCCCTTGCATCAGATTGACCAAGTAGTGCTCAAGCATGTCTTCTTCATCATCTGCATATCAAATAAAAACAATATGATCCTTTGAGAAACAGTGCTTCAGCCGTGGAAACAAACCAACAGAAAATACCATTTATCTTCAAAGTCATCGTCTTCAAAGTCAATGTCTTCATCATCTTCCTCCTCAGAGATTCTTGATCAGCAGCGACCACTGTTCCTCTCTGAAAATGGCGCATGGTTAACAACAGGTATCTGGTTAGAAAAAGTAGTTTGCAACAAAGGTTTCTGACAAATACCGCTTTGCCACTCTCAAACCACTGTCTTCCCGTAAGCTTCTTCTCCTTAGGTGCCGTAAGAGCAGACTCCGGCATCAGCCTTGGGAAGTTTATTCACGGCCACAGATTATATATCAGTAACTCCCGGAAGCCAAAAACAATGCTTATTCATTGGTGAACATAAGAAGAGCAAGGGAAAAAGAAGATACTCACTTGGCTCGCTCAAGTGCAAGCTCTGCCTCATATCTCTCTCTCCATGCCACAAATGTCTCCAGCGTAACAGGTTCTCCTGTGGAACAATTACCTGTTATCAAGAACAAAATCTTGAGAAAAAGAGAAACCTATATCATTGAAGCAAGACTCGAGGTGCTTTGAAATACTGAGAAGACAACAATACCTCATTCTCCTTGGCAGTTTCTTCCTCGGCATAGTCAGCACCATCATCTTGCCCATAGTGTTCAGACAACCAGTCCTTTGCTGATGAGACCAATGTTATACATCATGGCTATACCAAGATTTTCTGCTGCCTGTGAAAACGGTATCACGAAGTTGTTAGTTCTAATGATAAACAACAACTCATCAAACACGAAAGTTGAAAGAGAGATCTTACATCTTGTTCAAGATTCTCTTTCAAGATGGTGAGATCACTAACATGGATTCCTCGAATACTGGAAGAACACTCAACCACACATGAGTGTCATCATCATCATCATCACATATCTTTGTTAACTCAATTAAAAAAAATGGTAAAACCCTGGAATTAAATAACTTTTTAACATCCAAAAGCAGAACCTCGTCAGGATAATTTTCGGTGTGAGAGAAAACCAAACCCAGCTGAACTGCAAAGACAAGTTTGAGAGCTTTAAGACTGAGAAAGCATATCAGAGGCATAAGGGATGTTCTTAAAGAAGAGTAGAAACCTGAGGGGATTGATGACTCCTCCAGATCATCATCCTATGTATAGCAAAGAAGAAGCATATAATCAAAGATAGTGGCAAATTACTGATACATAGAAACATTTGCAGACATAGAAACATTTGCTACACTTATAACGCGAAACCCAAACGAAGCTGATACAGTCAAGTTAAAAGAAGTTGCTGTTCTAATACCTGAGGAGTGACTGTAATCTGAAAGCATCGGTATGAAGTATTAAGCCAACTTTCACTAGAATGAATCTCTGTCCACAAGATAAGTTGTAAAGAAGACTTATGATATCAATCAAATTACTCTCTCAAATAAGAGGTTCAGTTGTAGCATTTAAGGATCGAATCCACAGAGACTCTAGGATTACACAATATATTTATAGTCTTCAAAATAAAGCTAGACAAACAGGTTTTAAGCAGTAAACGAATGGGTGAACAAGGCAGTTGCTCGATTGGTTTGATTTGAGGTTGTTAACAGGAGGAAAGGTAACTAGATTCAGGTATTATCTCAGGTATGACAAGCATGCAAGTTATCTAGGGTTTTTAATATTCATAGTTCTCGAACTCAAACTTTAGTAAAATCAATTGGATTATCGTCAACTAGATCTCAGATCTCAACTCTCGTTTGTTGATCTAAAGAAAGTGTCAATCGATTATTCAATGGATATCGATCGATACACCTTTCACAGTATCGATCGACACAACGATGGTCGCGTCGATCGATACAGCTTCCAGCGAGCTTTAAGATCGGGTTTTGAAGGGATCACTAACCTTACTAGAACAACTTTCGTGTGTATCTAGTTTGGTTAGATCATACTAGTTAGGGTTTCAAGTATTTGATCAAGTTATCACTTATCCAAATTAATCCTAAGATCTAAGTCAAGGGTGATTAATCATAAACATTAGCATCAAGAACAACTAGATGAAGAACTATATTTTAAACACCCTAATAGCAATTCATATTAGTAATACATAATCAACCTTATGAGAAACCTAAATCTAACAGCAAGATTACTCAAATATATTCATAAGAAACATCATGATGGTCTGAATAATACTGCAATAGAATATTATAAGAACATAATAGAGTAAAGAAACAAAAGGAGTTTAAGATCTTCCCTCTCTCAAGGTGCTCAGATCTCTCTCTCCAATCCTAAGATTTCTCTCTCTAGAATAGTATGAAGCATAGCCGTCAACAATGGCTTAGAAAACATAAAACAGGGTTTACATTCGTCCACGGGTATTCTGGTAATATGTGGTGACTTCTGGGCCTAAATAAGTCATAAAATATATCAGGCCCACGTTCTGGCATCAGTGTCGATCGATATTGAGCTTTCCTCATCGATCGACATACGTTCCTCTTCTCGAAAGCTTCCTCTCGTGAGGCAGACAGACCACTCTCCAGTAAAATAGGCATAACTTCTGCTACTGGATGCTGATTGACCCCCAAAACGGTGGCATTGGAAAGCTAACTCAAATCTATATCTTGTGTCAAAATATGAGCTCAATCTAACGGTGGGAAGGTCTCCATCAATAGATAAAAATCGGATGCGCCTGTGCAGTTCTGCATTTCGAAAGACTCCACAAGGCACCAATATCACCATATTTTTCTCAAACGTACCTAAACCTGTAAATACACTAAATAGACTCCAAAACATAATAATTATATCTTAAAACACTTATAAACAATGGGTAAAAGTGGGTAAAATCCATGGCCTATCAACTCCCCCAGACTTACCATTTTGCTTGTCCTCAAACAAAACAAACAGGCAGTCTCTCTGAAAGAGGTTTGAAAACAGCAGGGACTCACAAAATCTTTAAACCTAGGATCATCACCTCTACAATGTTGCAAGCCACATCAAATATCTCCTAAATACATAAGTAATTTATACCATATCCTAGCTTAGCAACCAAATTCATCTAGCCAGCAACTTAGCATATCCTGTCTGACTAACCCCTCTACTGATCTCATTTCTTTGCATAAAATAAAAGTGCAGGCTTTACCTTGGGAGTATCGATCAAAGGACACATGGGTTCTTACTCAAGCAAGTTTCTGAACACACAAGCAGTCTTCTCTGATCCCTTTCTTCCTTCTTTCTCTCTTCTGAACCCTTATAGTTTCAATTTCAATGAATAATGATGCTGATGCAGTCCATCTTGTTCATCTTATTGACTTTTATACTTTTGTAACTCTTATTTTGACAAAGTGTAGCGAATAATGGGGTCACAGGAGAAAATCCTACCCCTCGTTTCCACAATGTGTGATCATTCCCTTCTGAATTAGAATACTTGGGTCATAGGAGACACTCCTACCCCTCTGCATCTTTCAGGAAATTATCTCAATCTTTTATATCTAGGGTGCTTGAAGAGAGAGAGAGAAGGGAACCAGAAACACACAGACTTTTACCTTCCAGACTTGCAGGAGGAACCCGATCCAATGTGTATACCAAGCCCCAAGACAAGCAGTAAAGTCAAATTAGGTTGGAGGTCAGCTTTGGTTCGTTCAAACATTCTCAGCAAGTGTGGTCATAGTTGACAGGTGATCCACTTTAGTATCTCTAGTACATTATGCAGTCAACAAATCTAAGAATGATGCTAGAGAGTGGTTAGATACCAAGTAAAGATTGAAAAAGTTCATCATCCCCTTCTTGACTCGATAAAACTTTTTTGAAAACATTTTATAGGACTCAAAATAAACTCGATATCAGTAAACATCCCCCCAGACTTAAATTACACTGTCCACAGTGTAAATCTAGTCGGAGTTATGGTGAGAACATAAATCATAAGGACTCAATGTAACAAGTAAGAACGATATACCTGACCGGATTGAATATCGATCGATGTGCCAATGGAGGTATCGATCATCGCAGGTGATGTAATGTCGATCGATATCGACATGTCCTCTTCGGTCGATATGCTGGTAATCCTTCTACTTGGATCTTTTTTTTATATGTATAGCTAACTAAACACAATATTAGTAGAACCTCCCCCAGACTTAAACAGCACCGTGACTAGTGTTATGCAGTTTAAGATTGGTGGGAAAATAAATCATAAGGACAAAATTTAACAAGGAAAACGGTATACCTGGCTGGATGTGAGTGTCGAACAACACAATTAAGTGGCGATCGTTACTCTTGATGCTCTATCGATCGATGCTAGCTAGTCATCGTCGATTCTTGTGCAAACTCGTCTCCCTCGGATCTTTGTCCTTTTACCTATCATAAATAAAACACAAAAAAATCAGTAATAGATAAGTAATAAAAACTAAATTTTTTTTCGATGAACAGTGTTCTGCTACAGTAACTCCCGATTTTCTGCTATAGTGTCGATCGATTTGTTTGCTACAGTGTCGATCGATTTTCTTGTTACAGTATCGATCGATGCTACAGTGCGGTTGCTAAAATACCGTCTTTACTGTTCATCCGTTTTTTTACCTGAAATCCCGAGAAAACAAAGACTCAGTAATAAATGAAAATGAAACCAAATTTAAAGCAAACCTAATAGTGGGTTGCCTTCCACTCAGTGCTTATTTTAGTCATTAGCTTGACTTTTGGAGATCTAATTCAGTCCGGATGAAAATGAGAACTTTCTCCAAACCAAGTCTCAATTGCCACTCTCTCAAGATTTATCATTCTTCTTTGAAAGCCTCCTCCATAGACTCTTCTCCTTTGTCTATCATCTTAGCAATAAGGAGTTCTTTAAGCTTTGCAAAAGGATGTGAGAAGCATCTGCTGCGCACTCTGGATTTCCTGACACCATATGAGAAGTGAGGAATCAATGATAACTGAGGATCTCCCTTGATCCTTTTTTCTCTTCTTCCAGTTCCTCTTCTTCTTTCCCCCAGACTTGTCTGATCGCTTGGTGGTGCCTCCATCAAAAGGATTTTGACACATATCAAACTCATCCTGCTCTGATACGCGTTCAACATTGATCGATGGTGTCTTCTCGACGTCGATCGATGGTATATGGTCTGTGTCGATCGATGGTATATAGTCTGTGTCGATCGATGGTGCCTCTGTTGACCCTTTGTCGACTCCACCTCTATATATCAATCCACTCTGAGAAACTGATGCATGCTGATGATCATCCAATACCCCAATGTAGGATCCTGGTTGCACACTTCTATCTGGTGGAATAGGAGATTTATCTTCAAAAACAAAGCAGGGAACCACAAGCTTCAAAGGATCATGTATCCTCTTCACTCTTTTGTGAAACCCAACAGCTTCTTCTGTCCATATAGGTGGTCTCTGATGTTTAGGGACAGCAAGGTGTGAGGCCTTAGACATGTACATCCTTTCCTAAATCGGTCCTGGTTCAATGGTGTATCCTGGCGGCTCGTCTAACGATGGGTATTGATCGATGCAGTTGGGTGTATGTAGATTGATGCTGTATGGTGACTGTCGATCGATTTCATCACAGTGGTGTCGATCGATGCTGCTTGTCTTTGACGAAGTTCCCAAATCTTTCCTCTTAGCGTACCGTTCGTCATCAAGCTTCTTTTTCGAGTTCTGATACATATCCTCAAGCCATTCCTCCAGCTCCAAATCCCCAAGCTGCTCTCCATCCTCTAACTCCAAGAATCCTTCTAGCTCCAAGAAATCTTCCATGGTGATTTCTTTGTCTACATCTGGGGCAAGATAACAGTTTGATACATCTGTGCTCTGCAATGTCGAGTCTGCAACGTCCTGAGGACAACTCGATCTTTCAGGGATCTCGAGTGGTATAAATCGATGACAAAAGTCTGTGTCGATCGTTTCTGAGGTACTGGGGTCGATCGACGACGAAGTGGTGGTGACGGTATTGAGGTCGTGGGGTCGATCGACACCAGAAACCATATCGCAGAGCTTGTAGCATCGATATTGAGGTCGTGGTGCCGATCGATGTTGATGTGCTGGTGTCGATCGATGGGGAGGTCGGTATGTCAATCGATGCTGAGGTCGGATGACTAATATCGACTTCCTCTCCTTTGCTTGGCTGTCAAGATCCATGCTGTTCGTTAATATTTGCCATAACGTACGCGATCATCCATCCTGGAACCTGATCTTCCCTCTTTATCTGCCAACTTTCCATGAGTCTGTTCCATTTATCATTCTTCTCTTTTTCTCGGGCTGCTTCAGCATCATCAAGAAATTTGTAAAGGAAGGCTCTTTCAATGTCTTCCCAACTGGTTAGAGATCCTGGCTGTGTTGACTGAACCATCTGAATGCATCCCCAGAGATAGAATAGGGAAAGATCTTGCAGAGCATGTGGTATTCAGATACTTCATCCTGCTCACTCTTTGACACTCGATCTACAAGCTCTGCGATGTGGTTTCTGGGATCTTGGTGAGGAAGACCTTGGAAGGGATCCTTACCTACTCCATCATACCATTCCCGGCTAAGATCAAAGTCATCCATCTCAGCAACAGTAATCACATCAGGGATTACATAGCCCTGAGTATTAATCAATTGTCATGCACTGTTGCGAGGGCGATCTTCTTCGTCTCGTAACATCCCATTATCATCAACCTTAAGTATAAGCACTTCGATCTTCTCTGTCTTCACGCAAGTGGTGTCGTTTTTCTCCGGATGAACAGTGTCAGGATGAACAGTGTTCGGATGAACAGTACCACGGTGAACAGTACCCGGATGAACAGTACTCGGATGAACAGTATTCGGATGAACAGTATCACGGTGAACATTGTCAATCGATGCGGGATGAACAGTGTCGATTGACGGTGGATGAACAATGTCGATCGTCGGGGGATGAACAGTGTCGATCGATGCGGGATGAATTGTACCTCGATGAACAGTACCGCGATAAACAATACCGCGATGAACAGTACCATCCGACACATGGTGAATAGTGTCGATCGACGTCGGATGAATGATGTCGATCGATTGATGGTGTACGCTGTCGATCGCTGCTGCTTGGAGGGTGACGATTGATTCCTCCCTCGTAGACTTACAGATCGTGCATAAACCAGCAGGCTCCTTCTTTTGAAAAACCCAAAAATCTTTTTCTCATTGCTTCCTGGTACTAGATCTATGTACCTGAAACACAAGTTAAAAAAAAATTTATGAGTTTTTGCAATAATAGTAAAAACCTAGACTAAATCTAACTAGATGAGATCTAATGGCGATCAAAGCATCTCCGGCAATGGCGCCAAATTTGATATCACTCAAATTACCCTAAGGAGTGAATTACTCTCTCAAACAAGAGGTTCAGTTGTAGCACTTAGGGATCGAATCCACAGAGACTCTAGGATTACACAATATATTTATAGTCTTCGAAATAAAGCTAGACACACAGGTTTTAAGCAGTAAACGAAGGGGTGAGCAAGGCAGTTGCTCGATTGGTTTGATTTGAGGTTGTTAACAGGAGGAAAGGTAACTAGATTCAGGTATTATCTCAGGTATGACAAGCATGCAAGTTATCTAGGGTTTTTAATATTCATAGTTCTCAAACTCAAACTTTAGTTAAATCAATTGGATTATCTTCAACTAGATCTCAGATCTTAACTCTCGTTTGTTGATCTAAAGAAAGTGTCGATCAATTATTCAATGGAATATCAATCGATACACCTTTCACAGTATCGATCAACAACGATGGTCGCATCGATCGATACTGCTTCCAGCGAGCTTTAAGATCGGGTTTTGAAGGGATCTCTAACCTTACTAGAACAACTTTCGTGTGTATCTAGTTTGGTTAGATCATACTAGTTAGGGTTTCAGGTATTTGATCAAGTTATCACTTATTCAAAATAATCCTAAGATCTAATTCAAGGGTAATTAATCCTAAACATTAGCATTAAGAACAACTAGATGAAGAACTATATTTTAAACACCATAATAGCAATTCATATTAGTAATACATAATCAACCTTATGAGAAACCTAAATCTAACAGCAAGATTACTCAAACATATTCATAAGAAACATCATGATGGTCTGAATAATACTTTAATAGAATAATAAAAGAACATAATAGAGTAAAGAAACAAAGGGAGTTCAAGATCTTCCCTCTCTCAAGTTGCTCAGATCTCTCTCTCCAATCATAAGCTTTCTCTCTCTAGAATAGTATGAAGCATAGCCGTCAACAATGGTTTAGAAAACATAAAATAGGGTTTACATTCGTCCAGGGGTATTCTGGTAATCTGTGGTGACTTCTGGGCCTAAATAAGTCATAAAATATATCAGGCCCATGTTCTGGCATCAGTGTCCCCATCGATATTGAGCTTGCCTCATCGATTGACATACGTTCCTCTTCTCGACAGCTTCCTCTCGCGAGGCAGACAGACCATTCTCTAGTAAAACGGGTATAACTTCTGCTACAGGATGCTGATTGACCCCAAAACCGGTGGCATTGGAAAGCTAAATCAAATATATATCTTGTCTCAAAATATAAGCTCAATCTAACGTTGGAAAGGTCTCAATCCATAGCTAAAAAACTGATGCATCTGTGCAGTTCTGCAGTTCGAAAGACTCCAAAATGCACCAATATCACCATATTTTTCCCAAATGTACATAAACCTATAAATACACTAAATAGACTCCAAGACATAATAATTATATCTTAAAAAATTTATAAACCATGGGTAAAAGTGGGTAAAATCCATGGCCTATCAACTTCAATGCTTTCTCATCAGCTCCAACATTGAAACTAAATTCTCAACAAGGAAAAAAATACCTTTGAATTCATCAGCGAGTATAGAGATTCAAGAGCTTCAATCTCCATCTCTTGTTCCTCCTTATACTCTACATCAGAAATCGAAAGATCAATTGCTCTTTCACAGATGCATCACTCTCCAAATTTTGATGTTAGACGAAGAAAGTATGAAAATTTTGCAATGGGTTTGATCCAATTTACCCGTCATGATAGAGTCTAAATTTGAAACCTTTCGTCGCGAAAGGTTTGAGATTTTTTCTGAATATCCAACTCCACACTCAGTGAGTCGCCAAAGAGCCACGTTATCGAGAGATGATGATTAACCTAAAAAAGGAAACAACTTTACTACCCAAAAATGGTGTCGTTTCGTTCTAATTTTCTTCAGATAGAATTCTCTCGCACGACAGCTATAGTTTTTTTTCTTTGTCGTGATGAGTCGCCTCGATGTCATAGATTGACATAAAGGTGAGAACTTTAGATACCAAAACGGTGTCATTTCGTTCTAGAGTTCTCTTACACTCGAAGTAACACTCAAAACCTTTCCTTTCCGTTCAAAGGAGATACCTTTCTCTCTGATCTTCTCTACCGAGAGTCTTGAGACCATCTTCTCCGAATCTCCCGAGAAGAAAAAACTTGTCTTTTAATCCCAAGAAACCGCTGTTCTAGTTCTGTCCGGGGATCTATCGGTTATAACAAGGTGAGTGTCCCCTTTTCAACTTAAACCTCAGTTTAGATCAGTCCCTAAGTGTCGTCAAATGGTCTGAAAGACAAACAAAGGTTTCTGTATCCACTAGCATTCTCTCTAAGCGATGGAAGTTTCGTTGGATGTGGTTGCCCTACACTTGACTTCATTGATAGAGATGATTCACTGCTCCTACTTAAGGATTTTATCGACAAGAATCTGCCATTACATAGAGCTCCTGTCATAGAAACCTTGCGTCTTTCGTTACACGAAGAGTCAAGGGAGAAAAATATCAAACCTGAAGATATCAGACTATGGGTTGAGATTGCAATATCTCGCCATCTACGTGAGCTGGACGTTTCTTATTCTTCGGATGAGAGAGAAAACATGGTTCCAAACAGCTTGTTTACTTGCAAATCTCTCGTGGTCTTGAAACTCAGATTCTTGACTCTCATGGATGTTCCCTGTTGAGAATAGCTTGACCAATTTACCGGTTTATCTCACTTGACTAATTAACCTTAGCACACTTTATGTTGTTGTTTGAGTTTGTTAAAGATACACAAGATTTTTGACCCAGTTCCCTTTCGGTACATCTTGGGAGAGGACGGTACTCTCAACGATTCACTAGTATCAAGTGTTTACAAGAGCTTCCTTACACAACAACTGATGCAGCAGCATCTACACCGACTCCACCATAACGATATCTCGCTATTTCCTTTTCTCAGCATGTGCTTTGTTTCCTTTTACTTCTTCTTATTGTTTTCGTTTTCCTTTTAATATTAGGAAAGATCATCCTAAGTCGGTTGTGACTTTGTAGATGGATCCCTATATATTTAGCATTATTGCTGGCTTTTAGAACTCAGAAATAATAAACGAGCTTTTTCTGCTTAATACCTTAAACAAGATTTGATTAAATTCTTCTTCTTTAAGAAGCCTTGAACTAGATTTGATTAAATTCATTTTCTTCAAGTAGCAGGTCTCTAGAGATTTCAATTGAAATCCCTAGATCGAGCTGATATCTTGTTCTTACCCGCCATCAGGTTGGTATCAGAGCAAAACAACCCCTCCACCATCATGCCGCGCACCCGGAAAGAAACTCAAGCCGATAATCAACAAACTATGGAACAGATGCAAGAACAGATTGCTCAACTCACCCAGGCAATGCAAAAGTTGACCACACAACAGAATAATGCACCAGCTGAAGAACGTGAAGAAGAAGACCTTGCTGGGGACGATGGAGATGCAAACCCGTTCGCAGTTCTTGGCCGTAACAGAGCTCGCGTTCAGAATATTCCAAACCATGAAGAACAATGGCAGAAAAGTTTTAAAACCGAAATCCCTGAGTTTAATGGTGGACCAACTGCAGAAGAGCTACTTGATTGAATCGCCACAGTCGAAGAGATTCTAGAATTCAAGCATGTGCCCCTTGATCAATGTGTTCCAGTTCTAGGTATGCGTTTTCGCAACAGAGCTGCAGCTTGGTGGACACAATTGAAAGCTACCAGAACTCGCTTGAACAAGCCAAAGATAACTTCGTGGGACAAATTAAAAAAGCACCTTCGAAAGACATTCTTGCCTTATAACTATGATCAAATTATGTTCCAGGAGCTACACAATTTGCGCCAAGGTAACCGCACCGTGGAAGAATATGCCACGGAACTTTTCTATTGTTCAATAGAATCGAGATCAATGACTCGGACAGACAACTCGTGGCTCGTTTCAACGGTGGTTTACGTCAACAAATTCAACATACTTTGAATTTATTTAATCCACTAACTTTATCTGAAGCTCATCAACAAGCTCTCACAGTGGAGACTCAGAACCGATCCAGCTCCTCGTCATGGAGTGCACCACGACAACGACAACCAACTACCACCACGACTCCAACCACAAATACAAACACCACTACGCCTGCTGATACAGCCATTATTCCTGCAGAACAAACGCGCCCTGCATGTACAGGCACCATTCGTTGCTTCTCATGTGGCGAGCTAGGTCAACGAGTCTCGGCGTGTCCGTCACGTAATCGGCGTGGACTACTCCTTGATACAACTGGCCGAGATGTGGAACTAATACTACCCGAGGACGATCTACCACCAACATATGATGAATCACCGGAAGAACTTGAAGCTGACTCGGGGATTTCTTTAATGCTACGACGCCGTGTCTCGCACCACACGCACCAACACAGCATCCCCAACGCCATGCTCTGTTCCAAACTCGCTGCACGGTGGCAGGAAAAGTTTGCAAGGTAATTATTGATTCAGGAAGCAGCGAGAACGTAATTGCCATGGATGCTGTTCAGAAATTACAACTACAGGATGAAGAACACCCACATCCCTATCAACTTGCGTGGCTCCCACAGAACAATGAACTTCGAGTCATACATCGAGCTTTGGTCACTTTCTCTATTGGCGATTCTTACCGAGACCAGCTCTAATTTGACGTAGTTCCTATGGATGCTTGTCATCTATTGTTAGGACGTCCGTGGGAGTATTATCGACGAGTTATTCATGACGGGTACCTAAACACTTACACATTCAAATTCAATAACCGAAGCTTTACGCTGAAGCCGTCAACTCCTACACCAGAACCACCATCAACGACAAAACTTTTACTTCTGCACAAGGCACCGTTCGAAGCAGCTATGCGACAAGAAGGACACGCCTTCTTACTTATTCCAACGCTGGCGGAGTCAGCTACAATACAACATATTCAACCAAAGTTCTTACTTATCATAGAAGAACTTTCCGATGTGTTTCCTGCTGACCTTCCATCAGGCTTACCGCCTCTACGTGATATCCAACATCAGATCGACCTTGTTCCTGATGCATCTCTTCCCAACCGACCGCATTATCGAATGAGTCCAAATGAGCATGAGGAACTTCGCAAACAAGTCGAAACCTTAGTTGCCAAGGGATTTTAGCGTGAAAGTTTAAGCCTGTGCGCCGTTCCAGCTTTATTGATACCTAAGAAAGATGGCTCATGGCGTATGTGCGTAGACAGTCGTGCTGTCAAAAAGATCACAATACATTATCGTTTTCCTATTCCAAGGCTTGACGACCTCTTGGACCAAATTGGCACGGCCTGAGTTTTTTCTAAACTGGATCTACGAAGCGGCTATCACCAAATTCGTATTCGCCAAGGGGACGAATGGAAGACAGCTTTTAAAACTCGTGAAGGACTGTTCGAGTGGTTGGTCATGCCTTTCGGCCTCTCTAACGCACCAAGTACATTCATGAGAGTTATGAACCAGGCGCTACGACCTTTTATTGGCAAATTTCTGGTCGTCTACTTTGATGATATATTAATCTTCAGCCTCTCCCTCGAAGACCATATCCAGCATCTATACGAAGTACTCTTGGTCCTACGATGCGATAAGCGCTTCGCAACAATGAAAAAGTGTTCTTTTGGATCTCCGCAAGTTCACTTCTTAGGCTACATTGTCTCGTCCAACGGCCTTGCTGTTGATCCTGATAAAGTTTCAGCAATACAAACGTGGCCACAGCCTACTACGCTTACAGAAGCTCGAAGTTTTCACGGGCTCGTGTCTTTTTACCGACGTTTTGTTCCACACTTCAGCTCCATCATGGCGCCACTCACGGATTGCATGCTGACTGGCACATTCACATGGGCGCAAGAAGCTGCTACCGCCTTTCAAGCAATCAAAAATAAACTCAGTTCAGCACCAATTTTAGCTCTTCCTGACTTCTCAGTGGTTTTTGAGCTACATTGCAATGCTTCTAAAACTGGCATTGGTGCCGTTTTGAATCAAAGTAAGCGTCCTATTGCTTTCTTCAGTGAGAAAACATCAGGTGCTCGATTTTGGTATAGCACATACGATATCGAATTTTACGCCGTTGTCCAAGCTATCAAACATTGACGTCACTACTTGTTCCATAAAGAATTTGTTCTTTATACGGATCATGATGCCCTTAAACGCCTCGGTAATCAAGACAAAGTATCCGCTCGACATGCCTCTTGGATTTCGTATCTTCAACAATTAACTTTTGTAATCAAGCATACATCTGGAGTCACGAACAAGGTTGAAGACACCCTTAGCAGACGTCATTCTTTGTTTTCTATATTGCATGTTTCAGTGCCCGGATTCAGTTCTTTTGCGGACCTCTACCCGACTGATAGTTTTTTTTGGTCTTATTTGCGAAGCTGTCACAAACGGCTCATCAACTTTGTATGCTCTTCACGATGGCTTTCTATTCCGGGATAATCGCTTATGCATCCCAGATTGTAGTCTCCGCCTCCAATTGATCACTGAACTCCACGGCGAGGGCCATGTTGGGCTCGATCAGACACTCCATTGAGTTGTGAAATCATATTTTTGGCCTTGTCTTCGACGTGATGTGGAACGCTTCGTCGAACGGTGTGTCACCTGTCAAAAGTCAAAAGGCCAAGCTTCCAATGCCGGGTTATACCTTCTGTTACCAGTCCCTACTCAGCCGTGGACGGATATAAGCATGGATTTCGTCATGGGTCTTCCGCGGACTCAAAAGGGTTATGATTCCATTTTTGTTATTGTAGACCGTTTTTCAAAGATGGTTCACTTTGTGCCATGCAAACGTACCACTGATGCCGTTCAGGTAGCCACATTATTCTTCTATGAATTTTATAGGCTCCATGGACTTCCAATGTCAATCGTTTAAGATCGCGACTCCCGTTTCCTTGGTCATTTCTGGCGCTCTTTATGGAAACTCCTTGATAATAGTCTTGATATGAGCACAGCTTATCATCCTCAAACGGATGGACAAACTGAAGTCACCAATCGTTCTTTAGGCAATCTCCTGCGTTCTTTGGTCGGCACTTCAATCAAGACATGGGACTCTAAACTTCCTCAAGCTGAATTTGCACACAATCATGCACTTAACAGAAGCTCAGGTTTTAGTCCGTTTCAAATCATTTACGGCGTTGTTCCTCGCGGCCCACCTGACCTTTCTTCTCTGCCCGATCGAGTCCGTCTTCATGGTGGTGCAGAGGCCTTTGTCGATGCCATCTTGGACACTCATGCTCAGGCGAAAGTTAATTTGGATACTAGTGTAGCTAAGTATAAGGCTGCTGCAGATTCTCATCGTCGGCGTCTTGTTGTTGAAGTGGGGGATCTAGTTTGGGTTGTTCTAACTCGTGATCGAATGCCCGCCCATGCTTACAACAATCTCAAAGCAAAGAAAATCGGACCAGTACAGGTTCTCGAGCGTATTAACGATAATGCTTATCGCCTTCAACTTCCAGACGACATTAATACTTCTGATGTGTTTAATGTGAAGTCTCTATCCCGCTACTTTCCACCAGACCAGGCTCAAGATTCAGAGTCAAATCCTACTCACCCGGGGGGACCTGATGAAGCAAGATCTACACCGACTCCACCATAACGATATCTCGTTATTTCCTTTTCTCAGCATGTGCTTTGTTTCCTTTTACTTCTTATTGTTTTCGTTTTCCTTTTAATATTAGGAAAGATCATCCTAAGTCGGTTGTGACTTTGTTGATGGATCCCTATATATTTAGCATTATTGCTGCCTTTTAGAACTCATACTTTTGATAATAATAAACGAGCTTTTTTGGCTTAATACTGTGGGAACCGAAATTCGCACTGTCGATTTCTTTCGATTTGGGAAAGTTAGGAAAACCCTAATTTCCCAGAGATCCCGGATATTTGCTAAACCATGGGCCAAGCAATCAGAACACGATAGATATCAATGAAAAGTACGAAAAAAGCGAAAAGAGAGAAAAATAGGTCCGTGAATGGCGTTACAACAAAGGTAAAGCCTTGGCTGCGAGAGCTGTCGGCGAGTTTCCTAGTTTAGACAACCAAAGACTTGTGAAAAACCTAGTGTAGTCGTAGCTCGATTCTAGAAAACGGAAAATTGCCTATTGCTCTTAGTGCTAAGTTTTTTGCTGTGAATGCGGATCCTTTTGCACCTTCGCCCTGGACGTCCTTATATACTTCTTCTAAGGCGGTTTTCCCTTTCCCTTTCTGCCCTTGGTCGATTTTACCGCTTCGCGGGAATATTCCATTTTTCTCCGATCTTCGTGTTTATCTTCGGAAACTTTACATTGATCCTCCGAACTTGACATTTATCTTCTTATGCATGAAAAAAGATAAACAGTCAAGGATCGAGAGTGGGCTTCTAGTCGTGTTTTAGGTCCCCTTCGGACCGTCTTCCGACTTAAGCGTTTTCTCAAGTCTATCGAAACGACGCCTCTTTTATAAATGACTTCGAATGACGAAAATTCGAACTTATCGTGTAGTGGAGGCAGTCCAGTCGACCGTTGCCGTTTTACACGATCGATTCGAATTTCATAAACGGAAACAAGTTCTCACGGATTTTACCATAAAATCCAGATGATGACTCCGATCGAGATGGAACGAGAAAGGACTTGACCTTGTTCCAAAGAGTAAAGCTACAAGGATGGGACGAAGGTCGATTAGGCAACCTTACTCGTCCGTATGGCGAGTTTAACTCCCCTCCTTGTGTAACTCGCCAACTTGGCGAGTTGGGAGTGTCCAACTCACCGAGATGGCGACTTGGTCTTCTTGTTTCTTTCTTTTTTAGGCAACTCGCCCACTGGGCGAGTTGGGGGTGTCCCAACTCGCCAAGTTGGCGAGTTCCTCTTGTTTCTAGTCCAACTCGCCAACCTAGCGAGCTGGAAGTCCTCCAACTCGCCGGGATGACGAGTTGGTCTTGCTTCGAGTCCAATTCGCCAATCGGGCGAGTTGCTCTCGTCTTGGGTCCAACTCGCCAATCTGCCGGGATGGCGAGTTGGTCTTGCTTCGAGTCCAATTCGCCAAACGGGCGAGTTGGAGATGCTCCAACTCGCCGAGATGGTGAGTTGCTCTCGTCTTGGATCCAACTCGCCAATCTGGTGAGTTGGAAGTGCTCCAACTCGCCATCCTGGCGAGTTGATTGCCTTGTTCGGTTCGGTCCGTTTATCTGGTAAGTTCGTTGATGTTCTCGGACGATCGAACCCTCGCTCTTGTTAGTCGTTTGAAGTTTACGATGACTTTGGACAAGTCTCTAATTCCTTGTCGGAACTGACTCGAAACTTGTCGTTGTCTTTCTCGTACTCTCTATATATTTCTTTTTGCTAAGAGAAGATACCTTTCGAGGAGTTTATGACGTTGGATTTTGCCGTGACCGATTTTGACCCCAACAGTTAGCCTCCTAGCTCGTTAGAATTATGATATTCTTGCGAGCGAGGTAAGCGTGCTAGGTAAGTTAGGCACTATCCAATGTCCGAAACTCCGAAGGTTGAATAGTAAATCTCCTTTTCTATAAGTATGTGGAGTAAGCTTTCAAATTATTTACTCACTCATCTCCACAACACTTCGAAAAAAAAAGAAAAAATTCTTCTCTCCCTTCTCTTTACACAAGTTCTCCCTTTGAGAAAATGTCTTCAAGAAGAAAGAAGTCTGGCAAGTCTGGTCGTGATTGCTTCGTCGCTAATGGTTCTAGCTCGCAATTTAACGACGCTGTGCCTAAGGTAGAATTTGAGATTCCCTCGGTCGATCCTGAAGATGCAGCCGCGTACTGGGAAGCGTGCGGAGGGCTGAAGCCCGCCAGAGCCGGGTTATGGACTCCCCCTCCGTTTATACCCAACCATGAGGCGGATTGCCCGAGCAAGAGCTGTTCCAATGGTCTTGCTTCCATTCGGTTTTTTGCAGAGTTCCGGAGTCGGTTCACTTTCGTCTCCCTGAACCAGGAGAAGATGCGAGTTCTCCACCAGACAGCTACTTTACATGTTTCAAGGTGTACTTGATGCAATGTCGTCTGTGGTTTCCGATTCCGGAAGTTGCTGTCTGACTCCTGAGCTCTTACCGGTTATCGATCGACCAGCTTTACCTGTGCGGCTTGCAGCACATCCTTGGGCTGTTGGTGTTGAGTTACGAATTGGGAATACCCCTCGACGTCAACCATCTCAGAGCCATTCTATCGCCTTGCGGGACTTTGGCAATCGTTCAGATGAGACCCAGATCGGGGACGGCGGTCATAAGAGGGTTCACCTCGAACTATCACGAGTGGAAGAAGAGCTTCTTCTTCGTCCGAGTTGATGATGCGTCCGTTGAAGCGAGTGGCATTCCCATCTTCAGGGCCGCGTGGGGTCAGAAAGGTTATCCAGATTCGATCACTTTTTTAGTTTTGATGAGATTGGATCTCGAGATCCTTATGCGATTTTTGTCTTTGTAGTGGGCACGCCAAATCCCCCATTTCCGGAAGATTTACCGGCCATCCAAAACTTGTTCCTCGAGGAGAAGTGCCAGTGGGCTGATTTTAAGGGTCGTCGCGCCTTAGCCCTTTACCGTTCCCGACGAGTCGGGATAGAGCATGGATGGCTTCGTGCCGGTTGATGAAGAGTCGGGATAGAGCATGGATGGCTTCGTGCCGCACGAGGGCCGGAAGAAGAAAGGAAAGGCAAGCACTCGCAAAAATAAGCGTACTGCCGTCGACGATGCGTCAATCGACGTAGAAGATTTCCCCTATCTTAATAGTGACGTGCCGGTCGACCTCGATGAGTTTTTTGATTTCCAGCTCCCCTCGGTTGAGGGCTGTTCTACTGAGGTACCAGAGTTTGCTGAGGCGTCAAGAACGGTCAATGAAGTAATTTACGATCTTCGACCATACATTCTGTTTGTATTGTCGAGTTTTTCTTTCCTGAGCTTCGAGGGTTTTTGTAGGCCCTTCTGAAAGTAAGTCGGGCCCTCGGCACGAGCAGAAAAGAGGCTCGCATGGCTCAGTTTAAGACCGATATAGCCGAGAGGGAGATCGCCCGCCTGAAAAGCGAACTGGATAATCGCCGGGAAGGGGGATCGTCCGAGGCAGATGTACGTCGTGCTTACAAGCGGGAAAGGAAAGACGTGGCCGAAATCGTAAGGACCCGTCGCGAGAGGTTCTCACATGAGTTCGGAGAACTTCAAGCGAGCCACAAGGCTCTTGGGGATTACCGCGAGTGTCGTGGTACTGCGGGTGGTTTGTATCTTACGACGGCTCACGACTATTCCTACGAAGTCGAGTATGCGAGGCAGTCTCGGCGTATGAATGAGAGGAATTGATGACAGGCCTTTTCAGGTCCTAATCAAATGTTGTAGAATACAAGATGTCAATCCAATTCTAAGAGATTCTAATGCAAAGGGAATGCAAGTTCATGCTTAATCTAAGTCTATCAAGATGAGAGGATGATTGTGAAACTAAGACAATATTAAAAATACAATAAAAGATTGAACTTTCTTTCTTATGAGGAGAGTGAGACCCATGGGTATAGGGACTTGATATCAAATGATTAAGCTTCAATCCAAGATGCTAACTTTTCAATCAATCTAATCCTTATGCCTAGACAACAAAACTAAGCAAGCTCTATCCCTAGATGAATGCTCTTTTGCAATGATCACCCAAGTACACCAAATCCCTTTGGCTGTAGTGATCAAAGCAAACATGGAGAATGAGTCTAATAGCAATCCTAGCTCCTTTGACAACTAATCCCTTAGGCAAAGCAAGCTAAAAACATAGATGAGTTGGTTCAGGCATTTCATAGAACACCTTCCGGGCATGAAATGCCTATAACTCTATGCTTGAGAGGCCAACTCAAATATAGCTTTATAAACACCAAATCTATGCAAGGAAATGATAGATCTAACAATAGACACCTTGGATCTAACTTAATCACTCTCTATCACCCTAACCCATGGATCTTAGAAGGATCTACTCACTAATCCACATGCTTACTCTTAAACCCATGATAGATTCAAGCTTAAACATATAGAGAAAGAAAGGATATGAAATCAAACAATCAAGAACACAAAGACAAGATGAGATTATGAATCTAGATGAAACTTTACTCAAGAGGTTTATGTGTTCTTAGATAGAAAATGAGATAAGTTCCTCAAAGGGGATACAAGAGTATTTATATGGGGCTTGGAAACCCTTAAAAACATAAAGGAGAAAGTCTAAAAAGCCCTTGGCCAAGTGATTTTCGACCAATGAGAAGCAAGGAGAAAGGAAGAAACTGAGCCACCCGGGTCAGCTAGTGCCTGTCCAGGCCGGGTATGCCCAGGCCGGGTATGTCCTGCTCGTCCGGCGTCCAGGCCGTGCGGCCTCTCTAGGCCGGGTGTGTTCGGCCGCGTGGTGGGCGTCCAGCTGGTGGCAGGACGTGCGGGTGTGTGTGGCCGGGTGATACTAGTCGGGTGTGCAGGCTGGTACGCGGGTAGGAGGAACTGTGGGACGTCCGAGTGTCCTGGTCCGGGTGTGGCTGGACGCGTCCGGAGCTCGTCTAGCATCAGAACGTGCGGGTCGTCCAGGTCGGGCAGGTGCTGTCGGGTGTCTTCTGGTGCGCGGGTGAGGCAAGGTCGGGTGCGTCCTTGGTCGTCCAGTCCGTCCGTCCCGTGCGGGTCCTTGTGCTCGGGTGGTATGGACCGCGTCCGTTCTAGGCGTTCAGCACAATCAGGACGTGCGGGTGCTTGTCCCCGGGTCGTCCTGGCCGCGTCCTGAGCTTGTCCAGGCGAGGTTTGATGGTTGGCCTCGGGTGTGATCACCCGGGTTGCTTGACATGCTTCCACTCAATTGATCATAACTCCTCCAATATGGCTCCAAATGTCTTGAAACCACTTCCATTGGAAAGCTAACTCAGAATGCCATGTCTCCACCAAATATTAGCATCAGAAGGTATTCCTAAGGCCTCTGTCCATGTTCATCTTTAAACCCTTCTTTTTCATCACAAAACTCCCAAACATCTTCAATATCTCCAAAGTGTGCTCCAACACCTAATAGGGACTTATGAATGCAAAATGAGCCTAAAGATGCCTAATGCCTAATCTAAATGAGCAAAAAATGCACAAGATATGATAGCTAAAAACATGTAAATATGCAAGACATCAACTCCCCCACACTAGACCTTTGCTTGTCCTCAAGTAAACTTTTCAAGCACAAGGGGGATGGATGCAAGGATGGGAACAAAGCCAAAGGAAACACTCATAGCACTCAACCTGACATCCTAAAGAAACATAGCAAATAGCATGAGCAAAACTTTCTTATTATGCTCTAGCTTCACAAGGCCTATCAATGACTCTTATGCCTCTACAAAAGATGCAATGCCTATCAACCAACATGTTCTCTTATCCAGCCCTCACATTGATTCACACACACACACACACAAGGTGAAGTCTCACAAATGGGCACATGATCTCAATCATTTGGCTAGGTGATCAAATGGTCTAATATGGATGAAAAGGAGGGTTCAATGCATCATTTCAAGGTGGCAATCACTCAAAAATCAAGGAGCTTGATCATTATGCAAAATTTATCTAAGACTAGGAGCAATTCATGCATACATGGATCCATCCTCATCATTCTACCCAAATCCTAAGTGATTACAAGTTCTACACCCCTCTTAATTCATCCCATAACCCAAAATGAAGACATACTCACATCACTCACCCAATGAACATTTTCTTTCTCATGATGCTACCTCTAAGGACCTCTATTCACATTCTAAACTCTAACTCTTAAATCTTTCCTTCCCCACTATCTTATTGAATCTTTTTTTTTTTTTTCTTTTTCTCTTTTTTTTTTTTATATATGCATGAGGGGGAAGGTCAAAGACTTCAACTAAGAGCTTTTCATTCATTTTTTTTTTTTTTTTTTTATTTCTAGGTCCCTAGGGCTTTTCTTTATCAAAACTTTTTGTTCATCAATCTCAACTTTGCCACATCCCCAAACCCAAAATGTAAACAATTAGGTAACAAGCACTTCACTCACCATCCTAGAAGCTAGCTCAAATGATGACCCTATGCTAGCAAGAGATGAGAACAAATCCATGTCGCTCCCAATACTCTCAAGATTTTGCACATGACAAGCTATCAAAAGAGGCCTCACTCAAGCAAATCAATGTAGGCTTCAAAGAATGGATAGGGTTCAAGGGTAAGGGAGTGCCATTTGGGTTAACAAAGGGTGGTACAATGGAAAAAGATAACCCAAATGTGTATGAGATCCATGATCAAGTATGCAAATGCCCATATGCAAGAGAGATTAAGTTCATTCAAGTCTAAGTTCAGGATGGAGCTGGTCTTAAGAACAATGCCAATATCAAGCAAGCAAGCAAGTTTCAAGAAGAGTTTTCAAGGCTCAAAGCATGCAAGCTTTTCAAAAGATGCTTAAGCTACTTGATATGTTTAACTAGGGTGTCAAATTCAGTGCAAACGAGTGTTCTTTACAAGGCAATGCTCCATATGCAAATGAATGCAACCTATATGCTCTAGACTCAATCTTAAGGATGCAAGTGATGCAATCTACATGATTCAAAAATTAAAATTTTTTTAGATTTTCTATGCATTTATGATTGTACAATGCAATGCATGAGACTCAAAATCACAAAGCAAACATGATCAAATATCCGGTACCTCCCCCACACTTAAATCACACAGTCTCTGTGTGAGTAAGAGAGAAGAGGTACCTCAACAAGGCAAAATCAAATGTATATACAAAAGGGTTGGAGTAATACCACACAAGGAGAGTTGGGCATGGTGCTTGTGGCATGACTAGAAGCTGGCTTGGTTCATAGCAACTAGAGGAGGCTGCTACATGGATCATGGGGCTCAAGTGGTTCACCACCATTCTTCTCTCCTCTAGTGCTTGGCTCAACCTGAAAACCTTGACCACTTTTATTAAAAACTGAAAAGAGAATTGAAATTTCAAAACTATGTACAAGGATAACCATGGGACTTCCTCCCAAGTGAGCTTGTTTTGAGTCACTTAGCTTGACTACCTTGTCTCTTGAACTAGTGAGAAGGAGGATCCTTCCCACCTTCAAGTGTGATGGTGAGGACCTGAGAGAGAAGCTCTTGAAGCTTGATTGGGTCATCTTGGAGCTGAGGAGTGATGATGGCTCTAGCATTTGAGAATGGTGTGGACCTGCCCTTATGCTTGATCTTGTACTCAATGGCTCCATCCTTGAGCTTCTTTGGATGGAGAGTGAGAGTGTGTGAGAGCAAATCAAGAGGTGGAGGATGAGGCTCTTTCACTATCTTCTTATTGCCATGAGTGGCCTTTGAGGCTCCACCCATCCCCTCTCTTTTAGCACTTTCCAAGTGCTCAACACACAACTCCTTAGAACACTCTCCATCAAGACCTTCTTTCTTACCAACAACCTCTTCATCTTGGGGCTTCTCAACAGCTTGTGCAGCACGAGTTATTGTCCCACAATAGTCTGATTCGAGTGGGGGCTGGAGAGGATAGGAGACAGCTTTGTTGACATGCATGAGAGTGACCTTCTTGTTGGGAAAGTCAATGCAAGCTCCAACTGTTGTGAGGAAAGGAGTGCCAAGGATCAAAGGGACTCTTTCTGCAGATGCCATATTCAAAACAGTGAGGTCAATAGGTATGGTGCAGGATCCAATCTTCAAGGGAAAGTCCTTGATTATGCCAAGTGGGGTTGTAGAAGAGGAATCCCCAAAGGTGAGAGGAGGAGTATCTGTTTCCATGCTTTCAATCCCAATACTCTGCACCATGGCCAAGGAGATGACATTCACCCTAGCTCCACTATCAACAAGAGCATCATCCATAGTTAGTTTACCAAGAGAGCAAGACAATGTGAACTTCCCTTGAGACTCAAGCTTAGGGAGGGACTTGGGAGGGATTGGTTGATCAATCTTCAGAAGTGAGATGTCCAAAAGTTCAGCCACTTCAGCTTGGTGGGTGAGAATGTCCTTTATGAGCATCATTTGGACATGAGCAGCATGCATATTTCTGATCTCTGGAAGCTTGAATCCAATATCACTGAGGTCTTTTCTGAATTTGGAGACCGCTTTTTTCTGAGCTTTGGTGAGGAACCTTTGAGGGTAAGGGAGCTTATCATATGGTGATAGCTCAACCTCATTGTCATCTTCCTTCACTTCTTTCAGCTTGGGGTTAGCACTCTTCTCAACTTGTGTCTCAACCTTAGGCTCATCAATCCTTCCTTGAACCTTCTTATCAGCTCTCTTCACAACTCTAGCTTCAGCTGTGGCCACAACCAGTCTCTGATCATGTTCAATCTGATTTCCAAGCACTAGCCTCTCAATCTCATCAACATCTTTCTTATGATCACTCAATGCAATCCTTGAAGAAGTGGAGAGGATGACATTGCAAGTCTCTTTAGGGTTCGTCTCTGGTTTCCCTGGTAGAGATCCCATTGGATTCTTGGATGATGAAGACATGGATGCAACTTGGCTCTCCAAAGCTTTGAGATGAGAGGCAAGTTGCATGTACTTGTTGTTGAGGTCAGAATAGGTGCCATCAATCTTAGCATGGATGTTCTTGAACTCATCACCAATGGTCTTAGCATTTCTTTCTTGAGCTTCTAAGAGTTGCTTGAACATGGACTCCAAATTTGAACTTGGAGCTTGAGCTGGAGAAGAGCTTCCTTGGGGCTGAGTAGGCTGGTTTGCTTGGTAACCACCTTGGTGATTGTTGTAGTAAGGTCTTTGCTGGTAGTTGTTTTGGTATTGGAAGTTGGGCTCTTTCCTATACCATGTGCCATTAGCATTGATGAAGCACAGCTCCTCTTGACCTTCTACACCATGAACTTCAGTAGTCCTAGCAGGCAGTTGCTGTTGCTGTTTTCCAATGGAGTTAAGCTGCTCTTGCTTAGCCTTCTCTACAAGAAGCTTGTCCAACTTTTCTTGGAGAGATTTCAGGGTCCTTCTTGTGTGCGGATCATCTTCATCAGTGCCTCTGTTGGCCCTATCATGCTCCTCACTGTAGACTGAGTCACTCCTGGCCATGTTTTCTACTAGCTCCTCAGCATCCTGCTCAGTTCTGCCCAAGAAGAACCCATTGCTGGCTGTGTCCAATCTGCTCCTGAACTCTGGTAGAGCACCTCTGTAGAAGGTACTAAGCAAACTCTCCTTGGTGAAGCCATGATGTGGGCATTGAGACCAATAGCCCTTGAACCTCTCCCATGCTTCACTAAAGCTCTCAAGGTTCCTCTGCTGAAAGCTAGAGATCTCATTTCTGATCTTGGCTGTTCTTGAGGTAGAGAAGAATTTCTCTAGGAATACCCTCTTGCACTCATTCCAAGTTGTGATAGAGTCACTTGGAAGAGCCTTCTCCCATAGATGTGCCTTGTCTCCCAAAGAGAAGGGAAACAACCTCAGCTTGAAAGCATCTTCAGAGACTCCATTAATCTTGGACAAGCTACAGTAGCTATCAAATGTGTCCAAGTGATCAAGGGGATCCTCCACAGCAAGGCCATGAAACTTGTTGTTCTCAATCAAATGCAGCAGGCCTGCTTTGATCTCAAAGTTGTTGTTCTCCACAGCTGGTGCCCTTATCCCCAACCTATGACCATGAATGTGAGGTTGATCATAGGCTCCAATGGCTCTAGCTTGGCGTGGTTGGTGATGTGGCTGGTGTGGTGGTCTTGGATTGTCAGCTCTTGGACCATTGCCCCCTAGGGCATCACCATCTTGATGCTGATTCTCCATCTCAAACCCCAACCTTTGTAGATGAGCCTGTTGCTCTACTTCTCTTCTTTGTCTAGCTATCTCCCTCTCAAGTGCAGCAATCTCTTCAACAGTAGGAACCAAGTTGGATGCCCCTCTGCTTCTTGTGATCATACACCTGAAAGTCAAAGATAGAAGAGGCAAGAACCAATATCACAAGATACAATAAAAATAAAAATGACTTAGTCTCAAGCAAATAACTAAATCCCAATGTCAAAATCAACTTAGAAGTTGGCAACGGCGCCAATTTGATGACAGGCCTTTTCAGGTCCTAATCAAATGTTGTAGAATACAAGATGTCAATCCAATTCTAAGAGATTCTAATGCAAAGGGAATGCAAGTTCATGCTTAATCTAAGTCTATCAAGATGAGAGGATGATTGTGAAACTAAGACAATATTAAAAATACAATAAAAGATTGAACTTTCTTTCTTATGAGGAGAGTGAGACCCATGGGTATAGGGACTTGATATCAAATGATTAAGCTTCAATCCAAGATGCTAACTTTTCAATCAATCTAATCCTTATGCCTAGACAACAAAACTAAGCAAGCTCTATCCCTAGATGAATGCTCTTTTGCAATGATCACCCAAGTACACCAAATCCCTTTGGCTGTAGTGATCAAAGCAAACATGGAGAATGAGTCTAATAGCAATCCTAGCTCCTTTGACAACTAATCCCTTAGGCAAAGCAAACTAAAAACATAGATGAGTTGGTTCAGGCATTTCATAGAACACCTTCCGGGCATGAAATGCCTATAGCTCTACGCTTGAGAGGCCAACTCAAATATAGCTTTATAAACACCAAATCTATGCAAGGAAATGATAGATCTAACAATAGACACCTTGGATCTAACTTAATCACTCTCTATCACCCTAACCCATGGATCTTAGAAGGATCTACTCACTAATCCACATGCTTACTCTTAAACCCATGATAGATTCAAGCTTAAACATATAGAGAAAGAAAGGATATGAAATCAAACAATCAAGAACACAAAGACAAGATGAGATTATGAATCTAGATGAAACTTTACTCAAGAGGTTTATGTGTTCTTAGATAGAAAATGAGATAAGTTCCTCAAAGGGGATACAAGAGTATTTATATGGGGCTTGGAAACCCTTAAAAACATAAAGGAGAAAGTCTAAAAAGCCCTTGGCCAAGTGATTTTCGACCAATGAGAAGCAAGGAGAAAGGAAGAAACTGAGCCACCCGGGTCAGCTAGTGCCTGTCCAGGCTGGGTATGCCCAGGCCGGGTATGTCCTGCTCGTCCGGCGTCCAGGCCGTGCGGCCTCTCTAGGCCGGGTGTGTTCGGCCGCGTGGTGGGCGTCCAGCTGGTGGCAGGACGTGCGGGTGTGTGTGGCCGGGTGATACTAGTCGGGTGTGCAGGCTGGTACGCGGGTAGGAGGAACTGTGGGACGTCCGAGTGTCCTGGTCCGGGTGTGGCTGGACGCGTCCGGAGCTCGTCTAGCATCAGAACGTGCAGGTCGTCCAGGTCGGGCAGGTGCTGTCGGGTGTCTTCTGGTGCGCGGGTGAGGCAAGGTCGGGTGCGTCCTTGGTCGTCCAGTCCGTCCGTCCCGTGCGGGTCCTTGTGCTCGGGTGGTATGGACCGCGTCCGTTCTAGGCGTTCAGCACAATCAGGACGTGCGGGTGCTTGTCCCCGGGTCGTCCTGGCCGCGTCCTGAGCTTGTCCAGGCGAGGTTTGATGGTTGGCCTCGGGTGTGATCACCCGGGTTGCTTGACATGCTTCCACTCAATTGATCATAACTCCTCCAATATGGCTCCAAATGTCTTGAAACCACTTCCATTGGAAAGCTAACTCAGAATGCCATGTCTCCACCAAATATTAGCATCAGAAGGTATTCCTAAGGCCTCTGTCCATGTTCATCTTTAAACCCTTCTTTTTCATCACAAAACTCCCAAACATCTTCAATATCTCCAAAGTGTGCTCCAACACCTAATAGGGACTTATGAATGCAAAATGAGCCTAAAGATGCCTAATGCCTAATCTAAATGAGCAAAAATGCACAAGATATGATAGCTAAAAACATGTAAATATGCAAGACATCAGGAATAGGGACTTTGCGATCCCTCAGATCAAGCGAAGGATCTGGGAGCAATGGAATCTGATCCCTGTTTCTCCTGACACGGTAGAAGCCGAGGCGGGAGTTCCCGATGAGACGGGTGAGGTGGATCAACCGGCGCCCCCGATCGCAAATGACCAGTCATTCGGAAGATCAATGATGAGGGTCTTTGATCTCGGCGATTGACTGAAAGGTTCCCTGTGACTTGTTGGGGTAGTGCCCCTTTATCCTTGTGATATATTCCGATTTGCATGTTGTCTCCGGCCCGAAGTGGCCGTTTCTTTTTATGTAGTGGGACTGGCCGTATGTGGCTTCGAATCCCTGTTGCTTCTGCGACTTTTTATAATGAACTTGTATTTCGCGTTTTAAGAGCATGTTTTTATTCGTGCGAATGTAGAGGGAAGAGTGCGAGTTGTCATCTCGCGACCTAACTCTAGGGAACGGCTATATCCACGATATGTTTCGAGAGTTTTCTGCAGCGTACAAGCTTGCGGGATTTCTGGAGATGCGCGAACAATAGCCAAGAGGCAAACTTTGGGATCTCGTATCAGGGTGTTTGATACTATGCCTTGAGATGTTAGAGACCAGTGTGCTGGGTTTAGGGTAAGACCTAGGTCTACTCACGGTTTTAGGTGGTGCGATGACTACTTCGACTTACGTTTCTCATATCGTTTTCGACCTGATTCTTCCCGCTTTAAACTCTGCGATATGTTTTCGGCTTATATGACTTGTATGGTAGGAATCGAGCATCTCTTCGAGGATAATTTTTAGGTGTCCCGAAAGTGCTGACCAAAATTTTGGTTTTCTTTTATAGCGCGCTATTTTGTCCTAGTCGGATGTGAGAGGATCCATCCTTTGGATGGATCTAGGTGTGTTTGTTTAGGACGGCTAGAGAGCTCGGCGGGGCCAATCGACGAGCAATTGTATTTTAAAGTCGCGAATGGACTGATAGCATTAATTCGCAGGTCTAGGCGACGTCTCGTTTGTCCCTTTGAAAATGAGCCTGGTGTTTGTGGTTCTGGTCAGGCGTGGAAATTGACGATGCGACCAGAACGCGTTTGCGACGGAGGTGATCCTTTTTGAGAACGAGATGATTGTTTGCAGACAGGGGAATTTTATGAAATTTCAGTCGTAATCTTTATTGCCAAAAAAGTTTCAAATATCGAGTACAAGGAAAAAGTTTATGGTGCGTGAGCATACGAGCATTCGTATATGCCCTCCTCCCCCCTATTTTTGGGAGGGGGATAAATGAACTTGTCGTTTAGACATGCTGCCTATGTACCCCTCTCGGAGATCGAGCCATCTCGTAGTTCTGTTGGTCGTGCGAGTGTGTTTACTCGGCTGTCTTTTTTGCGTCGATCGCATTAGTCGCGGGATCAACGTCTTCTGCCGGTTTTGTCTCCTCCGGCTGGATGGAAGCGTTAGGCTCCTAAATTATTATTTCTTCTGTCGTTGCTTGAGTTGGCGATTTCTGATCTTCTTGTTTCGGAGCGTTTTCAGTCGGTGCCTGAGTTAGCTTTGTCCGTTTGGGTTTTACCATTGCAGTAGTCGTGATTTTCTGCAGCTTGTGCTCGGCCAGGAAGCAACGTCTCGACTCTTTTTGGCATCCCGAGATTGCGGTGACTCCGTTGTTGGTCGGGAATTTGATGCCTAGGTGATAAGTCGAGAGGACCGCTTTCATGGTATTTAGCCAAGGCGTGCCCATGATGGCGTTGTAGATGGCCGGGTGATCGACGACAGCGAAATCAATCATTTTGGTCACTCCTTTCGCTGCAACAGGAAGTTGGATCGATCCCAGAGTCATTGATGTAGTCCCCGAGAAATCAGTCAGGGGTTTGGGCGATGGCACGACTTCTCCCAACGGGATGCTCATTCTCCTGAGAGTGTCGCGGAACATAACGCTGACTGTGCTACCCGTATCGATGAGAACCCTGGCGACCTCTAGATCTCTTATGACGAGATCAATCACGAGTGGATCACAATGAGGCTGGTCGATTCCGCCGGCCTCTTCTTCGTTGAACGTGATCGTTTCGCTTGGAGGATTGCCGGGCTCAAACCTGATCGGCGAGTTCGCGCTATCTTCGGCTTTTCGCTGGTAGGTTTTGATGGCTGAGACAATATCGCCGCAGTACTGTGATCCTTTGATGATCATGTTTATCCTGCAATGATTATTGTCGTTGCCTCTTTCATTGTGCCTTCTACCGCGCTTTTCTCCTGATTGAGACGAGTTCTCTGCCTGAGGAGATTTATCGTTCTTTGGGAGACGGTCGGAGTCGAGGATGAGGTTCTTCATGCTGGTCACCTTGGCAAGATCTCCTGCCAGCAGTCTGGCGGCTAATCTTTCCCTTAGAACTTTGCAGTTCACAGTCGAGTGGCCTCGCGTTTGGTGAAAATCGCAGGAGGCATTCTCATCGTAATTCGGATTCCGGGTCCATGTGTTGCCCGTCGTCCGGCCCTGCTCCGATCCAGAGTTGTTGGCGTAGTTGTGGGCGCCTTGGTTCTCTTCTTCCCCGTGATGGACGCTCTTGTCGTTACGGGGGTTTCTTCTTTTCGATTTCTGGTCAGTCCCATGATCTTTCGATGATTTCTTAGTCGGCTTCAATTTCTGCGACAAGACTTTCGTCTCTTCCTCGATGATAATGTAGTCTGTGGCCTTGTGGAGCACGTCGTGGATCGTCCGTGGCTTTTCCAAGGTTATCCACTTTCTAAGTTTCGACTTGTACCAGAGTGTTTTTCGGAGCGCGTCGATTGCAACTCTGTCACTTATTCCGCTGATCCTAGCCATTACGGTTTTGAACCGTTTAATGAAGTCACAGAGTGATTCGTCTTCTCCCTGGGATAGACTCCAGAGATCGACGTCGGAAATTTCTCGATCGATGAACATCGAGTATTGCTTGAGAAATTCCGAAGCGAGTTGGCGGAATCTTCCGATGGAATTTCGCCTTAGAGGAGAGAACCACTCGAGTGCGGCGCCTCGAAGGTTCTCGACGAAGTGGCGGCATTCGCCGGCATCCCTTTCGCTGTCCTTGAACCTGGCTCTTCCCATCGTGATCTGGAAGGCTTGTAAGTGCGCCTTGGGATCAGTTGTACCGTCTAGGGCGCTACTTTCACCTTTCTCGGGTCTGAAACCTTAGTCTCAGTGATTCGAACGGTGAAAGGCGTCTTTCGAGCCTCTTCCAGTAGCAGGTCAATCTCAGGCGCAGTGCTAGTAGCGTGATGGATTTGAGATTTCACCGCTTTAACTTCCGCCACCGTCTTCATGAGATGGTCGTGGAGATAGCGAATCTTGGGATTCTCGCTAGCAGATTTCCAAATTTGTCGGCGTTTGCTGCGACTGCAACGAGTTTGCTTCCCGGCTAGCTCTTCCTGCTTGTCCCAGAAGATCGCCTCTTCCTCCATGGACATGGGATCGTCAAACTGGGAGTCATCCCGAGCTGCGTGGCTCCTTGTGCGACGCGGATGCGTGTCGACATCCTCATCCGTTGGTTCGGATTGGCTACTGGAGTCTAGGTCGACATGCTCCACGTTGTTTGCTTCGTTGTCTGCAACGGGAGGTGGAAGATTCTTCGTGGTTGGCTGCGCGCCAGGAAGGATTGTTTCGTTGGGAACGTTACCCGACGGACCCTTTTCGGCGATCGCGGCTCGGTTTCCTGGAGTCACGAAATCTAGCCTCCTGCCGCTGCGAACCTTGGTAGTTCCACGCGGAGGTCTACTTTTGGTTCCTGCTGTTAAGGTTTTGACATGTTTAACGAGAGAATTCATGAGTTTTTCCTTTTCGTCCGACCTTTTCTGGGCGGAAGCGTACAGTTCCTTCATCTGGTCGAACATCGTGGTGTTTGCATCTGCAGTGACCGTCGACGTGTTTCCAGCCGGTGTGGTCTCAATGTTTGCGTCGATGGGAAGTCCATTGCGCGTTGGTTGGTTTTTTTCACCGATTCCAGCCATGTCTGATCGAGCGTTTAGTGGTCGAGAGTTAGATTAATCCGGTCCCCCCTCCTTCTAGCGCCAAACTGTGGGAACCAAAATTCGCACTGTCGATTTCCTTAGATTTGGGAAAGTTAGGAAAACCCTAATTTCCCAGAGATCCCAGATATCTGCTAAACCACGGGCCAAGCAATCAGAACACGATATATATCAATGAAAAATACGAAAAAAGAGAAAAGAGAGCAAAATAGGTCTTATTCCGAATCCGTGAATGACGTTACAACAAAGGTAAAGACTTGGCTGCGAGAGCTGTCGGTGAGTTTCCTAGTTCAGACAACCAAAGACTTGTGAAAAACCTAGTTGAGTCGCAGCTCGATTCTAGAAAACGGAAAATTGCCTATTGCTCTAAGTGCTAAGTTTTTTCCTGTGAATGCGGATCCTTTTGCACCTTTGCCCTGGACGTCCTTATATACTTCTTCTAAGGCGGTTTACCTTTTCTCTTTCTGCCCTTGGTCGAGTTTATCGCTTCGCGGTAATATTCCATTTTTCTCCGATCTTCGTGTTTATCTTTGGAAACTTTACATTTATCCTTCGAACTTGACATTTATCTTCTTATGCATGAAAGAAGATAAACCGTCATAGGATCGAGAGTGGGCTTCTAGTCGTGTTTTAGGTCTCCTTCCGACCGTCTTCCAACTTAAACGTTTTCTCGAGTCTATCGAAACGACGCCTCTTTTGGAAATGACTTCAATTTACGAAAATTCGAACTTATCGTGTAGTGGAGGCAGTCCAGTTGACCGTTGCCGTTTTTCACAATCGATTCGAATTTCATAAACGGAAATAAGTTCTCGCGGATTTTACCGTAAAATCCAGATGATGACTCCGATCGAGATGGAACGAGAAATAACTTGACCTTGTTTCAAAGAGTAAAGCTACGAGGATGAGACGAAGGTCGATTGGGCAACCTTACTCGCCCGGATGGCGAGTTTAGCTCCCTTCCTTGTCCAACTCGCCGAGATGGCGAGTTGGTCTTCTTCTTTCATTTTTTTTTCTAAAGCAACTCGCCACTGGGCAAGTTGGGGGTGTCCCAACTCGCCAAGTTGGCGAGTTCGTCTTGTTTCTGGTCCAACTCGCCAACCTGACGAGCTGGAAGTCCTCCAACTCGCCGGGATGGCGAGTTGGTCTTGCTTCGAGTCCAATTCGCCAATCGGGCGAGTTGGAGGTGCTCCAACTCGCCGAGATGGCGAGTTTCTCTCGTCTTGAGTCCAACTCGCCAATCCGGCGAGGTGATCTTGCTTCGAGTCCAATTCGCCAGGCCGTTTGTCTGGTAAGTTTGTTGATGTTCTCGGACGATCGAACCCTCGCTCTTGTTAGTCGTTTGAAGTTTACGATGACTTTGGACAAGTCTCTAATTCCTTGTCGGAACTGACTCGAAACTTTTCGTTGTCTTTCTCGTACTCTCTTTATCTTTCTTTTTGCTAAGAGAAGATACCTTCGAGGAGTTTATGACATTGGATTTTGCCGTGACCGATTTTGACCCCAACAAATACCTTAAATAAGATTTGATTAAATTCATCTTATTTTAGAAGCCTTGAACTAGATTTGATTAAATTCATCTTCTTCAAGTAGCAGGTCTCTAGAGATTTCAATTGAAATCCCTAGATCGAGCTAATATCTTGTTCTTACCCGCCATCAACAACCTTTGTGTTTCTCTATTCACCTAGAGACAACACAACAATAAGCTAAAGCTTGAGCTTACTGATCCTGTGTGTAGAGGAGATGAAACCCACACTCCTTGGAGAAGAAACAGTCTGAGACTCTTGACCGGATCTCCCTTTGCTTCTCCTTGTACATACTCCTTCAATCTCTTCTCTTTTCTCTTGCTTCTTGCCATTCTCCTTCACTAATCTCTCCTTGTGTCAACTAAGTGTTCTTGGTGTTAGGAGTCAAGAAATTAGGGTTAGAGAGTATTTATAATGTCTCCCTAAACCCTTACACTAATGGGCGTTCGACCACATTAGGCCCAAATCATAATAGATTTGCTCCACCCGACAGACTATATTATAATATACTATAACCAGATAATATAGTATAGTCACATGGGCACCCTGCGCAGATTCTCTTCATCCAGCAGACTATACTATCAGCAACAACCAGACTAAATAGTATCGTCAATTTGGCACACTGCTCAGACCAAATGCACATAATCAACAAATATCCAACTTGAGCGTTTGGTCACTTGTGCTTGCAAAATTTATAACTGAAATACCATCTCTATGTCGATTTACCTCAATTGTAAGATAAACCCGAGACTTCCGTCATAGTCTCAACTAGTGAATCGCTCCTGCAACCTTTCTAGCTTTACCACCAGAAATAACAGCCCTATCACCTTTACCGATGACCCTGAGCTCTAAAACCGAACTGCCACAGACTTTCTTTTCAGACTTGACCATCTGAACCTTTTGTCGATTTCCCAGACTTGATCATCTGAACCTTTTGCAGCTGCGAGGTGATAAACCGACAAACCATCTTGCACTTTCGCTGTCTCAACTCAGTTGGTGACATTGAGTGTCACCAGACACCTCTCAAAGCTGTTGCCTGGTAGACTCTTTGTCAACATATCTGCAGGATTTAGGGAAGTATGAATCTTCTGCACCGTAGCTGAACTATCCTCCACCTTGTCCCTGATGAAATGCACTTTATTCTCAAAGTGCTTGGTCCTGTCATGATGAACTGGATTCTTTGCCAAACAAATTGCACTCTGAGAGTCACAATTCAACTCGAAGCTCTCTAACTTAAAGTCCAATTCACTGCAGAAAATCTTCAACCAAATTCCCTCTCTAGCTGCCTCTGTGAGTGCCATGTACTCAGCCTCAGTAGTTGAAAGAGGCACAACATGCTGAAGAGTAGACCTCCAATTCATTACCACCAACCTTGAAGACATAACCAGATATTGACCTTCTCATGTCAAGATCTGCAGAGTAATCTGAATCACAAAATCCCTCAATCTCAAACTTTTCAGATTTTTTAAAGGTGAGACACACATCTGAAGCTCCCTTTAGATATCTCAAGATCCACTTAACCGCAGACCAATGACATCTTCCTGGATTTGCCATGAACCTACTGACCAAACCGACAGCATACGCTAAATCTGGACGAGTACCAATCATGCCGTACATCAGACTTCCCATTGCACTTGCATAAGGAACTGATCTCATTAACTGTGTCTCCACAACCAACTCCTCTGGAGTTAAGCTCTTAAGTTTGAACTGTGAATTAGATGGAGTTACAACAGACCTGCAATCCTCCATGTTAAAAGTTCTCAAAACCTGCTTAAGATACCTTTCCGATGATAGCTTCAGATTACCCTTCTTTCTATCCCTGATGATATCAATCCGAGGATTCTAGTTGCTGGTCCTAGATCCTACATCTCAAACTTTTCTTTCAAACTTGCTTTCAGCGCTTTGATCTTCTCCATATCCTTTGCTGCTATAAGCATGTCATCAATATACAACATACAGTGAGAGATATACCCTATCATCAATACTTGATCCCTTAGTGTAAACACATGGATCCTTCCTGCACCTGTGGAACTTTTGAGACTTCATAAAATCATCAAACTTCTTGTTCCATTGCCTAGGTGACTGCTTTAACCCATAGAGAGACTTCTTCAGAAGATAAACCTTGTCTTCATTTCCTTTTTCTATGAAACCTTTTGGCTGCTCCATGTAGATGACTTTATCAAGTGTACCGTGTAAGAAAGCAGTCTTGACATCCAGTTGCTCCAATTCCAGATCGAAATTTACCACAATTGATAACATGATTTGAATAGAAGCATGCTTGACCACCGGAGCAAATATCTCATTGTAATCCACTCCCTCAACTTGTGTATACATTTTAGCAACAAGTCTCGACTTATACCTGCGATCTTTCACTCCTGGAATACCTTCGTTAATCTTGTAAATCCATTTACACCCGATTATCCTATGGTATTCCGGCTTTGGAACGAGCTCGTAAGTATCATTCTCATCCAGACATTGCTTCTCCTCTCCCATAGACTTGTTCCACTTATCCCAGTCTCTACTTCTTCTAGCTTCTGCTAGTGACTTTGGTTCATCTGTCTCCATCGAGGTTTGAAGGATCTGACTTTGGTTCATCTGTCTCCAAGCTTATAAAATCATCAAACTTCTTGTTCCATTGCCTAGGTGATTTTGTAGCTTATGCTTTAAACCACCATCAGATCCTTCAAACCTCGATGGTGGTCTTCTGACTCTTCTTTCTCTGTCTCTTGCCAACAGATAATCATCAAAAGACTCTCAGATTCCTCTTCCTCTTCTGGTTCAGTTTCTGATTGTGAACCTCCCAAAGTATCCCCACCTTAACCAGTAGAATCTCCACTTCCTGAAGCTTCTCCACCTTGACCGGTAGACTCTTGAATTGAACCACTTGTAGTCGGTCCTTGAATCAAATCAGTGCTGAAAGTGACTTTCTTCTTTTTCTTAGATTTGGTCGCTTCCATCTGATCTTGACCTTTATAAAGCTTCTCCTCATCAAAGACTACATTTCGGAGTACACTTTTCTTCTTCCTGTAACCACACCCTGTAACCTTTAGTACCTTGTGGGTAACCCATGAAGAATCCCTTAACAGCTCTTGGACCCAACTTGTCCTCTGTTCTGTGTACATAAGTAACACAACCAAACCGCCTGAGATGACTGCAATCAACCTTTGACCCTGACCACACCTCCTCTGGAATCTGAAACCTCAAAGATGCATTAAGAGACCTGTTTATCAGATAAACCGCAGTCGACGCTGCGTCAGCCCAAAACTTCTTCTCTAACCCTGTTTCTGCCAACATACACATGATCTTATCCACTATTGTCATGTTCATCCTCTCAGACACTCCATTCTGCTGCGGAGTATGAACACAAGTCTGTGTCGTTTAATCCCTAAGTCTTGACAAAGCTTATCCATCAGATTATTTCAGAACTCCAATCCATTATCTGTCCTTAGACCCTTTATCTTCTTCTTTGTTTGATTTTCCACAAGTGCCTTCCACTTTGAAAAATTCTCAAACACCTCATCTTTGCTCCTTAAGAATCTGATCTAGACCTTCCTTGAGTAATCATCGATGAATGTAAGAAAGTATCTACATCCCGACAGAGTTGGCTCATTTGAAACCGAGCTCCATAGATCACTGGAATGTATTCAAGAATACCTTTTGTAGTGTGTTTGCCCTCTGGAAAGCTTTGCTTGTGGGACTTTCCAAGTACACACTCTTCATAGAAATCTAATGTGTGGACTTCCTTTGAGTCTAGATAACCTCCTTTGACTAGAAGATTCATATTCTTAAGACTCGTGTGTCCTAACCTTGAGTGCCATCTGTTTGTCAAGGTTACTTCAGCTCTAACTACAGATGCTTCTCCCTTCACCACCGATCCCTGCAAATAATACAGCCCATCTTGATATTTTCCAGAAATCACCTTCTGACCATTCTTGTAGAAAATAACTATGAAATCTTCACCTTCATACTTGCAACCGCTCTTTTCTAACTGGCCATAAGAGATGAGATTCCTGCTCATGGTTGGCATATATCTCACCTTAGTCAAGACAACCGTAGCTCCTTCTGAGTTTATGATCTTCAGCTTGCCCATACCTTTGACTTCACTTGAAGTATTGTTTCCCATTAATACTTTTCCACCTTCAAACTCCTTGAAATCAAATAAGGCATCTCTATCTGGTGTAATGAGGAATGTACAACCAGAATCCATGACCCACTCATTCTTGGGATCTTTTTCACTTGCTGTCAAGATCATAGGAAACTCCTTTTATTGAGCAACATTTACAGAATCAGCTGCTCTCTCATTTTTCCTTTCAGGACAATCTTTCTTGAAGTGTCCTTCCTTCCCACATACCCAACACTCTCTAGCTTTATGTTGATTCTTTGGCTTAGATTTAGACCTTGAATCCCTGCTCTTGGATCTTCCACTTCCTTGACCAGAACTCTTCTTCTCAGGTCTACCCCTGGACACAACCAAACCTTCTGCATTTGACTTAGCCTTTCCAATGAGCCCCTTTTCCTTTAGCTCAACTTCCTTGGCATAAGCAGAACTGGTTACTTCATTCAGAGTCAGTGTTTCCTTTCCATTACCGTATTTAAGTGTATGAACCAGTGAGTCGAACTGCCTTGGAAGACTAGACAGGACCTGGATAGCTTGGTCCTCATCACTCACATTAATGTTCAAACTTGCCAAATCGTCTACCAGTTTCAGAAACACATCAAGATTCTCCTCTATGCTTTTGTGTTCTTCCATCTTAAAGCTGGCAAACCTTTGCTTCAAATAAATCCGGTTAGGTAGGGACTTAGTTTGATAATCCCTTTCCGGAGCCTTCCAAACTCCTTGAGCTGTTGTCTCCTTCATAACCTTCCGTAAGATCATGTTGCTAAGAGAAGAGCATATCAGATTCTTTGCTCTCTTATCCTTCTCCTTTTTCAGCGGATCAACCGGAGAACTCCTAGCTTATGTGACCTCATCTTCCTTTTCTTTTCCTTTAACAGAACTGCTGGATTCTTCTTCTTCTTCAAGAACAAAATCCAAACCCTGAAGCTCAAGCGGCATAAGCATTTTAAACTTCCACAATCCAAAGTCTCCTTGACCGTCAAACTTCTCCACCTCAAATTTACCTTGAGCTAGTTCCATGACTCAAGACTTTATCCTCTGATAAAGCTGAACACCCAGACCAGTAACCCTTAACTTCTTCAAACAACTCCAAATGCTGAACAGAACCAGAAACCCCTGAATCTGTGCAGCCAAACACCAATAGCAGATCAGAAACTGAAACCGTAACCTCCTCTGCTGCACCTAATGCTCTGATACCATTTGTTGAGAATAGCTTGATCAATTTATCAATTTATCTCACTTGACTAATTAACCTTAGCACACTTTATGTTGTTGTTTGAGTTTGTTAAAGACACACAAGATTTTTGACCCAGTTCCCTTTCGGTACATCTAGGGAGAGGAAGACACTCTCAACGATTCACTAGTATCAAGTGTTTACAAGAGCTTCCTTACACGACAACCTTTGTGTTTCTCTATTCACCTAGAGACAACACAACAATAAGCTAAAGCTTGAGCTTACTGATTCTGTGTGTAGAGGAGATGAAACCCACACTCCTTGGAGAAGAAACAGTCTGAGACTCTTGACCGGATCTCCCTTTGCTTCTCCTTGTAGATACTCCTTCAATCTCTTTCTTTGATCTTGCTTCTTGCCACTCTCCTTCACTAATCTCTCCTTGTGTCAACTGAGTGTTCTTGGTGTTAGGAGGCAAGAAATTAGGTGTAGAGAATATTTATAGTGTCTCCCTAAACCCTTACACTAATGGGCTTTCGACCACATTAGGCCCAAATCATAACAGATTTGCTCCACCCGACGGACTATATATACTATAATATACTATAACCAGATAATATAGTATAGTCACATGGGCACCCTGCGCAGATTCTCTTCATCTGGCAGACTATACTATCAGCAACAACCAGACTAAATAGTATAGTCAATTTGGCACACTGCTCAGACCAAATGCACATAATCAACATTCCCTCTACGGCTTGTCTTCCCTCTTTGAAAACTTTTCTACTTGAGCTTGTGGTATACGAAAATGACGAACCCTTTCAAGCGCTTCTTTCCATATGTCTTGTCCTTGAAGATCTAAAGGTGTGGTTCCATGAGGATGAAAGTGTCCAAGAGTTCACTATTAAACTCCCATCTCTACGGAAGTTGTTTCTGCATGTACCTTATAATTGTTCCTCATTGGAGCGGTATGAGATTGATACTCCATGTTTGGAATATCTCAAACTTGCGGATGGGAATGATAGTCCATGCTTGGTTAAGAACATGCCTAAGCTGGAGAAAGCACATGTCGATCGATGTTGTATCTTTTGCTGTCAAAAATGTTATTGGATCAGTCAAGCATCTTACAGTATGCTCAGGGGTATTTACTTAGTTTTGGGGTTTATCAAGTCAAGTGCAAATCTTCAATCTTGTTAATTATTAGAGAGAATACCGGTTTAATGTTAACTCAGATGTCGGTTTAGTTTCCTTTAGCTTAAACCGATGTAATCTATATATACTGTAAACCATGTAACAAACTTTTCATCACACTAATTCAATACATTTGATATGTTATCAGAGCCGAAATAGGATCGTCTTCTTCCTTTTTCGCGCTTCTTGTTTCAAGTTCCGTTAGCTCCCCTTCCATGGCTTTGAGCTTCTCGGATCTTCGATCGATATCTCGTTTCGTCATCTACCTCGCTGTTCTTGCGATTAAGCTTGTCTCGATGATTTCTCGTTTTCTGATCGAGCTTCTCTTCATTTGAGCTTCGATTCCATCATTGCTTTCTTTGAATCATGGATTCATCTGCAACAACCACTCGATTTCAAGATAAGTACGAGAACCCCTATTTTCTTCACAACTCGGATCATGCTGGTCTCATCTTGGTTTCCGATCGACTTTCCTCGGGCGCAGAGTTCCATTCTTGGCGACGATCTGTTCGTATGGCGCTCAACGTCCGTAACAAACTCGGATTTATCGACGGTACAATCCCTAAACCCTCTGATGATGATCTTAATGTTGGATCTTGGTCTCAAGTTCTTGACCTTGAGGATCAGAAAAACCCTTCACTTCCAACACTCAAGACAGCCCCTAAGGAGAAGACCATTGCTGAATCAATGTGGACCTTATTAACAGGACAAGGAAAAGGGGGCCACAAGAAGGAGAAGAATGGAGCTATTAGGCATCCCACTATGCGCTACCTCCACAGGTTGCTTAACCACACCCTCTTTCAGAAGAAGGAAGTAGGGAATGTTGCTGAAGACGAGTTGAGATTCCTTCACCAAACCGCCCGACACTTTGTTTCCTCTCCTCAGATCCCTAGTGTCTCGGATGATTTCTACTCAGATTTTGGTATAGTTGGCTTCCTTGTACAGCGCCTCATGCACTACAAGAGCTGGGCTTGGACAAACCGTGACTCTGGACCTCAGATTGGTATTGGTGGCTGGATAACCCCATTATTAGCTTACCAAGGGATTGATTTGGGTGATGATGGAGTAGGTCCTACTTTCTTGGATGGAGCTTACCTGAGGAAGGCTCAATTTCTAAGTGAACGGTTTAATGGGAAATGTGTCTACTCTTACTCAAGGGGTGGCAAGAAGGCTGAGCTATTGCTTCCTAGCCCACAACTCACTTCCTTGAGCACTTCAGGAGACATCAGCTTTGACATCAGTGAGGAGCACCTCCTTAGGAGTCACTGCCCAAAGGTGATAAGGATGCAAGCAAGCAGAATGCTTATGAAGAGGAGTACACCAAAAGCACCACTGCTCATCTTTTTGGCCCTCCTCGTTACAAGCTTGAGCATTGCACCAGTGTCCTGCCTCTTGGACCCCTACGCCAGGCTCATGACCAAATTAAAATCCTCCAGAGGTGGAACAGGGCTCAAGATTGGACCATTTTCAAGCTCACCAACAAGTGCAAAGAGCTGAAAAGGACTGTGAAGAGGCAAGCTGAAGTTTCAGCCCGGTTATTGAAGATAGTGGCTGATGTTCTAGCTAGGGGGGCTGGAGATGGCTGCAAGGCTGAGGACTTTGATCTTGATGCTTTCAATGCACCCCCTCCTCAGCCACTTATTGACCCCTCTGCACCACAAACCAGGAAGCAAGCTCTCCGCCGTTTGAGGAACCCTTACATCGCCCCATCCGAGTCCGGAAACAAGTCACCGTCCCTAAGCACCACTGCTGATGAAGATGACTCTGAGGGTGAGGCATCAGCCTCATCCCATGCTCCATAGAGGTACTCCAACACCCTATCATTGTATATACCATTCATCATTTCTTTTAGTTTTATTTTTCTTTCTTTGGGCCCTTCTCCACATTTAACAAACACAGAGACTGTGTTAATTAAGTGTGGGGGAGGTGTCAAGTTGCTAATAGTCTTGTGTTTATTGTCATATGCATGCACTTGTAGATAGTTATTGCATAGAAAAAACAAAAAAAAATTGAAAAAAAATTGAAAAGCACAAAAATAATCTTGTAGTTGCATTAGGATTGAGTCTAGATCATTCACTTGCATAAAAAAAATAAAAAAATCATCATATAGGTTGCATCAGGCATAAGGGGATAAGGATGATAGTTGCCTTGTAAAGATGCTCATGCTAAGTTCTTAAAGTGATAACCTTTATAATCATAGTAAGTAGCTTGAGCAATCTTAGGATAGCTTGTAAACTTTGTGCCTTGAAAACTCTTCCTAAAGCTTATTTGATTGATTGATGCTATCTCTTTGAAGTTTGCTCCTGTCATATTTAGACACTAAGTCTCTTACTCATGGTCCCTTGTGTACTAAGTCATGGATAGAACACTTGAGTTGTCCCTCCCATTCTTTGCCTATCTTTTGGACAAACTCAAGTGGCACTCCACACCCTAAAACCCTTACCTCCTTTCAAGCCTTCATTATTTGTTGAGTGGGGCCTTCTTTGGAAAGCTTTACATGTGCATAATGTTGAGAGTATTGGGAACGACAATGCTTGGTCTCCATTTTAGCTAGATTAGACACTCATATTGTCTAGCTTCTAGGATGGGGGTGAGTGTTGTAAAGTTTAATCTTGGGAGTGTGAGAAAGAGAGGAAAGGAATGGTAGACTCTTAGAACTCAAAAGTGATTAAGTCTTTAGGGTAAAGCAAATGAAAGTCTAGCTCAAGTTTGTAATGAAAGTCTTGGCCCTCATCTTAAAAAAAAAATTAAAAAAAAAAAAAAAAATAAAGATAAAAAGAAAAGAAAAAGAAAAAGAAAAAAAAAGATGAATAAAGAAAGGGGGCTAGCTAAAGTTGTTATGAGCTAGTAAGTGTTTAAAAAGTGTAAAATTCCCTTGTAGACTTCAAAAAGTGAAGAGTTCTAAGTGAGAAAATGTTCTTGAGAGTTTGGGAATTCTTTGGGTGAGTGAGGAGAGAGTGGGGCTTGGCATTGGGGAATAGAAACTTGTTTTCATGTTTAGGAAAAGGGTAGGACAATGGAGATTGAGCATTGTATGCATGAATTGATCCCTTCTCACCAAACCAAATGATCCTTATTGAACTACTTGATTTATTTTGCATGAACGCCCTTCTCACCATACCAAATGACTTGGACCATTTGACCATTTGCAAGAGGTCTTTTGAGTTTGCTTAATGATTGTTAGAGAGAAAATGGATTTGTGGATTGTGGATTTATGATGAGTAAGTGTAGGGATCAAAGGAGTTAAGATAGGCCTTGTTAAGTTAGAGTTGGATTGAGTTTTTGCTCTAGCTACTTGGTATGTTTATACAAGGTTATCAAGTTGAGAACTAAGAAGAGCATTCTTTTGGCTATGAGTCCCCTCCTTCAAACCTCTCCTCCTTAGTCCTTACTAGTTCACTTGTGGACAAGTAAAGGACTAGTGTGGGGGAGTTGATGTCTTGCATATTTTCATATATTTAGCCATCTTTTTATTGCATTCTTTGAGTTGTAGGCTAAAGTTTAGGCTTGTCTAGGATCATTTTGCATTCATTTGTCCTTATCAGGTGTTGGAGTATGCTTTGGTGAGATTTGAGGTGTTTGGAAACCTTAGATCTATCCTTTCCTTGCATTGATTTGGTGTTCTTAAAGCTATATTTGAGTTGGCCTCTCAAACATAGAGTCATAGGCATTTCATGCCCGGAAGGTGTTCTATGAAATGCCTGAACCAACTCATCTATGCTTTTAGATTGCTTTGCCTAAGGGATTAGTTGTCAAAGAAGCTAGGATTGATATTAGACTCATTCTCCATGTTTGCTTTGATCATTACAGCCAAAGGGATTTGGTGTACTTGGGTGATCATTTCAAAAGAGCATTCATCTAGGGATAGAGCTTGCTTAGTTTTGTTGTCTAGGCATAAGGAATTAGATTGATTGAAAAGTTAGCATCTTGGATTGAATCTTAATCATTTGATATCAAGTCCCTATACCCATGGGTCTCATTCTCCTCATAAGAAAGAAAGTTTTACTTTTTGTTGCATTTTACTTATAGTCTTAGTTTAGTCATCATCCTCTTTAATGATTGCATTTAGATTAAGCATAGGCTTGCATTCCCTCTGTTTCATGGTCACTTAGGACTGGTTCGACAATCTTATATACTACATCATTTGATTAGGACCTTAGAAAAGTCCTATCAGTGATGTAAGAGGGGGTTTTCGTAAAGGTAACTGGAGAGTGTTTCTCACAAATTACTTGCGATATTTGTGACCACGGATTATGTTTTCCTCATTCACTTTTGCATACTGAGAAGTCGTTTTGCATGAGACCGATCATGTTTTTTCCATAGGCTGTTTTGTTTTAAAATTTTCTTGTTATACGAAAGCAACGGATGACCGGTTTCATGGACATAGAAAATCGCAGATTGTTAAAGTAGCGATGTTTCCGCGGATTACACGGGAGATGTTTCCGCTATGATTTCGACCTTTGGACGAAAGCTGCTTCGAACTACTCATGGAGTTTTACCGAAGGTTATTTCGTTATTTTCGTAGTTCGCCGTCGTGCTATTAGTCTGACGTTGGTACATGTTTCTAGTCGCGAGTTTGCGAGAGACGACGTAGAGTTTTCAGGACTATGTTTGTAACGGTTGGGCTATGCCGATAGCATTTTTTAGACGAAACTTATTGCTGCGAGAGTTTGCTTTGTCAAAAGCGTTGTCTTGATGCTGAAGCAAAAAGTTTTCGAAGATGGGATTATACGGGTATAGTATACGTACCTACTTCCCTTTTCTTTTTACGAAAGAAAACGGGTTACCGTTCTTTCGAAGGCTTCTGTACGTTTTTTCTTTCTTTTAGGAAGCGGGATGATTTATCTTTAGAACGCGTGGCGATCGTTTCTCGGTTTTTCGAGAGACTAGATCGGTTTGCATGTTCTGCCTGGACAATCAAGGAACGATGGAACAAGACTGGAAATTTTGCCTAAGACTTACCTTGCTAGACTATCCACCTAGGTCCTAAGTTCCCTAAATTCTACGGCAGTTTTCAAGACGTATTTTTTCCTGTCGTACGAAGAATTAAAACCTTTACAAAATTTTATAAGTCGGACATACCTTAGTCTCATCGATGATTCGAGATTGCCCCTTCTTCCTCCTTCTTCTTCTTTTGTCTTCTGAACTGTGTTTCACCTTCCGTAGTGATAGTTTTTACGAGAAGGAATGTGTATTCCATCGAAGGTTTTCTTAGGCGTTTCAGAATGGCCACTTTCGATTCTACGTCAAAGGACTTCGAAAAGTCTGATACTGAATTTCGTATGAATTGATTTTTGATGAAATCCTGATGAGAATATCGGAGCGAACGAGAGATATCAATGTCTAAGCTCATGTCTCCGTTTCTTCGTACTTCCCTAAATTGACAGGTGCGCTTTGTATATTGTTGAAAAGTCTATCAAGCGTTATGAATAGATGTTTACGACTCAACGTGGCAGAATCAGATTGCGTTTTATGTACCAAAGGGATTTTACGAAATCGTTGAAACAAAAGAAGGAGAAGCAGGCTAAGAGGGAGCAATGGACAGGATGTCATTCGGGTGAGGTTCTTAGTTCGTCAAGCCATGAGCGAACTGGTCAAGTCTCAGACCTTGTTGTTTGATATGATTTTGTTTGACTTTACGAATGATGTTTCGTAAAATATTGCCGAGTTTGATCTTACGGAAGTTGTTTCCGTAAGATGTTACCGAATTTTAATATCCGACACTCTCGCTGTGGAGAGCTGTAATTTTGTTCTTAAACTTAATCATAAATTCTCTCGTTTCCGTAGGATTGATCCAAAGGAGTTTTGAGTAGTTTTCCGAAAGTAAGATTAGCGGATAAAAGTCGAGAGTTCGCAATGGCGCGAAAACTTTTAGATTTCTGAAAACGTCTTAGTTAACCGGTTTAGGTTTTGAGTAGGTTTATAGAAATCAACTCTGTTCTTCTCAAACTGGTCAAGAAGGACCAAGCTGGCCATATTGCAAATTGGTCGAGAGAGACCGAGCTTGTCGTACGGCGAGCTGGTCGAGACAGACAGAATTTGTCGTATGGCTAACCGGTCGGGACAGTCGGAGTTTTGGCCTCCCTTGGGTGGTTCGGACGGTTGGGAAGCATTGGTAAGCTCTTTTCCTGTTTCGTCGTTTGCTTCCCGAGAGTTGTTCGGAAGAAGTAAGGCAGTGGGAATCGGTGACCCGATTTGCCGTGCTTCTATTCCGCGAGTAATCTAGGATTTCCCAAAGGTTTCGAGGAGAATAAGTTTAATTTTTCCGAGAGGTTCTCGAAAGAAACGTTTTTTGTAGAAACCTTGCTCGTTGCGATTTCTCTAACTTGGTGACAAGACGAATTTTTGGGGTTTGATAGATTTTATCGTTGCCCTTTCTGTTTAGATAGAGAAATTGCGAGCTCGTTTTCGTGCTCTTCTGTGGCGGGAAGCTGCGGCTAGGTTTTTGATTTGCTCGAGCACCGTGGCGTTTGCGTAAGCGTTGGCCGTAGGAACAGTCGCTTCTGGAGTTGTTTTATCATCGTTGACGCAAACTGCAAGTTTTTCTTTCATATTTCCGGACATCGGTTCGATCAAGCGCTTTGCGGCCGTATGAGTAAGAGTAATCCGTCCCCCCCTCCTTCTAGCGCCAAACTGTGGGAACCGAAATTCACACTATCGATTTTAATGAATGAAAATGGAGGAAAGCAACGAAAACCCTACTTTCCTTGAAGGTCCGGATTCTCTGCGACAGCCAACGACAAGTGACCGAATAAATGCGGAAAAGGTTTTGTTAAGTTTTGGGACTGGACCTTAAGAAAGGCTGCCTACGTACCCCTTTTGAGGATCAAGTCGGACGTAGTTCAGTTTAGAAAGAATTGAACAAGAGATCGAACCGTCTGGGCGGGTTCGTCTAGTATGAGAGTTTGTCATAGAAACAGGCATGTCGAAGATAACGCCTAGGGTTTCTATGTGCGGAGCTCTGAAGTAAAAGAATTATCCGATCCTTCCGAGAGGAGCGGAGATTTCCGAGCAGGAGGCGGCCAGACGTTCTAGGGCCTGCCTTGCTAGTCTAACCGCCTAAATTCTAAGTTCTATCAGCTAACAGGAGCTCTCTAGGTCTCCAATCTACGATTTTTGGATCCCCTTCTCCTCTGCTCTTGCTCTCCTTATATACTCACTTCTAGGTCGGTTTGCCTTAGGATGATGGACTTCTCCTTTGGGCCCAAGTTTATCTCTTCAGGAAATATTCCATTTTCGTCGATCTTCGTAATTATCCTCGAGTTTTCCCCTATTTTTCGGTGACTTGATGTTTATCCGATGTTCGGGAAATTGGATAAACCGTCATAGTCTGATTGGGCCTGAATTCTTAAAATCACAAGTAAGTCCGTGGACTTGTCTTAAGTCGTTGAACGTTTTATACGATTTCTCGGGAAGACTATCTTTCTCGTAAAATAAACCATATAGCCTAAAGGATCGATGTTCGAGTTAATCGATCTTGTTTTACACGATATCCTCTACGAGAAATCCAACCTTTCTAATTTTTGTCGTAAAACATCGAGGATGATTCCAATCGAGTCGAATTGAGAGATGTTAATTCCGTAGCCGTGATCGTATCAAACCCACGAGGATTGATCCAAGCAAGCCAAGACGGGATCAGACCGAGCAGGACGGGACCGAGACCAGGACGAGGACCGAAACCAGGACGAGGACCGTCGACCGGTGCCAGGGGACCTGCCGCCGGCGCCAGGCCGGCTGCGTCGCGCTTGCCGCCGGTGCCAGAGGGCTTGCCGCCGGCGCCAGGCCGGCTGCGTTGCGTCTGCCGCCGGCACCAGGGGGCTTACCACCGGCGCCAGGCTGGCTGCGTTGCGTCTACCGCCGGCGCCAGGGGGCTTGCCGCAGGCGCCAGGCCGGCTGCGTCGCGCTTGCCGCCGGCGCCAGGGGACTTGCCGCCGGCGCCAGGCCGGCTGCGTTGCGTCTGCCGCCGGCGCCAGGGGGCTTGCCGCCGGCGCCAGGCCGGCTTCGTCTCGCCTGCCGCCCGTGGGTTCTCCGTCGCCCGATCGTTCCTCCGTTGACCGTTCGTGCGGGAAATCTTTGAGTTTGGAATGATCTTTAGCCACTGATTTCGAGATAACCGTTTTCGACCCCACCAGAGAGTGGATATTCTAATTTGTGAAAATCTCGTATAACTTCTTTTCAAATTATCCGAGACTTTTTGTTTCAAGAAATACTTTCCAGAGACTTTCAGTCATTGATTCCGTCGTGACCGATTTTGACCCCAACACAAACTCGCGACTAGAAATGTGTACCAACGTCAGACTAATAGCACGACGGTGAACTACGAAAATAACGAAATAACCTTCGGTAAAACTCCATGAGTAATTCGAAGCAGCTTTCGTCCGAAGGCCGAAATCATAGCGGAAACATCTCCCGTGTAATCCGCGGAAACATCGCTACTTTGACAATCTGCGATTTTCTATCTCCATGAAACCGGTCATCCATTACTTTCGTATAACAAGAACATTTTAAAACAAAACAGCCTATCGAAAAAACATGATCGGTCTCATGCAAAACGACTTCGCAGTACGCAAAAGTGAATGAGGAAAACATAATCCGTGGTCGCAAATATCGCAAGTAATTTGTGAGAAACACTCTCCAGTTACCTTTACGAAAACCCACTCTTACATCACTTTTACGAAAAATCCTCTGTATGGTCGAGCCAATTCATACAAAGCAACTTTCGTAAAATAAACATAATGGGTCCAACGGGTAACTATCATAGACAGTTTTTGCTCCACAAGGTTTCTGGCTCCTGCTTTCACTCCCCGCGGTTACGTCCGAGCAGGAAATAATCATGGAGGCGAACCCACACGTGTCCTGCGTCGATCCCTTAAACTTTGTCCTCCCCGGATAAAATGAAACGATTTTTATGCAACAAAAAAAAATTAATACGAACCATTCATCTTATAACTGAGACCTAAAGTGGAAGATCGTTTCTAAAAGCCATCAGCCATAACTCAGAAAACTACGCTATGCTTGGCATGTCTATCTCGGCAAACGCTATTTGGCCCTCGGCCAACTACGCCTTTCCGTGAAGACCGGACTTGAATTCGGCATCCCCATTAAAGACAATCGTAAACCAACATGACCTTAATAAGGGTCATGGTCTGATCGTTTACCAAAAACTTCCTTGGCTATACGGCTGAATCTAGTCTCCATGCCAATCCAAAACTACTGAGCGACCACTGCTCCAATCGCTTAACGGCTAAAACAACAATCCACGATTTGTTCATAGAACGCCAAGTGACTATTACGCAATCAATTTGTCGTATAACCCAGAATCGGAAAATCATACGATAAACTCTTCATACCAAAACTCAGTCCTAACAACCATATGGTTAACAGAAGATTTAAACTTATCGTCAATCGATTAAGTTCTATACGCCCCCGTAAACACAGCATGAAAAGAAACACTCGTGACAAGGCTCCAAGAGTTATACGAGTCATCCTTAAAATATACAAAAAAAATCCCGGAATGCCAACACTTCACGAAGCACAGTGAATGTAGACGTTTCTCCCTGGGTCAAATTTACGCGACCCCTTAGTCCTGCGTCCAAACTGAAACAACAGTTTCTGGCTGCGAACATTCGCAAAACATCTCCAAGCCCGCAAACATTTCAACAACGAAATGCGGCACAAGGAAAACTCGACCTCATCACTGCGAGACGTCGCTAACGCTCGAAAGACATTCTTTTCCTCAAAACGTTCCAGACAAAATCCTCATCTCTAGAACTCAAAACATACAAACACACCTCTAAACGGTAACATGCCTCTAAACTGGCATCATTTCTTTGTTGCTGATCACAACAAAGGAATTTAACGTCCTAAACAGACAATAGCCGCGTGTGAAAGGGTAGGCTCTCTTACATCTGACAAGGATAACATAGCGCTCTATACAAGAAGTCCAAAATTTTGGTTAGCTCTTCCAAACGGAAGTAGCTCGATTCGTGCCAAGACAAGTCATATAAGCCGATAACAATTCGCGGACTTTAAATCGGTATGAATCAGGTTAAAATCGCAAACAGGCAAAACGAAAGCCGACTTGTCATCACAAAGCCTTAGTCCGAGAGTAAACCTAGGTCTTGCCCTAAACCCAGCCATGCTGGATCTTGACATCTCACAGGCATATTATCAACACCCCGATACGAGATCTCAAAATTTGTCTCTTCATTTATATTTGTACGTTTATGAGTCTCCGCAAGCCAAAAGACTTCGGGAATTCTCATCTTACACAACGACAGGTATGGTGATCATCTGAGACACAGGAATGAGACGACAACTCACACCCTGTCCCTCTAACTTCGAAAAACAGAAGTTCTCTCAATTTATAAAAACCACGATTTTATAAATTTGAGCAAATTATTTTTAACAGGCCCTAAAACGGGCAGGGATTCAGAGCCACCAACGGCCAGTCCCGAAAAATACATCATGCCCTCACAACGGCCAGAAAAAAACGAAATACCATCAACAGCATCATGCTCGAAAGTCTCTGCACGAGACATAACCAGACCATAAAAGTCTCGCTGGAAAACAGATCACAAGGGTCTTAAACTCCAAAATGAACTACGGAAGGCTTGATCCCTTCGACATGGTACGTAGGCAGCCTTTGAAAGGCGCAGCCCCAATCTTACCACTTTCAACGGAGCTTTTCAACCATTAATTCCGCCTATCTTACCTGACATGTCTTACCGCTCGCAAGAACATCGCGAAGGTTCTAACGAGCTGGGGGGCTAACTGTTGGGGTCAAAATCGGTCACGACGGAATCAACGGCTGAAAGTCTCTGGAAAGTATTTCTCGAAACAAGAAGTTTCATATGATTTGAAAGAAGTCATACGAGATTTTCTCAAATAAGAATATCCACTCTCTGTTGGGGTCGAAAAAGGTTATCTCGAAGTCAACGGCTAAGATTATTTTTACTTATGGGTTCTTCGTGAAACACTTCTTGAAAGTAAGATCGGAAGACGACGGGCGTGCGCGTACGAGAGTCCCCGGGAAGATCGGTACGAAAAAAGGCGGATCAACCCAATCAAGGTCCGCTCGCCCAAGGGCGTCAAGATTCGATCACCACAAAAACCCTAAAGAATCTGCCTCGGAACTTCAAAGAGGTCGTTCTCTCAAACCGTGAGGAACCAGAAAACGATCAAGATATCAAATCGAAGCCCTCGCTGAGATCTTCAGACATGGCACGACCAAGGCCCCGAGCGCAGGGCGCAGGCTCGCCCATGCTGGCACCGGGCGCCGGCTCGCCCGTGCTGGCCCCGGGCGCCGGCGCTTCCAGTCTATTCTCAGCTCGTCCGATTTAGATCGCACCTCGTGGCTTCCGTGAAGCCGTAGCACCTTAGCTATGGACCTAACGTTCCTCGGTTCAACTCGATTCGAGTTATCCTCGAAGTTTTACAACTAGAGCTAGGAAGGTTGGTTCTTCCGCAAAGTGTATCGTGTAAAACAAGGACGATCAACTCGAACATCGATTCTTTAGGCTAAATGATTTGTTCTGCGGAAAAGATAATCTTTCCGAGAAATTGTACGAACGTTCAAGGGCTTGAAGCTTGTCCACGGGCTCACTTACGATTTTGGAGACCCAAGCCCAATTGGAGCTATGACAATTTATCCTAACTTATTGAAGTGGGATAAATGCTAAGTTTCCGCAGATAAATGTCAATGCTCGAGGATAACTACGAAGATCGACGGAAAATGGAATATTTCCAAAAGAGATAAACTTGGGCCCAAAGGCGAAAGGTTAAACGGGCCACCGACCTAAAGTGACTATATAAGGAGGGCTGGAGCAGAAGAGAAGGATATCCGAAAATCCAAGATTGGAGACCTAGAGAGCTCCTGTTAGCTGATAGAACTTAGAATTTAGGCGGTTAGACTAGCAAGGCAGGCCCTAGAATGTCCGGCCGCCTCCTGCTCGCAAATCTCCGCTCCTCACAGAAGGATCGGACAATTCTTTTACTCTAGAGATCGGCACTTAGAAACCCTAGGCATAATTCTCGACATGCCTGTTTCTATAACCCACGATCATACTAGACGAACCCGCCCAGACGGTTCGATGTCTTGTTCAATTCTTTCTAACTGAAGTACGTCCGACTTGATCCTCGAAAGGGGTACGTAGGCAGCCTTTCTTAAGGTCCAGTCCAAAATCTTAACAAAACCTTTTCCGCATTTGTTTGGTCACTTGTCGTTGGCTCTCGCAGATAATCCGGACCTCAAGGAAAGTAGGGTTTTCGTTGCTTTCCTCCATTATTATTCATTAAAATCGACAGTGTGAATTTCGGTTCCCACAAACCTCATTTCTTAACATAAATAAAAGTGTAGGCTTTATCTTGGGAGTATCGATCACAATATGCAAGGATTCTCGAACAAGTATCTGGACCTGCAGGTAAAAGTTAGTTCCTCCTCTCTCTCTACTTATTTCTCTCTCAGTCAAAGTCTGCTTCATTGCAGGATCATTGACCAAGATTGGACAGGCTTCCATGAATCAAGACTTAATGGTGGTTGCCACCAAGTCCTGTTCACTTCTTTTTGACCTATATCCAAGAATTCATATGAATCGAACCATGATGATTGCCGCCACCAAGTCCCGTTCGAATTCTTTTTGTTGGAATCCTTATGAAGCAAGCCTTAATGGTTGTAGCCACCAAGTCCTGTTCAGATTCCACCTAACTAAAAACCTATATATATATATTTTTTTTTTCTCTTTTTTTTCTACCTATATATCTAGGGTCGAAATGGAGAGAGAGAAGGTGATAAATCTACACAAGGCTTTATCTTCCAGACTTGTCTGAAGAATCCGATCCCATGTATACCAAGCCCCAAGACAAGCAATTGAGTCAGGTTTAGTGTTGGAGGTCAGCTTTGGTTTCTTCAAACAATCTCAGCAAGTGTTAATAGTTGACAGGTTGATCCACTTCAGTATCTTTAGTACTATCCGCAATCAGTAAGTCTAGAATGGTGCTAAAGAGTGGTTAGATAACAAACATAAATCTAATAAGTTCATCATCCCCTTCTTGACTCAATAAAAACTTTTGAAAAACATTTTATAAGACTCACAATAAACCAATATCAGTAAATATCCCCCAGACTTCAATTATACACTGTCCCCAGTGTATATCCAGTCGGAGTTATGTTGAGGATATAAATCATAAGTACACAAAGTAACAAGTAGAATCGATATAACTGACCGGATTAGGGGTCGATCAATGGAAAAGCGTTACCATCGGTCGATGCAGGTGATGTACTGTCGATCGATATCGACATGCTCTAATCGGTCGATATTCAAGGCAATCTTCTACTCGGGTACCTATTCTAAATATCTAACTCAAACATAATATTAGTAGAACCTCCCCCAGACTTAAATAACACTATGACTAGTGTTATACAGTCTAAGATTGGTGGGAAAATAAACCATAAGGACGATATTTAATAATGTTCGCGAGTATACCTGCCATTGATTTGAGTATTGATCACCACAATGAAGTGGCGATCAATACTTGTGATGCTCTGTCGATCGACAGTGATCAAGTGTCGGTCGATGCTGATGCAGAACTCGTCGATTCTTGTGCAAACTTGTCTGCTTGAGATCTTTTCCCTATAAATAAAACACTTAAAGATAGTAGTTAATAACTAATAAAACCAAATTGCTAACTAATTATTATTTTTCTTTTTCGATGAACAGTGATCCTGCTACAATAGCGTTGCTACAGTAACTCCGCTACAGTGCTGTCGTTACTGTTCACTTTTTTTTTATAACCTACAATAAGTAAAAACGAAAAATCAGTAATAGATGAAAATAAAAACATATGTAGAACAAACCTAACAGTGGGTTGCCTCCCATTCAGCGCTTATTTTAAGTCATTAGCTTGACTTCTGGAGATCTGATTTGGTCTGGATGAGAATGTGAACTTGCTCCAAAAAAAGTCTCAGTGTCCCTCTTCCTCATTTTGTTGATGCAGTTGATGAAAGCTCGTGCAGAAATTTCCCCTTTATCTCTCATCTCTGGATCACATAGCACTCTAACCTTGGTAAAAGGTTCATGACCTCCTCTGCAGCGTACTCTACACTCAAGACTTCCCTCCTGGCATTGTGAAGGAACTAGTGACAGGAAATCAGCATCTATATTCTTTTTCCTCTTCTTCTTCTTCTTCCTCTTTCTGGTCCTTCCCCCAGACTTAGACGTTTCTGTCACGGCCTGTTCTGAAATATTGAGGGTGTTGACCGATGCTGGTTCTGTTGGACCTTTGTCAAATTCACTTCTATATCTCAATCCACTCTGAGAAACTGATGCATGCTGATGATTATCCAATACCCCAATGTAGGAATATGGTTGCACACTTCTATCTGGTGGAATTGGAGATTCATCTTCAAAAACAAAGTAGGAAACCGCAATCTTACTGGATCATGTATCATGTTCACTCTTTTGTGAATCCCAACAGCTTCACAGGGTCTATGATGTTTAGGGACAGAAAGGTGTGAAGTCTCAAACTTGTGCACTCTCTCATCAATTGGTTCAATCTTAATTGTGTATCATGGCAGCTCATCCAACCATGGTAGTCGATCGATTGTTTCTGGTGGGTATCGATCGATATCAGTTGCGTCTGGTTGATCGATGAAATCAGGAGGTTTGAGATTGATGAAGTAGGGTGGGTGTCGATCGTCATCAAGCCTCTGCTTAAGCCATTCTTCCAACTCCAAGAAGTCTTCTAGGGTGACTTTGTCTACATCGGAGGTAAGATCATAGCTTGATTCATCTGGGCTCTCCTGTGTTGAGTCTGCAATGTCCTGAAGACAACTCGAACTTTCAGAGATTTCAAGTGGTATTGATCTTTGACAAACGTATGTGTCAATCGATGTCGGGTCGCTGATGTCGATCGATGGTGTGGTGGTGATGTCGATCGATGGTGATACTAGTTTTGCAGGCTCGCGAATTAAATCTACTGCATGTGTTGGATCTTCAATTATCTCTATGAATGAAATAAACTCTTCACTTTTCTTCTTCTCCACAGGATCATAGAAGACAGTTTCATCAACATTAGTCAGACACATCTTATTCTTCTTAAGATCACAAATTGCCCCCACTATCGCCATGAAGGCTCTTCCAAAAAGAAGGAAAGATGTCTTGCCTGATTTGAGCTCCACGACATGAAAGTCCACAGGAATAGTGCATTACCCTATCTCCACCTTAACATTCCTGATCATGCCTGCTGAGTTTGCTTTAGAGTTATCCACGAAAGCGAAACTATCTATTGAAGGCTCCATCTTTAATCCTAATACTTTAGCTGTGTCTATAGCCATGATGCTGACTGCAGATCCAGTATCGCAGAGTGCGTTTGGCAAATCATGGGTTTTGTATAGAGCATGGAATCAGGAACTTTCCAGGATCTTGTTCCTTCTTTAGAGTCCTCTTAGGCTTACGGCATACCTTGTTGAATAGTTGCTCAATGTCCTCATATGTCTCTCTGCTCTCTCTGATGAAATTACCAAGTCTATACTTATAGTATGCATCCACGAAAGACATATCCTTAGGAACCCTCTTCACCATCTTGTGAAATCCATCAAGTTCCACTTTGTTAACTTCTCTCCTGAGGTGTTTGGGAATAAAGGGTTTCCTAGATTTGACTCTCTTCTCATGTTGAACTCCTTCTTTCGTTGCCTGCACTTCCATCACATGTTCATATCCGTCCCTTTGGTGTTGATCAATCTCAACGAGAGAGGTTTCAGCTAATGTTGAGTGCTCTTTCTCTGTTGCGTCTTCAGTTTGCTGACTGATCTGCTCTGTTGTCCCTAAGCAAACTGATGTCTGAGATGAATTTTGAGTGGCATTCAAGCGGTGTGCATCAAGATTTGGCAAGCGTACTAAGTATGGCGTGGATGGAAATCGATCAATGCTCCCATGTTCCTGTTGGTCGATTCTCTCGTGATGTTGTCAATTGATTCTTTCAGCTTGTTGTCGATCAACGTCATTTGGTCTGATGCGAACTAGGGTGGGAGGATGTGGGTGTCGAGCGGCGAAGTCGGAGTGGCTCTGAAGTCGGACAGTCTTGTCCAATCCAAAAAGTGGTGTCGATCGATGCTTGTCTGATGGTGTCGGTCGACGCTCAGGCATTGATGTCGAGCAATGTTTAGATGTTGGTGTCGGTCAACACCAGTACGAGCTTCCCACAGACATAGAACTTTCGACTAGAAAAGCATCTTCTTCCCGCTTCTCCTGCTCAAGTATTTCCCCATATTCATTATCTAAGATGGAGTCAATCTGGTGTCCTTTAATGGCTTGATCAATAGTGTTTTTGGACACGGGATAAACAGTAACTTGGTGACCAGTATCGCCATGAACAGTACCGTGATGAACAGTAACTGCGTGAATAGTGTCACGATGAACAGTAACTGGGTGAACAGTGTCGATCGATGCGGGATGAACAGTATCGATCGATGTCGGGTGAAGAGTACCCGGATGAACAGTACTTCGATGAATAGTACCCAGATGAACAGTACTTTTCTTTTGAAAAAGTGCTTCTTGCTTCTTCACAGCTTCTTCAGTCTGAGAAGCTTGGGTGTATAGCATCTTGACACGGGTATCTAAGGTTTCTAATATTCCATTCACCTCTTTGCAGAGAAAATCCAAATGCAGATTCAAATCCTCAGTCATCTCCTGCTGGTCTTTCAAAAGCTTCTCTAGCATAAATTTCATCTCCTCTATATCACGCTGATCTTCATCCTGGCATACAGCATGGTCCACCAGTGAGACTTCATGTATGGAACCAATCTCAGCCTCAAAGATCTTGTTGTCATCCTTCACAGCTGAATTTATCCTGTGAATATCCAGATTTTTGGCACTGTTGCTAGACACCAAGTTCTCAATCAGTCTCTTAGCTTCCTCTAGGGTTCTTGTCTCAAAGTTTCCTTCGCTTGCAGTATCCAGCATCATATGATATCGTACATCAATACCCTTGATGAACCTCTTCAACAGCTGAATCTCTATAAAACCATGACGTGGACAGTCCCTTTGGTATCTCCTAAACCTCTCCCAAGAGCTGCTAAAAGCTTCTGTAGGTCCCTGAGAGAATGTCCAAATTTTATCCCTTATCTCATCAGCCATTCCTTCGTTGAAGAATTCAGTCAGAAACGCCGTCTTGACATCTCTCCAGGTAGTGAGAGACCCCGGTGGTAAGTGCCTCAGCCAAGTTTTTGCTTTCCCAGATAGAGAATACTTGAACACCTTGCAGATGATGTAGTCTGTGGCTGCTTCATTCTCATGTATTCCAGACACATAATCTTCTAGTGTCTCAATATGGTCGAAGGGGTTTTCTTGAGGAAGACCATGAAAAAGGTGCTGAGCCACATGAGAGAAGTATCTGGCTTTCATATCAACACCTTGTATTGCTGGAGGTTGAATTGCAGATCTGTTGGTATAGAACTGACTAGGTCTGATCCATTCTGCTATCGTTCTCTGACAAGAAACTTTAGCATCCTCGGTAGTAGCACATGGCTCAAGGATTGCAGTCCCTTGTCCATCTATCTTCTGACCTGCTGCGTTACGCAGATGACACTCCTGGTCATGCAGGTCTTCGTCCTCATCTCGTACAAGAATTATATTCGCAACCATGTCTCGCGGCTCGGTATTGATCGATGTTCGAGGTGAAGCATCGATCGATGTCGGGTGGGAAATGTCGGTCGACAGAAGAGTAGCTTCTGTCGATGGGGGTGGGCGAGTATCGGTCGACTGCGTTTGGCGAGTGTCGATCGACGAAGTAGTGATAATGTCGATCGATGGGGAACGTCATTCTTTGCGGATTGAACGCTCCAATCTTGTAGGATCTGAGACGAAATGTAATTCCTCCTTGCTGCTTCTGGTACTGATAGGCATGTACCTGAAAGACAAGAAAATTTTTTCAGTAAGTAACTATAACAGTAAATAAAACCTAGACTAAACCTATTAATCAAGTCTAATGGTGAATCCTTACTCCCCGGCAAGGGCGCCAAATTTGATATCACTCAAATTACCCTAAGGAGTGACTTTACTCTCTCAAATAAGAGGTTCAGTTGTAGTACTTAGGGATCGAATCCACAGAGAGCAGGGGCACACAATACACTATAGAAATCAAGGTTAAGCTAGGCAATCAATATTAAAACAGTTAATAAAACAATATGAACAAGGCAGTTGTTCGATTGATTGAGGTTCTAAACAATAATAAGAAATAGCTAGACTTAGGGATTTATCAATCAAGAGATTCAAAACTACAATTCAAGGATGCTAAGGGTTTATAGGTTCAATTCTAGAACTCGATTATGATAAGCAAGTAATCATCTCTCTCAAGCAATTACTAATCATATGTCTAAGTCTCTGTTCCAGCTTTCACATGCGAACAAGAACTGAGTGTCAATCGATGCTATGGTCTGAGCATCGATCGATACTTCCCCAGACAAGCATTAACGACCTAATCGATTATGTTCAACTAGACTCTTAGACCAAATTCTCATATGCGCCTAAGTATCAAATCCAGCAGGATTCGTGTTCGGTTAATTGACTGCACTTTGGTGCATCTCAATTGTCCTATGATTCTAGGTTCAAACAATCAGTCACACTTTCATATGAATAAAACTATTCCAGATCCTACTATCACAAATCACCCTGGTGTAGAAGTTCTATAGATAACCCAGAAATCCTAACTGATTATCAGTTTGACATTAAGCTCATGAAATCCCTAAACCTAACAAGATGAATTACTCAGACATGATAGAAGAAACACAAATCATAGTCTGAATAATATAATAGAATAGAAAGCAATAATAAAACCAATGGAGTTCCAATTAATATCTGAAGGAGAATTGATCTTCTCTCCAACCCTAAAACAAGAAGAAAGAATAATAGAAAGCTTAGCCGTCAACAATGGCTTAGAAATAACATAAATAGGGTTTCTGGTCGTCCAGGGCATCTTGGTAATTTGTGGTTACTTATGGGCTTCAATTGGTCATAAAATATACTCAGCCCAAATTATGGGATCCATGTCGATCGATATGCACTCTGTTGCATCGATCGATATGCATTCCTCTTCTCGACAGCCTTCTCTCGCGAGGCAGACTGACCACTCTTCAGTAAAACGGGCATAACTTCTGATATAACCGTTGGATTTATCTGAAACCAGTGGCATTGGAAAGCTAACTCAATGCTCTATCTTGTGTCAAAAGATGGGATCAATATAACTGTGGGAAAGTCTCCATCCATAGCTAAACATCTGACGTGTCTGCGCAGTTCTGCACTTAAAAGGCTCCAAAAGACACCAAAATCACCATATTTCTCCAGAACGTACCTGAACCTGTAAATAGTCTAAATAGACTCTATATTGTAGTAAATATATATAAAAACACCTATAGACCATGGCTAAAAATGGGTAAAATTCATTGTCGATCAACCATCTTGAGGCTGATTCTCCATATCAAACCCCAATCTCTGCAAGTGAGCCTGTTGCTCTTCTTCTCTTCTCTTTCTTGCAATTTCCCTCTCAAGTATAGCAATTTCTTCAACAGTAGGAATCAAGTTTGATGCACCTTTGCTTCTAGTTATCATACCTGAAATGCAAAGGGAAAAGAACAAGGAGAAGCAATAGCACAATAAAAGAAAAATGACTTAGTCTCAAGCAATCGACTAAATCCCAATGTAAAAATCAACTTAGAACTTGGCAACGACGCCAATTTGATGAAGGAATTTTCAAGGGTCGAAGATCAAATCAATGTAGTATAAAAGATTGTCGAACCCACAGAGAACTAGAGACTTATTGCACCAAGAATACACAAGCTTCCTTAATCTAAGCAAACAAAAAGATGAATGAAGGTGACAAGCTAAGATCCTAGAAATATAAACAAGGTGATCTCAAATCCAATCAAGAAACAAGTGCAATAACTCAATCAAATGCTAAGGTGGAATCCATGGGACTAGGAATTTGACTTTAGGTGATGTAGATCCAATCTAAAGGTGGCAGCTTTCAATCAATATAACAACCTTAGGCATATACACAATCCTAAAAATCTCTATCTCTAGATGAATGCTCAAAACAAAGTAGTCTTGACATTGCACATCATATATCTTAGAAAGGGATCAACTCATGCATACAATGCTCAATCTCCATTGTTCTACCCTTTTCCCAAATACATAAGTTACATCCTTATTCCCAATGTCAAAACTCCACTCACATCTCTCACCCTAAGACATCCCCAAAACACTCAAAGATACTTTCTCACTTAGAACTCTTTCTTTTTGAAGTCTACAAGGGATTTTTTTTTTTCACATTTTAAACTCTTATCAGCTCTTTCTAAACATTGCTAGCCCCCTTTTCATAATTATTTTTCTCTTTTTTTTTTAATTATTATGGGGGCCAAGACTTTCTTTAAAAACTAGAGCTTATAATTTTTCATTTCCCTTATCCCTTCTAGACTTAATCACTTATAACTTAGAGCTCCATGAGTCAACCTTTTCTTTCCTCTATTTTTCACACTCCCAAGATCAATCTTCCCAACACTCACCCCTATCCTAGAAGCTAGACAATATGAGTGCCTAATCTAGCTAAAATGGAGACCAAGCATTGTCGTTCCCAATACTCTCAACATTATGCACAAGTAAAGCTTTCCAAAGAAGACCGCACTCAACAAACAATGAAGGCTTGAAAGGAGGGAAGGGTTTAAGGTAATGGAGTGCCACTTGAGTTTGTCTAAAAAGATTGGCAAAATGGGTGAGAAAACTCAAGTGTGTATAACCATGACTCAGCACACAAAGGACCATAAACAAGAGACATCAAGTTCAAATAAGACAGGAGTTTACTTCAAAGGGTGAGCTTCAACAATCCATGAGTTTGAAGAAGAGTTTTCAAGGCTCAAAGTCTACAAGCTTACTAAAGGATGCCCAAGCTACTTGCCATGATTACAAAGGTTATCAATTTGAGAACTTAGCATGAGCTCTTTACAAGGTGTATATCGTCCTTGTCCCCAATGCATGATGCAATCCTAGATGCTCAAGACTTCTAATATTTTTTTTTTCTTTTTCTATGCAAATAAGTGAATGCTCTAGACTCAATTAATGCAACCACATGATTCTTTTTGTATTTTTCAAATTTTTTTCAAATTTTTATGGTTTTTCTATGCAATAGCTATCTACAAATGCATGCTTATGACATGAAACACAAGATGATCAGAAACTTGGCACCTCCCCCGCACTTAATTCACACAGTCTCTGTGTTTGTTAAGTGGAGAGAAGGGCATAAAGGAAAACTAAATGCAAAGACAAATGGTATGTACAATGGTCAGGTGAAGGAGTACCTCTATGGAGCATGAGAAGAGGCTGATGCCTCACTCTCGGAGTCGTCTTCCTCATCAGTTGAGGCTAGTGAAGGTGATTTGTTGCCTGAAGTGGATGGTTGAGCTGGTGGGTTTCTCTTGGCTCGAAGAAGCTGCTTTCTGGTGTGTGGTGCTGATGGATCAAGAAGTGGCTGAGGCTGAGGTGCAAAGATGTCACCAAATTCCTCTGCTGTACAGCCAGCTACAGCCCCTCTTGTCAAGATATCAGTCACTCTCTTCATGAACTTAGCTGAAGCCTCAGCTTGCCTCTTCACAGTCCGTCTCAGCTCTTTTTGCATTTGTTTGTCAGCTTGAAGATGGTTCTGTCCTGAGCTTTGTTCCGCCTCTGAAGATTGCCAATATGGTCATGGGCTAGGCGAAGTGGACCAAGAGGTAATTCACCAGGGCGCTGGTCAAAGTGATAGCGAAGGGGGCTAAAGAGATGCTCAGTCTTTCTGCTTGTGTGACCTTCATTGAACTCAGCTGCCTTATCTGCTCTCTTCTGCGCGCTTTTCAAGGTCATGGGACCAAGGGCGTTGTGACTGCCAAGGAGGTGCTGCTCACTGATATCAAATCGGATTGCTCCTGGAGTGCTCAAGGTGGTGAACGCATAGTGAGGAAGAACCAGCTCAACTTTTTTTGCACCTCTCAGGTAGGAGTAGACAAAATTGCCATTGAACCTTCCATAGTAATAGTGAACTGACCTCAAGTAGTTTAGATCCATGAAAGAGGGACCAGCTGCATCATTTCCCAAACTTATCCCCTTGTGAGCAAGCAATGGTGTTCTCAAGCCACCAATCCCAATCTGAGTTTCAGGGTCTCTGTTTGTCCAGCCCCAATCCTTATAGTACATGAGGCGCTGCACAAAAAATCCCACCATGCCAAAATCTTTATAGAAGTCGCTGGGAACCAAAGGGAGATGAGGGGGTAAAGCATAGTGCTGGACAGATTTGTGTAGAAGTTTCAATTCATCTCCAAAGACTGTTTCTACTTCCTTCCTGGGGAATATGGTATGGACAAGCAACCTGTGGAGATAGCGCACCGAAGGATGTCTAATGGAGGCGTTCTTGTCATGGTTGGCACTCATATTGTTGGCTGATAACAGCTTCCAACTCAAGCTTGTGATGTTCATCTCTCTTTTGACGTTGGCAAGCCTTGGAAGGATGGCCCTTTTTGGTCTTGAAAGCCAAACACTTGCTCAATCTCCTTGAAGGTCATGGAGTAGGCTTGCCCATCAATCTTGAATTGTATCTTCCCATCCTTGCTTCACATGCTTGGAGGTGTGAAAGGTGGCTTCCTGGGATGCCAAGAATTGGCATGAGACCTCTTTGTGTGTAGGATGAGCCATAGTGTAGAAGCTGCCCATGTTCATGTGGTCTAGCATCCCCTTGATGTCTTCTTCAATCATTAACTCCTTCAGGACCATCTTATCAAAAAATCTGGTTGGAGGCCAAGAAACACCTTTTCTCAATTGCTCTAACAGCTCATCTTCAGTGGGTTTCTTCTTTCTATCCCTGTGAGCATTGAAATATTTCTTCGTTGAAGGATCTTGCTCAACTTCACCACTGCCCTGAGAAGACACCTCTCCATCACTTGCAGCTTCTTGCTCCGAGGGAGGAGGTGTCACACTCTTGTTTCATGGCGCCTTAGCCTTGGTGGGAGGAGCTGGTTCTTTATCACCTCCCTTGTTGTTTTTCTCCAAAACAAGAGCTCCCACACTGTTACTTTTTGGGGCTCTTACTCTCTTGGGAGGTGCTTGCTTCCTTAGCATGGCCAATGCTTGTTGTCTACGCTCCTCCTCTGATTCAGGCATGGAATCTAATTCTTTCCCAAACTGAGCAGTCACTCTTTGTGCAGCCTGTTCTCTCTCTTTCTTCTATCTGCGCTGCACTCTGTCTCACCATTGTACCTGAAAATTCGAGCCTTGGAAAAAGAGTGAGCACAAGAAATAGAGAGGCATGATGAAGCATAAGCTAACTCAAACAAGATCGGCAACCTAAACAGTAGCTAGCAAATACAATCAAGCTGGCAAGCAAGACAAGTAATAGCGAAGAATGAAGCTCTCATGCTCATAAGCCTTTTTTTATGAACATAAGAACTTCAATCAAGCAAAAATCATGATTAACCAGATCCCATATTGAAATTGCAACTTAATCAACCTATATAACAACTTAGCTAACCAATCTAGCCCACAATCAACTTTAATTAAGCCACATTTGAAAAACTCCCGAATCTCATGAACCCTAATTTCTCAAAGTTCAAATTAAACTCAATTTCACCATGAAATCAACTACCCAGCATGATATATAAGCCTTTGCTAGTATATTTCACAAGAATCTAGCAAGAAAATGGCTAAATTTCAAGTTCAAAATTTTAGGGTTCATGAGCATTACGAATTTGAACTTTAAGAAACCATACCGTGCTTTGGATGAAGGATAAAAATGAAAAGATTCAAGGAAATAAACTAAGAGAGTGAAGACTTGGATGTAGAAAAAGGAATGGAATGATTTGGTGGAGATTTGAGTGAGATATGAGGTTTTTGGTGAGTGGAGGCTAGAGAGTTTTTTTAGATTTAGGAAGAGGATGAAATGAGGAGACAGAAAAACAATTTTAGGTCATAGGATTGAGCCGGGTCGGGTCTGGGTAGTGGGTTATTGGGTCTGGGTCAAAAAAGGAAGAGAAAACTTACCTGAGTCGTCGGCCGGGTCGTGCGCGGGTAGGATCGGATTAGCTGACCCGCATGTTTCTTTCCCGCGCGTCCGTATGGTCTGATCCCGCGCGAGTCATATGTCCCATGCATATCAGGTAGTGCATTGTCCCTTGTCCGTGCCTCACGTTTCTGCGCAGTTAACCTGTCCCGCGCACATGCACCCGCGCGTTCCAAACCTTCGTACCGCTCACGTTCCCGCGCGGGTATGCCGTCCCGCGCATATGCAGCCGCGTGTTCCGGCTCTTGAACAAGCCGTCTGTTCTGCGCGGGTTGTCCATCCCGCACGTTGGTTCTTGAGCAAGCCGTCCATCCCGCGTGGGTTACTCCACTCGGTAGACTCTACCCAAGCGTTCTCGGCCAAAGACTGTCCGGTGTGGGAACCGAAATTCACACCGTCGATTTTAATGAATAAAAACGGAGGAAAGCCAAGTTAACCCGACTTTCCCTGAAGGTCCGGATTCTCTGCGACAGCCAACGACAACTGACCGAATAAATGCGGAAAAGGTTTTGTTAAGATTTGGGACTGGACCTTAAGAAAGGCTGCCTACGTATCCCTTTCGAGGATCAAGTCGGACGTAGTTCAGTTTAGAAAGAATTGAACAAGAGATCGAACCGTCTGGGCGGGTTCGTCTAGTATGAGCGTTTGTCATAGAAACAGGCATGTCGAAGATAAAGCCTAGGATTTTTATGTGCGGAGCTCTGAAGTAAAAGAATTGTCCGATCCTTCCGAGAGGAGCGGAGATTTGCGAGCAGGAGGCGGCCAGACGTTCTAGGGCCTGCCTTGCTAGTCTAACCGCCTAAATTCTAAGTTCTATCAGCTAACAGGAGCTCTCTAGGTCTCCAATCTAGGATTTTCGGATCCCCTTCTCTTCTGCTCTTGCTCTCCTTATATACCCACTCCTAGGTCGGTTTGCCTTAGGATATGGACCTCGCCTTTGGGCCCAAGTTTATCTCTTCAGGAAGTATTCCATTTTCATTGATCATCGTAATTATCCTCGAGTTTTCCCCTATTTTTCGGTGACTTGATGTTTATCCGATGTTCGGAAAATCGGATAAACCGTCATAGCCTGATTGGGCCTGAATTCTTAAAATCGTAAGTAAGTCCGTGGACTCGTCTTAAAATCGTTTTATACGATTTCTCGGAAAGACTATCTTTCTCGTAAAATAAACCGTATAGCCTAAAGGATCGATGTTCGAGTTAATTGATCTTGTTTTATACGATATCTTCTACGAGAAATCCAATCCTTCTAATTTTTGTCGTAAAACATCGAGGATGATTCCAATCGAGTCGAATCGAAAGATGTTTATTCCGTAGCCGTGATCGTATCAAACTCACGAGGATTGATCCAAACAAGCCAAGATGGAATCAGACCGAGCATGATGGGACCGAGACCAGGACGAGGGCCGTCGACCGGCGCCAGGCCGGCTTGCGGGATGCCTACCGCGGGCGCCAGGCTGGCTTGCCGCCGGCGCCAGGCCGGCTTGCGGGATGCCTGCCACCGGCGCCAGGCTGGCTTGCCGCCGGTGCCAGGCCGGCTTGCGGGACGCCTGCCGCCGGCGCCAGGCTGGCTTGCCGCCGGCCCCAGGCCGGCTTGCGGGATGCCTGCCGCCGGCGCCAGGCTGGCTTGCCGCCGGCGCCAGGCTGGCTTGCCGCCGGCGCCAGGCCGGCTTGCGGGACGCCTGCCGCCGGCGCCAGGCTGGCTTGCCGCCGGCGCCAGGCCGGCTTGCGGGACGCCTGCCGTAGGGGCCAGGCTGGCTTGCCGCCGGCGCCAGGCCGGCTTGCGGGACGCCTGCCGCCGGCGCCAGGCTGGCTTGCCGCCGGCGCCAGGCTGGCTTGCCGCCGGCGCCAGGCCGGCTTGCGCGACGCTTGCCACCGGCGCCAGGCCGGCTTGCGTGACGCTTGCCGCCGGCGCCAGGGGGCTTGCCGCCGGTGCCAGGCCAGCTCCGTCTCGCCTGCCGCCGGCACCAGGGGTTCTCTGCCGCCCGTGGGTTCTCCGTCGCCCGATCTTTCCCCCGTTGGCCGTTCGTGCGGGAAATCTTTGAGTTTGGAAGGATCTTTAGCCGTAGATTTCGAGATAACCGTTTTTGACCCCAACATCCGGCTTGTTCTGACCTCACTTCCTTGCCATTCCACCTTATTTCTCTGCTTTTCCAAAGCCTGATGCAAACCATCTCGACCATACTCATTCCACTTCATCCAAATGTCTTGAAAAAGAAATCCTAATGCAATATTTACAAGGATAGACATGAGACTTCCTCCCAAGTGAGCTTGTTTAAAGTCACTAGCTTGACTTTGCCTCCTTTGAGATTAGGCTGGAGAAGGATCAGAGAGTGGGGTTGATGTCCCATTCTCCGTTGGTGTGGTGACCATGTACTGCTTGATTCTCTGACCATTCACTGTGAAGTCTCCACCTTGCTTGTTCCAAAGCACAATTGCTCCATAAGGTCTCACTTCCCTGGAAATAACTTCAGCCTAGAGTTATAGAGAAGAACTTGATCTCCAGCATTGAACTCTCTCTTGAGGATGTGCTTGTCATGAAAGGCCTCAGTCTTCTCCTTGTAAATCCTTGAGTTCTCAAAGGCATCCATCCTTATCTCATCAAGCTCATTGAGTTGAAGAAGTCTCTTTTCCATGGCACTCTTGATGTCAAATTTCAGTAACTTAACAGCCTACAATGCCTTGTAATCAAGCTCTACTGGTAAGTGGCAAGCCTTCCCATACACAAGGTTGAAAGGTGTGGTACCCAAAGGAGTCTTGTAAGCTGTCCTATAGGCCCAAAGTGCATCATCAAGCTTGTCTGGCCAATCCTTTCTCTTAGTCCCAAAAATCTTCTCTAGAATGCCCTTGATTTCCCTGTTGGAGATCTCAACTTGACCACTGGTTTGTAAGTGATAAGGTGTTGCCATTTTGTGCTTCACTCCCTTCTTCTTGAGATGTCCTTCAAAAAACTTGTTAATGAAGTGTGAGCCTCCATCACTTATCACTACTCTAGGCACTCCAAATCTTGGAAAGATAATGCTTTTGAACATCTTGACCACCACCCTAGAGTCATTTGTAGGGCTTGCCACTGCTTCAACCCATTTAGACACATAATCAACAGCCACCAAGATGTGCTTGTTCCCATATGAAGAAGGAAAAGGTCCCATGAAGTCTATTCCCCATACATCAAACACCTCCACCTCAAGGATTGGGTTTTGAGGCATCTCATTTCTTTTAATGATGTTCCCTCTCCTTTGGCAAGAGTCACACCTTGAGATGAAGTCTTGTGTGTCCTTGAACATATGTGGCCACCAAAATCCAGCTTGTAGAACCTTGGCCACTGTCTTAAAAGTAGCAAAGGGGCCTCCATATGATGATCCATGGCATTGTGTGAGGATCCCATCAACTTCTTCTTTGGCCACTGCCCTTCTACAGAGCTGGTGCCATCATCCCAATAGTACCTCTTCAACTCCTTGTAGAACTTCTTCTTAGCATAACCTTCAAGATTCAATGGCTCCTTTCCAGTGACAAGGTAGTTCACAAAATCAGCATACCAAGGCTCCTTCGCATTAGATGCCTTGACCTCTTCAATCTTCTTTCAAGTCTCAACAACTGCCACCACTGCCTTGATAGCCATGATCTGCTCCTCAGGAAGTCCTTTATCAATAGGGATGCCACACTCAGTTCTCAATCTGGAGAATTGATCAGCTACACCATTCTCAACTCCTGGCTTGTCCTTGATCTCAAGATCAAAGTCTTGAAGTAGCAAGATCCATCTCAAAAGTCTTGGTTTCTCATCCTTCTTTGCTAAAAGGTGTCTCAAAGCTGCATGGTCTGTGTACACAATGACTTTGGAACCCACAAGGTAACTTCTGAACTTTTCAAAGGCAAAGACTATGGCCAACAACTCTTTCTCTGTTGTGGCATATTTCATCTGAGCATCATCCAAGGTTATGCTCACATAGTATATCACATGGGTCTTCTTTTCCTTCCTTTGTCCCAGGACAGCTCCAACATCATAATCACTAGAGTCACACATAATCTCAAAAGGGAGATCCCAATCAGGTGGCTGGACAATATGAGCACTAACAAGTTCACTCTTCACCTTCTTGAAGGCTTCAAGACCATCAAATCTGAAAGTGGCTTCCTTGCACAGCAGCTTGGTTAATGGTCTAGCGATCATAGAGAAGTCTTTGATGAACCTTCTGTAGAATCCAGCATGGCCAAGAAAACTTCTGATGTACTTCACTGTCTTTGGTAGAGGAAAACTAACCATCACTTCAATCTTAGCCTTGTCCACCTCAATCCCCTTTTCTGAAATCTTGTGCCCAAGCACAATCCCTTCTTTGACCATGAAGTGACACTTCTCCCAATTCAGCACAAGGTTAGTGTCTTCACATCTCTGTAAGACCCTGCACAAGTTGGACAAACAAGCAGAAAACGAAGATCTGTAGACAGAGAAATCATCCATGAAACCTCCACTATATCCTCAATGAGTTCCGAGAAGATAGACATCATGCACCTTTGAAAGGTTGCTGGAGTATTACATAACCCAAATGGCATCCATCGATAAGCAAAGGTGCCATAAGGGCAAGTGAATGTTGTCTTCTCTTGATCATTGGGATGTCTGGGGATCTGGAAGAACCCTGAATACCCATCAAGAAAGCAATAGAAAGGATGGTTTGCAAGTCTCTCAAACATGTGATCAATAAATGGCAATGGAAAATGATCATTTCTAGATGCAGAGTTGAGCTTTCTATAATCAATACACATCCTATGGCCAGTTATAGTTCTAGTTGGTATCAATTCATCCTTGTCATTTTTAACCACAATGATACCACCCTTCTTTGGGACAACATGCATAGGAGATACCCATTTGAAATCTGAAATAGGGTAAATAACACCAGCATCTAAGAGTTTAAGAATCTCCTTCTTTACAACATCGTTCAGGTTAAAATTTAACCTTCTTTGATGCTCTGTAGAAGTCATTGATTCATCCTCAAGATGTATCCTATGCATGCACAAAGAGGGTGATATCCCCTTAATATCATCTAGTGAGTACCCTAATGCTTTTCTAAACTTTTAAGTGCTTTCAAGAGTTGTGATAGCTCAAGTTATGTAAGTTCACTACTCACAATGACATGGTAAGTCTCATTAGGGCCTAGAAATGCATGCCTTACACCATGTGGAAGAGGTCTAAGCTCCACTTTTGGTGCCTTGAGCTCACTCCAATCATCTTGTTGGATGTCCTCTTGTTGAGTGGTTAAGGCTGCATGATTAACCACTGACAGCAGCTCCTCATACTGATCCTCAACATTAATCCTGGTGTGTGAATCCAAGTTCCTTACGTAGGCATCACTCTCCTTGTTCTCAACCACTTGGACCTCTCTATCCATTGTCAAAGCATGCTGTAAAGGGTCCTCAAGTACCAACTCTTCAAGTGCCAACTCTTCAAGAAGTTCATCAGCCATGGCTTCCATCTCTTCAATGTAGAATGCCTGGCCTTGTAGGGTTGGCTTCTTCATTATCTCGTTGATGTCGAAGTGGAGAGTGTGCCCCTTTCCCAAGTGAAGATCAATCTTGCCTTCTTTCACATTTATGATTGCTCCTGCTATGACTAAGAATGGTCTTCCAAGGATCAAGGGGTCTCTAGCTTCCTCATCCATCTCTAGCACCACAAAATCTGTAGGAATCTCGCAGTTCCCCACCATCACAGGGAGATCTTCTAAAATACCAACTGGGAGAGCTTCACAGATCTATCAGTCAGCACGAATGAAAGCCTGCACTTCTTATACTGAGTGAAACCAAGCCTCCTTGCAACTGACAAAGGCATGAGGCTAACACTAGCTCCAAGATCACAAAGACATCTCTCAAACTCCATAGGACCGATAAAACAAGGAAGTGTAAAGCATCCTGGATCTTCTAGCTTCTTGGGGATGGTCAATCTCTGGATAATGGCGCTGCACTCATGAGTGAGGATCATCATGCCCTCCATCTCTTTCTTCTTAGCAGCTACATCATCCTTCAAAAGTTTTCTGTATTGAGGAACCAGCATGAAGGCGTCTATGATGGGCATTGTGACCTGAACCTCACTCATTTGCTTCTCAAACAGAGCTTTGTACTTCTCCAACAACTGCCTCTTGAATCTTACAGGGAATGGGAGCTTGGGCTCATAAGGAGGGGGAACAAAAGAAGTTTCCTTTGCTGGAGTAACAACTTCACCATGTTTCACTGTTTTCTTCTCTTCTCCAACCTTCCCTTTACCCTTAGCTTCCACTATCTTCTCTAGGATCTCATCATTGACCTTCTCATTCACAATCACCACATCATCATCTATGTTGATGGCCACCTCCCCACCTTGTTTCTCATCATCCTTGGTGAGAACTCTAGGAGGTAACTCCTTTCCACTTCTGAGTGTGATTGCCTTCATAGTATCCTTCGGGTTCTGCTCAGCTTTTCATGGAAGAGATCCTTGTTGGCGACTGGGCTGAGAGTTCATGGAGGCAAACTGGTTCTCCAAAGCTCTGATCTTGTTGTTCAGCTCATTGTAGCTACCATCAATCTTGTTGTGGATGTTCTTGAACTCATTACCCATTGTCTTCTCATTTTTAACCTGAAAGTCTAGGAGTTTCTTGAACATATCATCCACACTTGAATCAGCAGCTGGAGTTTGTGAAGAACTACCTTGAGCTTGAGTAGACTGGTTCCCATTGTTGTTGAAACCAGGAGGAGGGGTTTGCTTAGGCTGATAGCCTCCTTACTGGTTGTTCCTAGGCTGGTAACCACCCTGTTGGTTGTTAGAAGGACCAGAAGTGTAGTTCTGCTTGGGCTGGTATCCTCCTTGTTGGTTGTTGGAAGGATATCTTTGCCGGTAGTTGTTGTACTGAAAGTTGGGTTCTTTCTTGTACCATGTACCATTGTTGTTGATGAAGCACAGCTCTTCTTGACCTTCCAAACCATCAACCTCTTGAACAAGTGTGGTGCCTCTTGGTCAGGATCACCAACAAAGTTCAGCTGCTCTTTGGTAGCTTTATTAGAGATGAGTATGTCGATCTTATCATGTAGAGCCTTCAGCTCCTTCCTTGTCTCCTTGTCATCAGTTCTGTTGGCTCTGTCGTGCTCTCCACTGTAGACCGAATCACTCTTCACCATGTTGTCAACCAGCTCCTCTGCATCCTCTTCAGTTCTGCCTAGGAAGAATCCATTGCTGGCTGTATCCAATCTGGCTCTGTACTTAGGAAGAGCACCTCTGTAGAATGTGCTCAGCAAGCTCTCCTTTGAGAAGCCATGGTGGGGGCATTGAGCCTGGTAGCTTTTGAACCTCTCCCATGTTTCACTAAAGCTTTCCAGATTCTTCTGCTCGAAGCTGGAGATCTCATTCCTCAACTTGGCTGTCCTTGAGGTAGAGAAGAACTTCTCCAAGAAGGCTCTCTTGTAATCATCCCAAGTGGTGATGGAGTTTGTGGGAACCGAAATTCACACCGTCGAGTTTTAGTTGATAAATATGGAGGAAAATCGAGTGAACCCGATCTTCCTTGAAGGTCCGAATTCTCTGCGTAATCACTTTAGAACAATAAGAAGATAGATAGCAAGATGGAAATAGATAGTCGCTCAGAGGCGTTTTATTAATTGAATAGTATGAGTACAAGATTTTTCTGAGAGGAGTAGAGATATGCTAACAACAGAACAGGAGGCGGCCAAGAAGTCCTAAGCCTTGCCGTGCTAGTCTAACCACCTAAGTCCTACGTTCTCTAAGCTAGCAGAAGCTCTCTAAGTCTAAATTCTCGGATCCCCCTTTTCTTCTACCCCAGCTCTCCTTATATAGTCGCTTTAGGTCGGTGGCCCGTCTATTCCTTTGCCTTCGGGCCCAAGTTTATCTCTTTTTGGGAATATTCCATTTTCCGTCGATCTTCGTAATCATCCTTGAATCCTGACATTTATTTTTGGAAACTTGACATTTATCTTACTTCCGAAAGTTAGGATAAACCATCATAGTTCCTATAGGCTTGGATCCCATCTGAGATCGTAGGTGGACCTCTAGACAAGTTTGGATCCTTGCGGACCGTCTTTAGGCCTTCGAGCGTTTATACGATTTTCTCGGTTTTAATTGTAAAACTTCGGGAATAACTTCAATCGAAAAAAAAGCGAGAAGTACGTTGTCCCGAAGGTCGGACGTCACAGCGATACGGAAAGTATAGGGGTCAAAGTAAGTCGGACAGGCTGGGGTTAGGTCAGCTCGTCGGTCAAGCTGACCTGTGTGCTGGTCGAGCTCGCCGGGCGAGTACACCCACGCTGGGGTTAAGCTCGCGGGCGAGCTGACCCGTGTGCTGGTAGAGCTCGCCCGGCGAGCACACCCATGCTGGGGTTGAGCTCGCCGGCGAGCTGACCCGCGTGCTGGTCGAGCTCGCCCGGCGAGCACACCCATGCTGGGGTTGAGCTCGCCGGCGAGCTGTCCCGCGTCCGGTCGAGCTCGCCTGGCGAGCACACCCAAGCTGGGGTTGAGCTCGCCGGCGAGCTGACCCGCGTGGGGGTCGAGCTCGCCCGGTAAGCACACCCATGCTGGGGTTGAGCTCGCCGGCAAGCTGTCCCGCGTCCGGTCGAGCTCGCTCAGCGAGCACACCCATGCTGGGGTTGAGCTCGTCGGCGAGCTGACCCGCGTCCGGTTGAGCTCGCCCGGCGAGCACGCCCATGCCGGGGCTGAGCTCGCCGGCGAGCACACCTGCGCCGGGGTCGAGCTAGCCAGCGAGCTGACCCGCGTCCGGTCGAGCTCTCCCGGCGAGCACACCCGCGCCGAGTGTGAGCTTGTCGGCGAGCTGACCCGTGTGCGGGTTGAGATCGCCCGGCGAGCACACCCAAGCCGGGGTTGAGCTCGCCGGCGAGCACACCCGTGCCGGGGTTGAGCTCGCCGGCCAGCACACCCGCACCGGGGTCGAGCTCACCGGTGAGCACACCGGCGTGTGCTGCTTCATCGCCCGGGTACATCAAGCCGGTCTGGGCTCCCCGGCCGTCCGTTCTGCTGCTCGAACCCGGACTGATCTCCCCGGTCTGGTCTCCTTCAGCACCTCTCAAACGACCGGGTACCTCTCCCAGGCCTAGTCATCCCGGACAACTTTCATCCAGCTACTCTTTTCCCGAACGGCTGCTCGAACCCGGACTGATCTACCCGGCTGTCCGTTCCGTCCAGACGCGTCTTGCTCGGCTCCCAGCTGACCGGGTATGTGTACCTGGTCTGGTCTCCCCGGACCATCTCTCCATCATATGATTTCACTTCTCATTTCAAGGCCAAACTTGTATCTTCACTTCTTTTTAGGTCATAAGGCTTCCAAACACCTCAAATCACACCAAAGCATACTCCAACACCTGATAAGGACAAATGAATGCAAAATGGACCTAAAGATGCGTAATGCCTAACTTATATGATCAAAACATGTAAATATGCAAGATATCACGGACTCAGCATTAATAGGTCATGTGCGTCTTACATCTGAGGAAGCATCGATCGATACTCAAAGAAAGTTATCGATCGACACTTTAGACGACCATCAACTTAAGGCACACAAAGACACAGTGATAGTTGACATAGATATCAAAGTTGCCCACCACCTTATGCAAACTGATATGGGTTCTCCCATTGGTAGAAGTTCAAGTCTGGGGGTGTGTGCGGTGGCTGCAACCATTTCAGATAGGCCTTGGTATGCTGATATAGTAAACTATCTAGCTGTCGACATAGAGCCAGAAGAACTCCGAGGTTATAAGAAGAAGAAGTTTATGAGAGAAATCAGAAGATATCACTGGGATGAACCATACCTCTACAAACACTGCTCTGACGAAATATATAGACAATGTGTCGCAGATATTGAGGTTCTAGATATTCTATTTCACTGCCATGGATCCGATTACGCTGGGCACTTTGCAACTTTCAAGACAGTTTCTAAGATTCCACAATCAGGCTTCTGGTGGCCTACCATGTTTCGAGATGCTCAGTCCTACATTGCACAATGTGATCGGTGCCAACGAAGAGGAAAAATCAGTAAAAGACATGAAATGCCACAAAATTTCATACTTGAAGTGGAAGTGTTTGATTGTTGGGGCATCGACTTTATGGGCCATTTTCCTTCTTCTTACGGGAACAAATATATCCTAGTCGCTGTCGACTATGTATCTAAGTGGGTAGAAGCAATAGCATCCCCAACGAATGATGCTTCTGTAGTCATGAAACTTTTCAAAAGCATCATTTTCCCTAGATTTGGAGTTCCTAGAGTGGTAATAAGCGATGGAGGCTCTCATTTCATCAACAAAGTGTTTGAGAAGGTTCTTATTAAGCATGGAGTCCACCATCGAGTAGCTACGCCTTATCATCCTCAGACCAGTGGACAAGTAGAAGTTTCCAACCGCCAGATCAAGGAAATACTAGAAAAGACAGTAGGAAACACAAGAAAGGATTGGTCTAAAAAATTGGATGATGCACATTGGGCCTACAGAACTGCATTTAAAACACCACTCGGAACTACACCCTTTCACCTACTTTATGGGAAAGCATGCCACCTTCCAGTAGAGTTAGAACACAAGGCGGCATGGGCTGTAAAAATGATGAATTTCGACGTCAAGCCTGCTAGGGAAAGGAGATTGGTTCAGCTGAATGAATTAGATGAAATCAGATATCATGCTTAGGATAACTCAAAGTTATACAAGGAAAGAACAAAAGCTTATCACGATAAGAAGATCATCTCTAGACATTTCGAACCGAATGACCAGGTGCTTCTGTATAATTCTCGTTTGACAATATTTCCTGGAAAATTACGCTCACGCTGGTCAGTTCCCTTTACTGTTAAAGAAAGCAGACCCTATGGAACCGTAGTGCTAATCAACTCTAAGGGAGAAGAGTTCCTGGTAAATAGACAAAGAGTAAAGCATTATTGGGCAACAGCAAAGATACCGGATAGGCAAATTACATGCCTGAGAATGCCACCTACCGATTGATATGGTATCACAGTCAAGCTAAAGACTAGAAATAAGCACTGAGTGGAGGCAACCCACTATTAGGCAATTTTTAATTTGGTTTTATTTTTATTTATTATTAATTTTCGTATTTCGTTATTGAAAAAAAGGGATCCAAGTAGAAGATTGCCCATCATATCGACCGATGTGAGCATGTCGATATCGATCGACAGTACATAACTTGCAGTGACCGATGGTAACCTATTTCCATCGATCGACACCTAATCCGGTCAGGTATATCGATTCTACTTGTTACTTTGTGTACTTATGATTTATATCCTCAACATAACTCCGGCTGGATATACACTGGGGACAGTGTATAATTTAAGTCTGGGGGATGTTTACTGATATTGGTTTATTGTGAGTCTTATAAAATATTTTTCAAAAGTTTTTATTGAGTCAGGAAGGGGATAATGAACTTATTAGATTTATGCTTGTTATCTAACCACTCTTTAGCACCATTCTAGACTTACTGATTGCAGATAGTACTAAAGATACTAAAGTGGATCAACCTGTCAACTATCAACACTTGCTGAGATTGTTTGAAGGAACCAAAGCTGACCTCCAACATTGAACCTGACTCAATTGCTTGTCTTGGGGCTTGGTATACATGGGATTGGATTCTTGAGACAAGTCTTGAAGGTAAAGCCTTGTGTAGATTTATCACCTTCTCTCTCTCCATTTCGACCCTAGATATATAGGTAAAAAAACACGAAAAAGAGAAAAAGAAAAAAAAAAAACAGAGAAAAGAAAAAAAATGGAGAAAAGAAAAAAAAATAATATAGGTTTTTAGTTAGGTGGAATCCGAACAGGACTTGGTGGCTACAACCATTAAGGCTTGCTTCATAAGGATTCCAACAAAAAGAATTCGAACGGGACTTGGTGGCGTCAATCATCAAGGTTCGATTCATATAAATTCTTGGATATAGGTCAAAAAGAAGTGAACAGGATTTGGTGGTAACCACCATTAAGTCTTGATTCATGGAAGCCTGTCCAATCTTGGTCAATGATCCTGCAATGGAAGCAGACTTTGACTGAGAGAGAAATAAGTAGAGAGAGAAGATAGGAGCTTACTTTTACCTGCAGGTCCAGATACTTGTTTGAGAATCCTTGCATCTTGTGATCGATACTCCCAAGGTAAAGCCTACACTTTTATTTATGTTAAGAAATGAGGTTGGTAGAGGGGAATGTCAGACAGGATTTGCTAAGTTGTTGGCTAGGTGAATTTGGTTGCTAAGCTAGGATATGGTATAATGTGCTTTTGTGATTAGGACTTTTTAGATGTGGATTGCAATATTGTAGAGGTGATGATTCTAAGTTTAAAATCATGTGAGTCCCTGCTGTTTTCAAATCTCTTTCAGAGAGACTGCCTGTTGGTTTTGCTTGAGGACAAGCAAAAGGGTAAGTCTGAGGGAGTTGATCGACCATGGATTTTACCCATTTTTATCCATGGTCTATAGGTGTTTTTATATATATTTACTACAATATAGAGCCTATTTAGAGTATTTACAGGTTCAGGTACGTTCGGGAGAAATATGGTGATTTTGGTGTCTTTTGGAATCTTTTGAGTGTAGAGCTGCGCAGATGCGTCAGATGTTTAGATATGAATGGCGACCTTCCCACGGTGAGATTGAGCCCATATTTTGACACAAGATAGAGCTTTGAGTTAGATTTCGAATTCCACCGTTCTGAGGTCAATCCAACGGTTAGATCAGAAGTTATGCCTGTTTTACTGAAGAGTGGTCAGTCTGCCTTGTGAGAGGAAGTTGTCGAGAAGAGCATTGTATGTCGATCGATGCTACACACATCATATCGATCGACATGGATGCCAGGACGTGGGCCAAGTGTATTTTATGACTGATTTAAGCCCAGAAGTAATCACAAATTACCAAGACGCCCCTGGACGACCTAAAACCCTATTTATGTTATTCTAAGCCATTGTTGACGGCTATGCTTCATACTATTCTAGAGAGAGAAAGCTTTGGATTGGAGAGAGAGATCTGAGCACCTTGAGAGAGGGAAGATCTTGAACTCCCTTTGTTTCTTTACTTTGTTCTTTTATTATTTATTCTATTGCAGTATTATTCAGACCATAATAATGTTTCTTATGAATATGTTTGAGTAGTCTCATTGTTAGATTTAGGTTTCTCACAAGGTTGACTCATGTATTGCAAATATACCATTGTTAGGGTGTTTAAAATATGGTTCTTCATCTAGTTGTTCTTATTGCTTTGTTTAGGATTAATCACCCTTGACCTAGATCTTAGGATTAATTTGGATAAGTGAGAACTTAGCAAATTCCTGAAAACTAAAATAGTATGTTCTAATCTGACTGAGAACACACGAGAGTTGTTCCTAGTTAGATTAGAGAACCCATCAAACCCGATCTTAAGCCTCGCTGGAAGCAATATCGTTCGACGCAACTATCGTTGTATCGGTCGATATTGTGAAAGGTGCATCGATCGATATTCTATTGAATAATCGATCGACACTTTCTTATGATCATCGATCGATAGTTCATGATCCGAGATCCAGTTGAAGGTAATTAATTCGATTAAACCTAAAGTTTGAGTTCAGAACTATGAATAGTAAAAACCCTAATTAACTTGCATACTTGTCGAACCTGAGATAATACCTGAATCTAGCTACCTTTCCTTCTGTTAACAACCTCAAATCAAATCAATCGAGCAACTGACTTGCTCACCATTTAATTTTCTGTTTAAAACTTACCTATCTAATTTTATTTCGAAGACTATACAATCAATTGTGTAATCTTAGAGTCTCTGTGGATTCGATCCCTAAGTACTACAACTGTACCTCTTACTTGAGAGAGTAAAGTCACTCCTTAAGGTAATTTGAGTTATATCAACTATAGAACTATAAAGTTATAAAAATTATAAAGTTTATCTTTTGAACACAATATTAAAAATTTATTATTTTCTTAAATTTGATCCTCAACCCCTGAACTATAGAACTATAAAGTTATAAAAATTATGAACTCAGCTGTAAAGTATGCATAACTCAGCCGTAATGTATCTGAATGGTATAAGCCAACCGTATGATCCTATAACTCAGCCGTCAACTCTCCTTTCTTACAATTTACAAGACTTAGCTTCTTCATCTCACTTTTTGAGTCTTTCTTCTTCAACAAGACGACGAATCCAATGAGAGAGGAAGCAAAAGGATGTCGGACCGCCATACATGACACTGGAGGAGAGGAAGCTTCTTCTTTAACCGATCATCGTCAAAAACGACGACCACTGCAGTAGATCTGTCTCAAATTTTCAATTGGTTAAATCTATGATTTTTATACCCAATTGCGGAAAAAATAATTACCAGATCCATAAGATCTCGGAGAAAGATGAAGAATAAGATGAAGAAGATAGATGAAGAAGATGAAGATAGATAAAGTAGATGAAGAATGAAGAATAACATATACCCTTATTTTACTGTTGTAACATTAGTGTTGACATGGCAAATTCGAGTTGATGACATGGCGGATAACATGGACAATCGGTTAGTCAGCCGCCAAACGAATATATAACTCAGCCTAAATAAATCAGCCCTCATGTACAATGTAAGTCAGCCGAAACGTGGATACTATTTCAGTAATTAATCTTTTGCTAATAAATCAGCCGCAATTAGGACGAAAAATCATAAATCAGTTGTATCGTCAAATAAATCAGCCGTTAAACGAATGATATTCTAGTAATTAATCTTTCGCTAATAAGTCAGCCGTAAAGAAGCTGAGTTTCCTGTTAATCCATCCAATTACGGCTGATTAATTATAACTCAGCCATAACAACATCCCATAAGTCAGCAGTAAATTCAATAACTCAACCAGTCGATGTTCATTAACTCAGCCGTGGAAACATAACTCAGCAGTGTCTTAAGTACAACTCAGACAAATTTTTCAGAAATCAAACCGCCGATGTATAAGTCAGCCGTAACTTGTGTAAGTAAGTCAGCCATTATCCCATAAATCAACCGTAACTAACGGCTGATTTGTGTTCTTAAGTCAGCCATTTTCTCTTAAGTCAGCCGCGTTGTTTAATTCAGCCGCAACCTAGCAATAACTCAGCCGTAACGACGTATGTAGCGCTTTACGGCTGACTTAATGAAAACACGTAATCGAATTCCTACGTGGCATCGGATTTTTGCTTACGTGGCATGAAAAAGTAACGGCATTCTCGTAAATACATTTTTTCTCATAATGTGAAAAAAGGACACGCTTGGTATAAAAGAATAGCAGTAATAAAAAAAAAGATTTGTATGGTTCTAGTAATAAGTCCTAAAATATGTAATAGCTGAGTAAAGTTCCCGGATAAGAATGCATACTTTACATTCCACCATTAAAAATATATTTGCAAAGAGAAGTTTGATGAACTCAGTGATATACTGCTGAAAAGTGAGATATATTCTATCTTGTATCAAATTTGTGCAACAGGCAAACAAAGAAAGACATTAAAAATGATGTATCCTATCTAAATTGATCATAGTGAATTTAAGATTTTTTTTTTTCTGGGAATCTAGTTGCTTTATCTAAAAGTGTTAATTTCCTTCGGGTTCAAGAGCAGTAATCCTGACCATTACGCTTTCTTCTGATGCTGGTGCTATCACTTGATCAGCTTAACTGGAGTCACCTAGATCTTTTGGCATGCGTCAACCAGAGTACTAGACAGTGTCTGCATTTAGGACAAGTCAAATGTTGTTCAAGCCACTTGTCAGTGTAACGAATATGGAACTCGTGGTTACATTTAAGGAGCAGCCTGAGCTTTTCACCGGAATCAAAATCTGACTAACAGATGACGCATTCTTCGCCAATCCCCGACATGTTCATCTCATGTGAGTATCTCATGACTGAGAACATCCTAAGAGCTTTCTTCTTGATTTCTTTGTTTGATGAACTGTCTGTCTGTGTGTTGTTGAAAGAACAGAGATAGGCTCAGAGATCTTGAAACTTGGATAGCATCTGAATGCCCAGAAAATGATGTTAATATAATCCGAGGCAGCAGATGATTCCACATATGAGGACTGAGAAGCATTGATAAGAGCAAAGTACTGTAAATTTCTGTAAAATGTACGAAATACAATCTCACTACGGTATACTGTATGCGAGCCTAAGACTAGAGACTCTCTCTCAGTCTTCCCCAATTAAAAATCTGTAAAAGCCCACCCTTTATTATTTACTGGCCCAAATATTTATAGTGTCGATCCACATTATTCAACAAGTCAATATGAATGTAATGACGTAGCTAACTGATCCACGTCAGAAAGGTCTTCTTCATCAATTGAGTTACGCAACACTTCCTCCTCTTCAAGCTTATTTCTTATAAGTCTCTTCCTCACATAACACCTCCAGCTCTTGTCAATATCCCCCTTGGTAAGTTTGAGCTTGTCCTCAAGCTCACAGTCAGGAATCTCCTTTGCAATGTCTCGTAGACGCATCCATGTCCTCTCATGAATGGGCAAGCCCTTCTAATGAACTAAAGCCTCCAGATGACCTTCCTCATCATAACGAGTGCTTACTAAATGTTCTGGCTTCAAGACAAATCCCTCCGACTCCTCCACTGTTGTGGGTAACGTAGAGACCGTATGATGTTGACCAAGAACTGGTTTCAACTGTGAAAAATGGAATACAGGATGTATTTTACATTCATATGGTAGTTGGAGGCGATAAGCGACCTTTCCAATGCGTTCAGTTACCGGAAAAGGTCCATAGTATTTCGCTGCAGCTTTTGACAGAAATTATTTGTGAGTGAAGTTTGCCTGTATGGTCATAACTTCAAAAACACTAAAGAATCCACCATGAACTCTAGTTCTGTTTGGTTTTTATCAGCACTATTTTTCATCCTAGCTTGAGCTCTCAATAAGTGAACCTTAGCATCGCGTAACATGGCATCACAGTCTAATAACATCTGCTCCACTTTAAAGTTACTCATTGATTCCCTCTCAAACCACAAAACCCAGGCGGATCACGACCATAGACCAGCTTAAAAGGAGACGTATGAAGAGATGTATGGTCTGAAGTATTATACCACAACACGGCCCACGATAGATAACCATGCCATTTCTTTGGATATGAAGAAGTAAAACACCTCAAATAAGTCTCAAGCATCAATTGATTACCTAAGTCTGCCCATCACTTTGTGGATGATATGCAGTACTAAACTTAAATGTGGTGCCTGGTATCTTTCAGCATTCCCTCGAGAATTTACTCAGAAACACCCTGTATCTGTTTGAAATAATAGAGGAGGGAAACCCATGTAGTCTCACCACTTCTTTGAGAAACACATAAGCCACCATCGCCGCTATAAAGAGGTGCTTCATACTCATAAAATGAGCATATTTGCTCAACCTGTCCACTACCACCAATTTACGTTTCTGCCTTCTGATTAGGGAAGTCCCTCAATAAAATCCATTGACAATTCAGCCCAAATATGAACAGGTAATGGAATTGGCTGTAGCAATCTGGCTGGGCTTAGTGTCGAATATTTGTGTTTCTGACACACTCCACACTCTGAAACATACTCCCTGATATCTTCCTTCATGTTAGCCCAATGAAACAGCTGCTGAATTCTCTTAGTATTTTTAAGAATTCTCAAATAGCTACCAACAATGTATCATGATATTCTTTCAAAATCATTGGAATGAGTGAAGAGCTGCACGGAATAACCAATCTCCTTTGATAAAACAATCTTCCACTTATGATGGTAAACCTTTGTTTCATTGCTGTCCCTTCAATCACTTTCTGAATCAAACCCTGCAACTCCTGATTCTGATCTATCTCATGAATTATATCATGCATCTTCAAAGTAGATGTCACTGTAATAGCTCCCAACAAGTGACTTGAATTTTGATCCTCTTGCCATAGAATACGAGTCAAACCATCCGCTGCCTTACTGTCAATCATAGCCTTATAGATGATATCAAAGTCATACCATAACAGATCTGTCAACCACTTCTAATAATCCATTGAAACTCCTCTTTGATCCAATAAGAATTTCAAGCTTCTTTGATCAGTATAAACGATGAAATTCCGGCCAAATAAATAATGACACCATTTCTGTATAGCTAATACTATTGCCATTAGTTTCCGTTCATATATAGGCTTCAGTTGTTCCTGTTCAGTCAATGCTTTGCTGAAGACAGCTATCAGCTTGGGATGTTGCATTAGCACTGTTCCTAACCCATACCAGAAGCATCTGCTTCCACCACAAACTGATCACGAAAGTCTGGTAAAAAGAGAACTGGTGCTGAAGCCATCACTGCCTTGAGTTGATCAAAAGCCACTTGTGTCTCAGTATTCCAATGAAAGCTATCTGTTTTCAGTAAGTTTGTTAAAGGTCTCGTCATAGAGCCGTAAATTCTCACAAATCTTCCGTAATATCCTGTGAGGCCAGAAATCCCCTCAGCTCTTTTACTGTCTTTGAAACTGGCCAACTACTCATCGGCTTCGCCTTCTCTGAGTATGTTGCCACTCCATTACTTGAGATAATGTGGCCCAAGTAATCCACATGTGACTGACCAAACAAACACTTTTTCTATTGGCGAATAGTGTGTTCTCCTGTAATTTCTTCAACAAGTTCTCCAAATGAATCTGGTGCTCTTCCATTGATCTACCATACATCAGAATGTCATCAAAGAATACCAAAATAAACTTCCTCAAGAATGGTTTGAATATTCGTTCATAAGGGCTTGGAATGTTTCTGGAGCATTTATCAATCCAAATGGCATAACCAGAAATTTATAATGACCCTCATGTGTTCGAAAAACTGTCTTTTCAATGACTCTCTCCACCATTCTAATCTGGTGATACCCTAACTGTAAATCCGTTTTTGAAAAGAATGTTGCATCAGTTAGCTCATCCAAAAGCTGATTAATAACTAGCACTACAAGAAAACGCCACATATATAGCATGAGAAAAAAACTATTACAAGATAGCATGGCATTATGGAGAATGATGTATCTGTCCTCGCAATCATTTCTCTGGCACTTTATATAGCATTTTTCCATGTGCAATGTCAAAATATTAGTTTGATAGCGTTTATATAGTTATGCAATTATATAACTTATAATAGTAGATAATAATTGCTGTAATCGCATTTTTAAAAATTAAAATATATATATATATAATATAAAATACAGATATAAATAAATTTTATATATTGAAATTGTTAACAAAATAACCTAAACCAAAACTAAACCAGAAACCTAAACCTAAACATTATACTGCCGCTACCACTGTCAATCTTAGATAACACCGGAGCTTTTCTTTTTTCTCCTCCTCTGCTCTCGGGAAAATCAGAGTTTCTTGTCTTCTCATACTCAACCTTATGCTTATCAGCCTTGGGGAGCCTTGGCCTAAAATATTGTACAACTCAAAGATCAAGAAGCATGTAACACAATACAAAACTATAATAAGCTAAGATTAGAGAACTTACAGAATCAGACAAGGATTTCAACTTCTCTGCATCAGCTTTTCCAACCTGTTAACCATTCAATTTCATAGTGAGTGTATAGCTATCCTATGGTACAACACATCAAATCGTAACCAAAGCAAAGAAGATAACACTCACAGAAGCAACAGACTTGTTGTTGGGATGTCCTTATTGTAAGTCTACCGGAAGTCCTCTCTTCAGATAACAAAGCCCGAAACAGTATTAGCAAACATCTTAGATCAAATCGATTGAGGATCACATCCAGAACAAACTATGAACAATTACAACCTAATCCATATTATTCTTACTGGAAGCTAGCCAATTAGGATTGCAGATAATCTCACATTCCATGGAAACATGTGACAGCTTAAAGCTATACCACTCTGGTTTAGTTATTTATGATTTCCTTTTGGTTAAGCTGGTATATTTCATTAACCGGTTTATTGGTTCAATCAAACTATATGTACTGGTCTTATGAAAATTTTAGATAATCAATCAAAACATTAAACCTAATCTCTTATCTTCTTCTCTCTATCGTCATAATCATTCATCATAACATCATCACCACATCATCAAATCCTTGCTCTTCGAGATGATTCTTCTATCTTCATAATCATCTTCTAGACTTGATTTACCTCTTCTTAGGATTCTCGGTGAATCCCTAGATAAGGATTTATCTACTCTGATTAAGCTATTACATTGGTATCAGAGCCGTCCATCCTCGGCAAATCGATTTCCATGGCTGCTCAACGCAAGATGCCTCTGAAATATTCATGTGAAGAGGTTTATGACAGGATGTCAAATGGGTTATGCATATTTTGTGATGATCTAGATACCCCTGGACATCACGATCTGAAACACAAAGGAGCGACGATTCTCGCGAGTGAGAGTGACGAGAAAGACGAACCCATGGTGACTAAAAACAACGACGAGCTCTTCCTTGAAGAAAGCTTGGTCGAAGCTTATGAGTGTGTTACCAGAACTATGATGAAGCCAGATTCTTTCTCTGCATCGCTGGAGAGTTTCTCTTCAGATTTGCAGCTCTTTGATGTTGCAGGTCAGAAAGAAGTTCAAATTAAAAGTGATTCTGAAGAAAGTATGAGTTTCTCTCCTGGGAATAAGATCGAACACATGGTGGGCAAACAATCTCAAGAAGCTGATCGTATATGGGAACCAGGTGGATTCCTTGACAAGCCAGATCGAGGGAAGCTTCAAGCTGTAGCTGTTGTGCAACGTCAAGCTGTATACGAACCTGCTATCGATGAAACCCTGGTTGAGTATGATGCATCTTTGATCGAAGCAGCTACCGTTCCGAACCCAGATCCGTTCGTCAAGCCATTGGAACATGTCGCAACAGCTTGGCTGTCTCAAGCTCTGTGGAACTGTCTGGACAAGCACCTCGAACACGGTGAAGATGAGCTACGAGGTACTCAACGTTTGATGGTGAATAAAAAGATGAGCTTTAAGGATGACATGTTGCTGCAAACACAGAAGCTTCACATGAAGTTTGAAGCAGCAGTAGAGATCTTTTTGTGGGAACAACATAACTCGAGCTGTTTTACCATACGTAATGTCATGGAGGTTAAAAGGCTTCACGAGATGAATCTGTTTCTCTGTTTACAGTGCTCAGAGACGCCAGCTCTACTGCCAACGGAAATTCGAGATGGTTTAGTGACAACAGTGAACTATACAAGGCCATTTGCGATCAATAAGGTTCAGTCTGGTTTTAGCCTTAAAGATTGGGTTGCACAAGGGATGAGGAGTTCATGTGTGGTGATAGGTTACGAAGATGCTACTCAACAAGAAGTAACACAAACGTGTCTCTTACTTCCTCATGACGCACTATTCATCATTCCTAATGGGCCAGAAGCTAAGGATGTTCTAAAGTATGACTATGAGAGGTTTGGTTCCAGAGGGTCAGTTTATGATGGTAATACGTTAGAATCAGTCTTTGCTGTGCTTGCGGGAGACAAATGGTATGGTGAGAAGTTTGTTTGCGCAGAACTGATGCTTAGCACTATATCTCGTTGGGGAGAACCGCTGAGAACGAGGAAGGAGAAGTGTTCAATGTCCTGGCGATTCAAGTTCAAAGACAAGTCAAAGGAACACAAATTAACAGCTGGTCTCATTGTCTTGAAAAAACAAAGGACTGTGAATCTATCATCTGTCACTTGTTTGGGTTTAAATGGAGATAATCAGTTGCTTCTAGATGGGATAGCTGATGATAACCGAGTCTTAGTAGAGAAGCTTGTTTCAGTAGACACATACAGCAAAGCTCGGTTCTTGCTGGAGTTGATTCATATGGAGTTCATTGGAGGCAAGGCTCATGGAAAGGGGCTGTTAGTTGCAGGTCGCATAGTGTTGTCAAATCAAAATTTTTGTAAGCATTTTCACAGAAAGATTCACTTGGAAGAAAAACTCAGTGCAAAGAAGCAGAAGTGTGACGTTAGAGACGATCCTTATAAAAATAATTTTCATGATTCTCTGGTTTTAATGGTGTTGGGACAGGCCGTCGACGGGGATAATTCTGTTGTCCTGGACACTCCATTCATGGCGATTTGTAAGATTGGAGAAGCAGGTCATGATGCTTCCCATAAGCAACGATCGTATGATCGTGTGATTAAATGGAAGCTTAGAAAAACTTATGAAGCTGAGGTTAGCTATGGATTCCACTCCCGTTGGGATTTTACTGCTGTTGTGGCAGCTGAGTGGAGACGACCAAGAGCACATTTCCATTCTGCTGATGAGGAAATGGTTTGTTCACGGGATACAATGCATCTTGTTGATGGGTTAAGGAACTGTATACACTGTTTTGAGGCTGAATGTGTATGGGATCCTGGTGGGTTATCAGCTAAAGCAGCTCATTTGGGTTGGCCTGAAACTTATCAGAATCGTGGCGGCACGTCGAAGTCAACCGTGAGGTTTCATGAGACTTGTATACAGAGTTTTGTGCTGTTACTTAAAGCGGCAAAAGAAATTGAAGCTGGATATGAGTGGCTCATCTCAACCTATTCATGCCACAAGACAAATACTGTGAAAGAGTTGGTAGGATACGGCATAACAAAGGGTTTCACGGAGAATATAAACTGGGCAAATCAAGGAATGCTAGATCATGCAGACTTCAATCAGTTTCTCTTTGGTATAGAGATGTTCCAAGTGAAACATAAATGGAGATATAAGCCATTACCAATCGTTTCAGAAGTGGAACTGAAGGATGAGGCCGCAGTTGATACTAGAAATGAAGAGGTGTTGAGCTGCTACACCACTGGTCAAGACAAGAAACAAGAGAGATACAAGGATGAGACATAACAGGCTCCCAAGATTAAGTTGAGACAAAGCAGGTATTGCAGGGAGGTACAAAAGCTGAAGCTTACTTGGTAATCTTGTTCATATTAATCGTTGCCTTACTAAATTTTGCGTCAACGAGGTATTTCATCTACAAAGACCACCAGAGATTTTAGAAGAGAAAGATCAACAGAGATGTTATGCTGGTTTCACCACCAAGTTCTTATCATCCTTGAGGACAAGGATGCTCTCGACAAGGGAGTATTGTGACAGCTTAAAGCTATACCACTCTGTTTTAGTTATTTATGATTTCCTTTTGGTTAAGCTGGTATATTTCATTAACCGGTTTATTGGTTCAATCAAACTATATGTACTGGTCTTATGACCATTTTAGATAATCAATCAAAACATTAAACCTAATCTCTTATCTTCTTCTCTCTATCGTCATCATCATTCATCATAACATCATCACCACATCATCAAATCCTTGCTCTTCGAGATGATTCTTCTATCTTCATAATCATCTTCTAGACTTGATTTACCTCTTCTTAGGATTCTCGATGAATCCCTAGATAAGGATTTATCTACTCTGATTAAGCTGTTACAAAACAACAAAGGCTTGCTGCTATACACATTAACCTGAGGAATTAGAGACAATGATTTACATGAAAACGAAGAAAGCACTGGCCGGCCTCTAGGTTTGTTAGGATCTTTACCTGCAGCTTTGCTTGCTTCCATAGGCTTCTTGTTCACAGAGAGAACAAAACAATAAAACAAATCTGATTTTCGTCCACCCTTGAGTTTTGTCTCCTCACTCTCCTCTGCCTCGTCAATCAAGACCCCTCAACAGAAATTTCCTTTCGTCTATGGCACCAAGTGATCATCGTTGGGATCGAAGATGTAGACTCGAACACCCTCTGAAACAAAACAACTAAAGGTTTAATCTTTGGCAAGAAACAAAAAGAGAAAACACAAACACCAACTCACACAGATACAGTTACAGCTTCAGCTCCTTATGGTATCAGAACGAGAGAGTCCCTCCCAACGTCTCCCTCACAATCCATCCTAAGTTTCTTGGAAGCCATGCACAAACTAGAAAGCCAACACAACGAAACACACTTGAACCTACATAAAGATACAAACTTTAAGGACTTTGTTTTTTCAGATCTGTTGTTGAGAGAGAGAGAGAGAGAGAGAGAGAGAGAGAGAGAGAGAGAGAGAGAGAGAGAGAGAGAGAGAGAGAGAGAGAGAGAGAGAGAGAGAGAGAGAGAGAGAGAGAGAGACGAGATTGAGAGTGAGGCGAGTGTTGGGTACGGATGGCGACGAAATCAGACTTGACGAGGAGAGAAAGGCGTTCTCAGGAGGAGTACGGATTCCGGAAGAACAAACTGACGAGGAGTAAATACAGGTGACGATGGCGACAAAATCAGACCGGTGATGATGGCGACGCAATCAGGTCGGTCTCCTCTTCTTCCTCCTGCAATCTATCATCTCTCTGTCGTGTTTCAGAAGACAAAAGGAGAGGACAAAACACAATCTCCACCTTTGGATTAAAAAAAGATTAAGGGTAGAGATTGCAATCCTATTGTATTACTGAAAATTTTCTTTCTTTTATATGTAAATATTTAAAGAATAAATGTTATGTTTATGATTTAGGGTTTGTAATTTAGGGATATAGAGTTTAGAGTTCAGAGTTTTGACTACTGAAAAAGAAAGAAGAGGATTAACAAAAGAATAATATTTATAAGGTTATGTTTAAAAATTAAATTATCATTTATATTTATAAAATTAATTATATATAACTTTAATGGAGTGATTAGCTGGATTTCTTTTTTACTAGATATTTGAAATTTAAGGTTTGGAGTTTGAAAAAGATACTTTGATTTATAAATGTTAATTACGGCTATAATTGAAAGTATAAATGTTTTGAAGTTTGGAATATATAAAGTTGAGTTTGTAGGTAAAGGTTTAAGATTTAATGTAAAATATTGGATTTGAGTATATGTGATATAGGATTTGTTGTTTGGTATATATGATCTAAGATTTAAAGGTAAATAATAAAAATATTAGAATTTTAAGATTTTAGTTAGAGTCTATGGTGTATCATTAATTTGGGTTATGATATATGTTTGTAGTTTAGAGTTTGAAGATTAGATTAAATATCTGAAACTAAAATTTTAAAAATAATAAATTTAAATTTAAACTTGAGATTCTAAACTAAACTAAGAAAATATTTAAGTTTAGGGGTTGTGTTTAAAGTTAAGGTTTTGAGGTTTAGATTTCAGTGTTTAGGGTTTAGGGTTTTTGGAAGCAAATGAAATAAAGTGAGGGGGAAAATGAAACAAGGATGAGAGGGAAAATCAACCATTTTTCCGTAAAGATAGCGTTTTAACTTATATATGCAGTTTTTTATAGCACTGAGGTAAAAAACGCTATCTTAAACTATGAATAATGTCAAAGATAGCATTCTCGACCAGAACGCTATCTTCTTATGCTATGTTTACTTCCTCCCCTGGTAGTGCGGAATAGGGAATTTATCAGCTATTGTTGCTTTATTCACTGCTCTATAGTTAATACAGAATTTCCATTCACCTTTCTTCTTCTCGAGTAATAGAACTGGACTCGCAAATGGACTTCTGCTCCTTATTAATCCGGACTGCAACATCTCCTTAACCATCTTCTCAACTGCCTCCGTATGAGCATGCAGATATCAATAAGGTCTCACAGATATTGTTCATTGTCCCTCTTTCAACCTAATAGCATGCTCAAATCCTCTTATCGGTGGTAACTCTGTTGGTTCTTGAAACACCTGCTCAAACTTGTCCAATACTCCTTGTACTTGTTGAGGAATTCCTTCTGTAACTGAACACTTCTGTGTTACTCATCTGTAATTCCCCAATCAAACAATCTTGTTCTCTCTGTCGCTTAGGTATTAAATCCATCTGTCCCAACTGATTGTGAAGATAAGGATCACCATATAACGCAACCTTTCCTTCTTGTGTAAAGAAAGAAAACTCTTGCTGATCCCAATCAACCTCGCACTTTCCCAATGCCCTCAACCACTGAACCCCAAGAATTATATCTGTGCATCCCGGTTCCAATTTCAGAAAATCAGTTGTGATCCTTATCGACTGTAACTGAAGCTTCACTGCCTTATAGATACCCAAACCACTCACTCTGATTCCAGTTCCCACCATCCCTGTCATGTTGTCTGATTCGGTAGAATCCAAGTGAGCTCGCTTGACTGTCTTGGGAGACATGAAATTTTGTGTAGCTCCACCATCAATCAGAACCACCACTCCTAGCTTCCCGATTTGGAATTCTAGCTTGGTTGTCGTTGGAGATGACCACGATTTGGACTTCTAGCTTGGTTGTCGTTGGAGATGACAAACCAAAAAACGATTATAGAGAGAGCTCGATCACCTCTGTTGTGGTATCTTGGATCTGTTCCACAGCATCCTGAAACTCATATTTCACTTACTCCATTTCCATTCCTTGATAGACAATAAAAACCTGAAGATATTTATTCTTGCAGTCATGTTGTCGAGACCACTTCTTGGGACACGTAAAACAAAACCCATTGTTCTTCTTGTATTCAAATTCAGCATCAGAAAACTTCACTTGACTCCTCTTATTAGTTGTTGTTCTGTTTATGCCTGGTTTATCCCAAGATTTCGGTCCTGGCTCAGTTGCTGTAGGTTTAGCTGTTCAGTTCTGATTTGGATTGTGCTGAACTGTTCTGAACTGAGACGTAACAGCCTGGCGAACCACTCCTGCATCCTGTTGCTTCTGAGCTGCCAATAATCTACAAAACTCAATGTATTCCATCATTAGAATCGCCGCAATATGATCTGTAATGTTTTTGGTTCATTCATCTTGATTATTTCCTTCATTTCTCTCTCCAATCCTAAGAAGAAGATATCCATAAATATTCTTCATCCTAATGGACTTGAGATGATAAATCTTGGAGCTCCATCATATACTCTGCAGCAGTCCCTGTCTGTTGGATTCCAAACAATCTCTTTCCTGGTGTTTTCTCATAAGATTCAGCAAATATTGCTAACAACCGTCATTTGAACTCACTCTAGTATAAAAACGTCCTGCTCCACCTTATAGTTGTACCAGCTTGATGCGTCTTCTTCCAAACTGACGGAAACCAAATCCATTCTCGTTGCTTGATTATAAGGAGTTACTCTGAAGTATTTACTCTGAAGTATCTTTCAGCTCTGGCAATCCAACCATACAGATTGTATCCACTAAACATTGACATATCAACTTTGCAACAAGCTATCACGACTCTCATTCCGTAAATATATCGTTCGATAACCTAGCTCTTGCTCCATCCGGTTATGTTCCAAAGATGAAGGAATACCTGACGATCTGGAATGATCGACGGAATAGAGTCAGAATCATTTGTAGCTTCGATCGGTCGTTTATGCAAACTTTTCACAATCAGTTGTAATGATTTCCCCAGTGCATCCATTTTATTCACCATCCGCGAATCCATCTCCTGCATATGACCATCAATTGATGTTATCTTCGTCGCTGCGTTTAGTGTACAGCCTCTCCATATGATTTCCAATTGATCGTTGAGGCGAACAACATGATCGTTGATTTCTCCGATTCTTTGAACTGGATCTTCTTGTTGGAGCTTCATATTTCCTTGCCTTTAAGTCATTGCGACGATCGGAGTCGCTCACCGCACCAAATGATAAGAGCAAAGTACTGTATATTTCGGTAAAATGTACGAAGTACAATCTCACCACAGTATACCGTACGCGAGCCTAAGACTTGAGACTCTCTCTCACTCTTCCCAATTACAAATTTGTAAAAGCCCACCCCTTATTCTCTACTGGCCCAAGTATTTATAGTCTCGTTACACATTATTCAACAAGTCAATATGAATGAAACGACGTAATTAGCTCATAACTAACTGATCCACGTCAGCAAGGTCTTCTTCTTCAATTGAGTTCAGCAACACTTCCTCCTCTTCAAGCTTATTTCTTCTAAGTGTCTTCCTCACATAACGCCTCCAGGGCTTATCAAGAATCAGTATATTTCCACTGAGGTTGTTCTCATGAGTGATTGGTGGAGATGCTCGTCGTCTGCTGTGGTCAAATATGTCGTGGAGAAGCAGATTTCTAGTGGAGAAGCCGCCACTGACTTGTTCTTGGAAGGCTTGAGCTGAAGAAGGTAACTCATTTGCAGACATTTTCTTGCTCTTTGAAAAAAGCTTTGAATCAAAGTCTCTACTCTCTGCTTTGATTGGCTTTGTTTGCTTATTGTTTCATTTTATTGTTTTGGGGAATTCAATGTGGCCGTCTAATATAGCTTGAGATATTACTGATTAGTAATACTGAGTGCGGACTGAGAATTTCTTATAACGGTAGACTAATAAGATTTGGTTAAGAAAGTAGCATTTTCTTATTCTTCTCAAGTGAGATTCGAGAGGATTTGGGACCCAGAAATAGGTTACCTTGACTCTTGAATCGTTGAGTGCTGATTGTTTCATTGGCCTATACCTCCTACAACGACACGATATGCTTGTGGAGGGACTATGACTTGTCCAGAATTGTATATTGATGTATTTTTGTTGTCTTACATGAATTAAAACATTATCATAATTCTAACGTAACCATTTTCTTATAGTTTGTCTTAGATACTGTTTGTTAATGATAGACAATTTTTCCACGAGAAAAGAACTTCATTATAATTGGAATAGCAAATTACCATTTCCTTCATTTTTGCAACTGATTGATTGCAGATATATGAACATCTTTAACATTTCTTTATAATTATGAAGAATATTTTGACAGTCCAAGAAAATGTTCTTGAGAGCCTCGGTAGTTTAGAGAATTGAACAATTGTTTGTAAACTATTTTGTTTCACTCTTCATACCCTTTTTTTTGTTCGCAGCCTCAATTACTATTATTCTCTCACTTTTTCATGAGGATATTGCTTATTTATTGAAACGTTTTAATAATTTATTTACATCCAATCCAATCAGACATGATTAGGATCTTAGTCCTTATTTGAACCATCATTCTTTATGGCTTGTTTTTTCTTTTGATAACCTTGTTTATAATAAGTTGCTCCCTTTTAAACTGCAGGATCTCCGAAATCTCGTAGTTAGAACATGTGGTCCTTAACTTAACTAGTTATTAGTAATAGTTGTTTACAGTGCCTGTTTAGCTTGTTTTGAATTACTCAGTTATCAGGATTCTGACTTTGATAAATGGAGAAACTATGATTTTATTGATCAAACTATGTATTCTTTAATGCATTCTTTAATAGACTATGCGCAATGGACCAGTTCAAACATTTTTTCAACTGTTGAATGGATACAATGGTAGTGTTGAAAAAAAGAAAAAAGAGGACATGGTTTAATTCAAGTTGAATCTATTCAACTACTTAAAAACATGAAAGTGGGATCTACATGAGAGATATGAACCAATCAAACTCAATTTGTGTCTTTCGCGCTTGCAAAAAGAGAGTGGAGAGTTGAAAATTCTATTTTTTTAACATTAATATAATCCATAAATTCTAATTGGTTGTTGAGTTTAGTAATATTTTTTGCACCCTATTTGTTTCAAATGAAATATTTTGTAGTTAATATTTTTTTTAAGTTGTTTACATCATAATTCATCATTTTTATGCTCTATAAATAGAGACTTGGTTCATTTAATTTAAACATATAAATTTTTGAAAAACTAAATATTAAATGATTATGTGAAAAAAGAAAATGTGATGTGGATTTTAAAAAGGTAAAAAGAGGCTGTCGAATAAACATAACCATTGTGCATAGTTAAAAATTACAAGATAGCTGTGAGTAACTGACAAAGTAAGCCAAGTTTGAATTCGGTTCACTTATCATGATAATACCTTTGCGCCTGTCGTGGAGAAAAGTAATAGGTTAAGTATATTGCATCTATACAGAATACAAACTTGGGAAGCTAATGATGCAGCAGCATCTACACAGGCATAGCCTTGACGTCTTTACATCTTTCCTTTTCTCATTAGATATTTTTTATGTTTTAGTTTTTTTTTTAGATTAGGAATGATCTTTCCAAGCCGTTTGTGATTTTTATAATGAGTAACTATATATAGGGTTTTGAATTTTAGACATACATCTTTTGATTAATAAAAACCAGAGAGCTTTCTCTATTCCTTGATTTTCGATACTATTCAATTAATCAATGCAAAAACCAGGTCGCTAGAATGGAAATAACCCCTAGGTCGAGCTGTCATCGTTGTTCCTGCCATCAGCTAAGCAACCTGGGTTCAAAGGTATCCCACTACACTTCACCTTATGGCCATTTGAATATGAGGTTATGCTTTAGGCCTCATTTGAATATCTGGAGAGAAGGTCCATCCATGTGCTGCACATCCCTTTGGAGATTAGTGTGGGCACTTCCACATGTCTGGGATACCCCTAGTTAATAAAAAAAATATTCACCACAATCCAATATACATTTTGTTAAGTTGATGAGTAAACTATAAAGCATAAAACATGTTAAGGTATCAACCATCAGAGTAAAGTAGTAGATGTGTTAGACCTTGTTTCTTGATTCTTAACCAATTGAACAATTCATTAACTCGAATGAATACAAGTGCAATGTAAAGCAAAAACACAAGAACTTGTTTCCCGGTGTTCACCTTCTTCCTCGATGTGAGGAACACCTATACTAACTGTGTTGATCAATTTCAGCAATCAACTAAGCTCAAACCCAAGCTTCTTCGATGTGATTATGGCGCCTTAGCTCTCTTCTTATTTTCTTCTGTAAAAAAATTCTCTCATGCTCTTATCCGATTACAGATCTCACATGACTTTATATACTTAGTCAATTACATAGCCAATCACTCACGTGCAATTTTGTTAAGTAACCAAAGCCTCAACTTCATCCATCTATCTTCCACCACCCAAATTATAAATGAAGGGGCACTTCTCATCAAATCTACACCTTGTCCCTTTATCTCATGCTTTCTCGGAGGATGTTTGAGAATATATGCTTCTTTTGCGACAATTAGAAACCTCCTACAACTTTCTGCGATTTTGAACTTTCCTGGATAAATCCAGCCAGCTTCTTACACTACAAGAAAACATGTACATACTCATAATTAAGAGACTAATAACGACAGAGTTACGTGCGAAAAATAATCCATCGTAAAGTTAAAGTTAGTTTAGGATGAAACTTTTTGTTGTAAAATTGATGTTAAGTTACGAAGAATAGAGTAACTGAACAAATCGTCGTAAAAACAGTTATAAATTTACGAGCACATTTGGACAAAATGTTTTACAACTAAGAAACAACGATTAAACGAGTATATATTGGATGATAGGCGCAAACATGTTTGGTATGCTATACGAAACAATATTAGTGTAAATTCGCTACTAAATATTTTTTGTTGTTAATCAGTTTTTAACTTCCCACCTACCAAGGTCAAAATTTTCCTATATATATATATATATATATATATATATATATATATGCCATTTTTCTTAATTTAAAGCACACCAAAAAAATAAAACACTAAAACTTGAAAGAAAAAATAGTTACCGATGGTTATATAGGTTGTGAAGTTGAATGTATATGCACAAAGATTCAGATGAAAACGTGAAAAAGGAATTTCTCAACGATCTCAGTTATTCACGTACCATGCAGGTACTACACCTATTATGGCTGGGATTTTGGATATTCGGATCGGTTAAGAACCGATCGGTTCCCGGTTTGTCGGGTATAGAAGAATAGGACTCAATGCGTACTCTTAAGGGTTTTGATTCGGTTTCGGTTCGGATCTTACCGGTTCCGGGTAATTTCGGGTAAAACCCAAAACTATGTATATCAATAAACTTTGGAGTGTAAGTATTGATTTAGAACTGCGGCCCAGCGGTAAAGTTGGGTCTTTTTTATCTCGGGACCCGAGTTCGAAGCTTCCTAAGGTATGTTTTTGTACTTTTTTAATTTTTTCAATAATGAAGGGTAAACCTGTAATTGTGGTCATCTTCTTCTTCTAGTCTCCATGTTCTAAACAGCCACCTCCATTGTTTAAAACATAAAAGTTCATCATTTGAACATATATTTTTGTCACTTACACATAAAACTCTCAGATTTGGCATACATAAATCTATTATTCACGTTTCAAAATGTATATTTCGGGTTGTAACGGATATCCGAAAATATCCGGGTAAAAACCGGATCTGATCCGACATCCATGGTTATTTATATTTTTATCCATCGGTTTAATTCATAGATACCGAAACCAAGCCGAACCGGTCCATTTCGGATCGGATCTGGTTCGGATACTCGTTTCCGGTTAAAATTCGCAGGCCTAACACATATTACACCAAAAAAAAAAGATGTTATGTCCCTGTCGAAAGTGCAAGAATGCAAAATTCGCTGGCAGTAAAACTCTATGGAACCATTTAGTAAATAGAAAATTTATGCAAAAATACTAAATTTGGTTTCAACATAATGAGGGCTATGGTGGTAATGAAGCTAGTAGCATTAATAATAAATTTGAGCTAGTTAGTCATAATATTGAGGAACTATTTTATATGCTGATGTATTGTGTTTTTGACACATTATAACAATGTTTTCTAAAAACAATTCGAGTCTCTATCGAGTCCTTTTCTCATGTTTGAATCATTACATGTATGGAGTAGGTTGTGGACTCATTTAGAGGAAAGTGTGAAGAAAAGAGTGCAATTTGGAGGTTTCATAATGGAGCACCTGATTTCAGAATGGAGAAGCAGCTCCAAATTTTGAGATTCATAAGAAAGTTTCTGGATATTTCAGGATTATATCAAGGGAGCCCCTTTTCTATCCTGGAACAGCCACAGACCTGAAAAGATCTTTTCTTATTATTTTTTTTATCAGAACACATTACTTTTTACCAAGATTTTGAGGAGAAAAAGCTTGTTATATTGAAGAGAGAAGGATCTCTACACTCTTGAGAAGAATCCTGAACCCTCTTTGAATATTACTGCAATTTATTATCATGTTTTCTTCATCTCTTATCCTTGTGATCTCTGTGACTATGGCTGAGTAGTCAATTGTTAGGTTTAGGGTGTTAGGGATCATGAATAAATGAGCTAGACACAAATAAGGTTGTTATTCTTTAATATCTTTATATGTTGCTAATATTATTGTTTGTGTTAAACTGATCACTTAGCACATGAACATAGGTTTAACATATTTATCAAAAGTGTTTTAGGTTTGTTATTAGCCAACGAAAGTTGATGCTAAGGCAAATCTCGAACCCACTGAATCAAACCGTAAATCTTCTCATCATTCTCAGATTCAAATAAACATTTAGATATTAGGATTTCTTGATAAAGGGGTAGACGCCATGACAGTGGGTTTATCAAATCTTATTGTTTAAGTTCGAGATTTGCTGGTATTATTTTCTCTGAATAAATGTGAGGCTCATGGTCCAAAGTATCCCGATGAATCGCCGTAAACCTAACTCTTTTATAATCTGAAACCAAACCACCTCTGTTTACTTTCTTTATTGAATCTTTTATTTCAGTTAATCGAATTTTCTTAGCTTGATATCAAATTCATAAAAAATTACAGAAACGGTCCTCTGGAATTGAATCCAAAATATCACAACAACATCTATAACTTGTAGTAGTAATGATACAATTTTAGTATATCAAGTTTTGGCACCGTTGCAACGGGACCAGCTTTTTACCTCTGTTTTTCAGCAAGATATTTAGTATAAGACTTATGACTTGTTTAGGCTATTTGTTGCAGTGAATTTCCCAGGTGTATCACTAGTACAAATACTCAAAGCAACACCTCAGGAACTTTAGTAACGCTAAGCAAACATGAACTAGCAAGGTTATAAAGAAAAAACCGTCAAACAAAAAGGCCAAAAAACATCAAACCAAAAGGCCAAACAACATCATCATGGGCGACGCCAGCCATAACAACAACAAAAGAATTATAAGCAAGTGGGACAAGCCGCTGCGATTGGGCAAAGAAACCTTCTGCATAACTTTCCTACTAGGCGCTCTGCCATTTCTCCTCCAGCTTGTGAAGGCAAGACTTTCAGATCAAACCTGCTATAATCGCGATGGTGCAGGGGAACATGTTTCATGGACTGCATGAAGATATTCCAATGGACCAGATTGAGAGCTTTGAAGAGATCTATAGCACAAGTCGCACTAGAGGAGTCACACCTGATTTCATCAAGTGTGTGTTGTTTTCATTCTCTCTCACTGATAAGGCTTCAAGATGGTGAAGTCACTGACAACTAGTTCTCTTATATCACGGGAATAGGTTCGTTCAGCCTTCTTGAGACACTTTTACACCATGGCAAAAATGGTTGTACTGTGGAACAAGGTTTCATCATTTTAGCAGCAGGTTGATGAAATGTTTTATGATGCTTGGGAGAGGTTTAAGAAGTATCATAGATAGTGTCATCACCATGGATTAGATGATGATCATATTCTAGGTAACTTCTGTGATGGAGTTGACTAGGAATATCACAATGCACTAAACTCAGCAAGTAGAGGAGACTTTATGATCTGACAACAGGTGGTGCATTCGAGCTGATTAAGAACATGGCTGCAGCATAAGCAAACCAGTTCCATGAGCATGATTGATCCAGGAAGGTCAAAAATGTTCAGGCTAAGTGGAGAGATTACTTGACCACAAAGGTAACTTGCTGCTGAAGAGTAACCAAGGAGAAGTCTATCTTGTGGACGAACCAAGAACATAACAGTCTCCACAAGAGGCTGTAGAAGAGGTGTCTCAAGGTGATGACCAACATGAAGTTAACACTGTCAATGGTCAAGTGTATGTGCTAAACTGTGGGTTCAATCAGAGCATCATTAAAAAACAACATGTCTTCTCTTTTCGAGGAAATAATGTCGACAATCCCAGCAATAAGAACTACACACCTCTAAACAACATAGCGCAAGGCTCTTGATTTCAGAAGAGTTCCCACAAAGGATTTCAGGGGAATACATTTGTGTTGAACAAGGGAAAGAATCAGTTCCAGGCTTAAACTTTCAGAAGCCGCAGAGCAGCAACTTCCAAGCTGCAGCAAATGTTGCGAACAACCCTTAGGATGAGATGAAAACACGTAGTAATCCTATGTAGAAGCTACTCCAAAGTTAGCAAGGACTAGTCCAAATTCAGCAAGGTCAGGTGAAAGCAATGAATCAAGCAACTGATGAGATCAATACTAGGATGGAAAACATGTTCACTCAACTGAACACTAAATATGATGCGGTAAGCGGCCATATGAAGATGTTAGACATTCAGCTTGCTCAAACTGCTGAAACTGTTAAGAGGTAACAAGGAACCTTTCCTGGAAAGACTGTGATGAATCCAAGGGTTAAACATTGCAATGCAATTAGCTTCAAAGTGAGAGACTATTATTTGTGCCTATAACCCAAGTATTCAGTTGTCTGAGAAATCTAAGGTAAAAAAAATCAGAGCAGCTATTTACTGAGACTACTTTAGGCGTAAAAGAGAGAACATAGCACCCTGGTAGCTCAGAAGCGACTGCACCCAAGGAACATGCTGAGACTCCACCGGTTCGCGTATATATTCCTATGGTTCCTTACCCAGTTCCACGTAGTCATCTGATGAATCCCCTTAGTGCAGAGCAGCTGGCAGACTATAAGAAGATGGTGAGAAGTCTTCCTAAAATATCTCATTTGAACATGTTTGGGAGATTCGTCCATTACACATGTTCTTCAAAAACTGTAGAGAGACTCAAGAAGAAACTAAAGCACTCTTTACTGAAGCATTGACACCAGCACTGAAGGTATTGCCTACGCTTGATGATCCTGGAAAATTTTATTTTCCATGTTCCATCGCATGAGTTCAATTCAAGGAAGCTCTTTTTGACTCTGGATTTAGTGTGAATCTTGTTTCAAAGGCAATCATAGACGAGCTGGGTATTTGATGTTGAGCCTTCTCAGATGACACTAGCTTTTGCAAACTCTTCCACATCAGTCCTTTATGACACCATTTGTAACCTTCCTGTCCATGAAGGGGACTGCATTCTTCATACTGAATTTCAGGTTGTTAAGATGAGTAAGGATTACAAAATGCCTTTGATCTGTAGAAGACAATTTACGGCTAAAATGGGGGCAATATCAATATCCCTAATAAGAAAGTCTCATTCTCCAATATCAACAAGAAGGTTTTCTACAAGGCTGTTCCCATCATATTTCTCATACTGCACAATTCTTGCATCTCAGTGGTTGGTGGAGAAAATCTGAAAGTTATTCCTAAGAAGGATACTTTTTTTGTAAAAAAAGAAGCTAGTGGTTTTCGAATATATTACCTTAAAGGCATGTGGAAAATATCACAAACTATTAAACTTGTACATATTTCGACCTAAATGAAAACGCTAGAGCTAAAACAAGAGAGAAAGAAACTGAGACAAATATATTACATTTCATCGAGGATTTCATTATCATTTAATCATCTGAATGATATATATGTAAGCCTCAAAATCCGTGACCACTCAGAATTTTTAACCCTAAATTCAATATTGCAAATGCACAGCAAATCAGTAATAAATATCGCGATCGAATCTACAAGGACCAAATACACACTTCTGATTTCATTTTAGATTAAACAAAAAGACAGTAGAGTTGTGGTTATTTAAGAGCAACTGTGACTACAAGCGATAATAAACTAAAACAATGTAAATGATAAAAAAAAGCGGTAAGTGTTAGGGAATTCGTAGGAAATCAGATAAATGAAAACAAACAATTATTCAAGGAATCAATGAGGAACCATTCTTAAACTCAAAAGAAAGTTTTATAATATTTCCACTGTTGTGGCTTCAATTACTATGTCGAACAACCTAATCACAAAGCGCCTTAAAATCCACTTCCGCCCGCTAAAAACAATTTCCCAGAAGGATTATTTTAAGTAATTTAGACCAACTCTCGCTACCTATAATAAACCTAAGATCATGAACAGGGTAACTAATCAAGTTCAAAATTTGATACAATCCAGGTGAAGCATTACAATGATAATTCCCTAATCTAACAATCTTCAAGAATTCAAAATCATCAATTCCATTGAAACACTAAAACCTAACTGGGGAAATACTCAGACATAATTGAAGAAAACAAAATCAAAGATGAAATAGATTGCTTAATGAAAGGGGTTTAGAAAATTTCCCCAAGAGATACATAGACAAAGATTCCCCACCCCCTTCCTCCCCAAAAGCTTACAATCTCCAGAACTCTCAAAAGTATGTAAAAACCTAAGAGAATATTAATAGACAATGGATACTTTTTGGGGAAAAAAGAAATAAAAAACAGTAGAGAAAAAGGAAAATTTAAGTTGAAACCCACGTGATTGGATGTTCGATCAGAAGGTCTGATCAATTGATGCATCTCTGTCCGACTGATTTCTTCCTTTCTTGCTTAGTTGATCAATCGACTGTAACAACAAATCGATCAATTACATTGCCTTGGATGCAACACATCGATCAATGCATTTGTCTGTAAAGAACACATTGATCGATCCATTTTACTCTATCGTTTCTTCAATTTTTCTTCATGCCATCGATCGATTCATTTTTGTGTCAAAATCTAATCGATCGATCACCTCCAGCTCTGCACTCCAGCTTCTTCAGATCATCAAGAAAACCCCTTGAAATCCTTGTAAAGCTTCACCAAACTATCCTTAAGCGCCCAAACATTTATATTACATGAAAACATATATAAAAGACTTCAAAAAGCCTTGAAAATTACTAAAACCCATAAAAATAAGTAGGTAAAAAAAGAAACATCAATTCTCCCTGATTTGAACGTTTGTTCATTCTCAAGTAAAGACTAACAAAATTCAGCATCTAGTGGAAAGGTTCGAAAACATGGGAACTCACATATTGTTAGAACAACCATTTTCACTTCAACTGATTATAAGTCACATCAGTTAGTAACAACTCAAAGCTCTAGCTTGTGTCAAAAAATCAGCTCAATTGCGCCATGGGTAGGTCTCCATCTATGTCCAAACATCTGACACGTCTGTGCAGTTCTGCACGAAAACCATTGTGCTTGGTCCAACTCGCCATTTTGGCGAGTTGGGAGTGTTCCAACTCGCCAAAATGGCGAGTTGGCCATGCTTCTCGGTCCAAGTCGCCAAAATGGTGAGTTGGCTGTCTTGCTGGGTCCAACTCGCCATTTTGGCGAGTTGGGGCTTGTCCTACTCGCCAAAATGGCGAGTTGGCTGGCTTGCTTGGCCTGATTTGCTCATTCGGTGAGCCTGTCGGTGTGTTCGGACAACTGAAACTTCGTACTTGTTTTGTTATCCGAGGCTTAGAGTAATCTTTCTCGAGGTCTTATTTTCTAATTCCTTTTCAGAATTGATTTGAAACTCGGTTTAGGTTTTTCGCGCCCTTTTTATCTTTTTTTTATAGAGGACATTTTCTGAGGAATTTCGGGCATTAATTCCGTCGTGATCGATTTTGACCCCAACAGTTAGCCCCCAGCTCGTTAGAACCGTGAGCTTCTAGTGTAGGGTTTTTGCGCGCGGTTTGGCAAGTTAGGCAAGTTAGGCGGAATAAATGGTTGAGAAGGTCTGTCGTAAGTGGTCTTTCGCCCTCCTAAGAATGGAATGCGATAAGATTGGGGCTGCGCCTTATGACGGCTGCCTACGTACCCTTGATGGAGGGATCAAGCCTTTCGTAGTTTGTCTTGGAGTTAAGATTCTTATGACCTGTTTTCCAGCGAGACCCTTATGGTCTAGTTGTATGTTGTGTAGAGATTATCGGGCATGTTGTTGCCGATGGCATTTTATGTTGGACTTTTGACAGCCTCGAGACTAGCCTCTTAGGCTGTTTGCTTCAGCCAAATGTGGCCGTATTTATGTTTTTGGGACTGACAGAGTGTGTCTTTGAATCCCAGCCGCTTTGCGACTTTTTAATTGAATTGTGTTTCGCGTTTCATGAGCATGTTTGTATTCGTGTGAATATAGAGGGAGGGGTACGAGTTGTCATCTCGTAATCTAACTCTGGGTGAACTGTTATATTCGTGATATGTTTTGAGAGTTTTCCGCAGCATGCAAGCTTGCGGGATTTCTGGAGATGCGCGAATAATAGCCAAGAGACAAATTTTGGGATCTCGTATCAGGGTGTTTTGATACTATGCCTAGAGATGTTAGAAACCAGTGTGCTGGGTTTAGGGTAAGACCTAGGTCTAATCACAGCATTAGGGGGTGCGATGACTACTTCGACTTATGTTTCCCGTATCGTTTTTGACCTGATTCCGTCCCGCTTTAAAGTCCGCGATATGTTCTCGGCTTATATGACTTGTATGGTAGGAATCGAGCATCTCTTCTGGGACAATTTTTAAGTCTTCCGAAAGTGCTGAACAAAATTTCTTATTTTTTTATAGCGCTATTACCCTTGTGTCGGGTGTACGAGAGTTATCTCTACGTTGTGATTAGCAACAAACTTATCGGTAGATATTACCGTTTTTGATTCTTCGTGAAGGATACATGTTTAAGAAGATGTTAGTGCATATGACTGTCTGGTCTTCCAAGAAGGTGTTTTTATCAAGGAAGATGATTTTATCGAAAAAGAAATCTTCGGGCGTCTGCGACGTCCGCGATGCTAAAGATTGGTTATTCTTTCGTATGCCGCTTTTCGTGCTTGAAATGTGCGCGGGCTTGAAGACGTTTCTGTGTTGCAAGGGTTCAGTCTTGACCTTGCGTTGGAGAAATATCTTTGTTTTTCTGTGGATGTTTGCAGTCGCAACTGTTGTTCCAGTTTTGATTTTAAGTAGTTTGATTTGTGATATAGGGATAAGTAGTTTGATTTGTGATATAGGGATTACGACCAATGGGTTGCGTAGATTTGTCCCTTGGACAAAGCGTTATCCTCCACTGTGCTTCGTAAAGTGTTGCCTTCTGGGATTTGTTTTTGTGTGTTTTTTAAGGATGTCTCGTATAACTCTAGGAGCTTTGTCACGAGTGTTTCTTTTCATGCCGCGTTTTACAGGGCATATAGAATATAATCGATTGATGTTAAGTTCGAATTTTCCGTTAACCATATGGTTGTCTGGACTAGTTTTGTTATGGTGAATTTATCGTATGATTTACGCTTCTGGGTTATACGACAAATTGCTTGCGTAATAGTCACTTGGAGTTTTATGACAAATCGTGGATTGTTTGTTTAGTTGTTAAGTGATTGGAGCGGTGGTCGCTTAATTGTTTTGGTTTGGCATGAAGGTTGTGTTCAGCCGGATAGCCAAGGAAGTTGTTGGTAAAGGATCAGACCATGACCCTTTCATGTCAACGTTAGGGTCATGTTAGTTTAGGATCGTCCTTAAAGGGGATGCTGAATTCAGGTTCGGGCGTTTATGGAAAGGCGCAGTTGGCCGAGGGCCGAGGGCCGAATAGCGTTCGTCGAGATTGACAGGTTGATCATAGCGGAGTTTTCTGAGTTATGGCTGATCATCGAGTTTTAGTTGGATACTGGTACAGGTTTTCTTCACGTATGATCGTGATAAGAGATGCTGTATAGTCCTCGAGATTCTGTTCGTGATGGTGTAGATATGTTGCTAGCGTTTAGACAAATCTTAGATTGCCGTTTGCCTTTGCGGGATGATTTTAATGAGGCATTGGAATGCGTAAGTGTTTTTCTGCCTGTTGTTGCGAGAGTTTGCTTTGTCAAAAGCATTTTCTTGATGCCAAGGCAATTTTTTTTTTCACGAAAGAAAACGGTTGAACCACTATTTTGAAAGGTTGTGTACTCTTTTCCTTTTGAGGATTGGGATGATTGACAATCTGGGTCGGTTTAAAGATCACGCCAGGATTGCGAGTTGCTGGTTTTCAGTTTGACGACTTGGAATATGTCAATTTTATATGAAATTACTAGGAACACATCGATTTTAAGACAATGTCCGTGTCCCTAGTTCTTTCTTTATTTAGGAGGCGAGCTAAGCACGCGTGGTGATTGTTTCTTGATTTTGTGAGAGTTCAGATCGGTTAGTAAGATCCGCCTGAATAGATCGAGATAGGAAAAATCCCCTAAGACTTAGTCCGCTAGACTATCCACCCTGATTCCTAAAGTTTATGGAAATCTCCAAAGCATTTTTAGTTCTTTGTACTGATATACCATGGATTTTACCCGTTTTTACCCATGGTATATGAGTGTTTTTATTACTATTATCTATGTTTTGGAGTATATTAGGTATGTTTTCAGGTTCAGAAGCATTTTGGAGAAAAGTGAAGTTTTAGGTGTCTTTTTAGAGCTTAAAGAAGAGTTCACCCGTGATCAAGACCAGAGGTCGACACCAGAGTTACACATCGATCGATGCACACTCTGTGCAGTCGATCGACACACATTAGCGGAAGGACGATACATCGAGACAATAATCGATCGATGTACACCCTGTACTATCGATCGGTACTGAGGCGGCAGAAAGAGAAGTTGGACCTGGCCGAACTTGAAGCCCAAGATATCACATTTTACAAGAATGCCCCTGACGAGTTTTTTAACCTAATGAACTCATATTTATAGGCCTAAGTGTTTTGGCAAGAAAAACAAGTTTTACAAGCAAGTTTTATAAAAGTCTTTTATAAGCAAATAATTAGATACAAGATTTCTAAGAGTTTCTTCTTCTTCTACTTATTTCTTTTCAGTTCTTTATTTGTTAACAGAGGTTATAGAGCTCTAGACCTAGAGGAGAGATCCAAAGATATTTGTGATTGGAACCTAAGTGTTCGCCCTCCAATAGGTCTATGAATTTCTATTATTACCTTGTTGCTATGAACTACTTAGCCATGTCTGAGTAGATTCATTTGTTAGATTTAGGGTTTAAATAGGATATGAGGGATTAGCCCCAACCTATAATTGCTATAGTTGTGATATTTATTGTTAAGGATTGTTCACTAATGCTTTTTCTAGCTTAGCTACCTTGAACATGAACTTGGATTGCATTGTTTATTACATGCAATACCTGACAACATCCTAAACATGCTATGACCCTTTTGAGATATGCGAAAGCTGATCTAAGATCATGGTGAGCATTGTATCAACTCGCGCATAAAGCTTGCTTAGAGCCGTATCGATCGATACTCCTATAGAGTATTCGATCGACGTAGCTAGAGGTGTATCGGTCGATATTCCTATCGAAACATCGATCGATACCATCGGCAGAGTAGCCAACCGCAACACCATTTAGCATCTAAGTAATAGATGGCTAAATAATGCGAGAGCTGATGGATTCATTTAATAAGTGTTGAGCTCTGACATATCATGCAAGCAACTTGTTAGCCTTTATAGTATTTATAATCCTGAATTCCTGAATACTTACCCTAAATCTAACTACTTTTCTTTATTGTTTCAAAACCAAATCCTTTCAACTGAGTAATCTTATCCTTACTTAGCAAACCTGCAATTTACTTTAAATTATTTTCAACCTAGCATAGTCATTAAGATTGCATCTTACTTGTACACTAGCTCTCTGTGGATTCGATCCCTAAGTACTACAACTGAACCTCTTATTTCAGAGAGTAAAGTCACTCCTTAGGGTAATTTTAGTGATGTCAAATTTGGCGTCGTTGCCGGGGAGCTTTGATACAATAGGATCTAATCTGATTAGGTCTAGGTTATTTTTATTTTTATTTTAATTTGTTTTCTGACATAAATTTTTTTCTTGTCTTTTCAGGTACATGCCCAGCAGCACTAGAAGCAACAAGGAATCCCAACTTTTATTCTCAGAAGACCCTGCTAGCTTGGAACGTTCAATCCGCATGGAAATCCATTCCGCATCGATCGACGCCATCAACTGCATGTCGACCGATATTGACGCACCCCTGCCGACCGAGACACCGTCTTCGTCGACCGATACTCGCACCTTCAAGTCGACCGACACTTCTTCACCGTCGACCGACATCTTTCATCCGACATCGATCGATACCCCTAACCGTATATTGATCGATACTTTTCCGCGAGTCATGGTTGCGCCTATTATTCTCACACGAGATGAGAATGGAGACTTGCGTGACCAAGAAGGTCACCTTCGTAATGAAGCAGGTCAGAAACTAAACGCTCATAATGAAGTAATCCCTGAGCCAGAAACTGCACCTAGAGGAGCTGTTCAACCTGTAGAAGAGGCTGCTCGAAAACTAGCTGAGTACAACCGTCCAGATCAGTTCTACACCAACAGATCAGCCATTCGTCCCCCTGCTATTCAGAGAGGCGATTTCGAGCTCAAGCCGCAGTACTACACCCTTGTGGGACAGACACCTTACTATGGGCTGTCTAGTGAGCATCCCATGGACCATCTGGAGAGGTTCGAGGATCTCATATCTGCTATCAAAGCCAATGTAGTCCCTGTGGACTACCTTCTCTGTAAGCTCTTCATACACTCTTTATTTGGAGAAGCTTTACAGTGGCTTAAACAGCTACCACCAGGATCTCTTACATCCTGGAGCGACATCAAAAACGCATTTTTGCGTAACTTCTTTGATGATGCACGCGCTGAAGACTTAAGGAGGAAAATTACCACATTCAATCAGGAGTCTGGAGAGTCATTCAAGGATACATGGATCAGATTCAAGTCTTACCAGCGAGACTGCCCACACCATGGATTCAACAAAGTGCAGCTGGTCTGCACTTTCTTCAGAGGCATCGCAGTGAAATATCAGATGGCTCGAGACACTGCGAGTGAAGGCAACTTCACCACAAGGAATCCTGAAGATGCTGTGAAGCTAATAGACAACCTAGCATCCAGAAACAGCACAAAGAACATTGTAAGAGCAAGATCTGCAGCGTTCCTTGGAAAGGAACAGATAAATGAGGTACAAGCCCCACTTGACAATGTTCAGAAACTGCTAAACAAGCAAATCTGCTCAGTGTAGGATGCAGAAGCTGATGAAGAAGATGACTACATAGAAGCAGAAGTCAACTGGATCAGTGGAACCGGATTTCAGAGATCTGGAAACCAAGGAAACAGAAACTTCGCAGGACAGAGAGAAAACTTCAACAGCAGCAACCCCAACAACAACAGGAGTTATGGAAACTAATCTTACATGAAGCCACCCACACCAACCCAGAAGGAAAGCTAGAAGACATGCTCAGCAAAGTCCTTGAAAGCCAGCAACAGGCCACAACGTCAGTGCTATAATAGAGGATGATTTTTGGAGAGTGGTAAAGCAAGAGAAGCTGCAAGAGGGAGACTTCCAGATCGAAAGTATTGGCGGCAATCATTGGAATCGATCGATGTCAGGACAACCACATCGATCGATGTACGCCAACACCAATCGATCGGTGGAACAAGACGAGCATCGACCGATGGATCTTGCAAGATCCACCAACGAGTGCAAGATCCACCAACGATGGACCTTACAACATCGACCGACAGGACAGACGTCCCATCGATCGACCGAATGATAAAGAAATTGATCGACACACTCCAGAAGCTTTCGATCGATATTCAGTTATCACACGCCGAGTGCAACTTCCTAAGATAGATGTTGCACGACTTAATGCACTCCGGGAGCAATCTAAGCCTTCCAGAAACCCACCAACCGCCATAATGAAGAAACCCACGGATATTATTGATCCAATAGAGATAGAAAAGGAAAAAGATGGCAGAGTTCTCAGAAAAAGGAAACAGAAGGTTCCTAAACACCTTAAAAGAGAAGTTAATGAGAGAGAGTTGGCAAGTTTCAGAAAGAGAGTTCTAAGGATACCTACAGAGAAACCCATTGAAGAAGCCTAATTTTCACACATATTGTGGATGTTTTTCAGAGAAACTAAGGAGACAGAAGAAGACATCAAGAGGATGTTCAACCAAGTCAGAGAAAGTATGAAGAAGAGGATCAAACTAGAGAAGAAGGGTGATCCAGGAAAGTTTGTTGTTCCTTGCTCAATACAGGGGATCAACTTCCCACGTGCCCTATGTGACACATGATCTGGAGTTAGCATCTTACCCAAGGTGATAACAGACCATCTAGGTCTGAAGATAGAGCCTACTGAAGAATCATTCATCTTTGTGGATTGTTCTCAGCTGAACTCTGGAGGAATTGTGAGAAACCTTGAGTTACCATAGGAGAAGCCCTAATTCCAGTAGACTTCCATGACTTGGATGTGGGAACCAAAATTCACACCGTCAATTTTAATGAATAAGATTGCGGAGGAAAGCCAAGTTAACCCGACTTTCCTTGAAGGTTCGGATTCTCTGCGACAGCCAACGACAAGTGACCGAATAAATGCGGAAAAGGTTTTGTTAAGATTTGGGACTGGACCTTAAGAAAGGCTGCCTACGTACCCCTTTCGAGGATCAAGTCGGACGTAGTTCAGTTAGAAAGAATTGAACAAGAGATCGAACCGTCTGGGCGGGTTCGTCTAGTATGAGCGTTTGTCATAGAAACAGGCATGTCGAAGATAACGCCTAGGGTTTCTATGTGCGGAGCTCTTAAGTAAAAGAATTGTCCGATCCTTTCGAGAAGAGCGGAGATTTGCGAGCAGGAGGCGGTCAGACGTTCTAGGGCCTGGTTCGTCTAATATGAGCGTTGGTCATAGAAGCGGGCATGTCGAAGATAATGCCTAGGGTTTCTATGTGCGGAACTCTGAGTAAAAGTATAGTTAGATCCTTCCGAGAGGAACATGGGTCTGCGGAGAAGATAAAACTAGAACAAGAGGCGGCCAGACGTTCTAAGTCCTGCCTCGCTGGCCTAACCGCCTAAGTTCTAAGTTCTCTTAGCTAGCAGGAGTTCTCTAAGTCTAGATTCAAGGATTTTCGGATCTCCTTCTCTTCTGCTCTTGCTCTCCTTATATACTCACTCCTAGGTCGGTTTGCCTTAGGATGATGGACCTCGCCTTTGGGCCCAAGTTTATCTCTTCAAGAAATATTCCATTTCCGTCGATCTTCATAATTATCCTCGAGTTTTCCCCTATTTTCCGGTGGCTTGATGTTTATCCGGTGTTCAGGAAATTGGATAAACCGTCATAGTCTGATTGGGCCTGAATTCTTAAAATCGTAAGTAAGTCCGTGGACTTGTCTTAAGTCGTTGAACGTTTTATACGATTTCTCGAAAAGACTATCTTTCTCGAAAAGACTATCTTTCTCGTAAAATAAACCGTATAGCCTAAAGGATCGATGTTCAAGTTAATCGATCTTTGTTTTATACGATATCTTCTACGAGAAATCCAATCCTTCTAGTTTTTGTCGTAAAACATCGAGGACGATTCCAATTGAGTCGAAGGATGTTTATTCCGTAGCCGTGATCGTCCCAAACTCACGATGATTGATCCAAACAAGTCAAGATGGGATCAGACCGAACACGGTGGGACCGAGACCAGGACGAGGGCCGTCGACCGGCGCCAGGCCGGGGTGCCGCCGGCGCAAGGCCGGCCCGCGTGACGGGTGCCGCCGGCGCCAGGTCGGGTGCCGCCGGCGCCAGGCCAGCCCGCGCGACGGGTGCCGCAGGCGCCAGGTCGGGTGCCGCCGGTGCCAGGCCGGCCCGCGTCACGGGTGCCGCCGGCGCCAGGCCAGCCCGCGTGACGGGTGCCGCCGGCGCCAGGCCGGGTGCCGCCGGCGCCAGGCCGGGTGCTGCCGGCGCCAGGCCGGGTGCCGCCGGCGCCAGGCCGGCCCGCGTGACGGGTGCCGCCGGAGCCAGGTCGGGTGCCGCCGGCGCCAGGCCGGGTGCCGCCGGCGCCAGGCCAGCCAGCGCGACGGGTGCCGCCGGCGCCAGGTCGGGTGCCGCCGTCGCCAGGCCGGCCCGCGTCACGGGTGCCGCCGGCGCCAGGCCAGCCCGCGTGATGGGTGCCGCCGGCGCCAGGCCAGCCCGCGTGACGGGTGCCGCCGGCGCCAGGTCGGGTGCCGCCGGCGCCAGGCCGGCCCGCGTCACGGGTGCTGCCGGCGCCAGGTCGGGTGCCGCCGGCGCCAGGCCGGCCCGCGTGACGGGTGCCGCCGACACCAGGCTGAAGATCTCGGCGAGGGCTTCGATTTGATATCTTGATCGTTTTCTGGTTCCTTACGGTTTGAGAGAACGACCTCTTCGAAGTTTCGAGGCAGATTCTTTTGTGTTTAGGGTTTTTGTGGTGATCGAATCTCGATGTCCTTGGGCGAGCGGACCGATCTTTCCGGGGACTCTCGTCCGCGCACACCCGTAGTCTTCCGATCTCACAGAGAGTGGATATTCTAATTTGAGAAAATCTCGTATAACTTCTTTTCAAATTATCCGAGACTTTTTGTTTCAAGAAATACTTTCTAGAGACTTTCAGTCATTGATTCCGTCGTGACCGATTTTGACACCAACAGTTAGCCCCCCAGCTCGTTAGAACCTTCGTGATGTTCTTGCGAGCGATAAGACATGTCAGGTAAGATAGGCGGAATTAATGGTTAAAAGGCTCCGTTGAAAGTGGTAAGATTGGGGCTGCGCCTTTCGAAGGCTGCCTACGTACCCTTGTTGTAGGGATCAAGCCTTCCGTAGTTCGTTTTGGAGTTTAAGACCCTTGTGATCTATTTTCCGGCGAGACTTATATGGTCTGGTTATGTGTCATGAGAGACTTTCGAGCATGATGCTGTTGATGTATTTGTTTTTTGATTATTTATGAACTTCAGTTTTTTCGAAGTATGAGAAAGAGGGTGTGAGTTGTCGTCTCATTCCTAGTTCCCTGATGATCACCGTACCTATTGTTTGCATAAAGCGAGATTTTCCGCGGTTTACCGATTTACGCGAAAGTTCGTGAAACGAATAGGCTTAAGTGAAGAGACAAATTTTTGGATCTCGTATACCATACTATGTCTGTGAGATGTCAAGATCCAGCGTGGCTGGGTTTAGGGCAAGACCTAGGTTTACTCTCGGACTGAGGCTTTGCGATGACAAATCGGCTTTCGTTTTGCCTGTTTGCGATTTTAACCTGACTCGTACCGTTTAAAATCCGCGAATTGTTGTCGGCTTATATGATTTGTCTGGGCGTGAGTCGAGCTACTTCCTTTACGAAGAGCTAAACCAAAATTTGGATTTCTTGTATAGCGCGCTATGTTTATCCTTGTCGGATGCAAGAGAGCCTACCCCTTGAAGGGCGGCTATTTGTCTGTTTAGGACGTTAGAGTTCGCTTGTTGTGATCAGCAACAACGAAATGATGCCAGTTTAGAGGCATGTTACCGTTTAGAGGTGTGTTTGTATGTTTTGTGTTCTAGAGACGAGGATTTCGTCTGGAACGTTTTGAGGAAAAGAATGTCCTTCGAGCGTTAGCGACGTCTCGCAGTGCTGAAGGTCGAGTTTCCCTTGTGCCGCATTTTGTGGTTGAATTGTTCGCGGGCTTTGGAGATGTTTTGCGAATGTTCGCAGCCAGAAACTGTTGTTTTGGTTTGGACGCAGGACCAAGAGGTCGCGTAAGTTCGACCCAGGGAGAAGCGTCTACATTCACAGTGCTTCGTGAAGCGTCGGCCTTCCGGGATTTGTTTGTATATATTAAGGATGAATCGTATAACTCTTGGAGCCTTGTCACGAGTGTTTCTTTTCATGCCGTGTTTACGGGGCGTATAGAACTTAATCGATTGACGATGAGTTTAAATCTTCCGTTAACCATATGGTTGTTAGGACTGAGTTTTGGTATGAAGAGTTTATAGTATGATTTCCGATTCTTTATGCGACAAATTGCTTGCGTAATAGTCACTTGGCGTTCTATGAACAAATCGTAGATTGTTGTTTTTAGCCGTTAAGTGATTGGAGCGGTGCTCGCTCAGTAGCTTTGGATTGGCATGGAGGCTAGATTCAGCCGTATCGCCAAGGAAGTTGTTGGTAAACGATCAGACCATGACCCTTATTAAGGTCATGTTAGTTTACGATTGTCTTTAATGGGGATGCCGAATTCAGGTCCGGGCTTTACGGAAGGGCGTAGTTGGCCGAGGGCCAAATAGTGTTTGCCGAGATAGACATGTCAAGCATAGCGGAGTTTTCTGAGTTATGGCTGATGGCTTTTAGAAACGATCTACCACTTTAGGTCTCAGTTATACGATGAATGGTTCGTATAAATTTTTTTTATTGTATGAAAATCGTTTCATTTTATCCGAGTGGGACAAAGTTTAAGGGATCGACGCAGGACACGTGCGGGTTCGTCTGCGTGATTATTTCCTGCTCGGACGTAACCGCGGGGAGTGAAAGCAGGAGCCAGAAACCTTGTGGAGCAAAAACTGTCTATGTCAATTACCCGTCGGACCCATTATGTTTATTTTACGAAAGTTGCTTTGTATGAATTGACTCGACCATACAGAGAATTTTTCGTAAAAGTGATGTAAGGGGGTTTTCGCAAAGGTAACCGGAGAGCGTTTCTCACAAATTACTTGCGATATTCGCGACCACGGATTATGTTTTCCTCATTCACTTTTGCGTACTGCGAAATCGTTTTGCATGAGACCGATCATGTTTTTTCCATAGGCTGTTTTGTTTTTAAAATGTTCCTGTTATACGAAAGTAATGGATGACCGGTTTCATGGAGATAGAAAATCGCAGATTGTTAAAGTAGCGATGTTTCCGCGGATTACACGGGAGATGTTTCCGCTATGATTTCGACCTTTGGACGAAAGCTGCTTCGAACTACTTATGGAGTTTTACCGAAGGTTATTTCGTTATTTTCGTAGTTTACCGTCATGCTATTAGTCTGACGTTGGTACACGTTTCTAATCGCGAGTTTGCGACGAGAGACGACGTAGAGTTTTCAAGACTATTTTTGTAACGGGGTGGCTATGCCGTTAGCGTTTTTTAGACGAATCTTATTGCTGCGAGAGTTTGCTTTGTCAAAAGCGTTGTCTTGATGCTGAAGCAAAAAGTTTTTGAAGATGGGATTATACGGGTATAGTATACGTACCTACTTCCCTTTTCTTTTTATGAAAGAAAACGGGTTAGCCGTTCTTCCGAAAGCTTGTGTACGTTTTTTCTTTCTTTTTAGGAAGCGGGATGAGTATGCTTTTAGAACGCGTGGCGATCGTTTCTCGGTTTTTCGAGAGACTAGATTGGTTTGCATGTTCTGCCTGGACAATCAAGGAACGATGGAACAAGACTGGAAATTTTGCCTAAGACTTAGCTTGCTAGACTATCCACCTAGGTCTTAAGTTCCCTAAATTCTACAGCAGTTTTTCAAGACGTTTTTGTTCCTGTCCTACAAAGAATTAAAACCTTTACAAAATTTTTCGAGAAAATAGTCTTTTGAAGGTTTCGGCATTTCCGAAGGAATCCCATTTCCTCGTATAGTCGAGACAATTGGTGTTTAGAATAACCGTGATCGTACCAAACTTACGAAGATTGATCCGAACAAGCCAAGATGGGATCGGACCGGGCACGATAGGACCAAGACCAGGACGAGGGCCGTGGACCGGCGCCAGGCCGGGGTGCCGCTGGCGCCAGGCCGGCCCGCGTGACGGGTGCCGCCGGCGCCAGGCCAGGGTGCCGCCGGCGCCAGGCCAGCCCGCGTGACGGGTGCCGCCGGCGCGAGGCCGGGGTGCCGCCGGCGCTAGGCCGGCCCGCGTGCCGCCGGCGCGAGGCTGGCCCGCGTGACGGGTGCCGCCGGCGCCAGGCCGGCCCGCGTCCCACGTGCCACCGGCGCCAGGCCGGCCCGCGTCCCACGTGCCGCCGGCGCCAGGCCGGGGTGCCGCCCGCGTCCCGCGTGCCGCCGGCGCCAGGCCGGCCCGCGTGCCGCCGGCGCCAGGCCGGCCCGCATGACGGGTGCTTCCGGCGCCAGGCCGGCCCGCGTCCCGCGTGCCGCCGGCGCCAGGCCGGCTCGCGTGACGCGTGCCGCCGGTGCCAGGCCATCTTGCCGTCTGTGGGTTTTTCGTTGTTCGATCTTTCCCCCGTTAGTCGTTTGCGGGGAATCTTTGAGTTTGGGAAGATCTTTAGCCGTAGATTTCGAGATAATCGTTTCTAATCCAACGAGACTCCTCGAGTATCGGGATTGAGATGGATTTGGATTTGTAGACTTTCCGTCTTCGAGGGTTTGAGTAATGAGGCTTCAAACTTAGATTCTAGAATATGAGCTTTGTTAACAATCGAGAAGGCTTTGCGGAAGAATCGTCGTGTTTCTCGAACAATCCGAACATGGGTTTAAGGGACCAGGATGTTGCTGTTGCCCGAGATCACGAGACGACTGCACGGATGGGCGCCAGGACCCTTGCCGCCTGCGCCAGGCCGGCCTGCGTGTCGTGTGCCGCCGGCGCCAGGCCGGGGTGCCGCCGGCGCCAGGCCGGGGTGCCGCCAGCGCCAGGCCGGCCCGCGTGTCGCGTGCCGCCGGCGCCAGGCCGGGGTGCCGCCAGCGCCAGGCTGGCTCGCGTGACGCGTGCCGCCGGCGCTAGGCCGGCTTGCCGCCCATGCCGTGTCCCGCGTCCGCCGAGGCTTCTGTTGCTCGCCTTCGTCGATCCCCGGGGCTCCACGGACTCAAAGATCGAGTTACGAAAACTCAGGCAAAGATGCATGGTACTGAGACAGGACCGGTCTCGTCCTATGACGGGACAAAGAGATCCTTCTCATGGGCGAGGTGGTCGAGACAGCGATATTGTTTTCTTTGTAAATCTCAACGAAAGCTCCGATTGAGACGAAACGAAAACCATCTTGACCTAGACTCAAAGGAGAGCAAAGTGAGGTTTCCACAGGCGAGGTGGCCATGGGCGAGGTGACCTTGGTGATGGTTGTTCTCGTCCACGGGCGAGGTGGCCGGGAGAGTGATTTTGTTCCCTTCGTAAAATCTCAACAGAAACTCTGATTGAGACGAAACGAAAGCCACTTTGATCTAAACTCAAAGGATAACGATGGTGTGTTCGCCCTGTGGCGAGGTAGCCATGTCGGAGGGTGAGGTGGCCTCGGTAATGTTTGTCCTTGCCCACGGCGAGGTGGCCGGGACAGTGACTTTGTTCTCTTCGTAAAATCTCAACGGAAACTCCGATTGAGATGAAACGAAAGCCATTTTGACCTAGACACAAAGGAGAACAAAGTCGGCTCCTACTAAGGCGGACTGCGAAGACTGATCTTACCCTATGGCAAGTCGTCCTAGTAAGATTAAGCTCTGACCTCCTTTCGTTTTCCCGTTTATTCCTCGAGAGTTGTTTGTAAGAAGTATGGCAGTGGGAATCGGTGAACCGATTTGCCGTGCTTCTGTTCTGCTAGTAATATAGGGTTTCCCCAAGGTTTCGAGGAGAATAAGTTTTATTTTTCCGAGAGGTTCTCGAAGGAAACGTTTTTCGTAGAAACCTTGCTCGTTGCGATTTCTCTAACTTGGTAACAAGAAGAATTTTTGGGGTTTGATAGATTTTATCGTTGCCCTTTCTGTTTAGATAGAGAAATTGCGAGCTCGTTTTCGTGCTCTTCCTGTGGCGGAAAGCCGCAGCTAGGTTTTTGATTTGCTCGAGCACCGTGGCGTTTGCGTAAGCGTTGGCCGTAGGAACAGTCGCTGCTGGAGTTGTTTTACCATCGTTGACGCAAACTGCAACTTTTTCTTTCATATTTCCGGACATCGGTTCGATCAAGCGCTTTGCGGCCGTATGAGTAAGAGTAATCTGTCCCCCCTCCTTCTAGCGCCAAACTGTGGGAACCGAAATTCACACCGTCAATTTTAATGAATAAGATTGCGGAGGAAAGACAAGTTAACCCGACTTTCCTTGAAGGTCCGGATTCTCTGCGACAGCCAACGACAAGTGACCGAATAAATGCGGAAAAGGTTTTGTTAAGATTTGGGACTGGACCTTAAGAAAGGCTGCCTACGTACCCCTTTCGAGGATCAAGTCGGACGTAGTCCAGTTAGAAAGAATTGAACAAGATATCGAACCGTCTGGGCGGGTTCGTCTAGTATGAGCGTTTGTCATAGAAACAGACATGTCGAAGATAACGCCTATGGTTTCTATGTGCGGACCTCTTAAGTAAAAGAATTGTCCGATCCTTCCGAGAGGAGCGGAGATTTGCGAGCAGGAGGCGGCCAGACGTTCTAGGGCCTGGTTCGTCTAATATGAGCGTTGGTCATAGAATCGGGCATGTCGAAGATAATGCCTAGGGTTTCTATGTGCGGAACACTGAGTAAAAGTATAGTTAGATCCTTCCGAGAGGAACATGGGTCTGCGGGGAAGATAAAACTAGAACAAGAGGCGGCCAGACGTTCTAAGTCCTGCCTCGCTGGCCTAACCGCCTAAGTTCTAAGTTCTCTAAGCTAGCAGGAGTTCTCTAAGTCTAGATTCTAGGATTTTCGGATCTCCTTCTCTTCTGCTCTTGCTCTCCTTATATACTCACTCCTAGGTCGGTTTGCCTTAGATGATGGACCTCGCCTTTGGTCCCAAGTTTATCTCTTCAGGAAATATTCCATTTCCGTCGATCTTCATAATTATCCTCGAGTTTTCCCCTATTTTTCGGTGGCTTGATGTTTATCCGATGTTCGGGAAATTGGATAAACCGTCATAGTCTGATTGGGCCTGAATTCTTAAAATCGTAAGTAAGTCCGTGGACTTGTCTTAAGTCGTTGAACGTTTTGTACGATTTCTCGAAAAGGCTATCTTTCTCGTAAAATAAACCGTATAGCCTAAAGGATCGATGTTCAAGTTAATCGTTCTTTGTTTTATACGATATCTTCTACGAGAAATCCAATCCTTCTAGTTTTTGTCGTAAAACATCGAGGACGATTCCAATGGAGTCAAAGGATGTTTATTCCGTAGCCGTGATCGTCCCAAACTCACGATGATTGATCCAAACAAGTCAAGATGGGATCAGACCAAACACGATGGGACCGAGACCAGGACGAGGGCCGTCGAGCGCCAGGCCGGCCGCGTGACGGGTGCCCCGGCGCGCAGGTCGGGTGCCGCGGCCAGGTCGGGTGCCGCCGCAGCCCAGGGGGTTGCCGCGGGCGCAAGCATCCGCGGACGGGTGCAGCAGGAGAATGGTCGGGTGCCGCCGGGGACAGGCCGGCACCGCGCATGGGTGCCGCGGTGCCATGCCAGACCGCGTGACGGGTGCCGCGGCCAGGCCGGCCCGCATGACGGGTGGGCGCCGGCGCCAGGTTGGGTGGACGCTGGCGCCAAGCAGCCGCGGACGGGTGCCGGCAGGCGCCAGGCGCCCGCGGAACGGTAAACGGGTGCCGCAGGCGCAGGCCAGCCCGCGTGACGGGTGGCCGCAGGCGCCAGCCGGGTGCCGCGGCCAGGCCAGGGAGGGTGCCGCGGGGCGACGGCCAGGCCGGCCGGATCACGGGTGCCGCCGGCGCCAGGTCGGGTGCCGCCGGCGCCAGGTCGGGTGCCGCCGGCGCCAGGCCGGCCCGCGCGACGGGTGCCGCCGGCGCCAGGCCAGGGTGCCGCCGGCGCCAGGCTGAAGATCTCGGCGAGGGCTTCGATTTGATATCTTGATCGTTTTCTGGTTCCTTACGGTTTGAGAGAACGACCTCTTCGAAGTTTCGAGGCAGATTCTTTTGTGTTTAGGGTTTTTGTGGTGATCGAATCTCGATGTCCTTGGCGAGCGGACCGATCTTTCCGGGGACTCTCGTCTGCGCACGCCCGTAGTCTTCCGATCTCACAGAGAGTGGATATTCTAATTTGAGAAAATCTCGTATAACTTCTTTTCAAATTATCCGAGACTTTTTGTTTCAAGAAATACTTTCTAGAGACTTTCAGTCATTGATTCCGTCGTGACCGATTTTGACACCAACATTGGACGTCAAGATAACCCTACCTACTTCTTTGCTACTTGGAAGAGCCTTCCTAGCCACAGTTGGAGCAGTCTGCAACCTTCAGACAAACAAATTGTGCCTAACCCTAATCAACCCTACGGTCTACTACGATCCAGTACGAGTCATCAAGATCCCTAAGAAGATCCAAGACGGCTCAGACCTTGTAGCTGTTTGCTATTGTTGAGATGAATACGACTCACAAGGCGAATACGAGACAGAGACCGCAGAATCGATCGATAGTAGCACTGTCTCATCGATCATCTCTGGTGAACCGACATCAATCGACAGCCGCACATGGTCATCGATCGATTCACTATTCAATCAGATCGAGGAGGAGTTTCCAGAAGGTGATTTCGAAATAAACATGTGGGAGAACGACTACTACATCCCACCACATGCTGCAAATACTACTCACATTGAGGAGTATACTGATGATTACGAGGAGGAGAGAGCTATAGAGTGTCACAACCTTCCAGAAGATGAAGATCGACTTCTCCACCACAACCTCAGAATCACGACATCGATCGACAGGGCCACATCCCCATCGATCGATACTACTTGCCTCGCATCATTCGACAACACAGTTAACAACAAGCGAGACGGAGACTACTCAATCGGGAGCTGGGCAAGCGACTACCAGTACGAGAGCTTCGCGGTCGAGACCGCCACACCAACATACATCACCCAACCCGAAGAAGTCTCATCGATCGACACGGCACCAGTACAATCGACCAATAGGCCTGAACAACCATCGACTGATTCAGAACCTGTGCCATCGACCGATACATACACCCAACCATCCCAGGTAACAAATTCAAATGTACTTAATTTTGGTAATCTAATCCCGGATAAGTTTTGTATTTTCAGGGATTCACAAGGCTTTGCACGCTCAATGGATGGACGAACACTCCACATATCCGGAGAAGACATTGCAGAGGTTCTACAATTAGCCAATGGATCCAACAACCTATTCCAGCAACAACGCTACGGACCAGACCACCATTATCAGCACCAGGAGGCAGACACAACAACCGAGCCAAAGGAAGCTGAGGATAACCATCTCAACAGAAAGGATCCATACTTTCAACGGAAATCGATAGATACAGAGTGTGTTGCATCGATCAATAAGTGTCCCGAATTCGGAAAGAGAGCCTTTCGATATGGAGTTCGAAAATTCTTTTGGGAGCAGAGAGATGAGTATGGGGTCTACAGAGACGAGAAAGGCTTTGCTAGAGGAATAGATGGTGACGTCATCAGAATTTCTAAAAACGACATCAAGAAACTGCTTCAAAGAACTTCAATGGACGAGCGCTCCTACATCTGTCTACCAGAGCACGCTAGTTCATTTACAAGAAGAGAATAGGTGCAAGAAACCTACACCAAAGACGAGATCAACGAGATGTTCACCGGTTTACTTGGAGAACGCAAATGGGAAACGCTCTCCATGGAAAAGAGTTTAGAAGAGGCCACCGACAAGCTTCGCAGTGAGATGAACTGGATGTTCAGTGCAGACCAGGCATTACTCAAGAAGGTTCAACGTCTTGAGCTGGAACTTGAAGATTTTCGCAACGCACAGAACCATAGCCAGAAAAGATCAAAATCGATCGACGGAATAACATTCACATCGATCGATACAGAGCCCACATCATCGACCACTTACTCAAAACATGAGGTTGATGAGTCTCTTGGAGATATCTGGAAAGAATTGAAGAAAGCAGAAGTTCGTCTCAGCAGCAAACTCACCAAAACCTGTTAACCTATCTTCCACAACCTATGGGATCAAAGCATCTGCACAGAAGAGATAAAGAGATCTATCCGCCTTATCCATGAAGCACATGCAGATATGAACCCCGCTGCACCTTGCAATCCTTTTGGAGGATTGACTCGTCGGAAAGCAGTTGAGAGGAAAATTGCTGATATACACTTCTTGGTAGACAAAGAAGTGGAGGAACTCGCACTACGAATAGATACTATGCAGCAGGAGACTGAGAAGTTCCAACGTCAACTTGATTATCAGGCTGCATCAATCACATCGATCGACGAGCTCGACCTCACATCGATCGATAGGCGTTTGACTGAAATCGACGGCCAGATGAAGCTCTTTGCCGAGAAGCTTCACGAGAATATGCAGAAGAAAAAATCGACCGATGAACAACCTATTGCATCGATCGATATACAGACTTCAGAGATCTGTACCAGAGCTGATTTGGATAAATTATCTGATGAAGTCTACACAGCAATAACAAGCGTGGATGATTCACAAGATAGACGTCTAGACCAAACGTATTTCCCGCTTGTTAACGAGGTTGAAAGCATGGAATCTAGCATAGAAGGGATGCAGAAAGAAATTAAAGCCATTCAGAGGCAGCTTGCGAGCAGACCAGCACCCTTAGAATCGATCGACAGAGGATCCAGCGCATCGATCGATGGACTTTAACAGCCATCGACCAACATTTCAACAAAAGAATTGATCGATACCAGCTCCATCCACGACAAAATGATCCAACGCCTTGATTCAATGCAAGCGGAGCTCAGTGATCTTTCAGAACATGCCTACAGGAAATTAGGATGGCACGAGTTCAGCATTGAAGGTCATGAAGAAAGGATTCAAAGGATCACTGATGAGTTGATTGAGATAAAGAAGAAACGAACCAGAGAATATGAAGCCACAAGAAGCCTATTTGACGCATGGTTCGGCGAGAAGAAATATACAGAGGATACTTGTTTCTCAACAGGAACCTGGACTTCATCTCAGTAGCTCATTCCATCCAAAGTCAAGCTAGATGACTATAATCAAAGTGCTGAGTGGGAGGCAACCCACTGTTAGGTAGTTTTTCATTTTATTTTATCTTTAGGATTTTTTTCGTATTTGTTTTTCTTTGCAGTTACGACTAGACGATTGCCATTGAAATCGACCGACATGACACAGTCGATATCGATCGACATGAAACACACAGAAGCGATCGACGAAGACGACTCAACATCGATCGATACGCATCGCGGTCAGGTATATCGTTCTCAACTTTTTGATATCTATGTACTTTATTATTGCATATGCCTTCACTGGACTGGTTATACACTGGGGACAGTGTATGATTTAAGTCTGGGGGGATGATTACTGATGCCGTTTACCTTTTGATTTCATCCAAAAATGTTTTCAAAATGGTTTTTATTGAGTCGAGAAAGGGGTAATGATAATTTAAATTTTCACTTTTTATCTAACCAATCTTTTAGGAACCAATCTTTTAGGCACCATTCTTAGATTTGTTGATGCAGAATGTACTATAGATGCTAAAGTTGATCACCTGTCAGCTATGACAACACTTTCATTGATTTTCTGGAGGAACCAAAGCTGATTTCCAACCTAACCTGACAATTATTTGCTTGTCTTGGGGCTTGGTATACCTGGGATCGGATGCTTCAAACAAGTCTGGAAGGTAAAAGCCTTGTGTAGATAGTTTTATCACCCTCTCTCTCTCATTTTCGAAATTAGATTTAATTTTCATAAATTTTCTACTTAAAAAAAAAATATATATGTATATGTATATATATATATATATTATCTTAAATTTATGTTCTAGGATTAGTTAGTTATTAACTATGAAGGAATTCGAACAGGGCTTGGTGGTTACCTCCCTCAAGACTTGATTCATAAGAGTTCTATAGGTAAAGGGTTCGAACAGGGCTTGGTGGTTACCCCCTTCAAGACTTGCTTCGCAATGAATCCTAGGATATAGGTCAAAAAGAAGTGAACAGGACTTGGTGGCTGCAACCATTAAGGCTTGATTCATGGAAGCCTTTCCAATCTTGGTCAATGTCTTGCAAATGAAAGCAGACTTGACTAGGAGAGAAATAATAGAGAGAGAGGATAGGAACTAATTTTTACCTGCAGGTCCAGATACTTGTTTGAGCAACCTTGCATCCTGTGATCGATACTCCCAAGGTAAAGCCTGCACTTTTATTTTTATGTACAGAAATGAAATCAGTAGATGGGTTAGTCAGACATGATTGCTAAGTTGTTGGCTAGATGATCAAGGTTGTTTAATTAGGATATTGCATAATGTGCTTCTGTGATTGACAGACTCTTAGATGTGGTTTGCAACAAAGTAGAGGTTATGATTCTAAGTTTGAATTTGATTTAGTCCCTGCTTTTCAAAACCTCTTTCATAAAGACTGCCTGTGTGTTTGCTTAAGGACAAGCAAAAGATTAAGTCTGGGGGAGTTGATATACCATGGATTTTACCCGTTTTTATCCATGGTATATGAGTGTTTTTATTACTATTAGGTATGTTTTGGAGTCTATTAGGTATGTTTTCAGGTTCAGAAGCATTTTGGAGAAAAGTGATGTTTTAGGTGCCTTTTTGGAGCTTAAAGAAGAGTTCACCCGTGATCAAGACCAGAGGTCGACACCAGAGTTACACATCGATCGATGCACACTCTGCGCAATCGATCGACACACATTAGCCGAAGGACGATACATCAAGACAATAATCGATCGATGTACACCCTGTACTATTGATCGATACTGAGGCGGCAGAAAGACAAGTTGGACCTGGTCGAACTTGAAGCCCAAGATATCATATTTTCAAAGAATTCCCCTGACGAGTTTTTTAACCTAATGAACTCATATTTATATGCCTAAGTGTTTTGGCAAGAAAAACAAGTTTTACAAGCAAGTTTTATAAAAGTCTTTTATAAGCAAATAATTAGATACAAGATTTCTAAGAGTTTCTTCTTCTTCTACTTATTTCTTTTCAGTTCTTTATTTGTTAACAGAGGTTATAGAGTTCTAGACCTAGAGGAGAGATCCAAAGATATTTGTGATTGGAACCTAAGTGTTCACCCTCTAATAGGTCTATGAATTTCTATTATTACCTTGTTGCTATGAACTACTTAGCCATGTCTGAGTAGATTCATTTGATAGATTTAGGGTTTAAATAGGATATGAGGGATTAGCCCCAACCTATAATTGTTATAGTTGTGATATTTATTGTTAGGATTGTTCACTAATTCTTTTTCTAGCTTAGCTACCTAGAACCTGAACTTGGATTGCATTGTTTATTACATGCAATACCTGACAACATTCTAAACATGCTATGACCCTCTTGAGATATGCGAAAGCTGATCTAAGATCATGGTGAGCATTGTATCAACTCGCACATAAAGCTTGCTTAGAGCCGTATCGATCGATACTCCTATAGAGTATTCGATCGTCGTAGCTAGAGGTGTATCGGTCGATATTCATATCGAAACATCGATCGATACCATCGGCAGAGTAGCCGACCGCAACACCATTTAGCATCTAAGTAATAGATGGTCTAAATAATGCGAGAGCTGATGGATTCATTTAATAAGTGTTGAGCTCTGACATATCATGCAAGCAACTTGTTAGCCTTTATAGTATTTATAATCCTGAATTCCTGAATACTTACCCTAAATCTAACTACTTTTCTTTATTGTTTCAAAACCAAATCCTTTCAACTGAGTAATCTTATCCTTACTCAGCAAACCAGCAATTTACTTTTAACTATTTTCAACCTAGCATAGTCATTAATATTGCATCTTACTTGTACACTAGCTCTCTGTGGATTCGATCCCTAAGTACTACAACTGAACCTCTTATTTGAGAGAGTAAAGTCACTCCTTAGGGTAATTTGAGTGATATCATGTACCTTCCTACAAAAATTCCAGGATGGACATACCTTAGTTTTCTCGAAGATTCGGATTTGCCTCTTCTCCCTTTTTCTTGCTCATTTTCCCTTCCTCTTCTCGTGTTTGTACGCTCCTTTTCGATATTGGTGTTTGTCCTTTGAAACTTGACATTCATCTTCCGAACTTGACTTTTATTCTATCCTTTGGTACTACGTCAATTTTTATAAAACGGTTCAAATTACTCGTATCGTCGAGGCGGTTAAGGTGTTAAGTTAACCGTTGCCGTTTTATACAATTAATTTGAATAAATACGAGAAAACAAGTCTCTGCGGTTTTTATCGTAAAGTTTCAGTGGTAACTCCAATCGAGATGAAACAAGAGATGATTCGATCGATATTCAAAGAAGAACGGAAAGATGGAGGTAAGGGTGAGTAAGATGCCCAAGAGGGCCAGTAGGATGCCCAAGAGGACGAGTAAGAACAAGTCGAGGAGTTTAGGCGAGTCTTACTTGCTTTCTTCGTAAAATCTCAACAGAAACTCCGTTTGAGACGAAACGAAAAGCATTCCGATCTAGATTTGGAAAAGAACACAAAGAAGGAGCCCTTGGGGCTGGTCCAACTCGCCAAAATGGCGAGTTGGACTGTGTGTATGATCCAACTTGTCTTTATCGTAAAATCTCAACGGAAACTCCGATTGAGATGAAACAAAAAGCATTTCGATCAGGATTCAAAAGAGAATGCAAAGGAGTAGCCCTTGGGGCTGTTCCAACTCGCCATTAGGCGAGTTTGAGGGATTAATGGCGAGTTGGACGTGGTCAACTTTACCATGGCGAGTTGCCCTTGGGCGAGTTTCTCATGGCAAGTTGCCCACGGCGAGTTGCCCACGGCGAGTTGCCCATGGCGAGTTGTCCATGGTGAGTTGCCCATGGAAAGTTGACCATGGCGAGTTGCCCATGGCGAGTTGACCATGGCGAGCTGCCCATGGAAAGTTGACCATGGCGAGCTGCCCATGGCGAGTTGCCCATGGCGAGTTGCCCACGTCCATGGCGAGTTGCCCATGGCGAGTTTCCCATGGCGAGTTTCCCATGGCGAGTTGCCCATGGTGAGTTGCCCACGTCCATGGCGATTTTTCCGTGGAGGTTTCGAGTGATTCAATGGAGATCAACTTTGTTCCTTCAAAAATTATTCGAATGAAATACAACAGTGGGTTATTGGCGATTCGACTTTCTGTTCTTCTATTTCCGCGAGTTAATCTAGAATTTCTCTTTGATTTTGGGAAGTCGAAGCGAGTTTTATTTTTCCGAAAACTTTTATGGAAAAAAGTACAGCGGTGAGTCGAGAACCCGATTTTATGTGCTTCTTTCTCTGCGGGTAACCTAAGGCTTCTCTGTGATTTTGAGGAGATCAAGTTTTATTTTTCCAAAGTCTCGGAAAATGTCTTTCGGTTGAACCCTTACGCGCTGAGATTTCTCCAACTCGGTAATGAGACAAATTTTACAGGGTTTGATAGATTTTATTGTTGCCCTTTTTGTTTAGTCAGAGAAATCGCTAGTTCGTTTCGGTGCTCTTCCCGTGGTGAAAAGTAGGGACTAGGTTTTCGATTTTGTTGAGCACTGCAGCGTTGGGCGTAGGAGCTTTCAGTGCTGCGAGTTTGTCTATCATATATTCAAACATCGTTTTGATCAAGTGCTTTGTGGCTGTGAGTAAGAGTAATCCGACCCGCCCCCTCCTTCTAGCGCCAAACTGTTGGAACTAAAATTCACACCGTCGATTTTCGTAAATTAAGGAAAGTCAAGAAACCCTAACTTTCCCTGAGGTCCCGGATTCTCTACGAGAGCAAACGACAAGGACCAAACAGATGCGAAAATACGAAGAGATAACAAAACAAATTTATAGAAAAATAGGTCTTATTTCGAATCCGCGTAAGAGCGTTGCAATCATTACAAAAGGTTATAAAAGATATGGCCGCAAGAGCTTTCGGCCAGTTCAAGCCATCTGAAACCTTTAAACCTAGTTGAGACGCAGCTCGATAACAAAGACGAAAAAGATTCATAAAAGGTTTTAAAGATTTCGGACTGGACCTTAAGAACAGCTGCCTACGTACCCCTTTTGAGGAACAAGCCGAACGTAGTTCAGTTAGAAAGAATTGAACAAGAGATCGAACTGCCTGGGCGAGTTTGTCTAGTAAGAGCGCAAGTCATAGAAACAAGCATGTTGAGAATAATGCCTAGGGCTTCTAAGTGTAGAGTTCTAGATTCTGAAAAAGTCTTCCTTGTCTTTAGCTTTAGCACCCCTTATAAATGCCCTCTAGGTCGGTTTAGACGTCTCTTGGAAATTTTCCTTTTTCTTCTCGATCCCCATCATTATCTTGGAAACTCGATATTTATCTTCCGATTTCGCGAGATTTCACCTTATCCTACAAATAAGATAAACCGTCAAAACATTGCTGGGCTTGATTTAAAATGGAATCGTAACTGGTTTTGGGTTGTGTTATAGGCCTCTTCGGACCGTCTTCTGACTTGAACGTTTTTATGATTTCTTTGAAAGTGCTCTCCCTCGTACGACGTCGATTCAACGAGGAAGTTCATACTCCTTGTATAGTTTAGACGATTATGGTGTTAAGTTAACCGTCGCCGTTTTACGATAACTATGAACTTCATTCGGGAATATGGACCTTGACGATTCTTATCGTAAGATTCCAATGGTAACTCCTATTGAGACGAAACGAGGGACTGATCTTGTCGAAGTTAAACTGAAGGCACATGATTTGATCCAACTTGCCAAACGGGCAAAATTGGACGGAGTGCTTGATCCTACTCGCCATTTTGGCGAGTTGGATTGCTTCGAGCTTGACCTAACTCGCCATTTTGGCGATTTGGACTGGTCCAACTCACCAAGATGGCGAGTTGAATTGTGTGTGTGGCTCGGTCTTCTCGACAGCTTCCTCTTGCGAGGCATACTGACCATTCTTCAGTAAAACGGGCATAACTTCTGATCTAACCGTTGGATTGCCTCCAAACCGGTGGTATTAGAATGCTAACTAAAAGCTCTAGCTTGTGTAAAAAAATCAGCTCAATGGCGCCAAGGGAAGGTCTCTATCCATGTCTAAACATCTGACGCATCAATGCAGTTCTGCACGAAAACCATTGTGCTTGGTCCAACTCGCCAAAATGGCGAGTTGGCCATGCTTCTCGGTCCAACTCGCCATTTTGGCGAATTGGGCTCGTCTAACTCGTCAAAATGGCGAGTTGCCTGTCTTACTGTCCAACTCGCCAAAATGGCGAGTTGGCTGGCTTACTTGGCCTGATTCGTTTGTCCGGTGAGCCTGTCGGTGTGTTCGGAATATTGAACCTTCGTACTCGTTTCGTTATCCGAGGCTTAGAGTAATCTTTCTCGAGGTCTTATTTTCTAATTCCTTTTCGAAACTGATTTGAAACTTTATTTAGGTTTCTCGTGCTCTTTTTATCTTTTTTAATAGAGGACATTTTCTGAGGATTTTCAGGCATTAATTCCGCCGTGATCGATTTTGACCCCAACAACAACAAACGAGAAATGGAAACAATACATCGAGATAGGTATGTGTGTTTAGACATCTACATTCAAACGACATTTTAGTATATTATATAATTAAACATGGTAGTTGGTGCCATGATAGTGAGTTAACGTAAATCAATTGTTTTAGTTTGAGAATGTTCTTAGTGCATTCATGTCTACTTGTCATCTTATCATGCATGTCATATGACCCATAAGGAAGTTTATAAAAAGAAAATTTTAGTTACATTTTGAAGATATCTGAGAAAGTTATATAAAGTAAGCTTATTGACCCACATATTATATGTTTATTATATAATCGACCCTCCTAAAATATTCACCTGGCTCCGCCACTGCATGGCGATATTATTTTTTATAGCTAAACAAACAAACTAAAATTTATCTTAGTTTTACTTTAGTCTTTCAGATTTATCTTCTATGCTACTATGATTCCTTGTGTAGTTGCACTATCTTATGTAGGATTGAAACAATATTACTATTAGAATAAGATAATTATATTTTATAAATCTAAAAAAACTCACTTCATTAATTATTCTTAACTTTTCTTAGATATATGTATTGACTATCACTTTGCGATTGTTATACCGAAAAAATTGTTTCCTTACAACCATTTAACATTAAAAAAGTAGTGTTCAGGATAGTTTTAGATGCTAAACAAAACTAACTTGTAATGTCTAGAATGCCTAACTGAAACTCTAGGTTATTATTTAATGGGTTAAACAACTAAAATTAGTTATATTAAATAAATATAGTATAATATATGAAATGTTAAAATTTAAAAATAATAACACTCATATTATTTTATTATCATATGGTATTACAGAATAATATACAAATTAACATAATTTTAAATTACTGTTATGATATTATAATTTTATGTGGTTTAGACAAAAATGATTTTTAGATACTAAATATTTAGACAATCTAAAACAATGCTCAGATTCTACACTCAAATTACCGATTCGCGGTTAACTCTTAAACAACGAATATACAAACCAAATATTTATTTGATTTCGTTGATGACCCAATCCTTCAAGAAAAATACAAAATTGAATAATTACATATATGAGAGAATCATCGTATTATTATATTGAATGTATTGTTATAGATAACAAAATATCCAAGTGAATCCAAGATGGGAAAATAATATTTGAGAAAAGCGTAAGATGAAACATTGAAAATAATATGGTGAAAATATGTTGTTAGCGAGATAAGATCATATACAAATGACATGTAAAAAACAAATAAAGAGTGTAAAACACAACTATCGACATATTAGCTCGATAAAAAGAGTCAGAATCACACTTTCTCTTTTTTTCTTTTTTGTTGATGTTACTCAAATTACCCTAGGGAGTGAATTATTCTCTCAAATAAAAGGTTTAATTGTAGTACTTATGGATCGAATTCACAGAGAGCTAGGAAATACAAAAGATCAAATCCTTAGTGACTAAGCTAGGTTGATTAAGATTAACTTTAAATTGCAGTTTGAGCAAGGCAGTTGCTCGGTGGGTTTTGATTGAGGTTTCTAAAACAATTAAAGAAAGTAGCTAGACTTAGGGTTTCTTATTCAGGTGATCCGAATTATAATTCTATAGATGCCTAACAATTTACATTCATGATATTAAAGAGCTCAACACTTATGAACAAATCGATCAGCGTTCGCTTTCTAGATTCGTCCGATAACTAGATCTAATGATCTCACCTGTCAAGATGATCAATTAAAAAGTGTCGATCGATGACTCTATAGGAGTATCGATCAATACACCTTTCGCTCCGTCGATCGATGGTTCTATAGGAATATCGATCGACGTACTTCTAGTAAGCTTTATGAGCGAGTTGAAATCAAGCTCACCAAGAATATAGATCAGCTCTCGCCTTTCTCTAGGAATCTTAGCTTGAATAGGATGTATTCATGATGAAGTCAGGTTAACAAATAATCCTAGGTCAAGATTCTAGTTAGCTACTCTATAACACAAGCATTAAGAACATCCTAACAATGAATATCACAACTTGGTAATCTATAGTTGGGGCTAATCCCTCACAACCTATTTGAACCCTAAATCTAACAATGGAACTATTCAGACATGGCCAAGCAATTCATAGCAACAATATGAAAGAAACAGATAGATAGATAGATAGATAGATAGATAGATAGATAGATAGATAGATAGATAGATAGATAGATAGATAGATAGATAGATAGATAGATAGATAGATAGATAGATAGATAGATAGATAGATAGATAGATAGATAGATAGATAGATAGATAGATAGATAGATAGATAGATAGATAGATAGATAGATAGATAGATAGATAGATAGATAGATAGATAGATAGATAGATAGATAGATAGATAGATAGATAGATAGATAGATAGATAGATAGATAGATAGATAGATAGATAGATAGATAGATAGATAGATAGATAAGATAGATAGATAGATAGATAGATAGATAGATAGATAGATAGATAGATAGATAGATAGATAGATAGATAGATAGATAGATAGATAGATAGATAGATAGATAGATAGATAGATAGATAGATAGATAGATAGATAGATAGTGAAACAAATAATGGAGTTCCAATCACAAATCTCTTTGGATCTTCTCTCAAACTCTAAGAATCTCTAAAAACCGTAAAAATAAGCTATAACAAAGTACAAAATATAGAAAACATAAAAAGCATGCTTTGCCGTAAACACATAGGCAAGCTATAAATATTGAGGTCATTAGGTTAAAAAACTCGTCAAGGGTAATCTTGTAATTTGGTGAAGACTTGGGCTTTAAGTCGGCTCGGACCATTCTGTCTCTGCACGACTCGGTATCGATCGATGTCATTGAATGTGCATCGATCGATTATAATCTTGATACGTCGACCTTTGGATATTGATGTCGATCGATGACACAGAGTGTGCATCGATCGATTGTTGTCTCTGAATATCGACCTCTGGTCTGGTTTGATGGTCAGCTCGGATGAAATCTCTATTAAGCTCCAAAATGCTCCAAAATTATCACTTTACTCCAAAATGCTCCTGAACCTGAAAACATACCTAATAGACTCGAAAACATAATATATATCTTAAAAATACCTATATACCATGGGTAAAAACGGGTCGAATCCATGGCATATCAATTCCCCCACACTTACCCTTTTGCTTGTCCTCAAGCAAAACAAACAGGCAGTCTCTCTGAAAGAGGTTTTAAAAACAGCAGGGCCTCAAACATTCTCTAACTAGAATCATCACCTTCTACAATGTTGCAAGCCACATCAAATATCTCCTAACCACAGAAGTACTTTATACCATATCCTAGCTTAGCAACCAAATTCATCTAGCCAGCAACTCAGCAAATCCTGCCTGACTCACCCCTGTACTAATCTCATTTCTTTGCATAAAATAAAAGTGCAAGCTTTACCTTGGGGTTATCGATCACAAGATGCAAGACTGCTCAAACAAGTATCTGGACCTGCAGGTAAATAGAAGTTCCTTTCCTCTCTCTCTCTACTTATTTCTCTCCTAGTCAAAGTCTGCTTTTATTGCAAGACATTGACTAAGATCGGACATGCTTCCATGAATCAAGTCTCAATGGTTTTAGCCACCAAGCCTTGTTCACTTCTTTTAGACCTATATCCTAGGATTCTTTGTGAATCAAGCCTTAATGGTTGTAGCCACCAAGTCCTGTTCGAACCATTTACCTATATAATTCTTATGAGTCAAGCCTTAATGGTTGTAGCCACCAAGTCTTGTTCGAATTCTTTTCCTAAGTAAATATCTAATCCTAAATATTTTTTTTGATAGACTAAAAATATAAATCTAAATTTCAAAATTTGAGAGAGAGAGAGAGGGTAATATATCTATCTACATGATGGTAGGAGTTTTCAAGGCTCCTAATCAAATGATGTAGTATAATAGATTTTCGAACCAATCCTAGGTGATTGTGAAGCAAAGGGAATGCAAATCTATGCTTAATCTAAGTGCAACCATTGAGTGAGGATGATTATGAACTAAGGCAATGCTAAAAATGCAATAAAAAAGTGAACTTTCTTTTCAATATGAAGCAAAGGGGTTCTTGGGACAAGAGAATTGACTTTGGGTGATCAAGCTTCAATCCAAGATGGCAAACTTTCAATCAATCTAACACCTTAAGCCTAGACACAATTCTAAACAAGCTTTATCTCTAGATGAATGCTAATTCACTAACATATCTCAAGCATCTAATCTCTTAGGTTGAATAATATGAAAGCAATCATTAAGAACTAGTCCATTAGCTATCTTAACACCTTTAACAACAAATCTCTTTGGTAAAGAATGTTAAAAGCATTGGAGAGTTGGTTCAGGCATTTCATAGAACACCTTTCGGGCATGAAATGCCTATAACTCTATTTTGAAGAGGCCAACTCCAAAATAGCAAGAAGAATACTCTACAAGCAAGGATTAAGAAGGATCTACCTTAGAACATCTTAGATCTACACCTAATCACCCTTAGTCTCCCAAGCCCAAGAACCCTAGATAGATCTACTCACAAATAGACATGGAAAACCCCAAAACCAATGATGATTCAAGGTTAAACATGATTAGTGATAGAAATAATCCAGCAAACACAAGAAATTAAGATGAAAAAGGATCCAAGATCTAAAAGTGTTTTGAGAGAAAAGAAGTTAAGTCCCAACTTTGGGATACAAGGGTATTTATACAAGGCTTAGAAAACCTAAAAACATCATTAAAAATTACTAAAAAGTCCCTAGAATCATAAAGGCTTCGACCAATAGGGAGAAAGGGAGAAAAAACGCTCAGGGTGGGACTGGCATTGCCAGGCCGCGCGTCCCAACCCGAGCAGAACCATCCGGACTCTGGCCTGTCCCGCGCGGGTAAGTGAGGCCGAGCATCCTAGGCCGCGCGTCCAGTCCATCTTCTGGCCTGTCCCGCGCGGGTAAGTGAGGCCGAGCATCCTTGGCCGCACGTCCGGTCCATCTTCTGGTGTGTCCCGCGCGGGGGCTCTCTCGTGAGCGGTCCAGGCCGCGTCCAGCTCTCGTCCGAGCCGCGCGGGTATGGCGCCCCGCACGCTCCAGGCCGCGCACTGGCTGATCCATCTCCTATCTGCGCGGGTAACACGTCCCGAGCAGATCAGTCCACGCACCAGCTTGCTTCAGTCCGTTCATGGATCCGTTGTGGCCGTCCGAGTCTCGTGTCCCGGCTGCCCGAGGTAAGGTCTTCATGTCCTGATCATTGGCCAATCTTGATTCTTCACCTCTTTTTGGACCACAAGCCCCCAAACACCCCAAATAACTCCATAGCACACTCTAACACCTAATAAGGACATATGAATGCAATATGAACCTAAAGATGCCTAATGCCTAACTTATATGATCAAATGCACAAGGTATGGATGCTAAAAACATGTAAATATGCAAGATATCAACTCCCCCACACTAGTCCTATACTTTTCCTCAAGTAATCTTTTCAAAACACAAGGAGGAGAGACATAGAGATGGAAGCAAAACAAAAAGAAACACTCATAGCACTCAACTTGACATCCTAAAGAAACATAGCAAATAGCATGAGCAAAACTCTCTTATTATGCTCTAGCTTCACTAGGCCTATCAATACTCTTATGCCTCTACACAAGATGCAAAGCCTATCAACCAACATGTTCTCTTAACCAACTCCCACATTGATTAACACACACACACTCAAGGTGAGTTCTCACAAATGGGCATATGATCTCAATCATTTGGCTAGGTGACCAAATGGTCTAATATGGATGAAAAGGAGGGTTCAATGCATCTTTTTAAGGTGGCTATCACTCAAAAATCAAGGAGCTTGATCATTATGCAAAATTTATCTAAGACTAGGAGCAATTCATGCATACATGGATCCATCCTCATCATTCTACCCATTCCTAAGTGATTACAAGTTCTACACCCCTTTTATTCATCCCATAACCCATAATGAAAAAACATACTCACATCACTCACCCAATGAACATTTTCTTTCTCATGATTCACCCACTAAGGACCTCTATTCACTTTTCTAAGCTCTAACTCTTTTAGTTTTCCCTTCCCCACTATCTTATTGAATCTTTCTTTTTCTTTTTCTTCTTTTTTTCTCTTTTTTTTTTATGAAGGGGGAAGGTAAAAAAAACATCAATCAAGAGTTTCTTATCTTTCTATTCTAGGCCCCTAGGGTTTTTCTTTCTCAATACAATCTTTTGTTCATCAATCTCAACATTGCCACAACCCAAAACCAAGATATAAACCTTTAAGGAACAAAAACCCCACTCACCATCCTAGAAGCTAGCTCAAATGAGGATCCTATGCTAGCAAGAGATGAGAACAAATCCATGTCGCTCCCAATACTCTCAAGATTTTGCACATGACAAGCTATCAGAAAAGGCCTCACTCGTGCAAATCAATGTAGGCTTCAAAGAATGGCTAGGGTTCAAGGGTATGGAAGTGCCATTTGGGTTAACAAAGAGTGATATAATGGGGAAAGATAACCCAAATGTGTATGAGATCCATGATCAAGTATGCAAATGCCCATATGCAAGATGAATTAAGTTCATTCAAGTCCAAGTTCAGGATGGAGCTGGTTTCAAGAAAAATGCCAATATCAAGCAAGCAAGCAAGTTTCAAGAAGAGTTTTCAAGGCTCAAAGCATGCAAACCTTTCAAAAGATGCTTAAGCTACTTGATATGTTAAACTAGGGTGTCAAATTCAGTGCAAACAAGTGTTCTTTACAAGGCAATGCTCCATGTGCAAGTGAATGCAACCTATATGCTCTAGACTCAATCTTAAAGATGCAAGTGATGAATGTACAATGCAATGCATGAGACTCTCAATCACAAAGAAAACATGATCAAATACTTGGTACCTCCCCCACACTTAAATCACACAGTCTCTGTGTGAGTAAGAGAGAAGGAGAATACCCCAACAAGACAAAAGCAAATGTATATACAAGAAGGGTTGGAGTGAAACCACATAAGGAGTGTTGGGCGTGGTGCTTGGTGTTTGTGCTAGGAGCTGGCTTGGTTCATAGCAACTAGAGGAGGCTGCTACATGGCAATCATAGGGCTCAGGTGGTTCACCACCTTTCTTCTCTCCTCTAGTGCTTGGCTCAACCTGAAAACCTTGACGATTTTTATTAAAAAACTTAAAAGGAAAATTGAAATTGCAAAGCTATGTACAAGGATAACCATGGGACTTCCTCCCAAGTGAGCTTGTGTTGAGTCACTAGCTTGACTACCTTGTCTCTTGAACTAGTGAGAAGGAGGATCCTTCCCACCTTCAAGTGTGATGGTGAGGACCTGAGAGAGAAGCTCTTGAAGCTTGATTGGGTCATCTTGGAGCTGAGGAGTGATGATGGCTCTAGCACTTGAGAATGGTGTGGGCTTGCCCATATGCTTGATCTTGTACTCAAGGACACCATCTTTGAGCTGCTTTGGATGGAGAGTGAGGATGTGTGTGAGCAAATCAAGAGGTGGAGGATGAGGCTCTTTCACCATCTTCTTCTTGCCATGAGTGGCCTTTGAGGCTCTACTCATCCCCTCAGTTTTAGCACTTTCCAAGTGCTCATCACACAACTCTTTTGAAGACTCTCCATAAAGACCTTCTTTCTTACCAACAACCACTTCATCTTGGGGCTTCTCAACAGCTTGTGCATCACGAGTGATTGTCCCACAATAGCCTGATTCCATTGGAGGTTGGAGAGGATAGGAGACAGCTTTGTTGACATGCATGAGGGTGACCTTCGTGTTGGGAAAGTCAATGCAAGCTCCAAGTTGTGAGGAAAGGAGTGCCAAGGATCAAAGGGACTCTCTCTTCAGATGCCATCTTCAAAACAGTGAGGTCAATGGGTATGGTGCAGGATCCAATCTTCAAGGGGAAGTCCTTGATTATGCCAAGTGGGGTTGTAGAAGAAGAATCCCCAAAGGTGAGAGAAGGAGTATCTGGTTCCATGCTTTCAATCTCAAGACTCTTCACCATATCCAAGAAAATGACATTCACACAGCACCACTATCAACAAGAGCATCATCCATAGTTAGTTTACCAAGGGAGCAAGACAAGGTGAACTTCCCTTGAGATTAAATCTTAGGGAGGGACTTTGGAGGGATTGGTGGATCAATCTTCAGAATGGAGATGTCCAAAATCTCAGCCACTTCAGCCTGGTGGTCTAGAATGTCCTTGATGAGCATTAACTGGACATGAGCTTCACACATACCTGATATCTCTAGAAGCTTGACTCCAACATCACTAAGATCTTTCCTGAATTTTGAGATCACCTTCTTTCGAGCTTTGGTGAGAACCCTTTGGGGAAAGGGGAGCTTATCAAAAAGTGATAGCTCAAACTCAGTGTCTTCCTGCTTCACCTCTTTCAGCTTGTTGTCTGCTCTCTTCACAATTGGTGTCTCAGCTCTAGGCTCAGCTTTCTGCAGACTCTTTACTTCAGCCTTCTTGGCAGCATCCCTCAGAATATGTGCTTCAGCTGTGGCCACAACAAATCTCTCAACTTTCCCAAACTCAGTTCCAAACATTTCAATCTCATCCTCCTCTGTCTCATGAGGACACATCTCAATCTTTGAAGAAGTAGTAGAGAGGATGACATTGCAAGATTCCTTGGGATTCTTATCTGGTTTTCCTGGTAGAGATCCCATTGGGATCTTGGAGGATGAGGACATAGAAGCAACCTGGCTCTCCAAAGCTTTGAGATGAGAGGCAAGTTGCATGTACTTGTTGTTGAGGTCAGAATAGGTCCCATCAATCTTTGCATGGATGTTCTTGAACTCATCACCAATGTTCTTAGCATTTCTTTCTTGAGCTTCTAAGATTTGCTTGAACATGGACTCCATATTTGAACTTGGAGCCTGAGCTTGAGAAGATATTCCTTGGGGCTGAGTAGACTGGTTGGCTTGGTAACCTCCTTGCTGATTGTTGTAGTAAGGACTTTGCTGATAGTTATTTTGGTACTGGAAGTTGGGCTCTTTCCTGTACCATGTGCCATTAGCATTGATAAAGCACAGCTCCTCTTGGCCTTCTACACCATCAACCTGATTAGTCCCAGCAGGCTGCTTTTGTTTCTGGTTCCCAATGGAGTTAATCTGCTCCTGCTTAGCCTTCTCAGCAATAATCTTGTCCAACTTCTCTTAGAGAGATTTCAGCGTCTTTCTTGTGTGCTGATCATCTTCATTAGTGCCTCTGTTGACCCTATCATGCTCTTCACTGTAGACTGAGTCACTCTTGGCCATGTTCTCCACCAGCTCCTCTGCATCCTGCTCAATTCTGCCCAAGAAGAAACCATTGCCGGCTGTGTCTAATCTGCTCCTGAACTCTGGAAGAGCACCTCTGTAGAAGGTACTAAGCAAACTCTCCTTGGTGAAGCCATGATGTGGGCATTGAGACCAATAGCCCTTGAACCTCTCCCATGCTTCACAAAAGCCCTCAAGGTTCTTCTGCTGAAAACTAGAGATCTCATTTCTGATCTTGGCTGTTCTTGAGGTAGAGAAGAATTTCTCTAGGAATGCCCTCTTGCACTCATTCCAAGTTGTGATAGAGTCACTTGGAAGAGCCTTCTCCCATTGATGTGCCTTATCTCCCAAAGAGAAGGGAAACAACCTCAGCTTGAAAGCATCTTCAGAGACTTCATTAGTCTTGGACAAGCTATAGTAGCTATCAAATGTGTCCAAGTGATCAAGGGGATCCTCCACAGCAAGGCCATGAAACTTGTTGTTCTCAATCAAATGCAGCAGCCCTGATTTGATCTCAAAGTTGTTGTTCTCCACAGCTGGTGCTCTGATCCCCAACCTATGACCATGGATGTGAGGTTGATCATAGGCTCCAATGGCTCTAGCTTGGCGCTGTGGTTGTTGTGGTGGGCGCTGTGGTCTTATGTTGTCAGCTCTTGGACCATTGCCACCTAGGACATCACCATCTTGAGGCTGATTCTCCATATCAAACCCCAGTCTCTGCAAGTGAGTCTGTTGCTCTTCTTCTCTTCTCTTTCTTGCAATCTCCCTCTCAAGTGTAGCAATCTCTTCAACAGCTGGGATCAAGTTTGATGCACCTCTGCTTCTAGTTATCATACACCTGAAATACAAAGGGAAAAGAGCAAGGAGAAGCAATAACACAATAAAAGAAAAATGACTTAGTCTAAAGCAATTGACTAAATACCAATGTCAAAATCAACTTAGAACTTGGCAACGGCGCCAATTTGATGGTAGGAGTTTTCAAGGCTCCTAATCAAATGATGTAGTATAAGAGATTGTCGAACCAATCCTAGGTGATTGTGAAGCAAAGGGAATGCAAATCTATGCATAATCTAAGTGCAACCATTGAGTGAGGATGATTATGAACTAAGACAATACTAAAAATGCAATAAAAGAGTGAACTTTCTTTTCAATATGAAGCAAATGGGTTCTTGGGACAAGGGAATTGACTCTGGGTGATCAAGCTTCAATCTAAGATGGCAAACTTTCAATCAATCTAACACCTTAAGTCTAGACACAATTCTAAACAAGCTCTATCTCTAGATGAATGCTCATTCACTAACATATCTCAAGCATCTAATCTCTTAGGTTGAATAATATGAAAGCAATCATTAAGAACTAGTCCATTAGCTATCTTAACACCTTTAACAACAAATCTCTTTGGTAAAGAATGTTAAAAGCATCGGAGAGTTGGTTCAGTCATTTCATAGAACATCTTTCGGGCATGAAATGCCTATAGCTCTATTTTGAAGATGTTAACTCCAAAATAGCAAGAAGAATACTCTACAAGCAAGGATCAAGAAGGATCTACCCTAGAACATCTTAAATCTACACCTAATCACCCTTAGTCTCCCAAGCCCATGAACCCTAGATAGATCTACTCACAAATAGACATGGAAAACCCCAAAACCAATGATGATTCAAGGTTAAACATGATTAGTGATAGAAATAATCCAGAAAACACAAGAAAATAAGATGAAAAAGGATCCAAGATCCAAGCTTTCTTCAAGATCTAAAAGTGTTTTGAGAGAAAAGAAGTTAAGTCCCAACTTTGGGAAATCGTCTACTCTGGTTTGATCTTCCTCTCTTCTTCTTTTCTTTTTTTTTATTTTTTTTATTTTCTGCAAGTAAAAGTTGAAAAATGAAAATAAGTAACGAAAATGAATATATCTAAGTAAAATTACCTAATAGTGGGTTGCCTCCCACTCAGCGGTTTGTTATAGTCTTTTAGCTTGACTTTGGAGGTGGTTGGGCTAGAGAGGTGCAGAGCAGCTACTTGTTGGAAAACAAGTATCCACATCATCTCTGTTCATCTGGAACTATGTAGCAATGAATCTTTTTGTGGCATCATCCCCTCTGGTCCATCTCTCATTCATCTTTGCTGCTGCATCTGTGATGATCTGTAGCCTCTCTCCAATGTTGTCAATGCTGAATTCGTGCTTCCCAAGCTTGTCATAACCATAATCTGATAGTTTCTTTAGTTCTTTGTGCATTGAATCAATCATGCACAGCTTCTCTATTAGTAGGTTGGCGTGGACTGATTGTGCTATGCTGATCTAGTTGTGTTGATCGGCGCCATATGTCTCCCATCAATCGATTTGTTGTGTCCTTTGTCGGTCAATGCTGATGTTGAAGGTTGACTTGCAAGATGCCTCTGAACGACCTTGAGTTCAATCTGCAGTCTTTCTGTGCATGATTCTAGTCCACCAATATTTTTGTTGATCGGAAAATAAGTTTCGTGGTGTCTCCTGTAAGACACCTCCTCAGATCTTTCTATGGCAGGGTAGATTTCTTCTGCCATCTTTTCCATATCAGATCTGGTACATAGCTCTGCGGACTGAATATCGATTGATGCAACATGCTGTCCATCGGTCGATTTTTGTGTATGAATAATCTTGTGAAGCTTCTCACCGAATAACTTCATCTGGCCTTCGAGTGCCATAAAACGTCCGTCGATCGATGGGTGGTTGTCCATGTCGATCGATGAGGCTGTTGCTGCTTGGAAATCTAGTTGTCTCTTAATGGTGTTTACTTCTTGCTGCAGTGCATCCATTCTGGAAGTGAGACCATCTTCTTCCTTATTCACTTGAGAATAGATTCCAACAAAGCTTTCTTCAATTCTACGTAAGCGAGCTTTTACTGGTCGAAACATATTTTCGGTTAGAATCCGACTCTGATTATAAATCGAAGTCAATGTTCATGTGTCGTCTGTGCGCTGTTCCTGAAGTCTGGTTATGGATTTTTTCATATGGTCTCTTTGTGTGGTCAACCATGATAGACTGTTGTTGAGAGGAAGGTAGACATCATCGAGGTCCTTGGTGAAGTGGTACTCTGTTGTTCCCAGATCCTTGTAGATACTCTGGACAAGCTCATCAATCATCGACTGGTGAGACTGCGTGTCGATCGATGGAACAGCGATCGATGGAACAGCGTTCCCGTCGATCGATGCTGAAATCTTCTGTCGTACTTCATTTACTCCGCGGAGAGCTTCTAGGTCCTTATGTACATACTCATTCCTCTTGACCAGCCAATTTAGCTCGTTCTTGAGTGTAGTATAAGTCTCATCAATCCTCTTGTTGATTGTTTCCTTTTCCCAGTTTTGATTACCAATCAGTTCAGTGATTATCTCATTGATCTCATCTTTGGTGTATATCTCCTGCACCAAGCTAGTCTTTGTGAATGAATTGGCGTGTTCTGGAAAACAGATGTAAGAGCACTCATCCATCGAGGCTCTTTTTAGCAAGTTTTGAACGTCTTACTTGGAGATGTTGATGATGTTGCCATCTATCCCCTTGCATATCCAGACTCATCTCTGTAGACTCCATACTCATCATTATGTTACCAATAGAAATTTCGAATTCCATAACGGAAATCTCTTCGTCCAAACTCTGGACGCCTGTCGATCGATGTAGGTCGAGCTCTGTCAATCGATGGTGGTGTAGGATGTTGATCGTTTGGCTTGAAACGACCGTCTATGTTACCAGCTGCATCAGAGGTGTTGTTTGTAGGTTCTTGCTGGTGTTCTGGATTGCTGCGTTGTTGCATGAAGAGGTTGTTTGGTCCATTGGCAACTAGAAGAATGTCTGCAATATCTTCTCTTGATACTTGATGAATTCTTCCATCCATTGCTCGTGCATGGCCATCTGTATCCCTGAAAATACCAAACTCATCCGGTGTTAGATTTCCATAATCTATAGGGTCTTGTTTGCATACCTCGGATCTAGGGTTTGTATTCATGTCGATCGATGTTGAAGGGTGGATATCGATTGATGTTGAAGCAGTGTTTTTGATTGATGGGGAAGGTTGTATATCGTCTTCGCCACTGAATTTGAGGAAGTCTTCTGTGGTGAAACCTCTGCTCATCTTGTCTGCTTCTAGGGCGTCTGATGTTTCCTCAACTGCAAAGCTTTCTTTATAGCAATCATCCCAACTTTCAATTGAAAAGTTTCCATTTTTCTCCATGTCGGCCGCCTTAGTGTCAATTGATACGCTTTAGGGTGTGTTGATCAATGTGGACAGTCGGTTTGGCTGGTGATGATGAGGGTCGGTCGATGTAGAGTAGTCTCTATCGATCGATGCTGAATTCCATTGTCTGCATGAATGATGTGGAAGCCTTTCTTCTTCTGCGAGAAGATCATTATACTCTATAGCTTGTTTCTTCATGTAATCTTCATCATACTCTTCGTGTCTAGACGCGGATGTGGCAGTAACTATAGAAAAAGTTGGGTGATAATAATCACTTTCCCAACTGTCATCAGAAAAATTACCATCTAGGAATTCTTCTTTCCATTTCCATTGAGCGAACTTTGCGTCGATCGATGCTTCTTCAGGCATGTTGATCGATTCTGATGGACGAGGATCGATCGATGTGTCCATTCTGTCGCTGATCGATTCGTCATACTCGACTTCTGAATCAATTTCTTCTCAACAGAAACATAACTCCTACGAACCTTGGATCATCCCCAATCTCTGTGCTGGGCTTCTTTGTCTTGACAATCTTGACTGGATCATAGTAGACACTTGGATCTATGAGAGTCAGACATAACTGGTTAGTCTGCATGTTGCAGATTGCTCCTACTGTAGCTAAGAAAGCCCTTCAAAGAAGTAGAGAAGTGTTACAATTCAGCTTGATGTCCAGAACATGGAAGTCAAATGGAACTAATGCATTACCGACCTGCACCTCAAGGTCTCTTATGATTCCTCCTGAGTTCCTTTGAGAACAATCCACAAATACAAATGAATCGTCTGAAGGCTCTATCCTTAGATCTAGATGGTCTGCCATTAAGATGCTTACTGCAGCTCCTGTGTCACAGAGGGCACGTGGGAAAGTGATACCTTGCACTACACAGGGTACTGTAAACTTCCCAGGATCACTCTTCTTCTTCAATGTGATCCGCTGCTTCATCTTTTCTCTGACCTGTAGGAACATTCTTCTAATGTCTTCTTTAGTCTCCTTGGTTTCTCTGAAGAACATCCACAACATGTGGGTAGAGTAGGCTTCTTCAAAAGGTTTCTCAAGTGGGATTCTGAGAACTCTCTTTGTGAAGCTATCCAATTCCTTCTCATTGACTCCCCTTTTCAGATGCTTGGGAACCTTTTCTTTCCTCTTCCTTAAGTTTCTCCCTTCTGTAGCTTTATCAACTTCCATATGCTCTGGTGAATCTTTGGGTTGAGTGCTGATGGTGTCTGGTGGTGTATCTGAAGGTTTGGATTGTTGTCTGAGTGCATCGAGTCGTTCTACATCAATCTTTGGTAGCTGCACTTGGTATGTGAGAGGTGCATGTCGATCGACGGGTACTGGAGGTTGTTGATCGATGTCATGATCTCGCTGTTGATCGATGGCTGGTTCTTTATGCCGATCGATTTTGAATCAAAAAGTGTTGGGTCGATGATATCTTGCATATTTACATGTTTTTAGCCATCATATCTTGTGCATTTTGATCATGTAGATTAGGAATTAGGCATCTTTAGGGTCCATATTACATTCATGAGTCTTTATCATGTGTTGGAGTGTATTATGGAGTTATTTAAGGTGTTTGGGAGCTTTGTGATCAAAAAGAGGTGAAGAATGGAGTTTGGCCAAGTTTGGACAAGCCAAACCATAAACCAGGACGAGCCTTACCCAGGGTGCACCACTCGGGATGGAGTACCCACGCGGCCGGACGTGCTGGGCGAGAGAAGAGGCTGGACGCGGGTTGGACGCCTCCGGATCATACACCCGCGCGGCCAGGACAAAGGAGGACAAGGCCTGAAGTTGACGCAGGATGGCCTGCCCTGGATCCCTAACCCGCGCGGTCTGGACAAGACGATGGACGAGGGATTAATGCAGCTAGACAGGACGCGGGGTCGACCACCCGGGCGCGGACGAGGCAAGAAGGATCAAGGACTGCCGCGGGTTGGCTGGACGCGGGTCACGACCTGATTTTCCATCCTGGGTCGACCACTTTTTCCTTTTGCTGGTTTCCTATTGGTCGAAACTTAAGTGATTCCAAGGGATTTTTAGACTTTTCTCTTTATGTTTTTAGGGCTTTCATGCCTCATATAGTTCTTGTAGTCCCCTTTGGGAAATCTAAGTTTTATTCTCTCTTGAAACACAAAAACTCTTTGGAGAAAGTTTGAACTTTAATCTAAATCTCAAATTGTTCTTGTGTTCTTGGCTGTTTTAATACTTTTTCTTTCTTTCTCTCCATGATTAAGCTTAAATCTTTTGTGGGTTTAAGAGGAATCATGAGGATTAGTGAGTAGATCCATTTAAGATTCATGGGTTAGGGTGATTAAGAGTGATTAAGTGTAGATCCAAGTTGTTTAGTGTTAGATCTTTCTTTTCCATACATGTTTGAGTGTTTTCAATGCTGTATTTGAGTTGTGCTCTCAAAAATAGAGCTTTAGGCATTTCCGCCCGGAAGGTGTTCGATGAAATGCCTGAATCAACTCATCTATGCTTTTAGCTTTCTTTCCCTAAGGGATTAGTTGTTAAAGAAGCTAGGATTGCTATTAGACTCATTTTTAATGTTTGCCTTGTTCATTACAGTCAAAGGGATTTGATGTATTTGGGTGATCATTGCAAAAGAACATTCATCTAGGGATAGAGTTTGTTTAGCATAGTGTCTAGGCATAAGGAAATAGATTGATTGAAAAGTTTGACATCTTGGATTGAACCTTAATCACTTAAGATCAAGTCCCTATACCCATGGATCTCATCTCCTCATATTTGAAAGAAAGTTCCATCTTATATTGCATTTAAGTATTGTCCTAGTTTTATAACCATCTCTCTTATTGGCTGCACTTAGATTAAGCATAGGCTTGCATTCCCTTTGTTTCAGAATCACTTAGGATTGGATTGACACTCTTCTATACTACTTTGATTGATCTTAGGAGCGTTGAAAACTCTTAGCATCAAATTGGCGCCATTGCCAAGTTCTAAGTTGATTTTGAGATTGGAATTTAGTCACTTGCTTGAGACTAAGACATTTTTCTTTTATTGTGTTATTGATTCTCCTTCTTCTTCTCCATTTGCTTTTCAGGTGTATGATCACAAGTAGAGAAGAGAAGAAGAGCAACAGGCTCACTGGCAAAGATTGGGGTTTGAAATGGAGCAAGACCAGAATCAACCTCAAGATGATAATACCCAATGGGGCAATGGTCCAGGAGCTGACAACCCTAGACCAAGACATCCACAACGCCAAGCCAGAGGCAGTGGGGCCTATGACCAACCTCACATTCATGGTCATAGGTTGGGGATCAGAGCACCAGATGTGGAGAACAACAACTTTGAAATCAAGTCATGGCTGCTCAGTGTGATAGAGAACAACAAGTTTCATGGCCTGGATGTTGAGGATCCTCTGGATCACCTAGATCAGTTTGACAAGTACTGTGGCTTGTCCAAGACCAATGGAGTCTCTGAAGATGCCTTCAAGCTCAGCCTGTTCCCTTTCTCTCTAAGGGACAAGGCACACCAATGGGAGAAGGCTCTTCCAAGTGACTCTATCACCATTTGGAATGAGTGCAAGAATGCTTTCCTAGACAAGTTCTTCTCTACCTCCAGGACAGCCAAGAGCAGGAAAGAAATCTATGGGTTTCAGCAGAAGAATCTAGAAGGATTTAGTGAAGCATGGGGAAGGTTCAAGGGCTACTGGTCTCAATGCCCACACCATGGATTCACCAAGGAGCTTGCTTAGCACCTTCTATCGTGGTGCTCTCCAACAATGCAGAAACAGACTTGATACATCTAGCAATGGTTTCTTCTTGGGAAGAACTGAGCAGGATGCAGAAGAGCTGGTGGAGAACATGGCCAAGAGTGATTCCGTATACAGTGAGGAGCATGATAGAAGGAACAGAGGCATTGATGGAGATGATCAGCACACAAGGAAGGAGCTGAAATCTCTCCAAGAGAAGTTGGACATGCTTCTTGCAGAGAAGGCTAAGCAAGAGCAGATTAACTCCGTTGGGAACCAGAAACAAGAGCAGCCTGCAGGGATCAATGAGGTTGATAGTTTGGAAGGCCAAGAGGAGCTGTGCTTCATCAATGCTAATGGCACATGGTACAGGAAAGAGCCCAATTCAACTATCAGCAAAGACCTTACTCCAACAATCAGCAAGAAGGATACCAGGCCAAGCAAAGCTACCCTCCTGGTTTCACCAACCAAAGCAACCAGTCTCCTCGGCCTCAAAGAAGCTCTTCTCAAGCTCCAGCTTCAGATTCAAATGTGAACTCCATGTTCAAGAAACTCTTGGAATTTAAAGCCAGAAATGAGAAGACAATGATTTTTGAGTACAAGAACATCCATGCAAAGATAGATGGGAACTACTCTGACCTCAACAACAAGTACCAACAACTTGCCTCTCACCTCAAAGCTTTGGAGAGTCAGGTTGCCTCTACGTCTTCATCTTCGACGAGCCCAATGGGATGTCTTCCAGGACAACCAGAAAAGAATCCCAAAGAGTCTTGCAATGTTGTCATCTCTACTACTTCTTCAGAGATTGAGCTGAGTGATCATGAGAAAGAGGTTGATGAGATTGAGAAGCTAGTGTTTGGGACTAAGCTCGGGAATGTTCAGAAATTGGTTATAGCCATAGCTGAGGCTAAGATTGTGAAGGAAGCTGCCTAGAAGGTTGAAGTAGAGATTCTGGAGAAGGATGAGCACAGGCTTGAGAAACCAGTTGAGAAGAGAGCTGACCACAAGCTGAAAGAAGTGAAGCAGGAAGACATTGAGGTTGAGCTATCACCCTATCATAAGCTCCCTTTTCCCGAGAGAGTTCTCACCAAAGCTCAGAAGAAGGTGCTCTCCAAGTTCAGGAAAGATCTTAGTGATGTTGGGGTAAGACTTCCAGAGATTTCGGGTATGCGTGAAGCTCATGTCCAAATGATGCTCATCAAAGACATTCTAGACCACCAAGCAGAGGTAGCAGAGCTTTTGGAAATCTCCATTTTGAAGATTGATCCACCAGTCACACCTAAGTCTGTCCCAAAACTAGAATCCCAAGGGAAGTTCACATTGACTTACTCCCTTGGTAAGATCACTATGAATGATGCTTTTATTGATTCTGGTGCAAGTGTGAATGTGATTTCAATGGTGATGGTGAAGAGTCCTGGGATTGAAAGCATTGAGCCAGATAGTTCTTCTCTCACCTTTGGGGACTCCTCTTCTACAACCCCAATTGGTATCATCAAGGACTTCCCTTTGAAGATTGAATCCTGCACTATACCTATTGACCTCACTGTTTTGAAGATGGCAACTGAGAAGAGAGTTCCATTGATCTTGGGTACACCTTTCCTCACAACAGTTGGAGCTTGCATTGACTTCCCAACAAGAAGGTAAATGTGGAGAACAAACTGTTGAGAAGCCCCAAGATGAAGTGGTTATTTGTGAGGAAGAAGGTCTTGCTGGAGAAGCCTCATGAATGTGAACAAAGGTGTCTCCTATCCCCTCCAATCTCCATTGGATGTTGGCTATTGTGGGACAATCAATTGTGAATGTGATTTCAATGGAGATGGTGAAGAGTCTTGGGATTGAAAGCATTGAGCTAGATAGTTCTTCTCTCACCTTTGGGGACTCCTCTTCTACAACCCCAATTGGTATCATCAAGGACTTCCCTTTGAAGATTGGATCTTGCACCATACCTATTGACCTCACTGTTTTGAAGATGGCAACTGAGAAGAGAGTTCCATTTATCTTGTGTACACCTTTCCTCACAACAGTTGGAGCTTGCATTGACTTTCCCAACAAGAAGGTAATTGTGGAGAACAAGCTGTTTAGAAGCACCAAGATGAAGTGGTTGTTTGTGAGGAAGAGAAAGTCTTGTTGGAGAGTCTTCTAAAGAGCTATGTGTTGAGCACTTGGAAAGTGCTACAAGGGAGGGGATGAATGGAGACTCAAAAGCCACTCATGGTTAAGATCACCACTCTTTAGAAACTTTCTCGAGAAAAGTATTGGAAAAAGGAAATCTAAAGAAAAGCAAATCTTTCTGATAGGCGATCCTCGGGAAAGCAGGCGCGGAAAGAGCCAACCGACAACCCAAAAGAGGTCAAGTGCAATCCGTGGCAAGCCCGCTCGCCCAAGGGCAAGTGCGGCTTAACCAAGCTCGATCTTCCTAGGACGAGCGCGGTTCGTCTCCGGCACGCTCGTCCTAGGACGAGCGCGGTTCTTCTCCGGCCAGCTCGCCGTTTTGTTATCTTTCTATATTTTCCGCATTTCATTTGGTTACTTGTCGTTGACTCTCGCAGAGAATCCGGACCTCAAGGATAGTAGGGTTTTCTTTACTTTCCTCCATCATTATTTATTAAAATCGACGGTGTGAATTTCGGTTCCCATAGTTTGGCGCTAAAAGGAGGGGCGGGACAGATTACTCTTACTCGTACGGCCGCAAAACGCTTGATTGAAGCTATGTCTGAAAATATGAAAGACAAACTCGCAGATTACGTCAACGCTGGTAAATCAACTCCAGCAGCGACTGCTATAATGGCCAACCCTCACGCAAACGCCACAGTGCTCGAGAAAATAAAAAAACTAGTCGTGACTTTTTGCCACAGGAAGAGCACGAAAACGAGCTCACAATTTCTCTATCTAAACACAAAGGGCAACGATAAAATCTATCAAACCGCATAAAATTTGTCAATTACCGAGTTGGAGAAATCTCAACGAGTAAGGGTTCGACCAAAATACATTTTTCGAGAACTTCCCAGAAAAATAAAGCTTGTTCTCCTCAAAACCGCGGAGAAACCCAATATTACTCACGGAATAGAAGCACGACTAATTGGGTTACCAATTCTCCACTGTTGTACTTCTTCCGATAAACTCTCGGGAAGCAAACGACGAAACAGAAAATTACTTACTGACGCTTCCCAACCGTCCAAACCATCCGAGGGAGGCAAAAGCTCCGACTGATCCACCAGGTCGCCATATGGCGAACTCGGTCATGTTCTGATCAGCTTGCCATATGGCGAGCTTGGTCCTGTTTCGACCAGCTCGCCATATGGCGAGCTCAGTCCTTCTTTGACCAGTTCGCCCTATGGCGAGCTCGGTCCTTCTTTGACCAGTTCGCCATATGGCGAGCTCGGTCCTTCTTTCATCAGTTCGCCATATTGCGAGCTCGGTCATTCTTTGACCAGCTCGCCATAAGGCGCGCTCGGTCCTTCTCGACCAGTTTTGGAAAAAACATAGTTGATTTCTATAAACTCACTCAAAACCTAACTAAAACGTTTTCTGAAATCTAAAACGTCGCGTCTCACAACTTCGTTCCACTAAGCTTACTTCGGAAAAACTACTCAAAACTCCTTTGGATAATTCCTAAGGAAACGAAAAAAATTTCTGATTAAGTTTAGTCAAAAAGTTAAAGTTCGCCGCAGCAATAGTTTCTGATATTAAAACTCGAAAACACGACTGGTGAAACAGCTGCAAAACATGTCTTCTCCGAAAAGCGGCTCTCGTACAACTAAACTCGATAACATTTTACGGAACAACTTTCGTAAAATAATATTCGATAATATTTCACGAGACAGATTTCGTAGGATTAAACTCGACTACATTTTACGAAACAGCTTTCGTAAAATTAACTCAACAACAGTTTGCGGAATACCTCTCGTAAAATAAAAAAGCTCGACAACGTTTTAGGGAACAGCTTTCGTAAGATCAGGCTCGGCAATATTTTACGAAACATTATTCGTAAAGTAAAACAAGATTATATAAGACAATAAGGACTAGGATAGGACCAGTTCACGCACAGCCTGATGAACTGACATCCTCGCCCAAATGACATATTGTCCATTGCGTCCTCTTTTCTAAATGGCCACCTTAGCCATCTTCGAGTAATCGCCTACTTCTCCTCTCTTTGTTTCAACGATTTTGTAAAGTTCCTTCGGTACATAAAACGCAATCTGGTTCTACAAAATTCTGCCAGGTTGAGTCGAAAACATCTATTCATAAAGTTTGAAAAGCGCACCTGGTCAATTTAATAAAACCAGCAGTACGAAGAAACGAGAACATGAACTTGGACCTTGATATCTCTTCCTCACTCCGATATTCTCGTCAGTATTTCGTCGAAAATCAATTCATATGAAAATCCGTATCAGATTTTTCGAAGTCCTTTGACATTGAATTGAAAGTGGCCATTCCTAAACGCCTAATAAACTTTAGATAAATTACTAACTCATACTCGCGAAAAACCTTCGACGAAATACACACCCGTTCTCATTAAAACTAACACTACGAAAGTTGAAACTCAGGTTAGAAGACACGAGGTAAAGAAGAATGAAGAAGAGGCAATCCCGAATCATCGATGAATCTAAGGTATGTCGGACTTAGAAAATTTAATAAGACTTTTAATTTTTCGTAGGAAAGGAATGAAAACTCTTGAAAACTGCCACAAAGTGTAGGGAACTTAGAATCTAGGTGGATAGTCTAGTAAGCCAAGTCTTAGGCAATCTTTCCAATCTTGTTCTATTGTTCCTTACATGTTCACGTAGAACTTGCAAACCGGTCTAATCTCTCGAAAAACCAAGAAACAATCGCCAGGCATTCAAGCATACTCATCTCTCTTCCTAAAGAAAGAAAAATCATACACAACCCTTCGAAAGAAAAGTTCATCCACAACTGACTGTGCACGGGTTTGTGTCGAGCTTTTTAGGTTTCTTCCCCCTCGGACGGAAAGAAAACAATTTTTCATACGACTAAAGGAAACTTTATACGAACCATTCATCGTATAACTGAAACCTAAAGTGGAAAATTATTTTTAACAGCCATCAGCCATAACTCGGAAAACTCCTCTATGCTTGGCATGTCAATCTCGATGAACGCTATTCGGTCCTCGGCCAACTACGCCTTTCCATAAAGCCCGAACCTGAATTCGGCATCCCCATTAAGAACAATCGTAAACTAACATGACCTTAATGTTAAAACAAAAGGGTCGTGGTCTGATCCTTTACAACAATTTCCTTGGCTATACGGCTGAATCTAGCCTTCATGCCAAGCCAAAACAACTGAGCGACCACAGCTCCAATCACTGAACGGCTAAACAACAATCCAAGATTTGTCGTATAACGCCAAGTGACTATTACGAAAGCAATTTTTCGTATAACCCTGAAGCAGAAAAAATATGATAAATTCTTCATAACGAAACTCAGTCCTAACAACCATACGGTTAACAGAATAATTGAACTTATCATCGACCGATTAAGTTCTATACGCCCCGTAAACGCGGCATGAAAAGAAACACTTGTAACAAAGCTCCTAAAGTTATACGAGTCATCCTTAAAAATACACAAAACAAGTCCCGGAAGGCCAACACTTCACGAATCACAGTGGAGGAAGACGCTCCTTCCCTGAAACAAACTTACGCGACCCCTTGGTACTAATTCCTCGATCGAAAATCGAACAATTCAGCACCCAAACTGAAACAACAGTTTGGCTGCAAACATTCGCAAAACGTCTCCAAGCCCGCGAACATTTTAACCACGAAATGTGGCACAAGGAAAACTCAACCTTCGGCACCGCGAGGCGTCACTAACGATCGAAGGACCTTTTTCCTAAAAGCATTCCAGACGAAATTCTCGTCTCAGGAACTCAAAAAATTCAAACACACCTCTAAACGGTAACATGCCTCTAAAATGGTATCATTTCGTTGTTGCTGATCACACAAAACGAACTCTAACGTCCTAAACAGACATTAGCCGCCCTCGAAAAGATAGGCTCTCTTACATCCGACAGGGATAACATAGCGCACTATACAAGAAATCCAAAATTTTGGTTTGCACCTCCAAACAGCCTTTGGAAGTAGCTTGATTCGTGCCAAGACAAGTCATATAAGCCGATAACAATTCACGGACTTTAAATCGGTACGAATCAGGTTAAAATCGCAAACAGGCAAAACGAAAGTCGACTTGTCATCGCAAAGCCTTACTCCGAGAGTAAACCTAGGTCTTGCCCTAAACCCAGCCATGCTGGATCTTGACATCTCAAAGGCATAGTATCAACACCCCGATACGAGATCCCAAAATTTGTCTCTTCACTTAAGTTTATACGTTTCACGAGCCTCCTCATAAAACAGAAAACTGCGAGAACTCTCGCAATATACAAACGATAGGTACGGTGATTGTCTGAGGAGGAGGAATGAGATGACAACTCACCCCCTCTCCCTCTAACTTTGAAAAACAAAAGTTCTCTCGATTTATAAAATGAACGAAGTTTTATAAATTGAGCAAAATATTTTAAAAGCCTTACGAATGGCAGGGATTTGAAGCCACCAACGGCCAGTCCCAAAAGATACGTAATGGCCTCACAACGGCCAGAGAAAAAAATATACCATTGACAGCAACATGCTCAAAAGTCTGTGCAAGACACATAACCAGACCATAAAGATCTCGCTGGAAAACAGGTCACAAGGGTCTTAAACTCCAAAACGAACTACGAAAGGCTTGATCCCTTCAGAAAGGGTACGTAGGCAGCCTACGAAAGGTGCAGCCCCAATCCTACCACTTTCAACGGACCTCTTCAACCATTAATTTTGCCTAACTTACCTAACCTGTCTTGCCGCTCACAAGAACATCACAAAAGTTCTAACGAGCTTGGGGGGGCTAACTGTTGGGGTCAAAATCGGTCACGACGGAATCAATGCCTGAAAGTCCCCAGAAAGTATTTCTTGGAACAAAAAGTCTCGTTTAATTTGGAAAGAAGTTATATGAATTTGGGTCAAAAACGGTAATCTCGAAATCAATGGTTAAGATCATCATTCTTTAGAAACTTTCTCGAGAAAAGCTTTGGAAAAAGGAAATCGAAAGAAAAGAAAATCTTTCCGATAGGCGATCCTCGGGAAAGCAGGTGCGGAAAGAGCCAACCTACAACCCAAAAGAGGTCAACTGCAATCCGTGGCAAGGCCGCTCGCCCAAGGGCGAGTGCGGCTAAACCAAGGCCGCTCGTCCTAGTACGATTGCGGTTTGTCTCTGGCCCACTCGTCCTAGGACAAGCACGGTTCATCTCCGGCCCACTCGCCCAAGTGCGAGTGCGGCTAAATCAAGCCCGCTCGTCCTAAGACGAGCGGGGTTCGTCTCCGGCCCGCTCGTCCTACGACGAGCGCGGTTCATCTCCGGCCCGCTTGTCCTAGGACGAGCGCGGTTCGTCTCCAGCCCGCTCGCCCTAGGGCGTGTGCGGCCTAACCAAGCCTAGGACGAGCGCGGTTCGTCTCCGGCCCGCTCGTCCTATGATGAGCGAGGTTCATCTCCGGCCCGCTCGTCATAGGACGAGCGCGGTTCGTCTATGGCCCGCTCGTCTTAGGAAAAGAGCGGTTCATCTCCTGCCCGCTCTTCCTAGGACGAGCATGGTTCGTCTCCGGCCCGCTCGTCCTAGGACGATCGCAGTTTGTCTCTGACCTGCTCGCACTAGGGCGAGGGCGGCTTAACCAAGCCCGCTCGTCCTAGGACAAGAGAAGTACGTCTCCGGCGAAGAGTCCTGAACCGGGAGGATCACTTTAGCTGGATGTTGGATATGATCCGAGAAGGCTAATGACACTTCTGGAACTGGAATGGATTGAAGGGATCGTCAAGAGATGCGGAATGGTTCCTGATATACCCACGATCTAAGGCTGACCACCTCAGAACGGATGTAGTGCGCTGGCTAATCACCAAACAACACAAAATGATGAATTGGCTGACCACCAAATCAACAAGCCGGTTCACACCGATGAACTAGTTAAAGAACTCTCTCTCACTTAGAGAAGAAACGAAAATAAACTCCAAAATAAACATTAAGTAGAAAATGATGAAAACAATACATAGGAAATAGTAACATTGACTAGAATATTAATAATGAGTCAAAGCACGAAAATTTATGAAGACCAGCCAAGAAGACCCTTCGGCTACTGTCTAGGTTCATTCTGGTCGTTCTGGTCCATGGTGGAAAGAATCTGGACGTGGGCTGGATGATCCACACGACCAGAATTAAGGAGAACAGAAAATCACCCGATTTGTAAATTGCATAACTCCCACATCTGAACTCTATTTGATCTCATTATTTTTTGAGGAGCTCCTTAATTGAGTTGAGCACATTCTACAAGTGGTTTCATGCGTAGAAGCCTTGTGGTTTGTGTTGGGGTCAAAACCGGTCACGACGGAATCAATGCCCGAAAGTTCTCGGACAACGAACTCTTGTTTAGTCTTTGAAAACCAAATGTTCCGGGAAACGGTTAACCGAATAAAAGACGGTTTTCCGCGGACACGAACTAGAGAGCATTGAGAATTCATTCAGTCCGGATGAGGTCTCGAACATAAACAAGTATGGATCAGACAGACCGGACACGAGCCGCCTGGCCCACCGACGAGGACGGTCCGTGCCGAGGTCGCCTCGCCCACGGGCGAGGACGGCCTGCACCGAGGCCGCCTCGCCCACGGGCGAGGACGATCCGCACCGAGGCCGCCTCGCCCACGGGCGAGGATGACCCATGCCGAGGTCGTCGTGTCCTAGGCAAGGACCGTCCCTTCCCGAAACTGTGCCTCCTTGTCCAAGTTCCCATAGCTCGACCATCAGGTCTACGAACACAACACTCATGTACCATCTCACTCTGGATTATCAAAGAAGGACTTCGGGAAAAGTTATGAAAGATCCGGTCGTCGAGATGGATCCTCACCTGTCGTATAAAACGGACGTGGTCAGCTTAAACACCGGTCGTCCTAAGTATGCGACGATTTGAAATCCATCCGTAAAGACCAGCGTCAAGCCGAAAGCGGTCTCTTACGAGAAATCGAAGGAAAAACGCTAAAGTCCGAAAACGGCCCGAAGTGGCCTGGATCACGGCTAGATGGCCCACTTACGATTTCGAAATAAGATTAAGCCCAAAGTTGCTATAACGGTCTATTTTTATTTGCAGGAAAGGATAAATGTCAAGTTTCTAAAAGAAAAATATGAAGTTTCCGAAGATAAATGTCAAGTTTTCGAAGATAATCACGAGAGATGACGAAAAATGGAAAAGCCAGCCTCGCGACAAGTCCGGCCCAAGGGGAGCAAACCGACCTAGAAAGGAGTATATAAGGAGAGCTTGGGGCGAGGAGGAAGGAGAGAGCTTTCTCAGAGCAAACTTAGCACTTAGAGCAAATTAGGCATTTTTCCGTTTTTACTATCGAGCTGCGACTTAACTAGGTTAGAAATTAGGTGGCTAGACTAGCGAACATACCGACATCTCTCGTGGCCTAGGATCCTACCTATTGTTCATGCTCAAACGCGAATTCGAAAATAAGATCTTTTCGCTCTTCTTTTGTTCTTACGATTAACTACTTTGTATTTTCTATCATATTGATTATGTTGTGCGTGGCCCAACAGATAACCAGGACCTTCAGGGAAGGATAGGTTAACTTGGCTTTCCTCCGATTAACAAAACCCGAGTACCTTATTTAGCACCTGATTTTAATAATGGCATTGAATTATGAAATCCTTTGAATTATTTCATAACAGAATCGAGCAGTAGTCCGCAAAACTCAGGTGAAGGAATCTCCACTTCAGATGCAGAGTTTGTTGAAATGACGCATTCACCGCCGTCTCTGCTGCCGGAAAGACTTTTTGCACCTAACCGCTATCCAGATAAATCCCGGCTGAACATCTATTCAAAAGAAAACATACTTGGGTCGATAGTAAAGTCCCTGGCTGGAACGCCTGAGCTGCAGTGTTTGCTGGAGAGTCAGTTTGGTCGTTTGTTCTACTTACCAGTGGCCCGGTGTTTAAACTCTGCGAAACTCGTGCATTCTCTCCTCAGTCGTCAGCTAGTAACGTTGCGCAAATATGAACTTTGGTTCTAGTTTGCAGATAACCCCCTCCGATTTTCTCTGACTGAATTTTGTGACATAACAGGCCTAAAGTGCGACCCATTTGTTCCACAAAAGGCGAGGACCGGACCTTTAGCCCTCGCTGCTTCTGAAGATGAAGGAGTGGTTGGCCGAATTTGGAGAAAACTTTTTGAAACAGAAGATCTTGATGTCCGTGTACCTGAAGTTCTTGGAGTGCTCGCAGATGAGACGTTACCTGTGTGGAAGCGTTTTTCACTGGCTCTGATTGCTCTTGTGGATGGACTTATAGTTTGTGGCCACAAACATCTGCGTTTAACGGCGTCATATGTAGAAATGCTAGAAGACACCGAAGCGTTTCTTCAATATAGTTGGGGGAGAGAAGCATTTCTTGTTACACTGTCTAGATTCCTACCACCTCCTGCTGCAACTCAAGCAGAGTCCCTTAAGAGCATGCGTTTACGTCTGCAACAGCAAACCGCAGCATGTTATGGATTCCCTTTGGCTCTGCAACTCATGGCTTTCAAAGCAATCCCGACACTTATTGAAAGAATCCCTGAGCCTGCTAAGATGGCAAATTTTTTGGAAGAACCTGATGGATGCAACTCACGAAATACACTTTTAACATTCGAAGACGTCATTGAAGTTGAAGCCGTTCCGGAGGTACGATGAACGTCTAATATTTATCTACAATGTAAAATTGGGAAACTGAAGACGTGATCTGTACGTTATATTTTTGGTTTTGATTAGGTTGTTGTGTCGTTTTCATTACCCGAAGAAGGTGGTGATTTACAGTGGGAGAATGATAGGGAAGACCCCAAAGTACAGAAGTTAGTTGAGCTTATGCGGGGAGGCAGGAAATTTAAAGGGAGTGATTTCATTGGTGGTGATGCTTCCCTCCCACCTTTCATTGTTAGTACGAAAGTGACAGGGCTTGGTGATCCTGAAGTGCGCCCACCACCAAAGCGACGATTTCGCAAACGAAGCGAAGAAGCTGGGTGTTCAAATAAACCGCTGGGTGGTCCATCTCGTCCCCGACGAGGTGTTGGCAAAGAGCCTGAATTGTCAGAGAGTGGGGGAATCAGTGAAGAGGTGAAAAGTTGGTTCCGTCGTGAGCTTAGGGCACAACTTGGTGCATTGCGCGAAGAAATCTATTGTTGTACACACCCCAATGAAAGTTGTTCCAATGCAAGAGGTCGAAGAGGTACACACCTGGTTGGACAATCCGAAGCAGGTGGAAACGACGCTGGGGGTTCTGAGAAAAAAAAATGGAAAGTAGTTGGTTCTAGTGGGGTTGACCAGGGTGACGCAAGTGGGAGGAAAAAAGGCAGAAGCGAGTCGACCAACATAGCAGACGCAAGTGTTGGAGTGGACAACCAAGAAATGTCCAATAATGACAGCTCCCGTGAGGTAGCTCAGCCAGACAACGCCTACAATCCGCCCAACATAGCAGAGGGTGGTTTAACTCCTCCCCCAAATGAACCAGTTCTTTCAAAAGATCCAGCACCATTTGAAAGTCAGTCAGCAGTACCAACGACGTCCGATGCCCAAGAGGTAAGACGTGAAAATGATAGGTGTACAGACATTGAACCTTTACATTGCAGGTGTAGAGAAGTTTATGATAGGTGGACAGCCACTGTATATGTGTAAAATGTTAGGTGTACAGTCATCTTGTTCTGGTATTAAGGAATGTAGAGTTGTAACGACTGTATTTCTAATGTGCCAGGAACATCATAAGTTCCCCGATGTTGAAGAGGTTCCGACGGCTGGCTTAAATTTATTAGCAACCATGGGTGGTTATTTTGTAGAGGAGATTGAAGAAGTCGAGGAAACGGTTGAGGGAGGGGTGGAGAAGGAGGCAGAGGACATTGGGAAATCGGAAAACGACAGTATGGTGATGGTCTTGTATGGGAAACCTACAGCTTACGTCCTTCCATCCGAGGTAGCTCTTGACAGTGTTTGTTATCAACAGGTGTGTCATGAGTCACATAACGTTGGAAATCCGGCACCTCGTCCACCAATCCCTGAGAAAAAAGAAGCATCACCTACAAATTCTGAAGACTACAAGACCCCACCAGAGCATGATATATTGTCTGATTATTGTACACCAGATGTTGCAAAGGTTGGAAAACGACGTTATCAGAAAAGGTCAGCAACAATCCAAGCAGGGGAAGGAAAAAGTATAATGACAAGCTCAAACAAAGTAGAGCAGGGCAGAGGGAAGCGTATTCGTAAAAGGTCAACCAAGATTGGAGGAGTGTACACCCAGACAGGAGATTGAAAGAGCTATTCCATAGCTGCAGAAAACCGGAGTATACGCCATTGGCAGAGGTGGATGAGAAGACGTTTAAACAGTTCCGGAAGATTCTTCAAGAGAACCCCAATTAGTAAGTATACTTAAAAGAAGGTATGTGGTTGGAGTTTTTGTTTAATTAACATTGCTAACCAACTGTTTTATTGTAGGGAATTTTCAATTATTATTGGGGGTATAGTCTCAAATCAGTTCTTCTTGTCCTTGGCAAGACCAACCAATTGGGTCAGCACCGAGGTATCCATATGTACGAGTAAACTATTTCGTTAAGACAGTTTTTGTTGTGATCTAATGTTAGACTGTTTGGACATCTTATGTAGCACATTCATGTTCTTATGAATATGTTGTGGCAACGACACGGAGAGACGTACCTGGGTAAGCGGATCGCATTTATGGACTACTCCCCTCTATCGTGCATACTGTCTATGTACCCACAGTTCGAGGAAGCGACAGACAAGCAGAAGTTCGATTGGGGTGGTGCGGCGAGAAGCTTTGTAACCGGAAGAACCCGGCGTAGGAATTTGAAGATGGAGTTATTGCATCATATAGACAGGGTATACGTCCCAATGCTCTGGGGAAAAGATCACTGGGTGGGCCTTGTAATCGAGCTGCACAACAAACGTGTCGAGATCCTTGACTGCAACATACCGCATAACGAGAGTGATAAAGCAGTTTTGCAGCACATGACTCCTCTACTTCGGTCACCGCCGTATGTTTTAGCTGCTTATCTTCCTCCTTCCGTGTGGCCTCCACCTGAAGAGGGTTGTTCATTTACTTGGGATCGCCCGGGAAATATCTATTTTAATGAAAGATCTGGTGACTGTGGCCCTTGTGCGGTTAAATTCCTTGAAATGCATGCAGCGGGTTGTACCTACGATGACATGGCGCAGATCACTGACGATATGGTGGATAGATTCCGTGAGAAGTACGCCATGGACACGTATCAAGAATTCATTGGCTCTGCCGAAGTTTTCAACCCTGTTTGTGAATGAAGTCTAGCGAGAGAACCTTGTATTTTGATGACTTAATCTAAATGTTTGGCAACTTGATCTAGGTTTATGGTGCTTCCTTATTGGATTATGGTGTTTCCTTAAGTTTTTTCCTAAGTTTCAAAAATGATTATGGTATACGTATTATGGTGTTTCCTTAAGTTAAAACAAGATTAGCGGTGTACAGAAAATGGTATACGGATTATGGTGTATGCTTGTCTACAACTTTCAACAATTTTATACAGTTTATACCTTTTTATACAATTTTATACAATTTTATACAGTTAATGTATAGATTTTAGGGTTAATTTTAGGGTATAGGGTTAAGGGTTAGGGGTTAGATGCGAACATTGATAGCGTCTTTATACCCGACAACTGTTCAGATCTCCCATAGATGTTAAATTGCTGTTTGCATTAACTGTTACAGTGAGGGTGTTAGGTTAAAAATGTTTGTTGGAACAATTACTTCTGCAATTAACACCTTCTTTCCTTCTTTACTAATATCTTCTATATTAGGTGGAATTATAACTGTACTATCAACTAAACTCAATAGCCACTCTCCAAAATAGTATGGCAGGTCAAGCACTCCCAAATCTTCCCGACGAAATTATGTGTAAAATCATTGAGTTACTCTCCGAGGAATCATTTTACAACCTCGCTGCTTTCTTGCGTGCTGGCAAACGCGGTTACGCACTTGTCCATGAGCCATCGGTCTTAAAAATTTGCGATGTTACTGAGATGGTTGCCTTTGTTACCTGTCAAATTAGCCAGGGTGGTCAATTTTTCCCTTTCTTGCTGAAGTGTGTCGATGATGGGAACATAAATGCAATCTACTATGAAGGTATCCATGCAGCCTCCAGAATAGGACTTGAGGAGAGTATTCAAATCATGGAACCAAATGTGCCTATCCATGGACTATCAACCTTAGCTGTGGGCATATTCAACGTTTGTCTTGGCAACGCGAAGGAAGCCAGCAAAGTGTTTCAGCAGTTCGCTGCGTATCACCATGACCTTGGGTCGGACGCGACATATGAAATGGGAACTGACCTTGTGTGGCGATTGGCATCGTTTGGAGCGCCATACCTCAACGAATATGGTGAGTCCTTCAAGTTTCCTGACGATGGGGTAATATCTTCACCAAAGTGCCTTTATGGCCATGATTACACAGTAGATTTTGAAGGTTCTTGCAAAAAATGCAGACTCTTTTGGATCTGCTGCAACATTTCTCACGTGCTTTAATGTGATCTTATGATGTTCGTCAATTTTAACTTATGTTATGTTAGCTTTCAATGTCATCTTAGGTTAGCCTTCAATGTCATCTTATGTTAGCCTTCAGTCTCATCTACTGTTAGCTTTCAATGTCATCTTATGTTAGCCTTCAATGTCATCTTAGACCCATAATATGACCATCTTCAAATATTCAATTATTCATTGAAGACATTTTTGAACTTAGATATATTCCACTGCTTTTTGGTGAATTATTAAAAATGAATATAATAAAGGTGTACATAGTAATCTGTACACCAGAGTGGATAATATTGTGTACACCTAAATTTATCTTTTATATTTACTATGGCCCAATAGTTGAAGACATTGGCCCAAAAATATGGTGTGGCCAAATATTTATCTCATTATCTTTTGATGTTGTTATATATACTGTGGCCCAATAATTCACATTTATATTTCTATATTTAATATGGTGTACACCTAAAATATGATGTATACTATGGTGGATAATATGATGTACACCTTTATTTATCTTTTTATATTTAGTGTGGGCCAAAATATTTCCATTATATTTTGTAAATTGAAGTCTTATTTTTGCCATAGATATTTGTCCAATTTTTTTGTGATAATCATATTAAACATAACATTCATAATATATTAAACATAATAAAGTGTTCGTATTAAACATAATAAAGTAGATAAATTAAAAATTAATAAAGTAGACGTTAAACATTAAAATAGCGGGTGGGATGATTAAGCGTCCGAACCAGAGTCGGAGCCGGTGTCCAGATCGTCGTCGGATTCCGACTCCTCATCTGGGTACTCGTACATCCTGAACTCCCCAGATGAAAGCGTGTCGTCACTCATGTCTCCTTTCTCCTTCTCCTCCTCCTCTTCCTCCTCTTCCTCCTCCTCACGGCTGTATCGAGGGCATTTGCGAGGGCGGTTGTCATCGCTATTCCAAGGGCGTTTGTTCCTAGGGCGTTTGATAGGGCTGCTGGGAGGTGTTTTGTCCATCTCGAGAATCTCTTCGAGTTCCATTGCCTCTTCAAAAAGGGCTTCAACAGTTGGAAATTCTGGTGTTTCCAAACCTTCTCTGATCTCTTCATTCAATCCGGCCTTGGCAATACTGATCAAGTACTGCTCGTCGTTTTGTTGCCGAACGAACTCATGCGAGTAGAAAAAGTCTTCGTATTCAGCCACGGTCATTGTTCCCTGCTTGATATTTGCGACCATCTTTCACAAGGGTTAAAGAAAAATATGGAAAGGGGAAAGACTAAAATTAATTTTATGTTTTTTTAACAGTGAAGATCAATGATATATAGATGAGGTAATTTTCTTGGAAACAGATGTTGCGTTTAATTAAAGTTGCTTCTCACCGTACACCAAAAAAGAGAGAGAGGGCCGAATACATTTAAGGAAATTTAAGTTGAGACGGTAAGTTTAGTCAGCATTACTTAACAAGATGATAAAGATCACATCTTTTCTTTGTCAGTTTGAAGTCATTGCCAAAATTAAGATGAAAATGGTGATACAGTAATAAGTGCGTGCCCAATGTTGAAGGCCCATCACAACTACTGGCCTATTTTAACTTAATTATTAATATATTTAAAGAAGATAATCGAAGCTTAAGAAGACATTAAATCATAACACAATCTTTATTATTATTAAAAGAAGAACGATTCTGATAAAACATAGGGATTTAGATCTAAAACATAACTTGATCATACTTTAATTGGACAGAAGGAAAACAGCCAAACACAACTTCGTTAAAACAAGATAAGCGGTGTACAGAAAATTTGTGGTGTACAGACGTAGGTGTACAAGTTGAGTTGTACACCGCCGCCAAATGCCAACCGTCACTTCTGAACAATTACCACATTACGCTGGCAGTTTTCAACAGTTACAAAATGTCCCAATAAAAGTATCATTATAACACAAAACAAAAGCGGATAAATCATTTCAATACATCCAAAATGAAGCAAGGTGATTCTTCTGTTAGAGAATACAATTCATCGTTTCTGGCAGCGGGTCTTCTTGACAATCATGACCAAAGAATGTTGGTGAAAGCGTATCGAGATGGCTTAAAGGAGGCAATACGGGTTGCGCTCGGATCAACGGAGTTTTCGACCATCGACGACATAATGCAGGCAGCATTAGACATAGAAGAAGGTGCTAGGTCGTCTTCATCAGATTCTTCGAATGAATATGATGAATCAGAAAAACGCCCGAAGAAGAAGCCTCGAACTGAGATGCAACCGGAAGATGAGCAGCCGGACGAAGAGCCTTATGGTGATAAAGATACATCCAAAATGAAGCAAGATGATTCTTCTGTTAGAGAATTCAATACACCGTTTCTGGCAGCGGGTCTTTTTGACAATCATGACCAAGGAATGTTGGTGAAAATGTATCGAGATGGATTAAAGGAGGACATATGGGTTGCGCTCGGATCAGAGGAGTTCTCGACCATCGACGACATAATGCAGGCAGCATTAGACATAGAAGAAGGTGCTAGGTCGTCTTCATCAGATTCTTCGAATGAATCTGATGAATCAGAAAAACGCCAGAAGAAGAAGCCTCGAACTGAGATGGAACCGGAAGATGAGCAACTGGACGAAGATCCTTATGGTGATAAAGATGAGACTGGCGATGGCGAGGGGTCTACTCAAAATACGCGTAATGAGTCTGAGTCGGAGTCAGGCAGTGTTGTAGATCTTAGAGACTATCAGGAATATCTCCAGAATAACCACTTATCGTGTTCTGAGTCCAGTGAAGAATCCGACTAACATTGTGTGATATTTTAGTACAATTTGACTACAATTTTCTACTACTCTCTGCCCCAGTTTTTACAATTTCATACAATTTTCTACAGTTTGACTACAATTTTCTACAATTCTCTTCTTGTTGCAATTTTCTACTAAGTTGTCTAGAATTCGCTACAATTGGTAATTAGGGTTTAGGGTTTAGGGTTTAGGTTTTACGATTTAGGGTTTACGGTTTAGGGTTTAGGGTTTAGGGTTTAGGGTTAGATTTCAACGAGGAGAGCACAACAACAGTTATTTTGTTAGGGTCTTTACGCACCCCTTCGCAAACGTTGCTTTTGGATCAAAGATGAGAAAGAGAATATCACACTTTTGTCGAATTTGGTTTAACAAATGTTATCTTATGTTATGCAATTTACTTATTCCATTAGTAAAATTGTTGTTATCGCCTTGGTCATGATTGTCGAATTTGGTTTGAACGAGAAATTAGTGTGGATTGCGACGATCTAGTAACCTTCACGATATCTTATATTATGCTATTTACTTATTCTATTAGTAAAATTGTTGTTATCGCCTTGGTCATGATTGTCGAATTTTGTTTAAACGAGAAATCAGTGTGACCCTCACGATATGGCCTTGTCGAGAGAGAGAGAAGAAGGAGCGGAAGTGAATGAATCGAGACCAAAGTCTAAGATATGCCGATAAATGTGCTATAAGACCCATGAAATCGACTGGCCCATAATAACTTGAACATTAATATATTGCTACTTTTTCGAAATTGGACTCAGTACAACAACGGCTACTTTTTCAAAATTTGAAATCCTTAACATGATACTTTTATTGAAGTGGGTACATAACAGAAGAAAAAAACCAACACAAGATCTTTGATCTTTGATCTCTTTGACTAATTATCAGCGACTCCCCATAATTAGTTTCTTAATCTCTTTGATCTCCGTAGACATCACCGTAAGCTCATATTGCAGCTTGCATCGGAGCGAGACCTCTTCACGATATTGCTTTTTTAACTCATTCAACTCTTCCTCGATTGCAGAAACGCAGCCATGTCGGATGTGCAAACCATCGTCCTACAGCACATTAATTTGACAAGTTAGTTTAATGAACTAAATTCGTGAAATATATTAGGAGAACCTCGGATCTAACCTCATAAACTTTGCAGGCGTAGTAGTGTCTTCCTCTCTCGTCAGTTTCCACCGTGATAGGTCCACCACAAGCACACTTTTTGGGTATGCAGTAGTGGGCTGATGCGACGCATTCAAGCCAGTCATAGTCTCTTTTGTGTTGCTTCATATCCGCATAATAATGATCTGTCATTTTTCGAAGGCAAACTGTTGTCAAAGAGTTTTGTGATGATTTTGGAAGAAAGACTCGAAAGTGGTGCCGATAGACTACGACTGAGCCATTCCATCTTAAATAGGCAACAAAACGTAACGGCTTGAAAGCTCTTCCAACGACTCTAATCAATTCGAAATCACTTTCCAACGGCTATATTCATAGTAAAACATTTGTGCAAACCTTAATGACTCCCTCTGATTTAGTGGCTAACGGTGTAGTAATTTAGTTAACTGTGATAAGTGGTTTACGAGGATAATAAGTGGTGTACGAGGATATTAAGTGGTGTACGACGATCATATTTAGTGTACGAACATAATAAGTGGTGTTCAAAGATAATAAATGGTGTTCAAGGATAATTACTGGTGTACAACGATAATAAGTGGTTTATCTCATAATGGGCGTTAGAGCTGTTTATCTCATAATGGGCCCCGAATACCGAATGAAAATGGCCCTAATTTGTTATATATCATAATGGGCCAGCCTGATGTGTGAAAGTAATTATGGGCCAGCCTTATTGTAAATGCATATTTATTTAGTCATCTCCCTCTCCTAAGGTGTACGAAAGTCATTATTATTCCTCCTCGGTTACGTAAGATTCATGATGTATTTTGAAAATTACTACCTTCTGACACGGAGAAGACATTAGCTTTATCATGCTCTAATACTTATTAATGCTTGAACTTAAAGTATTCGGTCATCTCTCTCTTCGTTGGTGTACATCACTGACGTACACCTTTTTGAACGCCACACGCCACATCTGTAACAGTGTAATTATTTATTACTTGGTATCGTTTTAGTGATATATATACATCATTTATTGCCCTGTTATCATTAATCTCTTTCTCCAAAACTAATTTGGTCATTTGCTTTAGCCTTTCCATTTCCTTTTCTTTGTTTGGTTTCTTCGCTGTGATCCAGATTCGAATATGGTGCAAGATACCAGCCAAGGATCAATGACCGTAACTCAGTACAGGTCTTTCTTTTACAATCTTGAGATAGTCCAGCGTCTTGACGAGCAGGCGTTGATCTCGGTCGCAAAGGCTGGGTTAAAGGAAGAGATCCGACAAGGTTTGGATGGAAACGTATTTCCCACACTCGATGCCCTGTTCAAAGAGGCAACTGAATTCGAGGAGATTCTCAAGACGGAGAAAACCTCCCAACAGCCCTCGCAAACGCCGCCGCAACAGCCCCGACCACGGCAAACGTGCTCGCAAGGCGGCCAAGAAAGGGGACCCGGAAGATGAGGGATATGACTACATGCCTCCACCCTATCCAGACAGTGAGAATGAAGAGGATCAAACAAGTGACGATGAGGATCTGAGCGTCGACGAATCTGCCTCCGACGAGGATGTGAACTCCACCTCCGACGAGGATGTGAACTCCACCTCCGCTTCCGACGCTTAAATTCCGACGCTTTTAATCTATTTAATATGTTTAATATTTTATAAATTATGTTTATGTTATATTTTAATATTTATGTGGATTTTAATATTTGTGGATTTGATATTTATTTTAATATTAATGTGGATTTAAATATTTATAATGTTTATATATTACGAATACATAAGGTGTACGACTACATAAGGTGTACGAATACCTAAGGTGTACGAATACCGAATGAAAATGGGCCCCGAATACCAAATGAAAATGGGCTTAATATGTGTAATTTTAATGTTAAATATTATATATATTGAATTTTTAATATTTATATATAATCTGGATGTTTAGACATAAATGTTTAATATTTATATTACGAATACATAAAGTGTACGACTACATAAGATGTACGACTACATTTGGTGTAAGACTACATAAGGTGTAAGACGACATAAGGTGTACGACTAGATAAGGTGTACGAATACCTAAGGTCTACGAATACCTAAGGTCTACGAATACATAAGGTATTTGAGAACATAACGTATACGAATACCGAATGAAATTAGGCCTTATTTGTTATATCTCATAATGGGCCCGAATACCCAATACCGAATACCGAATGAAATGGGTCAAATTCATTTCAATTTCTGTTTAATTTGTTGTTATTGTTATAAATATTTCCGATTAAATGGGCAATCGTAGGAACTTCATTCATATAAAATGGGTCATCTTATAAATGGTAAAACAAAGATAACATAGAGGAAAAACAGAGATAATATTTAGTGTACGAACATAATAAGTGGTGTTCAAAGATAATAAATGGTGTTCAAGGATAATAACTAGTGTACAACGATAATAAGTGGTGTTCGAGGATCACTCCAACCCCCATCAAGGTAGCGGTTCTTTACATGAATTTTTGTTGTGTCCTGTTGTTAAACACCAACTACACTTGTTGGGTTTCTTCTTCTTCGGCCCCTCCTAAAATTTGAATATCATGGAAAGCTGTCTGTTAAAATCCGTAATAAAAAAATAGAGTGTTCTTATCCGAAAGAATAAATGTCTTACCGGAATCTCTCCTGCTCCACGTTTACGTTTCGTTGGTGGACGTCCAGGCGGTCTCTTCGTCTTTGGGGGGGAACAGCACAAGCTCAATGACTTCTGGCGGTATGAAGACATCTTTCGGATCTGGAACCGGGAGTGTTACCCCCTTCGTGGCCTTATCCCAAGTGGCTTTCAAGTAGATGTCTCCAACAAATTCTGAGTGCTGCAAATCCCGAAACTGTGTTGCCGCAATTGCATGACGGCATGGTATTCCAATTTTTTGGAATTCAAGACATGAGCAAGTTCTTTTGTCCAGATAAACAGTGCTCCCATAGCCTGTTGTTTTTACCGTTACCTCAAATTCCCAAGCAGATAGAGGCAGCACAGCATAAGCTCTTGATGCTAGTAGATTCTCAGACAATCGCACGTCAACTGATGGAGGGATTTCACCGGTCATTCTTGAAATCTTTCGCTGTCTACTCACAAACCAACGACTTATCATCCGCCTGATGAATTCAAAAAGCGCCATTATCGGGGAGTCCCGCCCAGACACCAGTGCTTTGTTTAGTGACTCCGCTATATTGGAAGACATCAAATCGTATCTGTCTCCCTCAAAATGTGACCGTGTCCAATGTTTGAGATCAATTAATTCCAGATAATTCCAGAAGCGAATATCCGTCAGCTTGATTTCCTCATACACTTTACGAAAGTGGGATTGCTTGAATGCCTCGGCTGCCCTACCTACCAACTGCTTTTGATTTCTTTTCTTAAATTTGCCGTCGACATTCCTCTGTAAGTGTACGAGGCAACATCCATGGTGTGCACGCGGATACCATAAATCTTTAGCGACATATATTTGGCTAGATCTATCGGACACAATCGTTAAATGAGGACCATCTTCCACGATTTGTAATAGCTTCTCAAAAAACCAGCTCCATGACTCGTTAGTTTCGTTGTCTACAACTGCAAAGGCAATTGGGAATACTTGGTAATTCGCATCTTGCCCACTTGCATTTAGAAGACAGCCTTTGTACTTGCCATACATGTGCGTCCCATCAACCACTAGTACCTTACGTAGATGATTCCAACCATCTATGCAAGCTTTTAATGCCATGAAGGCGTACTTAAACCTTGTTTTTCCCTTCTCATCTTTTTCGGTTTTTATATCAGTTATTGACCCGGGATTTGCATGCTCCACCACATGGAAATATTTGGGCAGAAGCTTGTAGGAGTTCTCTTCAGTTCCTTGAGCAGCAGATGTTGCCAACTCTTTTGCTTTCCAACATTTCCAATATGTTGCTGTAAACAAGAACTCTGTCCGAAGTGCCTCTGGTAATTCTGCTGCACGCAGTCCAGCCTGGAGTCTTTCATATTTTGATCTCATTAAGTATGCAATTACTTTCGACGTTGCATGTTTCTTAAACGGAGCTTTCACATCTGATCTGCATCTGTGAGCCAGCGATGCCTTACTAACCTGATATGTTGACGATTCACCCATTTGCTTAGCCATCACATAAAATCTGCATGTTTTATCAAAGCATTTAGCTGTGACGTAGTTTCTGGCATGCTTGTGAAACCTGAACCTGAACACATATTTAATGGCAAATATAGACAAATTAATCTTGAATTCCTTTTTGCTGCTGAACAACCGTCCAACGTATATATCACAATCTGCAAGACTGAAGTCAATATCATCCACCGAATAGTCGTTGACTGGAACGTCATGAAGTAGAGGTTCAACATCATCAAAACCATATAACTCAACACTTTTAACAGACTTCATGAACGATGGGTCGTTCCATGTCTTCTTCTCCTTCGTCTTTCCTTCAACGTGAGGCACATCTTCTACAAAATCATCGTCATCAACAACTTCCCGCTGATGTGGTATACCTTGTGCAATTTGCTACTGTTTGACGAACCAGCAACAGACGCAGGTACCGGATCGAGAAAATCATCATCATCAACAACATCCCGCAGACTCGGTGTACCGTGTGAAATTTTGCAAGGGTTTGACGAACCAGAAGGATTCCGAGGTAAAGGTTCTACAAAATCATTGTCATCATCAACTTCCCGCCTATGCTGGTTGGATTCTTTTGGTGGTGTAACGAGAACAACTTCAGGATGATTTGGTTCTACAAAATCATCGTCATAAATACCGCCTAAACAACTTCTCGACGTGACTATGTACTCTCTACCATCGTCTATGTATTCTTCAAATGATGATTTTTCTTTGAGTTTGTCTCTACCATGCTTCTTCCCGGATGATCCACCGCCGTTGCTACGAGATTGATCGGCTGTCTTTCCTCCCACAGCCTTTCTTGGAGCCACCTCACCACGTACACCTACATTTGATTTGTTGGCCCGTCCTCCAGATTGACCCCCAGCAGCCCCTCCTTCCTCATCCTTCCCATCGTCCCATTCACAGTTCCGTGAAACAAAATCATGCTATTCATTGCAATCATAATCTTCCTCATCGTCTTCCGCAACCTCACCATCTTTGTTTTCCACCGTTTTCTCATTTTCGGTTGCGGTTCCATTCACCACCGCCAATTCCAAAGCCTTCGCAGAATAAACAGCTTCTATTTGTTCAACATACATCAAAATAGTTGCATCGTCAAGCACATCCTCTCCACCCCCTTTCATCTCCTTATTAGAAACGACATCCACAACTGCGGATGTTGTTTCATCTACTTTGTCCCTAAATGTGACAAAAACGTTCGGCAACTTGGTCACAATCCGGAAGGAGGTGAATATTTTGTAGTAATCAATGGTGGAAATTTGAAGTGGATACTCCCTTTCACCCGTCACACCAGAGACAGCGACAGGAAGCCAATATGAGAGGTCCACGGTAACAGGAGCTCCTAACAGGCCGTATTCCTCTAATATTCTTTCTTTAAGTTTATCAACAGAGGTTATAAACTCAACATCAATTGCCCTCCCCATTCTGTCCTTGTCAATCTTGAAATCCCAATCACTATTGCAGTACCGAATCCAGCAACCAGCCATAACAACGACATAAGAATGCTGCTGAAACACAACAAAAAACAAGCAAAAACACTTACTAAATACACATTCCTAAAACAAGTAATAAATACAGATTCCTTAAACAGACACATAAATCCGAACACAAAAATAAGCAATAAATGATCTTCCCCATTAATACACTGTAATAAATGTTGTGGTGTACGGTCACCATCTGAAATCCACCATATGAAATCATTACCTTCACTAGATTGACAAATGGCCTTCCCCTTGCCTTTATCGTAATAGGTTTTGACGTTCGCCATACCACGCATTCGAATTACAGACCTAGTCGAACAATGTCTGCAACAAAAGGCAACTCGCTGCTACTTCTCTGAAGAGATAGGGTTCCACGCTTTATCTGGACTAATTACCATAATTTTATTTTAATAATGAACGCAATTAATGCTCTCGACAGCAACTGGGCAACGTGGAACCGTTGTTTCGCGGGCAAAAAAGTGGGCAAGTTATGTTTAAGAGTCTGATTTTTGGACAAATTGGCCCACTAAGAAAGGCCCAAATTCGGCGTCTGATGTGCACAGCAACGCCAAGCGAGTCTGTCAGAAGTATGGGCACCAATTTCGTTGGGCAAAAATCATTGTGGGCCCGCGTACACAACCTCAAGTTTATTGGGAAAAAAGGCTAAAACGGTCACCAATATATTCTCTCTCATACTAGGTTGTCCAATTGGCCAATTTAAACTTACAGTTGCCCAATTGGCAAATTTCAAACTTAAAGTTGTCCAATGTTCAAATTTTCCCTTTAAGTATTATCCTAGTTTAAAAACCATCTCTCTTATTGGATGCACTTAGATTAAGCATATGCTTGCATTCCTTTTGTTTCAGAATCACTTAGGATTGGATTGACACTCTTTTATGCTACTTTGATTGATCCTAGGAGCCTTGAAAACTTTTAGCATCAGTGGATGCGGGTGTCTTGCTGCGAACTCCTCATGAGTCATTATCTTCACGACATTGCACGAAGCACTTGACTCTGCTGATGGCGTCGATCGATGCTCGTCAAAGCTCGTCGATCGACTCGTGTAGAATCAGTCGATCGATAGTCAATAGTCGACGTCGGTCGACACCAATGTGACTCGCCATACTCATGGAGCTTTCGACTTCAAAATGTCCTTCTTGCAGCTTCTCATACTTCACCACTTGCCAGAAATCATCATCTATGATGGCATTCACGTGGTGCTTTTTTTCTTCTTCACCTATCCCCCTTGTTAAAGCTTCTTGCTTCTTAACAGCTTCTCCTATCTTAACCACCTGAGTCTCTAACTTCGTCATATGAGTGCTCAAAGCTTCAAACTTTGTGTTCAGGTTGGTGTAGACAACATCAATCTTCCCATTGAAATCCACTGTTAGCTTCTGCTGACCTTCAAGAACCTGGTCAAGCATGGATTCTATCTTGCTCTCCTGAGTTGGTGGTGGTGGATTCTGGTAAGATGAATTTCCATAGCTCCGGTTCTTGTTGAAGTTGCTGATGTAGTTTTTGTTGAAGGGCTTCTGTGAATTCTGGTTGAAGTTACTTCTTTTTCCAAAGAAGTTCCTGTTTCCTTCCTGGTTTCCAGACCTCTGAAATCCAGTTCCACTGATGAAGTTCACATCCTCATCTATGTTATCATCCTCTACATCTATAGCTTCTGCATCTTCTACTGAGGAAACTTGCTTCCTTAGCAGCCTATGAACACTATCCAGCTTTGCTTTTACTTCATCCATTTGCTCTTTTCCAAGAAATGCTGCAGATTTCCTTCTGTCAAAATTAGTGTTCTTGGTGCTATTGCTGGATGCCAAGTTCTTTATAAGTGTCACAGCTTCCTCTGGATTCCTGGTATTGAAGTTGCCTTCACTAGCTGTGTCCAGAGCCATCTGATCTTTTAGTGCGATGCCTCTGAAGAAAATGCTGAGTAATTGCACTTGGTTGAATCCATTGTGTGGACAATCTCGCTGGTATGACTTGAATCTGATCCAGGAATTCTTGAATGACTCTCCAGGTTCCTGAGTGAATGTAGAAATTTTGTTCCTCAAGTCTTCAGCGCGTGCGTCATCAAAGAAGTTACGCAGGTATGCTTTCTTGATGTCGCTCAAGATGTAAGAGATCCTGGTGGTAACTGCTTAAGCCACTGCAAAGCTTCTCCGACAAGAGAGTATTTGAAGAGCTTGCAGAGAAGATAGTCCTCAGGGACTCTGTTGTCTTTGATAGCAGATATGAGATCCTCGAACCTCTCCAGATTGTCCATATGATGCTCGTGAGATAACCCACAGTAGGGTGTCTGTCCCACAAGTGTGTAGTACTGCGGCTTCAACTCGAAATCGCGTCTCTGAATAGCTGGAGGGCGAATGGCTGATCTGTTGGCATATAACTGATCTGGGTGGTTGTAGTCAGCCAAAGTTCTTGTAGCTGCAGCATCATGTTCAGGGATTACAGTCCCCTGAGCATCTAACTTTTGACCTGCTGCATTACGCAGGTGACTTTCTTGATCACGGAGGTCCCCATTCTCGTCATGTCTGAGAATTAGTGTCGCAACCATGTCTCGCAGCTGAGTATCGATCGATGTACGAGCTGGGGTATCGATCGATGTCCGATAAGCGATGTTGGTCGACGGAAGAGTAGTGTCGATCGACGGTGATGAGCGAGTATCGGTCGACAGAGAAGATGTCTCGGTCGATGTTGGTGTGCGAGTATCGGTCGACGAACTGGTGTTGATGTCGATCGATGTGGAGCGTTTGTCTTTGCGGATCGAACGTTCCAAGCTTGCAGGATCTTCTGAGAATAGTAGCTGAGTTTTCTTGTTGCTTCTGGTATTGCTGGGCATGCACCTGATCAGGATTATAATTCTATAGATGACTAACAATTTGCATGCATGATATTAAAGAGCTCAACACTTATGAACAAATCGATCAGCGTTCGCTTTCTAGATTCGTCTTATAACTAGATCTAATGATCTCAGCTGTCGGGATGATCAATTAGAAAGTGTCGATCGATGACTCTATAGGAGTATCGATCGATACACCTTTCGCTCCGTCGATCGATGGTTCTATAGGAATATCGATCGACGCGCATCTAGTAAGCTTTATGCGCGAGTTGAAATCAAGCTCACCAAGACTATAGATCAGCTCTCGCTTTTCTTTAGTAATCTTAGCTTGAATATAATGTATTCAGGATGAAGTCAGGTTAACAAACAATCCTAGGTCAAGATTCTAGTTAGCTGCTATAGAACACAAGCATTAACAACGTCATAACAATGAATATCACAACTTAGCAATCTATAGTTGGGCTAATCCCTCACAACCTATTTGAACCCTAAATCTAACAATGGAACTACTCAGACATAGCCAAGCAATTCATAGCAACAAGATGAAAGAAACTCATAGATAGATAGTGAAACAAATAATGGAGTTCCAATCACAAGTCTCTTTGGATCTTCTCTCCAACTCTAAGAATCTCTAAAAACCTTAAAAAATAAGCTAGAACAAAGTAGAAAATATTGAAAACATAAAAAGCATGCTTTGCCTTAAACACATAGGCAAGCTATAAGTATTGAGTTCATTAGGTTAAAACACTAGTCAGGGGAAATCTTGTAATTTGGTGAAGACTTGGGCTTTAAGTCGGCTCGAACCATTCTGTCTCTGCGCGACTCGGTATCGATCGATGTCACTGAATGTGCATCGATCGATTATAATCTTAATACGTCGACCTTTCGATATTGATGTCGATCGATGACACAGAGTATGCATCAATCGATTGTTGTCTCTGAATATCGACCTCTGGTCTAGTTTGATGGTCAGCTCGGATGAAATCTCTATTTAGCTCCAAAATGCTCCAAAATCATCACTTTACTCCAACATGCTCCTGAACCTGAAAACATACCTAATAGACTAGAAAACATAATATATATATATATATATATATATATATATCTTAAAAACACCTATATACCATGGGTAAAAACGGGTCAAATCCATGGTATATCATTTGTCTTAAAGAATCACACTTTCTTTTAATAAAATGAGAATGGTAAGCTTGTTCATAACCTTTGCGTTTTAACATCAAAGCTCATATTTGTTTTTTCTTAAATTGTTATTTTTTCTGTGTATGTTGTTGTTCTCTATAGATTCCATTATGATAGCTGGGAAAAACATAGATGAAATACAGATGGAAATAGATAATAAGTAGATGGAAAACAAAATGTCTTTTGAAACCACAGCTGAAACATTTCGTTACACTAGAATTCCCATTATAGATAGTAAATTGTTATATCGGGTACATATCTAATTGTTTACGCATTTGTTGTGGAAAAATTTTTTTTTTTAAGAAAAAGAAGCACGTGGTTTCGAATAGGTTACCTTAAGGGTAGGTGGAAAGATCACAAATGAACCTTACACAGATTTAAACCTAAATGAAAACGCTACAGAAAAAAGGAGAGAAAAGAAACCGAGGCAAATATATATCATTTTGTCTTGAATTTCATTATCATTTAACCTTCTGAATATGTAAGCTTCAAAATCCATGATCACTCACAGTTTTAACCCTAAATCCAATACTGCAAATGCACAGCAAATCAGTAGTTAAGATAGGAATCGAATCCAACAGTATTAGATACGCACTTCAAAATTCAGCTTAGATTAAGCTTAAAAACAGCAGAGTTGTGGTTATTTCAAAAATAATTGTAACTAAAAGCGACAATAAACTGAAACGATGTAACCAATGGAAGAAAAGCGCTGTTGGGGTCAAAATCGGTCACGACGGAATCAATGCCTGAAAGTCCCCGAAAAGTATTTCTCGGAACAAAAAGTCTCGTATAGTTTGAAAAGAAGTTATACGATGTTGGGGTCGAAAACGGTAATCTTGAAATCAACGGTTAAGATCATCACTCTTTAGAAACTTTCTCGAGAAAATCATTGGAAAAAGGAAATCGAAAGAAAAGCAAATCTTTCTGATAGGCGATCCTTGGGAAAGCAGGCGCGGAAAGAGCCAACCGACAACCCAAAAGAGGTCAAGTGCAATCCGTGGCAAGCCCGCTCGCCCAAGGGACAGTGCGGCTTAACCAAGCCCGATCTTCCTAGGACGAGCGCGGTTCGTCTCCGGCACGCTCATCCTAGGACGAGTGCGGTTCATCTCCGGCCCGCTCGCCATTTTGTTATCTTTCTATATTTTCCCCGTTTCATTTGGTTACTTGTCGTTGGCTCTCACAGAGAATCCGGACCTCAAGGAAAGTAGGGTTTTCTTTACTTTCCTCCATCATTATTTATTAAAATCGACAGTGTGAATTTCGGTTCCCACAGTTTGGGGCTAAAAGGAGGGGGGGGACAGATTACTCTTACTCGTACGGCCGTAAAACGCTTGATTGGAGCTATGTCTGAAAATATGAAAGACAAACTCGCAGATTGCGTCAACGCTGGTAAATCAACTCCAGCAGCGACTGCTACTATGGCCAACCCTCACGCAAACGCCACAGTGCTCGAGAAAAACGAAAACCTAGTCGTGACTTTTTGCCACAGGAAGAGCACGAAAGCGAACTCACAATTTCTCTATCTAAACAGAAAGGGCAACGATAAAATCTATCAAACCACATAAAATTCGTCTCATTACCGAGTTGGAGAAATCTCAACGAGTAAGGGTTCGACCAAAAAACATTTTTCGAGAACTTCCCAGAAAAATAAAGCTTGTTCTCCTCGAAACCGCGGAGAAACCCAAGATTACTCGCGGAATAGAAGCACGACTAATTGGGTTACCAATTCTCCACTGTTGTACTTCTTCCGATAAACTCTCGGGAAGCAAACGACGAAACAGAAAATTGCTTACTGACGCTTCCCAACCGTCCGAACCATCCGAGGGAGGCAAAAGCTCCGACTGATCCACCAGGTCGCTATATGGCGAGCCCGGTCATGTTCTGATCAGCTCGCCCTATGGCGAGCTCGGTCCTTCTTTGACCAGTTCGCCATATGGCGAGCTCGGTCCTTCTTTGACCAGTTCGCCATATGGCGAGCTCGGTCATTCTTTGACCAGCTCGCCATAAGGCGCGCTCGGTCCTTCTCGACCAGTTTTGGAAAAAAACATAGTTGATTTCTATAAACTCACTCAAAACCTAACTAAAACGTTTTCTGAAATCTAAAACGTCGCGTCTCACAGCTTCGTTCCACTAAGCTTACTTCGGAAATACTACTCAAAACTCCTTTGGATAATTCCTAAGGAAACGAAAAAATTTCTGATTAAGTTTAGTCAAAAAGTTAAAGTTCGCCGCAGCAATAGTTTCTGATATTAAAACTCGAAAACACGACTGGTGAAACAGCTGCAAAACATGTGTTCTCCGAAAAGCGGCTCTCGTACAACTAAACTCGATAACATTTTACGGAACACCTTTCGTAAAATAATATTCAATAATATTTCACGAGACAGATTTCGTAGGATTAAACTCGACTACATCTTACGAAACTGCTTTCGTAAAATCCACTCAGCAACAGTGTGCGGAATAACTCTCGTAAAATAAAAAAGCTCGACAATGTTTTAGGGAACAGCTTTCGTAAGATCAGGCTCGGCAATATTTTACGAAACATTATTCGTAAAGTAAAACAAGATTATATAAGACAATAAGGACTAGGATAGGACCAGTTCGCACACAGCATGATGAACTGACATCCTCGCCCAAATAACATATTGTCGATTGTGTCCTCTTTTCTAAATCCCACCTTAGCCATCTTCGAGTCATCGCCTACTTCTCCTCTCTTTGTTTCAACGATTTTGTAAAGTTCCTTCGGTACATAAAACGCAATCTGGTTCTACAAAATTCTGCCACGTTGAGTCGAAAACATCTATTCATAACGTTTGAAAAGCGCACCTGGTCAATTTAATAAAACCAGCAGTACGAAAAAACGAGAACAGGAACTTGGACGTTGATATCTCTTCCTCACTCCGATATTCTCGTCAGAATTTCGTCGAAAATCAATTCATATAAAAATCATTATCAGATTTTTCGAAATCCTTTGACATTGAATTGAAAGTGGCCATTCCTAAATGCCTAATAAACTTTAGATAAATTACTAACTCATACTCGCGAAAAACCTTCGACGAAATACACACTCGTTCTCGTTAAAACTAACACTACGAAAGTTGAAACTCAGGTTAGAAGACACGAGGCAAAGAAGAATGAAGAAGAGGCAATCCCGAATCATCGATGAATCTAAGGTATGTCAGACTTAGAAAATTTAATAAGACTTTTAATTTTTCGTAGGAAAGGAATGAAAACTCTTGAAAACTGCCACAAAGTGTAGGGAACTTAGAATCTAGGTGGATAGTCTAGTAAGCCAAGTCTTAGTCAATCGTCCAAATCTTGTTCTATTGTTCCTTACATGTCCACGTAGAACTTGCAAACCGGTCTAATCTCTCGAAAAACCAAGAAGCAATCGCCAAGCATTCAAGTATACTCATCTCTCTTCCTAAAGAAAGAAAAATCATACACAACCCTTCAAAAGAAAAGTTCATCCACAACTGACTGTGCACGGGTTTGTGTCGAGCTTTTTAGGTTTCTTCCCCCTCAGACGGAAAGGAAACAATTTTTCATACGACTAAAGGAAACTTTATACGAACCATTCATCGTATAACTGAAACTTTATACGAACCATTCATCGTATAACTGAAAGTTTATACGAACCATTCATCGAAGCCATCAGCCATAACTCGGAAAACTCCTCTATGCTTGGCATGTCAATCTCGATGAACGCTATTCGGTCCTCGGCCAACTACGCCTTTCCATAAAGCCCGAACCTGAATTTGGCATCCCCATTACGAACAATCGTAAACTAACATGACCTTAATGTTAAAACAAAAGGTTCGTGGTCTGATACTTTACAACAACTTCCTTGGCTATACGGCTGAATCTAGCCTTCATGCCAAGCCAAAACAACTGAGCGACCACCGCTCCAATCACTGAACGGCTAAACAACAATCCAAGATTTGTCGTAAAACGCCAAGTGACTATTACGAAAGCAATTTGTCGTATAACCCTGAAGCGGAAAAATATGATAAATTCTTCATAACAAAACTCAGTCCTAACAACCATATGGTTAACGGAATATTTGAACTTATCATCGACTGATTAAGTTCTATACGCCTCGTAAACGCGGCATGAAAAGAAACACTTGTAACAAAGCTCCTAGAGTTATACGAATCATCCTTAAAAATACACAAAACAAGTCCCGGAAGGCCAACACTTCATGAATCACAGTGGAGGAAGACGCTCCTTCCCCGTAACAAACTTACGCGACCCATTGGTCCTAATTCCTCGATCGAAAATCAAACAATTCAGAGCCCAAACTGAAACAACAGTTTGGCTGCAAACATTCGCATAACGTCTCGAAGCCCGCGAACATTTCAACCACGAAATGCGGCACATGGAAAACTCAACATTCGGCGCTGCGAGGCATCGCTAACGGTCGAAGGACCTTTTTCCTAAAAGCATTCCAGATGAAATTCTCGTCTCAGGAACTCAAAAAATTCAAACACACCTCTAAACGGTAACATGCCTCTAAAATGGTATCATTTCGTTGTTGCTGATCACACAAAACGAACTCTAGCGTCCTAAACAGACATTAGCCGCCCCTCGAAAAGATAGGCTCTCTTACATCCGACAGGGATAACATAGCGCACTATACAAGAAATCCAAAATTTTGGTTTGCACCTCCAAACATCCTTTGGAAGTAGCTCGATTCGTGCCAAGACAAGTCATATAAGCCGATAACAATTCACGGACTTTAAATCGGTACGAATCAGGTTAAAATCGCAAACAGGCAAAACGAAAGTCGACTTGTCATCGCAAAGCCTTAGTCCGAGAGTAAACCTAGGTCTTGCCCTAAACCCAGCCATGCTGGATCTTGACATCTCAAAGGAATAGTATCAATACCCCGATAGGAGATCCCAAAATTTGTCTCTTCACTTAAGTTTATACGTTTCACGAGCCTCCGCATAAAACAGAAAACTGCGAGAACTCTCGCAATATACAAACGATAGGTATGGTGATTGTCTGAGGAGGAGGAATGAGACGACAACTCACCCCCTCTCCCTCTAATTTCGAAAAACGAAAGTTCTCTCGATTTATAAAATGAACGAAGTTTTATAAATTGAGCAAAATATTTTAAAAGCCTTACGAATGGCAGGGATTCGAAGCCACCAACGGCCAGTCCCAAAAGATACGTAATAGCCTCACAACGGCCAGAGAAAAAAAAATGCCATCGACAGAAACATGCTCGAAAGTCTCTGCAAGACACATAACCAGACCATAAAGATCTCGCTGGAAAACAGGTCACAAGGGTCTTAAACTCCAAAACGAAATACGAAAGGCTTGATCCCTTCAGACAAAAGTACGTAGGCAGCCTACGAAAGGCGGAGCTCCAATCTTACCACTTTCAACGGACCTCTTCAACCATTAATTTCGCCTAACTTACCTAACCTGTCTTGCCGCTCGCAAGAACATCACAAAAGTTCTAACGAGCTGGGGGGGGGGCTAACTGTTGGGGTCAAAATCGGTCACGACGGAATCAATGCCTGAAAGTCTCTAGAAAGTAGTTCTCGGAACAAAAAGTCTCGTTTAATTTGGAAAGAAGTTATATGATGTTGGGGTCAAAAACGGTAATCTCGAAATCAACGGTTAAGATCATCACTCTTTCGAAATTTTCTCGAGAAAAGCTTTGGAAAAAGGAAATCGAAAGAAAAGAAAATCTTTCCGATAGGCGATCCTCGGGAAAGCAGGTGCGGAAAGAGCCAACCGACAACCCAAAAGAGGTCAAGTGCAATCCGTGGCAAGGCCCCTCGCCCAAGGGCGAGTGCGGCTAAACCAAGGCCGCTCGTCCTAGTACGAGTGCGGTTCGTCTCCGGCCCACTCGTCCTAGGAAAAGCGCGGTTCATATCCGGCCCGCTCGCCCTTGTGCGAGTGCGGCTTAATCAAGCCCGCTCGTCCTAAGACGAGCGGGGTTCGTCTCCAGCCCGCTCGCCTTAAGGCGAGTGCGGCTTAACCAAGCCTAGGACGAGCGCGGTTCGTCTCCGGCCCGCTCGTCCTAGGACGAGCGCAGTTTGTCTCCGACCCGCTGCGCTAGGGCGAGGGCGGCTTAACCAAGCCCGCTCGTCCTAGGACAAGCGCAGTTCGTCTCCGGTGAAGAGTCTTAGCCGGGAGGATCACTTTAGCTGGGTGTTGGATATGATCCGAGAAGGAAAATGACACTTCTGGAACTGGAATGGATTGAAGGGATCGTTAAGAGATGCGGAATGGCTCCTGATATACCCATGATCTAAGGCTGACCACCTCAGAACGGATGTAGTGCGCTGGCTAACCACCAAACAACACAAAAAGATGAATTGGCTGACCACCAAATCAACAAGACGGTTCACACCGATGAACTAGTTAAAGAACTCTCTCTCACTTAGAGAAGAAACGAAAATAAACTCCAAAATAAACATTAAGTAGAAAATGAAGAAAACAATACATAGGAAATAGAAACATTGACTAGAATATTAATAAGAGTCAAACCACGAAAATTTATGAAGACCAGCCAAGAAGACCCTTCGGCTACTGTCTAGGTTCATTCTGGTCGTTCTGGTCCATGGTGGAAAGGATCTGGACGTGGGCTGGATGATCCACACGGCCCGAATTAGGGAGAACTGAAAATCACCCGATTTGTAAATTGCATAACTCCAACATCTGAACTCTATTTAATTGCATAACTCCAACATCGCCCACCAGCGAGGACGGTCCGTGCCGAGGTCGCCTCGCCCACGGGCGAGGACGACCCGCACCGAGGCCGCCTCGCCCATGGGCGAGGATGACCCGTGCCGAGGTCGTCGTGTCCTAGGGCAAGGACCGTCCCGTCCCGAAACTGTGCCTCCTCGTCCAAGTTCCCATAGCTCGACCATCAGGTCTACGGACACAACACTCATGTACCATCTCACTCTGGATTATCAAAGAAGGACTTCGGGAAAAGTTATGAAAGATCCGGTCGTCGAGATGGATTCTCACCTGTCGTATAAAACGGACGTGGTCAGCTTAAACACCGGTCGTCCTAACTATACGAAGAGTTGGAATCCATCCGGAAAGACCAGCATCAAGCCGAAAGCGGTCTCTTACGAGAAATCGTAGGAAAAACGCTAAAGTTCGAAAACGGCCCGAAGTGGCCTGGATCATGGCTAGACGGCCCACTTACGATTTCGAAATTAGATTGAGCCCAAAGCTGCTATAACGGTCTATTTTTATATGCAGGAAAGGATAAATGTCAAGTTTCCTTAAGAAAAATATGAAGTTTCCGAAGATAATTGTCAAGTTTTCGAAGATAATCACGAGAGATGACGAAAAATGGAAAAGCCCGCCTCACGACAAGTCCATCCCAAGGGGAGCAAATCGACCTAGAAAGAAGTATATAAGGAGAGCTTGGGGCGAGGAGGAAGGAGGGAGCTTTCTCAGAGCAAACTTAGCACTTAGAGCAAATTAGGCATTTTTCCGTTTTTACTATCGAGCTGCGACTCAACTAGGTTAGAACTTAGGTGGCTAGACTAGAGAACATACCGACATCTCTCGTGGCCTAGGATCCTACCTGTTGTTCATGCTCAAACGCGAATTCGGAAATAAGATATTTTCGCTCTTCTTTTGTTCTTACGATTAACTTCTTCATATTTTCTATCATATTGATTATGTTGTGCCTGGCCCAGCAGATAATCGGGACCTTCAGAGAAGGCTAGGTTAACTTGGCTTTCCTCCGATTAACAAAACTCGACGGTGTGAATTTCGGTTCCCATAGTTTGGAAGATATGAGTAAAACAATAAACATAAATCATTATTGCTTCCCATGATCAAGCCATGCATGTTTGTTTTTCTCGGTCCACTATCCCAAGGCACATCATCCGGCCCGCTCGTCCTATGATGTGTGTCGTTTGTCTCCGGCCCGCTCGTCCTAGGACGAGGGCGGTTCGTCTCCAGCCCGCTCGTCCTAGGACGAGCGCAGTACTTCTCCGGCCCGCTTGTCCTAGGATGAGCACGGTTCGTCTCTGGACCGCTCGCCCTAGGGCGAGTGCGGCTTAACAAAGCCTAGGACGAGCGCAGTTTGTCTTCTGCCGGCTCGTCCTCGGATGAGCGCGGTTTGTCTCCGGCCAGCTCGTCCTAGGACGAGCGCGGTTTGTCTCCGGGCCGCTCACACTAGGGCAAGTGCGGCTTAACTAAGCTCGCTCGTCTTAGGACGAGCACGGTTCGTCTCCGGCCCGCTCGCCCTAGGGCGAGTGTGGCTTCAAGCCCGCTCATCCTAGGACGAGCGTGGTTCATCTCTGGCCCGCTCGCCCTATGGCAAGTGTGGTCCGTCCTAGCCAGTCCGACCTGTATCTACTCCGGTGCTCTCCGTGTGGTTGTATTATCCAAGCCACAGACCTTGTACCTCTCGTTTCATCTTGATTGGAGTGATTATCGAAGTTTTACGACTAAAACCGCGAAGACTTGTTTTCTCGTATAAATTGAAATCATCGTATAAAACGGGAACGATTAGCTTGAACATCGGTTCTCTCAGCAATATGATTCTCTTATGAAAGTAACGTCGTGTCAAACTACGATCTCTCGAGGAAATCGCATTAAAGTCCAAGGGCCGAAAATGGCCCGGAAGGGTCCAATACGTGGTTGGAAGCCCAGTTGCGACTCTGGACGGGATTTAAGCCCATATAAGTTGTGACGGTTTAACTTGCGGAATGAGATAAATGTCAAGTTTCCAAAGATAAATGTCAAGGTTTGAGGATAATTATGAAGATCGACGAAAAATGGAATATTCCTTAAAAGAGATAAAATTGGGCCCAAAGGCGAAGGAGTAGAAAGGCCACCGACTTAAGCACCTATATAAGGAGAGCTGGAACAGAATGCAGGGATCCGAGAGTTTAGACCTAGAGAACTCCTGTTAGCTCAGAGAACTTAGAATTTAGGCGGTTAGACTATCAAAGCAGGACTTAAAACGTTTTGCTACCTCTTGTTCTATTTTTATCTTGTTAGCAGATCTCTGTTCCTCTCGGAAAGATCCAACAATTCTTTTACTTTAAAGCTCTGGAAACCCTGGGCATTACTTTTGACATGCCTGTTTCTATTACTTGCGCTCGTACTAGACGAGCTCGCACAGGCAGTTCGATCTCTTATTCAATTCTTTCTAACTGAACTACGTCCGACTTGATCCTCGAAAGGGGTACGTAGGCAGCCTTTCTTAAGGTCATGTCCCAAGTCTTAACAAAATACTTTTCGTATCTTTTTCGTCTTTTGTTATCGAGCTGCGAGTCAATTAGGTTTAAGGTTTTAGGCGGTAAGAATTAGGAAAATCGCTGACAGCTCTCGCGGCCGAAGCTTTTATAATCTTTTGTAATCATCGCAATGCTCTTACGCAAATTCGAAATAAAGATCTACTCTTTCTGAACTCGTTTTGTTATCTTTCTATATTTTCCGCATTTTGTTTGGTCACTTGTCGTTGGCTCTTGCAGAGAATCCGGACCTCAAGGAAAGTAGTGTTTTCTTTACTCTCCTCCATCATTATTCATTAAAATTGATGGTGTGAATTTTGGTTCCCAGAAGTGCTAAGCGTTACGGAATTCATAGGAAATCAGATAATGAATGCATATAATTATCAGAAAATCAACGAGGAACCATTCTTAAACTCAGAACCCATTTTTTTATTTTTCCACTGTCATTCATAGCTTCAATTACTATGTCTAACAATCTAATGAATTAACTTTCGTTGAAATCAGGAGAATAAACATGTATTAAGAACCACTTTTAAAAGGTCTACAAAGTGCTGTAACATCATCTTTCGCCTACTAAGGCTACTTCGCACACAACAATTATTTTTAGGAAATTAGACCAACTTTCGCTATCTCTAATCAACCAAAGATCATGAACGAGGTAGCTAATCAAGTTCAAGCTTTTAATATAATCTAAGTGAAGAATTATAATGATGATTACCTAATCTAACAATCTTCAGGTATTCAAAATCATCTTCCATTTAAACCCTAAAACCTAACTGGGAAACTTTTCAGACATAATTGAAGAACACAAATCAAAGATGTAATAGATTTTATAATTAAAGGGGTTCAGAAAACTTTTCCAAGAGATACATAGTCAAAGATTCGTCCCCCCCCCCCCCCCCCCTCCAAAAAAAATCTTACAATCTCCAGAACTTTCAGAAGTACGTAAAAATAAGCATTAAAACCTAATTTCATCATAAGGGAATAGTAATAGACAATGGACACTTTTTGTGGAAAAGGCAAAACCAATCAGGAAAAAAGAAAATTTCAGCTGAAGCCCACGTGATTGGATCGATTGACTAGAAGGCCCGATCGAACGATGCATCTCTGTCCGATAAATTTCTTTGTTGCTTTCTTGGTGGAATGATTGACTGTAAGAACAATTTGACCAAACTACATTGGTCGGACACGACACATCGATCAAAGCATTTGTATGTAAAGAACACATCGATTGCTCCATTTTACTGGCTCATTTCTTCAACTTTTCTTCACACCATTGATCGATTCATTCTTGTGTTAAACATGATCATCGATCACCTCCAATTCTGTACTCTAGCTTCTGCAGATCATCACGAAAATCCCTTGAAATCCTTGTAAAGCTTCACCAAAATATCCTAAAGCGCTCAAACACTTATAATACCTGAAAACATATATAAAAGACTCTAAAAGCCTAAAAACCGACTAAAAACCATATAAATAAGAAGTAAAAACCTAGACACATCGATTCCCCAGACTGGAACACTTGTTTCCTCAAGTAAAGACTAACAATATTCAGCATCTAGTGGAAAGGCTTGAAAACATGGGAACTTATTTATCTTTAGAACAACCATTTTCACTTCAACTGGCTATAAGCCACATTAATTAGTACCAACCTTAGAAGGTACTCCATGTATTCCACTCCAACCTATAACCCAACAATTTTCAGCCCACAACTCACAAGATATGTCCAAATTCACCACCACTTACCTCAATTAAGAATTTTAATGTGTTGTCTCATCTTATGAGTATCGATCACAAGACTCTTACCCATTCAAGTATCTGATCACACAGACAGTCTTCTCTGGTACCTTTCTCTCTGTTTTCTCACTTCACTTGGTCGATTTCTCCATACTTTGTAGGATATATTAGTTTATTTTTCTTTTGATTGAGTTTTTTGGATAGGCTACCAAGGTCAAAATTTTCCAATATATATATATGCCATTTTTCTTAATTTAAAGCACACCAAAAAAATAAAACACTAAAACTTGAAAGAAAGAAATAGGATCCAATGGCAATATATATAGGTTGTGAAGTTGAATGTATGTATAGGCACAAAGATTCAGATGAAAACGTGAAAAAGGAATTTCTCAACGATCTCAGATATTCACGTACAATGCAGGTACTACACCTATTATGGCTGGAATTTTGGATATTCGGATCGGTTCCGATTAAGAACCGATCGGTTCCGGGTTTGTCGGGTATATAAGAATACGAACCAATGAGTACTCTTAAGGGTTTCGATTCGGTTAAGGTTCGGATCTTACTGGTTCCGGGTAATTTTGGTTAAACCCGAAACTATGTATATCAATAAACATTGGAGTGTAAGTATTGATTTAGAACTGCGGCCCAGCGGTAAAGTTGGGTCTTTTTTCTCTCGGGACCCGAGTTTGAAGCTTCCTAAGGTATGTTTTTGTATTTTTTTTTTAATTTTTTCATTAATGAAGGGTAAACCTGTAATTGTGGTCATCTTCTTCTTCCAGTCTCCATGTTCTAAAAAGCCACCTCCATTGTTTTAAACATAAAAATTCATCATTTGAACATATATTTTTGTCACTTACACATAAAACTCTCAGATTTGGCATACATAAATCAATTTAAAACTCGAAACCCATAGAATTATCTATTATTCATGTTTGAAAACGTAGGTTTCGGGTTGTAACGGGTATCCGAAAATATCCGGGTAAAAACCGGATCTGACCCGATATCCATGGTTCTTTATATTTTTATCCATCGGTTTAATTCATAGATACCAAAACCAAGCCGAACCAGTCCATTACGGGTCAGATCTAGTTCGGATACTTGGTTCCGGTTAAAAGTCACAGGCCTAACACCTATTACACCAATAACAAATAAGATGTTATGTCCCTATCGAAAGTGCAAAAATTCAAAATTCGCTGGCAGTAAATCTCTATGGAACCATTTAGTAAATAGAAAATTTATGAAAAAATACTAAATTTGGTTTCAACATAATGAGGGCTATGGTGGTAATGAAGCTAGTAGCAGTAATAATAAATTGGAGCTAGTTAGTCATAATATTGAAGAACTATTTGATATGCTGATGTATTGTGTTTTTGACACATTATAACAATGTTTTCTAAAAACAATTCGAGTCCTTTTCTCATGCTTGAATCATGGAGTAGGTTGTGGACTCATTTAGAGGAAAGCGTGAAGAAAAGAGTGCAATTTGGAGGTTTCATAATGGAGCACCTGATTTCAGAATGGAGAAGCAGCTCCAAATTTTGAGATTCTTAAGAAAGTTTCTGGATATTTCAGGATTATATCAAGGGAGCCCCTTTTCTATCCTGGAGCGGCCACAGACTTGAAAAGATCTTTTCTTATTATTTTTTTATCAGAACACATTACTTTTATACCGAGATTTTGAGGAGAAAAAGCTTGTAATATTGAAGAGAGAAGGATCTCTACACACTCTTGAGAAGAATCCTGAACCCTATTTGATTATTACTGGAATTTATTATCATGTTTTCTTCATCTCTTATCTTTGTGATCTCTGTGTCTATAGCTGAGAGGTCGATTGTTAGGTTTACGGTGTTAGGGATCATGAATAAATGAGCTAGACACAGATAAGGTTGTTATTCTTTAATATCTTTATATGTTCTAATCTTATTGCTTGTGTTAAACTGATCACTTAGCACATGAACATAGGTTTAACATATTTATCAAAAGTGTTTTAGGTTTGTTATTAGCCAACGAAAGTTGATGCTAAGGCAAATCTCGAACCCACTGAATCAAACCGTAAAGCTTCTCATCATTCTCAGATTCAAATAAACATTTAGATATTAGGATTTCTTGATAAAGGGGTAGACGCCATGACAGTGGGTTTATCTAATCTTGTTGTTTAAGTTCGAGATTGGCTGGTATTGTTTTCTCTGAATAGTTGTGAGCCTCATGGTCCAAAGTATCCCGATGAATCGCCCTAACCCTAACTCTTTTATAATCTGAAACCAAAGCACCTCTGTTTACTTTCTTTATTAAATCTTTTATTTCAGTTAATCAAATTCTTAGCTCGATATCAAATTCATAAAAAAAATTACAGAAACGGTCTTCTGAAATTGAATCCAAAATATTACAACAACCACTGTAACTTGTAGTAATAATGATCCAATTTTAGTATATCAAGTTTTTGGCACCGTTGCAACGGGACCAGCTTTTTACCTCTGTTTTTCAGCAAGATATTTAATATAAGACTTATGACTTGTTTACGCTTTTTGTTGCAGTGAATTTTCCAGGTATATCACTAGTACAAATACTCAAAGCAACACCTCAGGAACTTTAGTAACGCTAAGCAAACATGAATTAGCAAGGTTATAAAGAAAAAATCGTCAAACAAAAAGGCCAAACAACATCAAACAAAAAGGCCAAACAACGTCAAACAAAAAGGCCAAACAACGTCATCATGGGCGACGCCAGCCATAACAACAACAAATGAATTATAAGCAAGTGGGACAAGCCGCTCCGATTGGGCAAAGAAACCTTCTGCATAACTTTCCTACTAGGCGCTCTGCCATTGCTCCTCCAGCTTGTGAAGTCAATACTTTGAGATCAAACCTGCTATAATCGCATTGGTGCAGGGGAACATGTTTCATGGACTGCATGAAAATATTCCAATGGACCACATTGAGACCTTTGAAGAGATCTGTAGCACAATTTGCACTAGTGGAGTCACACCAGATTTCATCAAGTGTATGTTGTTTTCATTCTCTCTCACTGATAAGGCTTCAAGATGGTTGAATTCACTGCCAACTGGTTCTCTTACATCATGGTAATAGGTTCGTTCAGCCTTCTTGAGACACTTTTACACCATGGCAAAAACGGTTGTACTGAGGAACAAGGTTTCATCATTTCAGCAGCATGTTGATGAAACGTTTTGTGATGCTTGGGAAAGGTTTAAGGAGTATCATAGATAGTGTCATCACCATGGATTAGATGATGATCATATTCTAGGTATCTTCTATGATGGAGTTGACTAGGAATATCACAATGCACTAAACTCAGCAAGTAGAGGAGACTTTATGATCTGACAACAGATGGTGCATTCGAGCTGATTAAGAACATGGCTGCAGCATAAGCAAACCAGTTCCATGAGCATGATTGATCCACGAAGGTCAAAAGTGTTGAGGCTAAGTGAAGAGATTACTTGACCGCAAAGGTAAACTTGCTGCTGAAAAGTAACCAAGGAGAAGTCTATTTTGTGGACGAACCAAGAACATAACAGTCTCCACAAGAGGCTGTAGAAGAGGTGTCTCAAGGTGATGACCAACATGAAGTTAACACTTTCAATGGTCAAGTGTATGTTCCAAACTGTGGGTTCAATCAGAGCATCATTAAAAACCAACATGCCTTCCCTTATCGACGAAACAATGTCGACAATCCCAGCAATCAGAACTACACACCTCAAACAACATAGTGCAAGGCTCTTGATTTTAGAAGATTTCCCACAAAGGATTTCAGGGGAATACATTTGTGTTTAACAAGGGAAGAATCAGTTCCAGGCTTCAACCATCAGAAGCCGCAGAGCAGCAACTTCCAAGCTGCAGCAAATGTTGCGAACAACCCTTAGGATGAGATAAAAACACGTAGTAATCCTATGTAGAAGCTACTCCAAAGTTAGCAAGGACTAGTCCAAATTCAGCAAGGTCAGGTGAAAGCAATGAATCAAGCAACTGATGAGATCAATACTAGGATGGAAAACATGTTCACTCAACTGAACACTAAGTATGATGCAGTTAGCGGCCATATGAAGATGTTAGACATTCAGCTTGCTCAAACTGCTGAAAATGTTAAGAGGCAACAAGGAACCTTTCCTGGAAAGACAGTGATGAATCCAAGGGTTGAACATTGCAATGAAATTAGCTTCAAAGTGAGAGACTATTATTTGTGCCTATAACCCAAGGATTCAGTTATCTGAGAAATTTAAGGAAAAAAAATCAGAGCAGCTATTTCCTGAGACTACTTTAGGCATAAAAGAGTGAACAGAGCACCCTGCTATCTCAGAAGCAACTGCACCCAAGGAACATGCTGAGACTCCACAGGTTCGAGTATATATTCCTAAGGTTCCTTATCCAGTTCCACCTAGTCATCTGATGAATCCCATTAGTGCAGAGCAGCTGGCAGACTATAAGAAGATGGTGAGAAGGCTTCCTAAAATATCTCATTTGAATATGTTTGGGAGATTTGTCCATTACACATGTTCTTCAAAAACTGTAGAGAGACTCAAGAGAAAATTAAAAGCACTCTTTACTGAAGCATTGACACCAGCGCTGAAGGTATTGCCTACGCTTGATGATCCTGGAAATTTTTAGTTTCCATGTTCCATCGCATGAGTTCAATTCAAGGAAGCTCCTTGTGACTCTGAATTTAGTGTGAATCTTGTTTCAAAGGCAATCATAGATGAGCTGGACATTTGATGTTGAGTCTTCTCAGATGACTCTAGCTTTCGCGAACTCTTCCGCATCAGTTCTTTATGACACCATTTGCAACCTTCATGTCCATGAAGGGGATTGCATTTTTCATACTGAATTTCAGGTTGTTGAGATAAACCAGGATTACGAAATACCTTTGATCTCTGGAAGACCATTTACGGCTAAAATGGGGGCAATATCAATATCCCTAATAAGAAAGTCTCATTCTCCAATATCAACAAGAAGGTTTTCTACAAGGCTATTCCCATCATATTTCTCATACTGCACAATTCTTGCATCTCAGTGGTTGGTGGAGAAAATCTAAAAATTATTCCTAAGAAGGATACTTTTTTGTAAAAAAAATAAGCTAGTGGTTTTCGAATATATTACCTTAAAGGCATGTGGAATATATCACAAACTATTAAGCTTGCACATATTTCAACCTAAATGAAAACGTTAGAGCTAAAACAAGAGAGAAAGAAACTGAGACAAATATATTCCATTTCTTCTAGGATTTTATTATCATTTAATCATCTGAATGATATATATGTAAGCCTCAAAATCCTTGACCACTCAGAATTTTTAACCCTAAATTCAATTCTGCATATGCACAGCAAATCAGTAGTAAATATCGGGATCGAATCCACAAGGACCAATAAGACAGTAGAGTGGTGGTTACTTCAAGAGCAACTGTAACTACAGGCGAAAAAGACAGTAGAGTTGTGGTTATTTCAAGAGCAACTGTTACTACAAGCGATAATAAACAAAAACAATGTAAATGATAGAAAAAAGCGGTAAGTGTTAGGGAATTTGTAGGAAATCAGATAAGTGAAAACAAACATTTACTCAAGGAATCAATGAGGAACCATTCTTAAACTCAAAAGAAAGTTTTATAATCTTTCCACTGCAGTGGCTTCAATTACTATGTCGGACAACCTAATCACAAAGCGCCTTAAAATCCACTTCCGCCCGCTAAAAAAAATTTCTCTGAAGGATTATTTTAAGTTATTTGGACCAACTCTCGCTAACTATAATCAACCTAAGATCATGAACTAGGTAACTAATCAAGTTAAAATTTGATACAATCCAGGTGAAGCATTACAATGATAATTCCCTAATCTAACAATCTTCAAGAATTCAAAATCATCAATTCCATTGAAACATTAAAACCTAACTGGGGAAATACTCAGACATAATTGAAGAAAACAAAATTAAAGATGAAATATATTGCATAATGAAAGGGGTTTAGAAAATTTCCCCAAGAGATACATTAACAAAGATTCCCCACCCCCTTCCTCCCCCAAAGCTTACAATCTCCAGAACTCTCAAAAGTATGTAAAAATAAGTGTAAAAATATAATTCTTTGCCCTAAGAGAATATTATTAGACAAAGGACACTTTTTGGGAAAAAAGAAAAAAACAGTCAAGAAAAAGGAAAATTTAAGCTGAAACCCACGTTATTGGATGTTCGATCAGAAGGTCTGATCAATCAATGCATCTCTGTCCGACTGATTTCTTCCTTGCTTGCTTTATGGATCGATCAACTGTAAGAACAAATTGATCATTTACATTGCTTGGATGCAACACATCGATCAATGCATTTGTCTGTAAAGAACACATCAATCGATCCATTTTACTCTATCATTTCTTCAAATTTTCTTCATGCCATCGGTCGATTCATTCTTGTGTGAAAATCCAATCGATCGATCACCTCCATTCTGCACTCCAGCTTCTTCAGATCATCAAGAAAATCCCTTGAAATCCTTGTAAAGCTTCACCAAACTATCCTTAAGCGCCCAAACACTTATATTACATGAAAACATATATAAAAGACTTCAAAAGCCTTGAAAATTACTAAAACCCATGAAAATAAGTAGGTAAAAACAAGACACATCAATTCTCCCAGATTTGAACATTTGTTCGTCCTCAAATAAAGACTAACAAAATTCAGCATCTAGTGGAAAGTTTCGAAAACATGGGAACTCACATATTGTTAGAACAACAATTTTCACTTCAACTAATTATAAGTCACACCAGTTAGTAACAACCTGGTACTTCATGTATTCGATCATAGCCTATAACCCAACCATTTTCAGCCCACAACACACAAAAGATATCCGAATTCAACACCACCGACCTTATTTAAGATTTTTAATGCAGTGTCTCATCTTGGTAGTATCGACCACAAGACATATGGACTTTTACCCATTCAAGTATCTGATCACACAGACAGTCTTCTCTGGTCTCTTTTCTCTCTTTTTCCTCCATTCACTTAGTCGATTTCTCCCTACTTTGAAGAATATCATTTTATTTTTCATCGACTGAGTTTTTTGGACAAGCTGTCATGATATACAAGAACTACTGGTGGTTGCCACCAGCACCTGATTTACTTCTTTTTGACATTTATCCCTCTTTTTCTTTCTTTTCATTCATTTTTAATTGAAGGGAAGAGAGACATAACCATACTCACACACACTGTCTTTTCAGACCTGAAAAAATAATCCGATATTATGTATATCAAGCCCCAAGACGATAAAATCAAATAGATTAGGTGGGAAGTCAGTTTTGGATCCTTCAATTACTCTCGCAGGCATGGATGTTATTGGTAGATCAATCCTTGTGACTTTTCCTTGTTGTGGGGTCTGCAGTCAATAGTTAAAAGAATAGTCAGTGTGGTGTCAGTTAGATTGTTAGTTCATAGATCAGCTCATAATTCAAAAAACAATTTTGCCTCAATAAAACATAGTTCTTACTCAACAATAAAAAAATAAAAAGTTTCAAAAATGTTAGAAACACATCAAAAGAAAACACATCAGTAGCCAAGACCCTTCCTCAGACTTTCTGTAAACCGTCCTCAGTGTAAGTAAGACTGAAAAGAAGATTTCATAAAACAACAAACGAGAAATGGAAACAATATATCGAGATAGGATAGTTATGTGTGTTATATTATTATTCGGATGTCAAAATCTTGTACAATTCCGTATTGGTGATTTGTTGTGAAGGCTTTATCTATTTCTATAGCATTTATGTTGATGTGTCCATACATACATATCACAGTTTTCTTCACATTTGCTATATTAACCTTTACTTGCACTGCAGGCAACGACAATGATGGATGCCTTTATAAGGCTTGCCAACTCGAACACCAAGAAGGATTTAGAGACGTGTGGTATACTTGCTGGTTCACTAGTGAGTTTTTATATACCCATATCATTATATTTCTAAAATCTGAAAAGTGTTATATGAAAATCATCAAATAATGATTTGTGACATCTACATTAAACGACATTTTAGTATCTTATATTATTAAACATGGTAGTTGGTGCCATGATAGTGAGTTAACCGTAAATCATTGTTTTGAGTTTGAGAATATTTCTTAGTGCATTCATGTCTACTTGTCATCTTATTATGCATGCCATACGACCCACATGGAAGTTTATAAAAAGAAAATTTTAGTTACATTTTGAAGATATCTAAGAAAGTTATATAAAGTAAGCTTATTGACCCACATATTATATGTTTATTATATAATCGACCCTCCTAAAATATTCACCTGGCTCCGCCACTCCATGGTGATATTATTTTTTATAGCTAAACAAACAAACTAAAATTTATCTTAGTCTTACTTTAGTCTTTCAGATTTATCTTCTATGCTACTATGGTTCCTTGTGTAGTTGCACTATCTTATGTAGGATTGAAACAATATTACTATTAGAATAAGATAATTATATTTTATAAATCTAAAAAAAACTCACTTCATTAATTATTTTTAACTTTTCTTATATATATATGCATTAACTATCACATTTGCGATTGTAATACCGAAAAAATTGTTTCCTTACAACGATTTAACATTAAAAAACTAGTGTTCAGGAAAGTTTTAGATGCTAAACAAAATTAACTTGTAATGTCTAGAATGCCTAACAGAAACTCTAGGTTATTATTTAACCGGTTTAAACAACTAAAATTAGTTATATTAAATAAATATAGTATAATATATGAAATGTTAACATTAAAAAATAATAACACTCATAATATTTTAATATCATATGGTATTACAAAATAATATAATTAACATAATTTTAAATTATTGTTATGATATTATAATTATATGTGGTTTAGATAAAAATGATTTTTAGATACTAAATATTTAGACAATCTAAAACATTGCTCAGATTCTACACTCAAATTACCGATTTGTGGTTAACTCTTAAACAACACTATATGAGAGAATTATCGTATTATGATATTGAATGTATTGTTATAGATAACAAAATATCCAAGTGAATCCAAGATGGGAAAATAATATTTGAGAAAAGCGTAAGATGTAACATTGAAAATATAATGATGAATATATGTTGTTAGCGAGATAAGATCACATATATATATGACAGGTAAAAAACAAATAAAGAGTGTAAAACACACATATGAAAAGACTATCGACATATTAGCTCAATAAAAAGAGTCAGAATAACACTTTCTCTCTTTTTTTTTATCTTAAAGAATCACACTATCTTTTAATAAATTGAGAATGGTAAGCTTGTTCATAACCTTTTCGTTTTAAACATCAAAGCTCATATTTGTTTTTTCTTAAGTTGTTATTTTTTCTGTCTATGTTGTTGTTCTCTATAGATTCCATTATGACAGCTGGGAAAAACATAGATGGAATACAGATGGGAATGAGATAATAAGTAGATGGACAACACAATGTCTTTTGAACCCCCAGCTGAAACATTTCGTTACACTTGAATTCCCACTATAAATAGTAAATTGTTATATCGGGTACATATCTAATTGTTTACGCATTTGTTGTGGAAACATTTTTTTTGTAAAAGAAAAAGAAGCAAGTGGTTTCGAATAGGTTACCTTAAGGGTAGGTAGAAAGATCACAAATGAACCTTACACAGATTTAAACCTAAATGAAAACGCTACAGCAAAAAGGAGAGAAAAGAAACAGAGGCAAATATATACCATTTTGTCTTAGATTTCATTATCATTTAATCTTCTGAAGGATATATATGTAAGCTTCAAAATCCATGATCACTCACAGTTTTAACCCTAAATCCAATACTGCAAATGCACAGTAAATCAGTAGTTAAGATAGGAATCGAATCCACAAGTATTAGATATGCACTTTAAAATTCAGCTTAGATTAAGCTAACAAACAGCAGAGTTGTGGTTATTTCAAGAATAATTGTAACTAAAAGCGACAATAAACTGAATCGATGTAACCAATGGAATAAAAGCGCTAAGCGTTACGGAATTCATAGGAAATCAGATAATGAATGCAGATAATTATCAGAAAATCAACGACGAACCATTCTTGAACTCAGAACCCAGTTTTATATTTTTTCCATGGTCATTCATAGCTTTAATTACTATGTCACAATCTAATGAACTTACTTTCGTTGAACTCAGGAGAATAAACATGTATTAAGAACAACTTTTAATAGGTCTACAAAGTGCTGTAACATCATCTTTCGCCTTCTAAGGCTACTTCGCACACAACAATTATTTTTAGAAATTAGACCAACTTTCGCTATCTCTAATCAACCAAAGATCATGAACTAGGTATCTAATCAAGTTCAAGCCTTTGATATAATCTAAGTGAAGAATTATAATGATAATTACCTAATCTAACAATCTGCAGGTATTCAAAATCATCTTCTATTTAAACCCTAAAACCTAACTGGGAAACTTTTTATACATAATTGAAGAACACAAAATCAAAGATGTAATAGATTTTATAATTAAAGAGGTTCAGAAAACTTTTCCAAGCATAGTCAAAGATTCATCCCCCCCCCAAAAAAAAAAACTTACAATCTCTAGAGCTTTCAGAAGTACGTAAAAATAAGCATAAAAACCTAATTTCATCATAAGGGAATAGTAATAGACAATGGACACTTTTTGGGGAAAAGGCAAAACCAATCGCCTCCGGGAGGACGATAGGGGCTTCGATTACCAAGGAATAGAGACTTTACAAATAAAGTGGTGATGAAGATCATGGAATCATAACAGCACAGAAAGCTCCGAACTACTTCCGCCGGACCATCGCAAGGAAAACTATACCCGAAATCCTTTTTATCTGGAGAATTTTTTTCTTCTGTGTTATTATCAATTTTTTTGTTATTAAAAGAAAATTTCAGCTGAAACCCACGTGATTGGATCAATTAACTAGAAGGCCCGATCGAAAGATGCATCTCTGTCCGATAAATTTCTTTGTTGCTTTCTTGGTGGAATGATTGACTGTAAGAACAATTTGACCAAACTACATTGGTCGGACACGACACATCGATCAAAGCATTTGTGTGTAAAGAACACATCGATTGCTCCATTTTACTGGCTCATTTCTTCAACTTTTCTTCACACCATTGATCGATTCATTCTTGTGTTAAACATGATCATCGATCACCTCCAATTCTGTACTCTAGATTCTGCAGATCATCACGAAAATCCCTTGAAATCCCTGTAAAGCTTCACCAAAATATCCTAAAGCGCTCAAACGCTTATAATACCTGAAAACATATATAAAAGACCCTAAAAGCCTTAAAACGTGTAAAAACCATATAAATAAGAAGTAAAAACCAAGACACATCAATTCCCCAGACTGGAACATTTGCTGTCCTCAAGTAAAGACTTAACAATATTCAGCATCTAGTGGAAAGGCTTGAGAACATGGGAACGCATTTATCTTTAGAACAACCATTTTCACTTCAACTAGCTATAAGCCATATAAATTAGTACCAATCTTAGAAGGTACTCCATGTATTCCACTCCAACCTATAACCCAACAATTTCCAGCCCACAACTCACAAGAGATTTCCAAATTCACCACCACTTACCTCATTTAAGAATTTTAATGTGTTGTCGCATCTTATGAGTATCGATCACAAGACTCTTACCTATTCAAGTATCTGATCACACAGACAGTCTTCTCTGGTTCCTTTCTCTTTGTTTTCTCACTTCACTTAGTCGATTTCTCCATACTTTTTAGGATATATATATCAGTTTATTTTTCTTTTGATTGAGTTTTTTGGACAGGCTTTCATGATGTAAAAGAGGTAATGGGTTCCACCAGAACCTGATTCACTTATTTTTGACCTTTATCCCTCTCTTTTTTTCTTTTTGTTTATTAATCTATTGAAGGGAAGGGAGAGGGAAACAATACTCACACATGCTGTCGTTTTAGACCTGAATGAGGAATCCGATTCTGTAAATCAAGCCCCAAGATGAGAGAATCAAGTACACTAGGTGAGAGGTCATTTTTAGATCCTTCAAACACTCTCGGGGACATGGATGTTATTGGCAGATCAATCCTTGTGGCTTTTTCGTGTTGTATTGTCTGCAGTTAATAGCTAAAAGAATGGTCGTTGTGGTATCAATTACATGGTTAGTTCATATATCAGCTCATAATTCCCAAAATGTATTGACTAAATAAGACCGTACTTCTGACTAAACAAAACAAAAGAAAAAACACAAAAATGTTAGAAACACATCAAGAAAAAAACACATCAGTAGCAAACACCCTCCCAAAGACTTACTGTACACCGTCCCCGGTGTAAGTAGGATTAAAATGAAGATGTTAATCAACAACAAAATAAAGTGGAAACAAAGTAGCGAGATAGGATAGTGGTGTGATAGACTGAAGTAATTACTCCGAAGTGTTGAGATCATCTAAATAGTGCTTCCTATTCTAGATGTGCCTGCATCATCTGATCTCCTGGTCATCTTTCCTGGTCTGCGCGTTCTTTTAAATCTCAACTCCCATAATAGTTCTCATGCCTAGCAGTATTATCCATGCGGCAAAGATATGGCCTGATGCGTGAGATGGCAGTCCACCATATTTGGGTTTAAACTATTACACTAAATCTCATCTTTTAAAAAATCTAAATATAATACAAATACACTAAATCTAAATATCAACTTCCAGTATCTTATAATAACCAAGCTGTCGTACATCTTCAATCCTCCTAGTCCATATATGCTTTCTAAACTTCAAAGTAAACCTGAATAAAGTATTATACTTAATTACTTATCCTTATAATGATGTGAGAAACCCATAAATTAATCACTACTACAGCTAAAAAACCTATAAATACATAATGAAATTTTTTTTTTGTTTCTACCTGGCACAAGTTGTTGTATGCAAAAGAAAATCTTAGTACTCTAATCAACAAATTTCTAGCACTTAAAAAATTGTGCAGACGATGTTGTGGGTTTCTTCTTGACCTCTGAGTTCCATACTCTGCCCCCATCTGTCAAGGTTCTTCTTTCTCTTTCTCTCTCGGTTTTTTTATCCTTCTATCATACTGCTCTCTCGTTTGTAAATACAATAAGTTAGGGTTTGACTGGTTTTCACGCTACCACCCGCAAACGCAGCTTTTACGGTTGGTAGCGGTTGTTGCCATTTTGAAATAATCACAGAAAACACTACAAATCTCTTCAAACCGCTCTGAACCTCTTAAAATCAAAAGCTGGTTCCAGTTAGCGTTTGCGGTTGCGGACGGTTGAGGAAGGGTAATTTTTTAAAAATAAAAAATAAAAATAAAAGTAAGAATATTCAATAAAAATTTTAAATTGAAATAATAGAAATTTTAAAATGTATGCATATTATGTTTTAATTTATATTATAAAACTTTGAAACAAAAATATTTTCTATAATTTTAAAAAATTTAATATTATGATTTTATAAATATAATTTTTATATTTAATATACTATTATGATTTTTAATATTTTTATAATTTTATAGAATGTAAATATTGTTAATTTATTATTTAGCAGCTGTTGCGTTTGGTAGTTTACCAGTCATAAAAATCCCGCAAACGCACCAATTTCTAACCGCTGTACCAGTCGTACTAATCTCTAGAAACGCTTAAAACCGCAACCACCCGCATCCGCAAACTACCGCAACCATTTTGGTTAGACCAGTCAGGCCCTTAATGAAGGTCCTTAATCAAAAAAAGGAGCTTAACGTTAGAAGAAGTAATTAAGAAGTAAAAGAAAGCTTTAAATGATGGAATAAAACAGAAGCAGTTAAATACAATTAAATGTTGATAGGTTTAAGCAATATGAATATATAGTTTTGTGTGAAAGTAATTAATATTATTAAAAGCATAAATAGAGGAATGACATAGTATTATAATTATGAAATAAAAGTAAGGCCAGAATCCTAGAAATGATTATGCTTTAATAGTACAAACTAGGTTTTGATCCGCGCTTTAAAAGCGCAGAATATTTTACAATATGAAATTCCGATTTATAACCCGTTAATTGCTTTTTTAGAGATGATAAAATAAGTAAATCTGATATATGTAAAAGTATGTTATTTAAACCTTGAACCGTTAAGAAAGAAATCAAAACTTCAAATTTATGCGAATAAATCCGTTTAGTCCTTTAAAAAAAAAAAGAAATCAAAACTTCAAATTTTTTAAAAAATTTTGAAAATACATTTAAACTGTAATTTTATAAAAAATTTATATTTATATTAAAAATGAAAAAAAAATTCTTTTAAAGTTGGAAAACAGAAAAAAATCATGATAGGTGCCATTATTGTTTTGCGATTTTTTTGACATATTAATCTCGACTGGGTTGATATGGATTTTATGGTAATTATAGAATAAGCATTCAATGGCTATCTATATGTAAAATAGCTTGTATAATAAGAAAGGATCTTTACAAAATCATAAGAAACTTATAACTATGGGAAGAAAATCATAAGCAAATTTCTATAACCGATTACCGCATTATAGCATAAAATATTGATTTCATTGTTAAAATATTTGAATTCATGGAGAAAAACATAAATTTGGATGGTAGAGAAAAATTGTTGTAGTATATGATGGTACAAGCTATAAGAAAATATCATCGTTTAAAAAACTGAAAAAATCTATTTGTGTAGCAATATATTTGCTTAATTCAGTCTTATATTGTTAATAATCATTGATCTTGATGGAAATGTTTTGTTTTGGGGATAATTAACAAAAACTGGTTTTGGGGTTTGTGTATTGCCGTATTGTGGTATAGATTTTTCTTTTAGGGTTTAGACAAATAGACGTCATTTTCTTCCAAATTTCACAATGCATTGTAGTTTCAAAAGTATTAGACATTACTTTGTTATGCATAAGTCACGTAATAACATCCGTATGTTAATCATGTTGCAGGTTTAGGAGAGCTTCAGTTGTTTTGAGATGCTTCCTGTGTGCATAATTATGTATTTAACTTACGATGTGAAATACATATGTTTGGATGATATAAATAATGTATTTGTGTACAATTTAAATGTTAAAAAAGATTACTTAAATATAATAGTTTAGATGGCCGATTACTAAATGTGAAATAGTGAGTAAATTTATATTATTCCATAGCCTAAAGGCTCCATGTATATATACAAGGTTTAAAATGTCATAAAAATGACCGTCATAATATAAATGGAAAACTAACAATTTCTAGTCTAACTAGGAAAAGGTAAATACAAATATGGAAAAGTACAAAGTAAATAAGTAAAAGGAAAACATAGTATGGGCAGTCTCTCTCTCCTCTTGGGCGCCTGGTTATGGACCGTCCACCGTATGATTTATAACAGTTTAAATGGTCGATTTCTATTTTAGATAAGAGAGAATAAGGAAGCATTATCGGATGCATGAAATTTAGTTGAAGATATTGCTGATAAAAATAATTATAAGTTAGAAAAAAGGTAGTGGCATTATCTTGTAAATAATTTGAAAAACTAAGGATAGTATAGATATACATTAGTTTAGTAAATATTGGAGCTTAAACTATGACCCTGTTATGATTATATTAAAAATAAAATTATAGAATAATCTTTATATTCTTGTAGTAATGATGAAATTAATATAACCAATCACAAATTAATATAACCAATCACAAATAGTGCATGAATATTTTAGAGTAGCAAACAAAACCAATATACAATTTGGGGGATTGTAAAAAATAACTTAAAATTTCATTTAGAATGTAAAATTAAACCACATATTCAATCAAATGCAAAACTAACATAAAATGAGAAAAATTATTAGTTATTATTTACCCCTTATGACCAAACAAAAATCCAGGAAATTATTTTACGATTCTATCTTTTCGAAGTCTATATCTAATAGAGAAGCCTATTAGGTGTAGAACTTCTGTAAAGTCTACTATATAGACTTATTCCAAAGTCTACATCGTGATTTGATCTAGTTTTATTTTAAAACTGTATAAAAATAATTTTTGTAAGATTTTTAATAAATCATCAATATAAGAACCATTATGAGGTATATAAATTAAATTTTAATATAATTGAACAATTTATAAGAATATATATATATAATTTATATATATATATATATATTGATTTGGTAACCATGTCACTACAACAAAACATAGAGTTAACTACTAAGATTTACTACTACCAAACTTTCGTCGTAATGTTACGACTATGTTACTTCGATTGTACTTCTATTTCGAAAATTGTCGTAATGGCGAAGTAACGTTACGTCGAACTAAAATCGACGTAACAAGGGGGGCTTATTACGTCGACTATACAACGCTTACTACGTGTCGTAGTAAAACAGAAGTTATATTACAACTATCTAACATCCACAATTTCCCATCTATTTAGGGACTAGGTTACGGCTATCCACAAGAAAGTGGTTGACAACGTGTTAATTGTTTTTGTGTGTGGTTGGTGAATAAAGATAGTTAAATAGTAGTAAATTTTTCATATGTAGTATATTCGTAGCAAGATCTCCACCTACCAAATCTGAAAATTTCCTATAAATATGCTCTCTTCTCCTTCTTTCTAAAGATGCAAAAAAAAAAAAAAACAAAAACAGAAAAAATAGATTCCAAAAAATGTCTCATAACGGCAATATCTATGAAGTTCGGAGTTGGATGTACGCACATAAAAACTCTGCAGGAGTTGTGACAGATGAATTTCTCAATGGGGCGGAGATATTCATGTACCAAGCTGGAAACACACCTCTCACGCAGGAAACTGGTAAAATGTTTTGTCCTTGTCGTAAATGCCAAAACACCAAATTTATTCGTAGTGAAACAGTTTGGAAACATATAGTAAATAGAGGATTTACCCCGCATTACTACATATGGTTTCGTCATGGAGAAGGTGATAGTAGGAATGAAGCTAGTAGTAGTACTCACTTTGAGGTTGGTGGTAATAGGGAAGAACCGAGTCATTTGCATCCTGAAAGTAGTTACCTTGAGGATCATGTCGTAGATCATGATAGGATGTATGATATGATTACCGATGCATTTCGTGAAACAACAACAGTTCCTGTAGAAGTAGACAATGTAGAGGTAGAGGAACCAAACTTGGACGCAAAAAGGTTCTATCAAATGTTAGAGGCAGCTAATCAACCAATTTATGAAGGTTGTAGAGAAGGTCTTTCTAAATTGTCATTGGCAGCTAGGATGATGAATATCAAAACTGATCATAACTTGCCTCAAGTTTGTATGGATGCATGGGCTGAGTTGTTTAAAGAGTATTTGCCTGAAGATAATTTGTCCGCTGAATCTTATTATGAGATTCAGAAATTGGTTAGCAGTCTTGGCTTACCTTCAGAGCAGATTGATGTTTGTATAGACAACTGTATGATCTACTGGAGGAAAGATGCGGAGTTGTTGGAGTGTAAGTTCTGCAAGAAGCCACGATATAAACCGCAAGGGCGTGGACGAAAAAGGGTACCATACCAGCGGATGTGGTACTTACCTATTACAGATAGGCTGAAGAGATTATATCAATCTGAAAAGACTGCAGCAGCAATGAGATGGCATGCCGAACTTACTCAGAAGGAAGGCGAAATCAATCATCCGTCAGATGCAAAAGCGTGGAAACACTTGAATTCAGTTCACAAAGATTTTGCAAGTAACACTTGCAATGTTTATCTTGGACTATGCACAGATGGATTTAGTCCGTTTGGAATGTCCGGAAGACAGTACTCACTTTGGCCAGTCATCCTAACACCATACAACCTTCCACCAGAGATGTGTATGGAAAGAGAATTTCTTTTCATGAGTATATTGATACCTGGGCCCAAGCATCCGAAGCGATCCCTCGATATTTTCTTACAGCCTTTGATAGAAGAATTGAAGGAGTTGTGGTCAACAGGGGTGCAGACGTATGCTTGTTCAACGAGAACAAATTTTACTATGCGAGCAGTTCTTTTGTGGACCATCAGTGACTTTCCTGCATACGGGATGTTATCAGGTTTGACAACGCATGGGAGGCTAGCTTGTCCTTATTGTATGGGAAGCACAGACACATTTCAGCTTAAGAATGGTAGGAAGACGTCATGGTTTGATTGTCATCGGAGATTTCTTCCCATTATCCATCCGTACCGAAGGAACAAGACATTGTTTCAGTCAAAAAGGGTTGTACGAGACACCGCTCCACCATATTTATCTGGAGAAGATATCGAGAAGGATATTGATTATTATGGTGCCCAAGAAACAGTTAAGAGAGGGGGTAATTGGCATATTCCTGCAAATATGGCTGATGGTTATGGGACACAGCATAATTGGCACAAAAAGAGTATATTTTGGGAACTCCCATACTGGAAAGATCTACTTTTGCGACACAATCTTGATGTGATGCATATTGAGAAAAACTTCTTCGACAACATCATCAATACATTATTGAACGTCCCTGGAAATACAAAAGATTACAAGAACTCAAGGTTGGACTTGCCTGCATTATGTTCTAGGAAAGAACTGCATATTAAAAGCAATGGGCAAATACCGGCTCCCATTTTTCAGATTGTCAGCAGAAGCAAAGGCAGCGTTGTTCAAGTGGGTGGCATCAGATGTCAAGTTCTCTGATGGGTATGTGTCAAATCTATCAAGATGTGTTGAGAAAGGGCAAAAGTTTTCAGGAATGAAAAGTCATGACTGTCATGTTTTTATGCAACGACTACTACCATTTGCATTTGCGGAGTTGCTTCCAAAGAATGTTCATAAAGCACTTGCAGGCAACATAAATTACTAAATTTTTTAATTTATTGTTATATTAAATAATCCTAAAAATTATATAATTTGTGGATATAATTATATTTTCAGGGATTGGAGCTTTTTTTCGGGATCTTAGCACACGTACCTTAACAGAAGATGTCATCAGACAACTTGATGAGAATATCCCGATCTTAATGTGCAATATGGAGAAAATATTTCCTCCGTCATTTTTTGACGTCATGGAACATTTACTTATCCACCTCCCGTATGAGGCATTGCTTCGTGGACCAGTTCATAACGGAAGGATGTATCCTTATGAGTGATCCATGAAACATTTGAAAGGAAAAGCAAAAAATCTTGCAAGGGTGGAAGGTTCAATAGTGGTGGGGAGTTTGTCTGAGGAAACTTCCCACTTCACGTCATACTATTTCGGATCACAAGTCCGTACACGGAAAATGGCTCCAAGCAGATATGATGATGGAGGTGTTATGCCGACATATGTTTTACCAGGTGTTCCTGACGTATTCTGTCAGATTGGACGTCTTGCTGGAAAACTCAAAGAAGTTTGGTGGTCGAGTACAGAAGACGCTCATAGTGCCCATACATATATACTCCTTAATTGCGAGGAAATGCAATCATTTGAAAGGTAAATAAATAAGTTATTTACTTTTTATTTTATTTGTTTTGATACTAACTTAATATAATCTTTTGGAAATCAGTGAGTTTGTTGAATAGGTTGAAGAAGCTTTACCAGGAATATCGCCAAATGATCTGAACAAAAGGAAAGATCAACACTTTGTCCAGTGGTTAAAAACACAGGTATAAATCATGATTAATATAATTATTATAATATAATTTAAATATTAATGAATTCAATTATATATATGCAGGTTGATTACGATGATCCATTCTATCCAACGTGGTTTCACGAACTGATACAAGGTCCGGTCTCTAAGGTCACCACAGCCCCTATGTATTTTACACGAGGCTACACATTTCACACTTACGAATATGGAAGTCAACGAGCAACGATGAACTATGGAATATATGTGAAAGGTGAAACAGATTTCTATGGGATCTTAAAAGAGATCATCGAAGTGGAATTCCCCGGTTTAGTGAAGATGAAATGCGTCCTCTTCAAATGTGACTGGTTCGACCCTACTATCAATAGAGGTGTTCGGTATAACAAGTTTGGAGTTGTAGATATTAATGCAGCACGGAGATACAACAAATTTGAACCCTACATATTGGCATCTCAAGCGGAGCAAGTCTGTTTTATTCCTTATCCAAGGATCAGACAATCTGGAACTTCTTGGTTAGCAGCTATAAAAGTTACACCTCGAGGTCGAGTAATCAGTGATGATCAACCGCATTTGCAAGAAGAAGCTGTTAATGTTGTTGAAGTACCTGAGCAACCCGTTGATGAAATCTTACTAGTTGATCCGCAAAACTTGATTTACGAAGATCCTTCAGAAGATATAATGGACGAAGGCAACGAAAATGAATTTCAAGAAGACGATGATACTAGTGATATTGAATCAAATGATGGTTCTTCAGACGATGAGTGAATCTCATTATGCCTTTCATTATGCCTTTCATTATGCCATATATATGGTTTTAATCATGTACTAGTTAGACTTTTGATTTAATAAAAAATATCGTTTGATGATGTTGTTTATAAGTGTAAGTGTGATATATAAGTTTAGAAGTTTTGGGGTTTAGACTATTGGGGTTTAGGGTTTGGGGTTTGGGGTTTAGGGTAACAAACAAGGGTCGACCCTAAATCGTCGTAATTAACAAACGCGGGTCGAGTCAACTTCGTTGTAAAGGCCATTCGATCCTAAATCGTCGTAATACCTAAAACACGGGTCGAGTCAACTTCGTTGTAAAGGCCATTCGATCCTAAATCGTCGTAATACCTAAAACGCGGGTCGAGTCAACTTCGTTGTAAAGGCCATTCGATCCTAAATCGTCGTAATACCTAAAACGCGGGTCGAGTCAACTTCGTTGTAATGGCCATTCGACCCTGTGTCGTGGTAATTTAACAACCACATTACTATGATTCACAAAAACAAGGGTCGATCTTGTATAGTAGTTATTTTACTTCTACTTTACGACGATCTACATATATATATACACACCAAATCCCCATCATAATCTCACACCAAAAACAAATCTCTTAATCTCTTAAGATAAATAAAGATTACAAATCGGTCATCAAAACCGTTCTTATCAACTCCGCATAGCTTTATTTGGTTTGAGGAGCCAAGCAAAGGCTATACGGGTTGATAAGGATTGTTCTTGTGACCGTATACATTCAAAACCTACAAAAACATTGCTTTCAAAAAAACTATACGGGAGTGCACGGTTACTAGAACAGTTCTTATCAACCCTACATAGCTTTTGCTCAGTTCATGAAACGAGAAAATTTTATGTCGGGTCGATAACAATTGTCCTGGTTACAGTGTGTACTCCTATAAATTTTTTTTTCAAAAATAACATTTACTTCTAAGTTACTATGATCAAAACAAGGTTCGAGTCAAAATAGACGTAATTTACCTACTCAATTACGACGATCGAAAACGTGGGTCGAGTCAAAATCGTCGTAATAGGCCTACTAACTTACGACGATCCAAAACGCGGTCGAGTCAACTGAGTCGTAATGGGCCTACTAAATTACGACGATCCAAAACGCGGGTCGAGTCAAAATCGTCGTAATGTTACGACGATCACAAAATCCCTATATATAGAAACCACAATCGACCTCACGCGTTGCCTTCTCTCTAACCTCTCTCTGCCTTCTCTCTACCTTCTCTCTAGGTACGATTTTTTATTTTTTTTATTTTAGGTGGTTTAGCTTAGGGATGGTATTAGATTAGGTGGTTAGTTTAGGAATAGATAAAATTATATTTATTTTAGATGCACATTTTATATATATATTTTTTGTTTCTTTTAATAATTGATTTTTTTTAACAGGTTGATTGAGTACACATGTCTACTCCTCGCGGTAGAAAACGACTTAGGGGACCCACCTATCAGAGTACATTTCTCAGTGGACAGACTGATCAGTCTGCTTCTACCTCTGGTACTGCAACCCAGTCGGAAACAGTTCCTGATAGCCAATCTCAGGAACGATCACCAGCTGCGTCTGCTCCTCTTCCACCATGGGTGCCTCCTGCACCGTATGTCCCTCCACCGCATGGTCAGCCACCTCCGGCTGCTGCTCCACCTCCTCCGGCTCCTGCTCCACCTCCTCCGGCTGCTGCTCCACCGCCTCAGGCTGCTGCTCCACCGCCTCAGGATGCTGCTCCACCACCTCAGGGTGCTCCGGGATATGTCCATCCTGATTTGATGGTGCCCCCGGATGCACCGTACGCTAGATTTACCGTTGAGGATTTGCTTCAGATGCCGGGCCGCGAAGGTTTACCCGTCATCGATCCCGATCGTCCACCAAACACATACTGGTAATTAAGTTTAATATATTATTATTTCCATAAGTTATAAATTATATATGTATATATATATCTAATTACATTATTTGTCTTTTGCAGGTTTGGTACGGACAACCGTCTTGGACGGTCCGTTTCAGATACCATCAAGTCATATTTCACTGAACCGCATCCGAACTGGAGTCTTACGCCAGATCACATTCGGAGAACTTGGTTCAAGTGTTTTGCGGTTAGTTTTCATATTTTAATTTATAATTTATATTTTATTTTCTATAATAATTATTTATTATATTTATTAATTAATATTTTTCCAGCAAAAATAGAATTGGTCTATTGCCGTCAACGAGAAAGTGAAGAAGGCGTTCACCGAGAAGGCGATGGATCGCCTTAAAAACACCGTTGGCGACTGGAAGGATAAGTGGAGGGTTGAGGGTGATGCTGCGAAACCCATATTCATCGCCGAGACGGTATGGACAGGCCTTAAGGCCTATTGGATGTTGCCTCGGAGCATTATGATGGCCAACAACTGCTCGGCAGCCCGACATACACCAGATGCAGAAGGCAATTTACCGTTGCCTCATACTTCCGGGCAGATTCCACACGCCGGAGTTGCCTTACAGATGGTAATTTTTTTTAATTATTAATAAAATTTTTTTAAATAAAATTAATTATATTAAATTTCTAAATTTTTTCTACAGGCTGCTGAAGATGGAGAACCTCCATCTTTGTCCAAGCTTTACAAAAAAACTCACACCCATAAAGATGGGACGTTTGTGGATGCTCGGGCTGAAAAGATCCAGAACGACGTTCAGTCTCGAATCCAAGAGGTCGAGACTCAGCTGTCCCAAGAAAATCCGGATTTGCCACCTGTTCAGTTGTCAACGGTAGAACAAGACAAAATATTTGAACAGGTAATATATTTTTTTAAATATATATATATATAGTATAATTTAATTAAATAATTTTTTAAATATATTTTTACTAATAAAATTAATTAATTTATTACAGGTTGCCCCAAAGAAAAGGGGACGAGTCGTCGGAATTGGCTCGGTTAACGATGTTCCGAGGGCGAGAGCAAGTTATGTTTCGGAAAGAGACGAAGAGAATGCTCAGCTCCGGGCAGCTTTGGCAGCTTCTAATGCCGCCTTAGCAGAGCACCGGACTTCGATGATGGGCATGGCGTCAATGTTCGATTTGATGGCGGAGTCAGACCCGAGGTATGGGCAGATGTGGAGTCAAGTCCGTCCTACCATAGTCACACAACGCACCGTGGAGGAGCAGGCGGATCTAGAGCGACGGACCGAGAACCATAGTGCCGAGCTTCGGGAAGACCTTAATCTTAAGGTTTTTTTTTGTAATTTTTATTTTGAATTTTAAAATATTTTAATATATTAATATTATTTTGTTTATATTTCTGGTTATTAAATTATTTTAAAATAATTATATATTTCATTTTTTATTATTGAACAAAAAAACAATTTTAAATATAAAACTTTTTACAAATCGAGGTTAATTCTAAAAGAAATCGAGGTTAACTCGTAGTAAAATGTTCGAAAGAAATCAATGTAAATTCGTAGTAAAAAATAGATGTAATGCAATCGTATAATTTACTACCAAAGTACTTCGACATTCGAGGGTAATTCATTTTAAATATAGCTTCTATCTTACCTCGATATTAACGACTACTTTACGTCTGCATTACTTCGACACATTTTGCTTCTATTTTACTTCGATTTGTCTATTACTTCCATGTTACGACGATTTGTCTATTACGTCCACGTTACGACGATTTGTCTATTACTTCCACGTTACGACGATTTTGTATTTACGTCGATTTTACCTCGATTGTCATTCGTCGTACTTTTCCTTCGATTTTACGTCGATTTTTCCATTACGACGAGCTAGTAACTACAATTCGTAATTCGTAGTTAAGTCGTCGTAATAGTGGTTTAACTAAGATTTAACCACGATATATGCAGTAGTTATAGTCAACATTTGTTGTAGTGTGTGTTGGAAAATGTTTATTTATGGTTTAGCAACAAACGGTTCTAACATGTGATGTCTTAGATTCTTAGGGTTAGATTTTAGATTTAGATTTAGATTTGTTTTTGTTTTATTGGCATTAAATTTACATTAATGTTGAAAATTTTATATTTCTTATAATTTGATATTTGATACAATAACTGAAACTCTTTTACTATCAAACAAACATTTAGGGTTTGAGATTTGTGGTTTAAGGTATAGTAGATTGCAATAAAATTTACTGTATTTGTAGTTTACTATAATTGGAGATTACAAAAAATCATTATTTTAAAATTAATTTAGTTCTTTATGAATAAAACTGTGAAATCATATATTATAACTATTAAAACAATAAGGAAAGAAAATTAGTAAATTATAAATTAAAATATTAAAACAACCTATATAAAAAAAAATGACTTTTTCTCTTTTTAAGACATGGTAGGGGGGTTTGCTGACACATGTGCTCATATATTCTTTCTTTTTTACATTTTAGGTATTTCTTGTTTTAGAGTACTACAATTGGCCTCACACTTTCTAATTATGCATTTTTCTTCATGGATTGGTCCTAAAAGTTCTAATCGTGACCTTAACCCCAAATGCACACAAATCAGTCTTAAATATAACTCAGAGGACTAAAATGATCAAAATATGAGGCGTCACAGGCAACCTCCCCATCTTTATCTATCTCTAGATTAGAAGGTACAATCATTCCATAGATCTAGATGATCACTGATTTTTCTCAAGAAAACAAATCTTTAAATTATCTAAATAGTTGGGTCTCTATTTTTTATCTGATTAATGTCTTCAAGCTGAATTTTCATCATCGAACCTACTATAAATGTAAAAACCCACAACTCTATAAATAGAGAAAAAATATTTGAGAAATAAAATAACTTTTTGTTGAAGAAAAACGTTCTTTTTCATTACATAGCAAATAAAAATCGAGGTATCCGCACATAATAAAAAAATGATCAAATTATAGCATACAAATGGCAAGATACAGACCAACAACGGTGCAGTTCTAATAGTAACAATAATATATAGATATATAAATGTATAGATTTTTGTTACTATTAGTTGCGGTGCGGTTTGTAGATATTTGGAGCCATAATCTTTCTTTTTCTTATTGGTTTAGGTATTTGAGATTTGGATAACCAATAAATTGGGGTATCAAAGCGAGAAGTAGTTAAAAGAGTATTTATTTTTGTACATGTTCATTTTTTTTCTTTTAATTTTAACCACTGAATTAAAGATGATCTAATTTGATAGATATGACTGCTATGAAATTTTAGTTATCTAATCCTTCTCGCAATAATCATCATCATATTAAGTTTGATAATATATTTCATATTGGTCATTAAATTTCAAGATGAATTAAAAAATAAGTAAAATTATATAAATATATTTTAAATATTTAATTTAATCACAACTAAAAACATATTTTTCACCATTTTATCATTTTTTACTATTTTATGTTATTTCATTTCTAAATTATATAGTTATTTTTCTATTAAAAATAAAAAAATAGACAAACGAAGAAAAAAATTACGATGACAAAAAAATAAAAATAAATTATAGCACAAGACATGATCTAAACCTAACCTCCACAATCACAGCGGAAAAAAAGCAAAAATGTCATAATATCATTAACTCAATAAATGTCCAGAGCTGAAAGGAGATTAAGAACGAAGAATAACTTACCTCATCTAACTATATAGTGTCTTGGCGAGAACAAGCAGAGGTCAGAAAATGGTATAACGATAAAATCATAGATAAAGCAACCGAACACATAGGAGCACGATTAAGCACCAACGCAAAGAACCAAAAAAGTGGGCAAGAAGAAGAATAATCTTTGGAAGCCAAAGTCACCACGGAGCAGGAAAGACAGAGGCTGTTCATGTGGTGACAGCCAAGAAGGAAGGGTCCCCTTCTTCCTTTGAATCTAATGAAGAATCACACAAGAAGGCTCGTGAATCACCTGGCCTCGATAGGCAGGCCTTGAAATTCGAGATAGAACTTTGGCTCACTGGTCTGACCTCAAAGCTGGTTGAGGGGCTGAGCAGATGTAAGAGCACAATGAGCGTACAACTCTAGATAATTGAGATCCTTATCGATGACGCGAAAGTGGGAAGGAATACCTCACCAAAGACGTATCCTCTGCTGATGTTCTTATGACTGAAGGGGACAAACCTGATGGAGACAAAGATGAGGAGGAAAAATCTCGTGAGGAGAAAGGTAAGGAGGACAAAGCCACTGAACCTGGGGTTAGTACCAAAACATCTCCCAAACAACTAAGACCAAAAAGAAAAAAAAAACCAGGAAAAAGAAATAACTTATTTACATTTGCTTTTGGAATGTTGGAACCTTTGAACTTTGTTTCATTCATGTTACAATCTTGGAATCTTTGTTTGTTTGGCTTGAAAAAAACTTGTGTGTGCATATGAATGTTTTCCTTTGGTTTGTGCAACTTTATAATGGTTGTATCTTTTTGTTCTAGTTTTTAATGGCTGTTGATTAATGTTCTTTCTATTTTGGCAAAATAATGCAAAGTGAGTTTAAATGGAGGCATAGAACAATCAAGTATTGTTGTAGTAGACAAAGAACAATCATAAATTCATTATGGTTTGGTGAGAATGACAAAACAAGTTGGAAAATTAGACTGCACTGAAAAAGAAGAACAATGCTCTCTATTAGTATGTTCTATTCTATAGTGTTGCATGCCACTAAAATGAATCGGTTGTTTAGAATTTTCTAAAGGAAAATTTATTGTTAATACAAACACAATTTATTTTCATGAAAAATATATTTCGATGAAAAATATACACAAATTCTTGTAAAATTTCTAGTATACTATTCTATTTTATTATCAAAATATAGTATAATACAATATTTTTCTTCTCTTTTGTTTCTTATTCTACATCTTCCTCCTCACCCTTTTGTTTTTCCAGCTTCTTTTTCTTCCTTTTCGTGCTCATCATTTTCCTCTTTCAACAATAATGCAAAAAAGTTTTTTTCTCTAAGATAATCTGTATTATGGTTTTGTTAGTATTGTTATAAAGTGATTGTCTTATATTAATTATTTAACAAATATTGTAATAATAACTAACTCATCTTCTTTTTTTTTCTCTTCTTGATTCATCTCGAGCATACCATGGACACCACCAATACTATCGATTGTTTCGTCGCTGATACTATCTTCTTTTTAACCACTGTCACCACTCGTTATCTCTTTAACCTCTTGTGTAGTTTCTTTTACTATTCCCACCAAATATTATTCTCTTTTACCTTACTTAACAACAACAACATCCCTTCATCTGTTGTTGTTATTTATACCTTCACTTCTACCGCTATCAGTTATGAGTTACTAATGTAATTTAAGAAAATGAATAAAATTGTATTTTTTAGTAATTTTATTTTATTAGGATCACACCCACATCCAAGAAAATATAATTTTCTTTATAGACAAAATTATCCCATCTATCTGATATAGCTATTTTATGGGTATATTTTTAATTGTTTACCTTTTTATGAATATCTACCAAATTCCCTTTTTCATTGATCTGTAATTAATTTGATGCTTCAAATCAGATCAAAAATCAAAAAATAAATTTTATAAAAATAATGATTTCTTTGTCAAATCTAAAGCCCAGTGGACCTTCTGAAAGCCTATGATATAAAAACACAAGATTCCAACGATTAAGAAAGGAAGCCTCCTTCGCCCACTACAGGAAATGTGGGTAGTAATAGCGGACGAAAAGCGCTATGATTCAAGTTTAATAGCGTTTCCTTGGACGCTCTGACATCGCCTGTTATAATAGGTCCAGCCTTTTTAATAACTGTTTTTCTTTGTGCTATAGTTAAACGTACAACTATAGCAAATGTTTGGTGTTATTAATTTGTTTTTAATTATCCAAATTTTTTTGAAAATAATTACCAAACCAAATCAAATTAAAAAAACTACACCTAAACATAATTAAACAAAACATATTGCATAACTAAATAATTCAAAATTAAATTAAAAATTAATTCATAATTAAAAATTAAATTTTATTTATTAAACTAAAACAATATACAAACAATTGGTTTACAATTAATACCAATTTATTTATTAACATTGGTTTACACACAAACCCGGTTTATTAAACCAATCCTATCTAAACCAAACCTAATAAACCAACCAACTAGACCTAATCTACCTCACTGCCTTCATCTTCCTCCCATCGTCATCTTCTGTCTTCTCACCTTCTCCCTCTTACTATTTTTCTTCTTCTTGCTCTGCTCGATCTCCACTAGCACAGCTTCTTCATATCCTGCTTCTTCCTGTAACAAGAACAAACAAATCAAATTCAAAACCAGAGAGAGAACAATGGCTATTGAATATTGACTGCATCATACATACCTATCGAGAACAAGAACAACCACCAGGCTGTCCCATTATCCATTCCACTTCCTCTTCCCCGTCCCTGAAGTCAAATCCCCATTTAATCAAGTTACAATCTTGTCAAACAACACTATTCATTCATTCAAAAATCTCAAAGCAAAACAAGGAACATATGACAAACCTGAGATGTGGTTGGTGTTAACTAAGACCATGAATATGCATCTGGAAAAGAAGAAGCATTGATAAGAGGATAGATAAAAAGAGTGGTTGAGACAGAGTTCGTTGGCAGAAATAGAGAACGAGGAGAGACAGAGTTCATTTCTGGTGTGATTTTTTTGTAAGGTCTTGAATCTCGTTCTTTGTTTCAGAGAAAGAGAGAGAGAGATAGAGAGAAAGAAAGAGATGAAGAAAGTGAGAAGCGTGGGAGAGGGAGAGGGAGAGAGAGAGATAAACAAACACAAAAAGATTAAATCTGAACCCTTCAAAGTATCTAATCTATGGTTAAGATTATCAATCCACACACAACTTTTTCTAACCAATAGAAAAAAAGGTGAGGATTGATACAAGAATGAATATGGGCATTTGATTCAAATCAATCAATGGTTCAAATAAAACAATACAAATTATCATCTTATTTATTTATAACTATTATAAAAATTATTTAAGCTTTAATAATTTGGTATCATAATTTAAATTTTGAAATATAAATTTTATATTTAAATTTTTTATTTATTTACAGAAATATTATTTATTTAAAAATTAAAATTTAATGTTTTATGATATATGTTAAAATGAGATATGTGGTTTAGGGGTTAGGGTTAAGATTTTGGATTAAGTATATGATTTAAGTTTTAGAATAAACTTGAAGGTTTAGGTTTGGGAATTTAGATTTAAATTTTGAAATAATTTATAAAAATATTTAAAAGATGAGAATAGTGATTTTGGACCTTTGAAATTGTGTTAGAGTTATGATACATGTTTTCTTTTAACTCCTATGTCGATTGACTTCTATTACCATCTTTCATATATAATGTTTACGGAAAGAGATCATTTAGCGTAAAAGAAATACAAGTTTTCATTTAAAATGAATTGTGCTACAGTTTATAGTTCTAACTAAATTAGATTTAACAAATTTTGTGAATAGATTTCGAGATGTATTGTTTAAGTTTAAAGTTTAGGGTTTAGTGTAATGTCTATGGTGTAAGAAGTTTGGATTTTAAAAATTAATTCTGAAAAATAAATTTTAGAGTTTAGAGTTTAAAGTTTGAAGTGTGATATAAGATTTGGGGTTTAGGATTTTAAATACACCAAACTCCATATATATTTATAAATATACAAACCCCTAAACTATTATATATATATATATTATAAAAAACTTTAATTATCATTTTTATCCTTTAGTTTTACATTTATATATATTGAGGTTAAAAATATTAGGGTTGGGGTTTAGGGCATGTTTAGGGTTTTGATCTTGAGGTAAAAATATTTTTTTTCGAATTTGTTATTAGAATTAGATTTTTCTTTTTTTATCATATTATTTGTTGTGTAATCTTTTGATTTTATGATGAAATATTTAAACTGCAAATTGATATATAACCAAAATATACATTGTATTAATTCATAAATTATACATTTTACATAGACTCTTACACTAACAACATTAAGGTCTTATACTAACAACATAAGTCTTATACTCATCAGCTTCTCCATCTCTACTTTCCTCACCATGACAAGAGACCATCATCTCTTCCAATTTTCTCTGCAAAGCTCAGTTAACAATTATATTCATGTTTAACTTCAGCTAATGCTCAGTGTTAAAGATGCATCAAACATAGACATATCATCTGAACAGAGCTCGCCATATATCGATCTGAATAGAGGTAAAACAAGCACATGGAAAAAGCCAAACTTTAACCAAAAACAGGGCAAAAATATAAACTTCAGCCAAGAACAGATGAAAGACAAAGACCTTGGTGTTTCTAAGACCACATTTCAAGAGTCAATCTTTTCCCATCTGTTATCTCATCAACAGAATGAATGTCCCCGTCGTCAGCAGTGTACATGATAACATTCTGTTCAAGACACACCAAAACTCAGTATTCAACCACTGATCCAACTGAAAAAGAACATACACTTACTCCAGCAGAGGGAGCTACGTTGCTGGTTCTCCACTATGAAAACGAAAAAGGCCACCTTTGAAGTCTTTAGCGTAACTAATCAAGTAACAAACTGCCTTCAAACCAAAGTAAAAAACCAAGTCATTTACATAAAAACTCAATTCAAGAACGACGCATAGAAACGAGTAAAGACGAACCGAGAAGTCTCTTTGTTTGAGATATAGTCTGTTATCATCACTGTGCCACCCAATTCTAGCTTCTCTATACCAGCTGATTCAATTAAAAAAAAGAATCATTCTTCACTGTTAACTATGGGGAAGAGAGGAAAGGTGGTTACTTTACCTAATCAGGCATGTGAACTCAATGAAGAGCTCAAACTCACACCCAAACGTTTCCTCAATCTTCTCTTTCAACCTCTCTATTTAACTCAAAACACAATGAGATGATGATGATCATAAAGGAATGAACTTGGAAAGTTTATAAAGGAGAATGAATGTAATGTTTATAAAGGGGAATGAAGGGAGACGAAGGGGAGGAGGATGTGAGGGTAATTACCAGTCCACATGGAAGCCATGAAATGATGCGAGGGCTTTGATTTGAAATAACTCATCACCACCTCGAGCTCTTCACGCCTCCTCTCTCCGTCGCCGTTTCAGAAAGCACCCTCGCTATTTGTCACCGCCATGCTCCCTCCAAGTTCGAGACCGTTGACGACAGCGCCGAACGAAGACTGGTGCCGTCGTCTCTTCTTCTTCCTCTCATCTTTCTCTGTCTCATCTCTGTTTCATAAGACAATTAGAGATGACACATCTCCACCCTTGGATTAATTTTTTAAAGGGTAAAGATTGTAGTTCTTGTGTGTGACTTTCAACCAATAGAAATTGTTTTTGATTTTTTTATAATATTTAAAGATTTAAGATAATATTTATGATTTGTAAGAGGGAAAATGAAACAAGTGTAAGAGAGAAAATCCATTACTTTCCCGCTTCGATTATGCATAGCGTTTATACTTTCAAAAACGCTATCTAAAAGGAAGAGGTATGTCAACCATAGCACAATTGGCAAAAACGCTATTATATTATGCTATTACTCACATTTCCTGTAGTGGCCGGACAAAAAAACATGGCTCCGGCGAAGAAAGGAAAGAAGAGCAACTCGGCCACATCAACGACGGCAAAACCCACCGCCGATAACACTTCGAGCTTTCCGTCATGTTTGCGCCTCCTTGCGCCTTCCTCCGTCGCCATCACCATCCACGCGAAGCATGGTTCCAAATCTGCCTCCATCACCGGTACTTTTGCTTTTTTTTTTAAATATTTTCTTTTTTGTGCAAAGCGATTTTGAAACATTTACTGATTTGGGTATCTCGGTTTGGTCTGGAGATGTGAGCGACGAAGCGGTGCGCGTTCAGATCGATGATCCTGCCAGGGATGGTGAGGCTAACGCTGCACTTCTCGAGTACATGAGCTCTGTAAATCTCTCTCTCATATCTTCTTCGCATAAAATCTTTTCAACTTTCGTTATATAGCTGAATCATGGATTTGTTATTACTGAATACTGATATAGTTTGATTATGCGATCTATAAGTTTGCCTATGTATTGTTTGTCGAAATGTTTTGGGTTTCTTAGTAAAATCCAAACTCTCACATGTTATGTGAAACAAGTGTTGGGGGTGAAAAGAAGACGAGTATCATTGGGTTCAGGATATAAGTCTCGAGATAAAGTTGTGATTGTTGAGGATATGACCCAACAAAGCGTTTTTCAGGCTTTGTCTGAAGCATCAAAACCCACCTGAAAAAAAATCCCCCAATACTGTATAACTTCATCGAATCACCATAAGCTAAGTGGTTGATCTTCAGTTATGGTACGAATGGGATTACAAAATTTCAAAATTGTAACAGAGATCATTTGTCGGGTGTACTATCATTGTATGCGCACTGTAAATCTTTAGCATGTTTGCTTGTTATAAGCAAGTTGCGTTTAGTGTAGTCATAAGTGATCTAAAATCACTGAGTGTGAAATTTTTAATTTTGGAGTTAGAATGGCGTCTTTTTGTCTTCGTTGATCCTTATTTATCATTACTTCACTGAAGTAGCAATTGTGTACACTACTTGGCTATCTGCTATTTTGTTGAATACAAAGAAATCTATTAGCTTTAAGAATACAAGAAACAATGTTTTTTTGGCAATTACCAAGTATGATTACATTTTGGTTGACCAAAACTAAGTCAGTCGACTACGGAAGAAACCGTATGCAATTGGGAACCATGAGCATGACACTAGCCCACCTGAGTGTTTCCCCAAACTTCATCACCATTGTGTCTTCCATGCGCAGTCAACGCACAGCAAGTTTTTTCTTTACCACCACTCCAGCCTACTGGTATTCTTGTATTGACCATGGTGCTCAAACTCTACAGATAAGACTTGAGAGTCTCCCATGTTACCAGCTAATTCAATCATTTACGTGTTCAGCAAAGACGAACCTGAAGAATCATTTCTCATCTTAACATTACACGGTATTGTCTATCACACATAACCAATCCTCCTGGTATTCTTGCATTGTTTGTTTTATATTCGTAGTAAATTTTATTTCTATTTTCTAGTAAGATTTCAATTTTATAGTAAATCTCTAAAACACACATTCAAAGTGTATGATACTTATCTCATAAATATTAAATAATTAGGGAAGATTGCTAAAATAACATCAAATTATGTTATTTTTACTAGACTAACTTATAATTTTTATTAATTATTAGAATATTTTTATGCCTAAAATGCCCTTATTTTCTTTGTTAACAAAAAAAAAAATTTACAGTTTTTTTAATTGCATGTCATCAATTTTTTTTTACGAAACAGTAAAATAAGTCTGCTAATAAAAAGCTGTCATACTTGATGACAGTTTTAATAAATTGTTGCAGATTTATTTCTTATCAAAGACTTAGTATAGCAGACTCAATACCATTACATACTTTCAGAAACAAGTCTACCTCACATGATGGCAGATTTGATTGCACTCGCAGATTTGTTTTACGTTGGCAGACTTTTAGTGGCAGATTTTTATCCTATGACAGCAGGTTTTGTAATATGTCAAAAAATTTGTATTGGCATACCGAGTTATCTCGTAGACTTTTTTATAATTTGGCAGATTTTTGTTTTCATGTTATGGCAGACTTATACTTTCTACGTATAAAAACAACAAACTTTCAGAATAAGTATGCTTCGTTGGCGACGTTATAATAACAAAACTATCTTCTATGAGATAGCATACTTTATTCTAGTTTCGGCAGGCTTTCAAGAGATGGCAGACTTTATTCTAGTTACGGCAGGCTTTCAAGAGATGACAGACTTTTTCATTCAGAATCGGTTAAGAAAATTAATTGGTTAACTTATTAGAATAAACAAATTCCGGTTTGTTCTAATTAAACCAAAATTTCGACCGTACCTGCAATAAGTTATTAAAACCTAGGTTGTGCCGTAAAACTCCTTCTTCTTCTTCTTTTTCAAGTCACGGTCATTTTTTGGACAATCTCAAGCAAAACTGATGGAGGAGGTTATAGCCGTTTGTGGGCAGTGGTTATTCGAGAAGGATAAGTGGATGTTTCACGTTGATAGCAGAAGAGGAAGCAAAGTAATTCCAGTCAGTGACAAGACAAGCTTTGAAGATATGATCAACATGGTTTATGAAGACTACGGATTAGATAAAAGACATGTTAATATCGAATTGAGTTACATGCTTGGCAGGAAGAGCTTGATGAAGCTAACTCGTGACACACCCCCAGTTAAAATTGGGAATTTTCTACAGTTACAAGGTTTCTTCTGTCTCCTACAATCTGACAAAGTCCCTCTATGCGTAGAGGTCACTTTTAGAGACAACATGAAGACGATGAAACAGATCAACCAGTCTGATTGTAATCATGATGAAGACTCAGACACTGACGGAGAACTGTTTGACTATTGCAATGATTCAGATGGTGCGACATCAGATGATGAAGACTTTATAGCCTATGGATTAATTCTAGAAATAGATATAGAGATGAAGAAAGTGTGTACGCCAAAGATGGGGATAGCAAGAAAATCAAAAAAGGCTAAGGCAGTGACTCCAAATGTTAGGCAGCAACAACTGAATTCACTAAATATTTTTGTTGGCCAAAGTTTTGAGTCCAAGTCTGCTTTAAAAACACGACTTAAGATGTTGACGATAGTGCAACAGTTTGATTACGATGTCGAGTACTCAACACCGGATCTGTTAATCGTAAAATGTTGGGTTGAAGGCTGTAGTTGGAGGTTAAGAGCATCGCCGACAAGTGATACTTCTCGCTTTATTGTACGGGTCTATGTTTCAGATCATACTTGTTCAGTTACAGAGAGATCAGCTCGTTGCAGACAAGCAACACCAGATATTCTTGGATCTTTATACACTGATTTCATTGGTGGAGTGGAGCCAATCATTTTGCCAAGTCATGTGAAGCAGTCCCTTAACATGTGCTTTGGAATAAAGGTTTATTTTATTTACTTGTGTACACAAAATTTGATTTATTGCTAACTGTTGCTTACTATTTTAAATGATAGATGGACTACTGGATCCACAGAGAGTGGCTACCAAGATTTACCGGTCTATTTGCATATGATTAGAGAAGCAAATCTAGGGACATTCACTCGCCTTGTAGTAGATTCTAGTGACAGATTCAAGTATCTTTTCATCGCTTTTGATGCTAGCATCATGGGTTTTCCATTCATGAGGAAGGTTGTTGTTGTCAATGGCACATTCTTGCAAGGGAAGTACAAAGGGACCCTACTAATTGCATCTGCACAGGATGGCAACTTCCAAATATTTTCAATAGCATTTGCGATAGTCGATACTGAAAACAATGAATCATGGAAGTGGTTTTTCAGACAATTCAGCTGTGTGATTCCAGATGACGAAAGACTTGCTATTATTTCTGATAGGCACAAATCAATTGGAAATGCAATAGCCCATGTATATCCAACTTCCAGCCGTGGAGTTTGCACTTATCACTTGCATAAGAATGTCTTGTTAAAGTTTAGAGGTCGCGAGTTGTTTGGCTTGGTGAAAAAGGCAGCTAACTCATACAGACTTTTGGATTTTGAGACCATATTCGATGAGATCAAAGCACTGCACCCGGCATTGCATGGTTATTTGCAGAAAGCAGATGTACGGAAGTAGGCGAGAGCTCATTTCTCTGGTGATAGGTACAACTTGACTACGACCAACATAGCTGAATCTATCAACAGAGTGCTTTCAGATGCAAGGAGTTTGCCGGTTGTAAGACTTATAGAAGCAATAAGGCAAATGATGACGCGCTGGTTTTCGGCACAAAACATTGATGCAAATTCAATGAAAACAACTCTAACTCATGGAGTAGAAAAGATTTTAGAGGTAAACCTGATTTTCTCTTACACATGAATGTTTGGTGAACACAATACTAACATTGGAGACATACTCTTGTAGGGCTGTGTACCTTATGCTAAGACGTTGAACGTGCAACAGATAGATATTCACCAATATCAGGTGTCAGGTGTCTCATCTACCCACGTAGTGAATTTGACAGGGCGAAGTTGTTCATGTCGCAGATTTGACTTAGAAAAGCTACCTTGCGTGCACGCAATTGCAGCAGCTGAGGCGAGAAAGTTATCAACCATTTCATTGTGTCTTCCATACTATCGTACGAACTATCTGTACAATGTTTACTCCGCGGCAGTAATGCGGAGAGATGCTGATACATCAGTCCCTGATAATGTCGCAGGAAAAATTTGTTTGCCTCCTGACGTTCGCCAACCACCAGGGAGACCCAAAAACTCAAGAATGAAGTCTTGGTTTGAGAAAGGTGAAAATAAGAAATGACCAAGGAAGCAGCACAAATGTTCGATTTGTAATCAAAGTGGTCACAATTGCAAAACTTGTCCTGTTGGTTAGAGAAAGCGTCATTAGTTTCTGGTTAGACAAATTGCTATCGTTTTTGGTTGGACAATTTAATATATGTTTTATTGGATTCTGGTTAGACAATACGTGCTCTGTTTTACATGAAAGTACAATTTTTTTTTCCAGAAAACCACTAATTCGATCTCCCAGCCTCAAATCGATAGAAAATCGACAAATTGAGATCAAGTCAAGTGAAACGAGTTTGTTTATCACCTTATTTTCACGATTTTGAACTAAGTATCACAAAAATCTGCAGACTTCTTAACCCTAAAATTGATGTGAAGAAGATGAACTTATTTACCATTATGCCATTAATGAATTAACAAATGCAAAAAAATACTCTATGCTGGGTTCGAACCCGTGTGAAGTGATGGACGAAAAACACTCAAATACCACCAGACAACGACACAACTTATGTATTTACTTGCACCAATAATAATATTTTTCCGAAGCCACAGAAAAGCACATTTTTGAAACTAAACCAGAAGTGCGTTTGGTCAAAAGCAACTCATTTTTGAAACAAAACTTGTGTTTGATCAGAAAACAGAGAAAATCCGATCGTTACTTCTCAACAAGATTACTAACTAATAAGAGTTCAAAGAATAATCAACCAAAGAAAATACTACATATTTAGTCGAAACATAAAAATACTACAAATCCATAACGTTCAAAACATAAAAATACTACATATCAGAAATATAAAATGCTACATATCCTTAAGACATGAAAATATTACAGACCCGAAACCTCATCATAGATCTCAACAGCTAACTTAATACGCATTGCCGGAATGCACTGGTCAGATAGTACTTCAAAATCACAGCCAATTGCCTTACACTCTATATACTTTAGAGCGTAAACACCATAATCACCAGGGTCTTCATTCTGGGGCACTTTTTTAAGCCTTGAAATCTTGAACTGCTGTGAACTCTTCTTCCTTCCTGGAACCATTAATTCAGCAGTAAAGGAATCATCTTCGTGAAAGGACGACACTCTTCTTGAAGATCCGTGATGCTCGGGACAATTGTCTGTATGCTGTCGTAGACATGGATTGTTTTCATCTGAAGATCCACTTCTAAAGCGACCCAGTCGTCACCATTTATCAAGTGTCAAAAAAACAGTCGATCCACATCCTTTAGCCATTTTCTGTTGTTGGAAAACTCAGAAGGGTAATTGCCATTGAAGACCTTCTGTAAGTTTCTGAGAACTTCCACGTCTTATGATCGTATTTCTTGTAGTCTCTCACCCACATCTTGACAAACCAGTGTTCAAGAAAAGCTATCCTATCTGAACAGTATGGTGAAGGCTTCCTCATATGTCTTTTATGAAACATAAGCATTGCAGATGGCATATGCTGTAAAAAAAAAGTGTGTGTTAGCCACCCTGATCCATGTTGATACAAGAAGAAAAAGAGACACTTACAGAATCTGTTAGCCAGCAAAAATCATCTGTTTCCCAGTCATTTCTTGGTGTTATTAGCTTCATTTAGAAGTGAGTGTCTATATCGTTATCATCACTGAAATGAATAAAAACAAGCTCAAGTTAGTTTTACAGTAATGATTAAGACAAATAAGACACTTATGTAAGACTTCGCAGATAATCCAGTAGGTTTTTGAATTCTGTCTCAGCAACTTTAGCTAAAGGATCATAGTGGGCTTTAGAGACAGAATCACCTGGTATGATCCTCTTGACAGTTGAGTTACCTACATATGGATACACTTGAGTCTTTGTCAGTTGTGGCTTGCGTTTTTGCAAAGGTCCATCCAAGACTGATGCCGCCAACTGGTCTAACGTTGCACCTACTTTACCATATTTTTTCTTGTCTTCTGAATTAGACCATGTTCCACGAGAATCCCTAAGTTGTGGAATTTCAACCGTCTCCTTCTTTACATTTTTCAATCCTCTAGCTGTTTTTTTTACTTGTATTGTTCAAACAACCTTCTCACCACCAGTGTCAAGTAGAATAGGAGACGTTAGCTTGACCTCGGATTTTTTGGCTTTCTTTCTAACCACACATTGTACTGCCGCATCCATTTGTGATGATGCCTTGTCTTGGACCATCCATGACTAATTTCAACATGTAAAAACAATATAAAGTAAAATTTCTAGAGTAAGTTATTTTAAATGAAAAAGACATACAAGTTAAAGGAAGCAAATTACTAACCGGGTCGTTGCTGTGGACTTCATCTTCATGGTTCACATTGTAGTGTGCATCATTTTTAGGGGCAGTAGCTTGCATTTGCTCTCTAAGTTGAGCAATATCTTCTTGTAAAGTGGAGATTTTCTTTGTAAATACCAGCTCAGCTTCAGCAATCCCTGCATTTACTTTTACATCAACAGATGTGTCTACTGCAGTCAACACCTTCTGAACAATAACTGTGTTCATACTTCCAACCTTTGCAGTCAATGTGTTCATTGCTTCCATTAGGCCAAGCTGGAATGTATCATCCCGAGTTGAGTTAAGGCTGGATCCGCAAGCATGCTACAACACAGTAAACAAACTCAGCAATAAACATCAAGCATACATGTATAATAAAAAGCTTATATACTCACAGTGGATGTCATCTCTTTTGGCATTTTTTCTTCATACACTCTTCTTCTTCATTCACCAATTTCCTTTTCTCTTTGTTTGGTACTGGTGCAGTGCGTGAGTTCAAGTTCCAATACATATCATCAAGCTCACCATGTAGAATGTCTGTGATCAAGTTGTGAAGATCATCATCAACCTTGTCTTCTGGCCATTGAGGGTATATCTCAGCTTCTGGCTTGTCAATGAGATGTCTGACTCTTACCTACCAATCAAATAATGTAAAGATATGTTAGTATTTTAATATGTCAAGTGATAACTGTTTAATAAAATTAACAATAATGAAGAAAAAAATGTAACCTTCTTATGGAGACTTTTCTCCTTGATATAAAACAGATCCCAGTTTATACGGCCACGAGATCCAGACCAAGAGAGAAGAGGAACTTGGTTACCCTCAATATGATTCCCCTATTCATGCCCAATACCAGGTATCGACTCATACACCCAGATGAGGAGAGCATGTACGCGTCCGCGAAGTGTATACTTGTTCCTTCCTTCATATGAAACAATTTTCACTGAATTTACCAGGCTAGAAAATCCCACACGCCCCCAAGGGTATCTATCAAATGCTTCTATGTCTAGGACTCTCTTTGCTTGATCCAAAGGAATTCTACTGCCTGGAGAGATGCCAAGTACTCCAGTACACAAGACACATAGTAAACCTCAGAAAGCATAGGACCATGTGAAGGAGAAACACCAAGCTCTTCCCAAAATGGCTTATGATCAATCTCCACCTTGTCATTTATGTTGAAAGGCTCGCAATTTAAACCTGTAATATCACCAAACTCATATAGCGAAAACCTTATTGGCTGACCTTCTATAGCAGACCATATCTCTTGGATATTATTAACCACCAATTGGTTTGGAAGTAAATGGTGAACCGCCTTGGCTGACCAGGTATAATTCAGCTCTTTCAGCCTCAGAATAACTCCAACAGATGACGTTTTAATGGATTCCCACGCATCTAAACCAACATCTTCTTTCGCCATCTGCAAATTAGCCAAGTGACAGTTATGATTCATGCTCCGATGTTGTAATGGACATTTCCCCTCTTCATAAAGTCTTGCTGGATATGTTTTTCCACTGTTTGATGTAGTCATCTGTCTGAAAAAATTGTAAAATGTAGTAAGTATTACAAATTTTGATTTTTCTAAAACCATACAAACGACCAACGGACCAAGACTGAAGAACACTTTTATCTGCATACAAACGACCCAGACCCAGATGAGACCGAAACTGATATCTACAAATGAACAAACGAAAAACACCTCTATCTACTCTGTATCAAAAGAAAATCGAATTGATTTGATACTCAATATTAAAAAATCGTTTGACAGAGACTAACGTTTGGTGGCAAAAATAGGTGAATTAAACTGATTGATGTGGAGAGAAGCTTGTAAGAGTGTAGAAATCAATGATAATAAGTGATGAAAGCCACTGGATTCGACGCAGCTGAAAATTTTAGAAAGGGGGTTTAGGGTGCGTCGCTTGGGTTTTGGGTTCACTTCTCCTATGTGAATCGAAGGTTTTAGTGGTTGATTAGGGTGCGGAGATGACGAAAACGATGAGAAATCATGATGGAGACTAAAGAGAGTCAAGAGTTTGAGGATTTCACAATTTGGGATTAGGGTTCTTGGGGTCAAGAGTTTGGGGATTACACGAAAGAGAGAGATACCGTGGGATGGTTTTTTTTTCTAAGAGGTTTCACATTTGTTGGTTAACTAAAAGAAAAGTGATAAAGGGTTAATTGTTAACTAAAAGAAAAGTGATAAAAGGGTTAATTTGTTTTTTACCGATGGGGCATTTCAGTCCTAATGAAACATTTTTTTTTGTGTGTATTACTCTAGTAATTTCTCATAAAATGTATGTTATTCTAACTAATTTTTCATAATATAATAAAAACGATATGAAAGTTGAATTTATAACATTTAATGAACAGATAAAGAGTGCAATCAACAATTTTTCTTATTATAACAAAAATATATTCCAAAATATAGAAATCTAAAAAAAAACCTTTTCTAAGTTAATAAAGTAATATAGTCCCAACATTAATAATTTATAGTGTTTTTACTGGAATAATAAATGTAATGTTACAGAAATATATACTATTTTCTATTAAACTGGTTAGTTGGAATGTAATTCTTAAATAAAAATAGGAACAAAATGTAATTTATTTGATTGGTAAAAAATTTGATGATAATAAGAAAAAATTTAATCAACATATATGTGTATAAATGAGTCATACTAAAATGATGAAATGTGATTTAAGATTAAAATGAAATAAATGTTAATTAGTTTATTTTGAATAAACAAAGATTTAGCATAAGCATTTTAAGTTTTTAACCATCAATGTATTATGAAAATGTTAAGAATTAAATAATTATTATTAGTAGATCTAATTTTCTTAGATACTTTTTTGATTAAATTTTATATTGATTAATCAAAGAATAATGGGTAATTTACACATGAAGCTTACTATATTTATATGCTAAGAATCTATGCTGTAAAGAAGAAAAAATCAGATCTAGTAGCATGTGTTCAAAGCTTGTAATTTCAATAACTTCACCCGCCACAAGCTTCAAACCGTCGGCGCAAAAGCCCCTCAAGCTTGTTATCCCCATGGTAATGAAGGGAGACAATACGATTTTGTATCATTTTATCAATACTACTGATCATAGACTCAGTACTCTGAGAAGCTCCTTGATGCCTCCTCGAGTTTCTTTCGTTCCATAGCAGATACACTGCTACTTGAAATGCTAACCGAAGAAGAAAAGAGTCTAGCCTGATACGGGAAGGTCGAAGAAAAGTAGTGACTGTGTCAGTCCAGTCCGGGGTTGTGTTTGTACCTAGAAGAGTAGCGACTAGAGCGTCCCAACTGTGAACGTGTAAGGACATGCGAAAAAGAGGTGATATCTGCTTTCATTTCGCTCTCCACAAAAGACACAGACCTGAGTGATGCCCCAGTTTCACATACGAATCCCCGTAGATAATCTGTCTTGAGCTGCTAACCAAACAATAAAAGAATGTCTAGGTATTGCCTGCGGAAACCACACTAGCCGAAACCAGTATACTCCGTTTTTCTTTATACTCTCCCATGTCCTTGTAGCTGAGAAATGATTTTTGTAATCGTCTTCCTGATGCTTCCACAAGATTTTGTCTGGCCCAGATTGTGAATTTGGTACCTGTACTGCTTCAATTTTCTCATACAGATCATGATAAATTCGTCTGCCCCTACTGCTCATGCTTCAAGTAGTACCAGATACAGCTTCTGAGACAATAGCAGTACGCGGAGTTCCAAGGTAACACATACCAATCTCCCCTGTTTTATCAATCAATTTTCCAACTCCCACCCAATAATCAAACCAGAAGGATACCAATGAACCATCATGAACCTCATATCTCAGAAACTGATAAGCTAAGGGACGAAGTTTGAGCAATTTGCGCTAAAGCCATGAACTCCTATTCCCGTCCTTTGCATCCTAAAAAGATCCTCCTAATTTCAATAAAAATTTATTAGTCCAAACAACCCAGAGTGACCCCGAAAGAGAAAAAAGCCTCAAGATTAGTCATAGAGCAAAAACTGTAGACATCTCTCGAAGCTTCATTAGTCCCAAACCACCTTCCAACTTAGGCATACGAAGGTCTTCCCATGCTACTTTTCGTTGAACTCAGGAGAATAAACATATATTAAGAACAACTTTTAATAGGTCCACAAAGTGCTGTAACATCATCTTTCGCCTTCTAAGGCTACTTCGCACACAACAATTATTTTTAGAAATTAGACCAAATTTCGCTATCTCTAATCAACCAAAGATCATGAACTAGGTAGCTAATCAAGTTCAAGCTATTTGATATAATCTAAGTGAAGAATTATAATGATAATTACCTAATCTAACAATCTTCAGGTATTCAAAATCATCTTCTATTTAAACCCTAAAACCTAACTGGGAAACTTTTCATACATAATTGAAGAACACAAAACCAACGATGTAATAGATTTTATAATTAAAGGGGTTCATAAAACTTTTCCAAGAGATACATAGTCAATAATTCGTCCCCCCACCCAAAAAAAAAATCTTACGATCTCCAGAGCTTTCAGAAGTACGTAAAATAAGCATAAAAACCTAATTTCATCATAAGGGAATAGTAATAGATAATGGACACTTTTTGGGGAAAAGGCAAAACCAGTCAGGAAAAAAAGAAAAGTTCAGCTGAAGCCCACGTGATTGGATCGATCGACTAGAAAGCCCGATCGAACGATGCATCTATGTCAGATAAATTTCTTTGTTGCTTTCTTGGTGGATTGATAGACTGTAAGAAAAATATAACCAAACTACATTGGTCGGACAAGACACATCGATCACAGCCTTTGTGTGTAAAGAACAAATCGGTCGCTCCATTTTACTGGCTCATTTCTTCAACTTTTCTTCACACCATTGATCGATTCATTCTTGTGTTAAACATGATCATCAATCACCTCCAATTCTGCACTCTAGCTTCTGCAGATCATCACGAAAATCCCTTGAAATCCCTGTAAAGCTTCACCAAAATATCCTAAAGCGCTCAAACACTTATAATACCTGAAAACATGTATAAAAGACTCTAAAAGCCTAAAAACGACTAAAACCATATAAATAAGAAGTAAAAACCAAGACACATCAATTCCCCAGACTGGAACACTTGCTGTCCTCAAGTAAAGACTAACAATATTCAGCATCTAGTGGAAAGGCTTGAAAACATGGGAACCCATTTATCTTTAGAACAACCATTTTTACTTCAACTGGCTATAAGCCATATAAATTAGTACCAACCTTAGAAGGTACTCCATGTATTCCACTACAACCTATAACCCAACAATTTTCAGCCCACAACTCACAAGAGATTTCCAAATTCACCACCACTTACCTCATTTAAGAATTTTAATGTGTTGTCTCACCTTATGAGTATCGATCACAAGACTCTTACCTATTCAAGTATCTGATCACACAGACAGTCTTCTCTGGTTCCTTTCTCTTTGTTTTCTCACTTCACTTAGTCGATTTCTCCATACTTTTTAGGATATATATATATATATATATCAGTTTATTTTTCTTTTGATTGAGTTTTTTGGACAGGCTTTCATGATGTAAAAGAGGTAATTGGTTCCACCAGCACCTGATTCACTTATTTTTGACCTTTATCCCTCTCTTTTTTCTTTTCATTTATTAATCTATTGAAGGGAAGGGAGAGGGAAACAATACTCACACATGCTGTCGTTTTAGACCTGAATGAGGAATCCGATTCTGTAAATCAAGTAACAAGATGAGAGAATCAAGTACACTAGGTGAGAGGTCATTTTTGGATCCTTCAAACACTCCCGCGGACATGGATGTTATTGGCAGATCAATCCTTGTGGCTTTTTCGTGTTGTATTGTCTGCAGTTAATAGCTAAAAGAATGGTCATTGTGGTATCAATTAGATGGTTAGTTCATATATCCAGCTCATAATTCCCAAAACGTATTGACTAAATAAGACCGTAGTTCTGGCTCAACAAAACAAAAGAAAAAAACACAAAAGTGTTAGAAACACATCAAGAAAAAAACACATCAGTAGCAAACACTACAAGAAAAATGCTCATTGTTAGCGCGGGTTATATGCTATGTTAGAGTTTTAATAGCTCATTCACAACTGCTGTGTATACGGCAGCCATCATAGGTACCCCCTCTACGATAGCGTTTTTCTGTGATGCTACGAAATATTCGTTTACAATAGCAATACTTAGGTGCTGTTATTAACTTAACAATAGCACTATCTTCTCGTTATATATTGATTACGATATACATTATGCTATGGTAGATCCTTCTATAATATCAATCTAATTGTGCTATTATATTTTTATTTATAAAATGCAGTAAAATTTAGGGTGCAAATTATAAATTAAAAATAAAACAATTGAAAATTAATAATTATAATTGTAATTATAAATTAAATAAATTTTATTGATAAACTAAAATTTATTTACAAATAAATTTCTGTTTACAAAACTAAACCAGCATTAAATAATTATCTAAGTAAAACCCAGAAAAAAAATTAAACAAGAACTAACTTCTTCTTCTTCCTAGTTTAAGTCTTGCCTAACAAGACTGGAGACTGTCTTCACTTTCTCTGTGGGTGGTTTTCTACTCCTATCACATCTTTCTCATGCACCTGCCATTAACATAAACCTTTCCATACCAAGTCTAAATGCAGCATACATATCAGAAAAACACCAAATACGAAAGAGATTGAGGTATAACCTACTCTTCTTCCAGCCGTCGCGTCGTTTAAGATGGAACACGCAGAAGGTTTGGTCAGAATCTTACGTCAACAAGCTCAGCAAGATGAAACGATAGAGCATAGGCCATCTCTGGGTAAAACCTGCAAACATAGACAAAACATAAAGGAGCAGAACGATAGACGCTTAAGCTACAAAACACTGCAATTCGATAACGACTTACTGCAGAACATTCACTCATATGAAACCGAGTTCAAGTATTACAAAGTTTGGTAACTACTTACTCGTACTTGATTGCATTTATAACACAGAAAGAATGTCAAACTAGACCTAAGATTCAAGAGGACAATTCTATGTTCGAAGAATGTAATGACACTGGTTCAAGTTTAGAGTTTAGACGGCTACGTGGTGATACGATATATTCCTAGTAAAGACAAATCCTGGAGCTTTCAGAAGCTAATTAGCAGTGAAAGAAACACTAAAGCAATTGAAGTGAGAAAAAAAAAAGCTTGGTCGCTGCTAAACAAGCAGTGGTAGTTACTCTAAAGGCGAACAATTACATAGATCTAAAACCATTGAAATGAGAAGAACAATGAACCTGGAAAAACTCAATCACTGCTTTAATGTTCCCTTCTTTAAGCTTCACCATTGCAGCATCAAAGTTTGCTTATCGCTTCCTGATAATAGAAGGAAAAAAAGAACACATACGCTTAGTCCAATGAAAAAGAAGCTTCTTAGGAGCTAAAGAAGACGTAGTTAAACAAGAGAGACTTGCCTTTTGCGTTCGTCACCAGTGTCAGCCTTGCAGGGCATATGACCACCATCGAGAACAACGACAGGGGTAATCTCATAGTGTTGAAGAAGACTGATTCTGTGCATGAAGTAATCAATGTACCTCAGCTTCTTCTTCCCATCAGTGTATAAACCCAGTCATCACAATGGAACTGTTGTTTCTCAGTCTGAAACAAAGACAAAAGGAGCAATGATTAGAATCAAACAACAAGAAGGAAGAAGATTCAAGCATGTGTCACAAGCTAAGCAACCTAACAAATAATCATCATGCCAACTGTTGTTTCTCCAGCTGTTTTCTCCTCTGCCTCAGCAACCTAAACTCAATATCAAACCAAAACCTTCTCTTGTTATCACTATTCTAGAATGTACAAAAAATAAGATGATTAAAATACACACAATACTAGGCTACCATACAAAGGAAAACATCAAACAAAGGTTCTTAAGCAAGCAAGAGAGGAGGTAGAAGTGTCTAAAACACATGAAACTCTATGAAACAGAGATAAAGAGAGAAACAAATATGCAGGAATGGATATTCCTCGCAGATTCACACATTTTTGAGAGTCTATCAATCCAAAGTTCAGACCTTTATGTTCAACTCTAGTTGTTAACCATAAAAGACAGTGAATAGAGTGTAAGGAAGTGATGAGAAGTGATTCTTCTTCTTCTTCTTCTTCTTCTTCTTCTTCTTCTTCTTCTTCTTCTTCTTCTTCTTCTTCTTCTTCTTCTTCTTCTGCAACAAAGCTAACACATAAATCAAACTTTCTTCTTCTTCTTCTTCTTCTTCTTCTTCTTCTTCTTCTTCTTCTTCTGCAACAAAGCTAACACATAAATCAAGAGGGAATATCTGGCGCTTGTGTGATTTTTTTTATCAAACTATGGCGGTACTAGTGAATTTCTATCCCCCGCTCATTATATTTACGCAATAACATTAATAGAATGCTATCAATATCAACCAAATTTTTTTTTTGATCTTGCATAGCAGTTGGGAAAAACGCGGTATCGTATTCTGCTATCAATAGCACTTTTTTTTGTAGTGAAACACCCTCCCAAAGACTTACTGTACACCGTCCCCGGTGTAAGTAGGATTAAAATGAAGATGTTAAACACAAAAAATAAAGTGGAAACAAAGTAGCGAGATAGGATAGTGGTGTGATAGACTGAAGTAATTACTCTGAAGTGTTGAGATCATCTAAATAGTGCTTCCTATTCTAGATGTGCCTGCAGCATCTGATCTCCTGGTCATCTTTCCTGGTCTGCGCGTTCTTTTAAATCTCAACTCCCATAATAGTTCTCATGCCTAGCAGTATTATCCATGCGGCAAAGACATGGCCTGATGAGTGAGATGGCAGTCCATCATATTTGGGTTTGAAGTGGGTGGGTTGATCAGTGAGATAGCAAGGTAGACGAAGGAACTCACCTGAAGCAGCAGAAAGTAGAGCGGTCTGGTCAACATGGGGCTGAAATTAAAGGTGTTTCTTTGCCTTATTTTGGAATATGTAGGTGTAAGGACAACGATCACTGAGCCTAGAAAAAGGACCACAAATGAACTCATTGCTTACTAATGAAGCTAAGTTAAGCAAATTCCACTCCACATTCTTTGAATTATCCATCGCCACTGGGTAATTCTCATAAGAAAAATCCACATGCCTGAGAATACAAGTTATCACAACACCAAATCCGGTAACAAGCATCTCACACCCTGAAAAGTAGGCACAGATCTTATTGCATAACTGACGCAGATCTAGCTGCCCCATAAAACAAGGAACCGATGAGATGAACATCACATCTCAAAACTGGGTTGCAAACAAGTGACTCGTTAGAGTGTGGGGAACCATATGTTCATGTACCAATGACCTTCCCTAAAATTAAGATTGCAAATAGAGACCTGTAGTCCTTCCTCCAGAGCTCAAAACAAAGAGACTGCAAAGATCTATGAAGGATATCTCGAAGTACTTCTTATCCACGACGAAAGAAAGCGTACCATCCAGAAAGGTATCATCAGGATAAAATGACATGCAAAATCAAGAACGTAACACACCAAATCCGGATAGTTTGCCTCATTAAGACTGTACCGTCCTAAACCCATATATTCAAACAATGCCTCGACATTGTCCTTAATTCTTAAAGATGCCATCATTGTAGGACATGCGAGCTGAGTGGCTGGGATTGTAACATTCTTCATGAGAATTAAAAAAGTATGCATCATACTTGTCCCACTTCTTGGACATTGGCTTGTTTGTTTGAAAAGAGCCTTCTTATTGATTTCTCGATGTAGCTACTGCTTTTATACGAGCCATTATCTGCAAAACAGAAACTTGTAAATAAATGAGAAACCGGTATGGTTCATAAAATGAGATAAATATCACTTCAATACTAACACACATGTGCATAAAGAGAAGCTATAAATTTTAGCATTAATCAAGTCAGAATGATATTCTCCACTGTCATAAACACAAGCTAACACCAATGAAGTCTTAGTTTTACAAGTTTGTCTTGAAGAACACATTTTTTCTTCACAAAAAAAACCATCTTACCATGCTATGGCAAGGAAAAATCGGATTAAGACACAACTCCCAGTTGTTGATAGTTCTCAATCCTGAAATCATCACAAATCTCATCATCCACAAGCAATCCTACGCTATTTCGTCTGTTCGTTATTTTGAAAACCATGAAACTGATTCTGCTTCACCAGTTGAATGATTTGTGGCTTGATCTCGTAGTCTCGTCTGTTTATGGGAGGAAGTCTGATGGGACTTTGATTCACAAAGAAAGCTTCTGATGAATCAAAATCTCCAATTGTAGGTCTCGTCAATTCTCGCCATGCTGCTGCTGATGCCAGTTCTGAACATGACCTTACTGCTGCTGCCAGTTCCAAACCTGACCTTGCTGCTGCTTCTGACCTTGTTCTTGTCTTTGCGGTAGAGGTGGCAACAGATTATTCTGACATAAAGGGAGAGGTATAATTGGATCTCTTGGGATCGGAGGATCTGATTGTTGTCACTTATTTCAATTTGTTTCTTTCTGGAGTTCTTGTTTTCTCGTTCCAGTTTTTGCTAGATCTTTGTTGTCGAGTGAAATTAAATGTGAAGACTTTTTTCCACTTCTTATCATGCGCCTGAAGTACAAAAGATAAGAAAAGAACGAAGCTAAGTACTAAAAATAAAAATCTAGACTATGTCTTAGTTGAAAATACAAGGTGTTATTTGTCTCCAGTAACGGCGCCAAAAACTTGATCACTCGGAGTTTTAACCATAAATTTAATACTGTAAGTGCACATTAAATCAGTTGTAAAGATCGGAATCGAAATCACAAGGACCTATACGCACTTCAAAGTTCAGTTCAGATTAAGCTATAAGACAGTAAAGTTATGGTTATTTCAAGAGAAAGTATAACTAAAATCGATAATAGACTCAAAAAATGTAAACGATGGAACGAAAGCGCTGCACGTTAAGGAATTCACAATAAATCAGGAACAAGATATTTATTAGAAAAAACAACATAATTATTCAGACAAATTTATATAAGAAAATGAAATACATTGATACTGTTTTATTGATATGCATATTATCAGTGACCAATATTTGAAATCAGATCCATAGAATAACAACTAACTAATCTTTTTGCGACTCACAAAACAAGTCTCATGCGTGTTCTCGCTCCTCCCTTCCTTTTCATCATGTCTCTTATGATTCTCTCAAAATCTTGAAACTTCCAAGAAACCAAATAATCTCCCACTTATGATTAAGTAAAGAGACAGCCAAATTACTTGTTGTAATTATACTCGTTGATAAAGACCTCTTTTGGGTCATATGGTAAACTTGGATAAATCCCTTCGAGGCCTGTTACACCATTGCCGGAAGCTAATTCCAGTTCATTATTAACCATCACATTATTCCATTGATGAGAAATCTGATGTTGTTGTTGCTGCTGGAGATGGTTCTCATGGCCAAGATCATAGGGCAAACAAGGCATAGTGTACGTCAGTTCGAGATCCTCAAGTATATCGTTGCTGGAAGCTTTTTCAGGCTTCAGTTGATTAGAAAGCTGATATTGTTGTTGTTGTTTTTGTTCAAGTTTCTGCTTCTGCAAATGCTGATCATGGTCAAGATCATAAGGAAAACAAGGCATAGTATTGGTAATGACCTGGTTGTTGTTCACTCCCAAGTAGCCATTTTGATACTGATTGTCCTGGACTGGGTAAGTAGCTCGACCATTCATAAGGGACGATGATGCAGTGTGGTTGTTTTTCACTTCCATATAGCCATTTTGAAACTGATTCTCATGGACCGGGTAAGTAACTCGACTATTCATAAGGGAAGATGATGCAGCATGGTTGTCGTTCACTTCCATGTAGCCATTTTGATACTGATTGTCCTGAACCGGATAAGTCGGTCGACCAGTCATAAGGGATGATGATTCAGTGTTGTTGTTGTTCACTTCCATGTAGCCATTTTGATATTGATTCTCCTGGATCGGGCAAGAGGCTCCACCATTTATAAGGGACGATGTTGCAGTGTGAAAATTTTTCAAACATAAGAGAGGTGAAGTTGAAAATGCACTGGACCAACCAAACTCTTGCATCTGTTGAGTGTTTTGTTTTCCCCGAAGACTAAGACGATATTTCTGCACAATAACATAATAATATGGAATTTGCATTACTAATATGCACAAAATCCTAAATTTAATGTTCACATAAGAATTGATAATGTTTTGGCGTTTAACCTGAAGATGACTACACACATTTCTTCTAGTGAGCCCTTTGATATTCATGTCTTCCAGCATTTTGAGAAGTGGCTTGGGATTAGCTTCTGCGGTTTCATTCGAAATATGATTAGGAAAAAATAAAATAAGATAAATAATAAATAAATTGAAAGAAAAGAGATTAAGACTAGTTATATTACTTTTTGCACCACCAAGATCATCAACGGCTTTGAGAAATTTCTCTTGAAGATCATTAGTCCACGCCATCCGTTTCTTCAGTTGTTTTCTTTCTTCTCTATCCATGTTTTGTTCACCGTTGTCTGGGCTCGTGGTCCATGAATCATTGTTGTCTTGGTCTAAACCGTTACTCTGAACCGATTGGATTGCTCGATTTTCTCCTATCATATTGATCTTTTGTTCACTATTACCTTGGTCCATGTGCAGGGAGTTATATTTGTCTTGCTTGAAACTATCTTGATTATGAACCACATCTAATTTAACCGGTGGAATTAAACCTAATTTGGATGTCATCCGTTTACGTACAATGTGTTGCCATATGTTGGCTATGATTTCCTTTCTAACCGGTTTCATAACATAGACGCATGCACCATGAACTATTGCTTTCATCACCGATGCTGTTCGGTTATCATCAGAGATAACTCCACAAAGAAAAAATAAATAAGTAAATTTAATCTGATTAATAGAAATTTGGTTTAACTAATACAATTTTGAAAAAGATCATTGATTTACATACTTACGACAGGAAGATCCATCTTTGTACAAATTATTTTGAGAGCTTGGATTCCATTAATTCCAGGCATATGAAAATCCCAGATCACGAGATTAATATCATGTTCACTTTTTCTCAGAAACTCGAGAGCTGATTCTGCCTCCACAAAGACCGTCACTGAATAACAAAAAAAAAAACTCAAAAAGCATATTAGTATAAACCCTAACTCTAAAAACACAATCTATCCTTCAAAATGAGAGAGGGGGAAAGAGAGACCTTGATAGCCGTATTTGATCATAAGTTTTTTCATCTTAAGTAAAGTGACATAATTGGGTTCGACAACAAGAACATTAGTACTCGCCGGAAAATTCGTTGAGAAAAGTCTGATTTGAGAGGTTTCTCGCTGCTTAAAGAGAGTTCTAACGCCATCAGCGGTTCTACTTCCCTCCGACATTACAAATTTTACTTTTGTAGAGATTTAGATTGAAAGAGAGAGATTATATGTAATGCTAGAAGATGTCTATATCTTATTCCAACAAGTTTTGTGCCTTTTATATTGCCAAAAAATGTTTTCATAATTTTAAAGTTCTGACATGTGTCCAATAAATCTTTGAAATATTGGGTTTCCATTTAATAGGTCTACATATTATAGGATAACCATTGAATACATTATAAGGAAATAGGATTATAAAAAACAAAGAATACAAATAGTTGTCAAGCCAATCTTTCCATTATTGACTTTCATTTAAAGGAAAAAAAAAACTGTTTATGTTTCATCTTTTCTACAATTTTGGTTGTTTTGACTATATTTCTTTGACTATATAATTTATATAGAAATGTAATATTAAGAATGTTAAAGAATTTAAGATGATTTATATTTTGAATACTTAATATGAATTTTTATATTACCTTATCAGAGTTTCGTTCCAATATTAAACTTCCAATCCGGACGTTATTTGAAAACATTTTCAGGCCATTTACGAAAATTCTATATTTCTATTACATGGACAAAGATTAGACAAATATTATTAAATATATACATGACCCGTTCACGAGCATATGTGTTTATTTTAATAGAATAAACATATGGAATTCTCAACATGCATCTATATGGATGTTGTTTTCAATTTGTAGTATATAACATTTATGATAGATCGATGGTTTATAATTTATTTGTAATTTGTTAGTTGCTCATGTTGTGATTGGATACTTAACCAATCAAAATTATATGTTATATAACACATACGTAAATTAGTAACTTTAAATTACATTAACCATTTTAATATATTATCTATATTATTAAAGCACTAATTATTATGTTTATGTATATTAATAAATCTATCTATCTATCTATCTTTCTAAAATAAAATATTTTATGTTAAATAAAATTCACTTCTGTTTTAATTAAGTAGATAGATATTTCTCAAAAAACTTTATAAGCCTCAAAAAAATTTATAAGCCAAATAAATTTTCTTCTATGTATATTTTAAGGAAAATATTAAATCAAAATTTGAATATTTTATTATTATAATTCAAATATATATATATATATATATGTGTGTAAATAATATTAATCATCAACATATATATATGAAAATTATCTTATGTTTTTTAATAAAATATTTATATTTTGTACTTCATATGTGAAATGAAATAATAATATACATGAAGGTATCTATTTAAAGTTTGTAAGTCACATTTTTTGTCCAAAAAAAAAGTTTGTATGTCACATTTCAAATAAATTTGTATAATTTATTTGTTAAAACTGATTAGAGAATATATTGATTAGAGAATAATGGTAAGTTTGATTATAGAATAATCTAACAAAATAAATGATTTATATTTAATTAGTTAATAAATAATCATTAAATGCAATGACATAAGTTCTAATTGTTAGAGTGAAAGAACGGTTGTTTTCAAAAGGTACTTTAGTTTTAATAATATACTAGATTTTGATCTGCGCTTTTAAAATGTAGATATTTTTTTATTGACAAACTTGATGAAAACAAACACTTTACTATGAACTTTAGAGTTTGAATTTATACTTTCATCGTTATATTGTTTCAAATTTGTATGAACATAAATATATGATGTGTTTTGTATAGATTTGTAGGTGTTGTTTTTTCATATGTTTTGGGTGATAAGCATGTATATGTAAAGGTAATAGCATATAATATTATACAAAGTTTAGTTACTTTTATTATTAAAGCTTAAAATTAAAATTAGAAATTTTAAAGATTTTTTTAGGAATGGTAGAGATTTTTAAAATTTTGTTTAAAACATATTAATATTTTTGATTAAAATATCATAGTTTGGGTATTAAAATTATCTCATTTTAAAGAGTTAGTGTATTAAAATGAGAAAAATAATTATTTTAGGTATTAAATGGGTAGCAAGACAGTTTGAGTATTTAAAAGGTTAAATATTTTAGTTGGGATATTTTATGGAATTACCTTTTACTTAATTAAAAACTATATATATTTCATTATTTTACAGCTGCTATTTATATGGGATATATATTAGAAGATTTTTTTTTTGAAACATTGCAGTTTTTTATCAGCTTTTGAAATATTTAGAGAATGTAATATTAATATGGAGGTGTATTCTTTAAGTTCGAGATTTTCAAAAATGTTTATATAAACGGAAATATAGTTATTAATGTTGTTATAGATATTTAGATAGATATTGGTTAATATATGGAGATATATTATTCTGATTTTATAATTAAATAATTTTTTAAAATAAGTTTTTGTCAAATAATAATAGTTTTTGTATAATATCAAAACAAACTCTGTTTCTCTTTCGTCTTGATTGATTTGATAATATATATATATAGATATATATATATATATATTGATATATTTTGTATATAAGTTTATATATTTGTATTACAAATTATAATAGAAGAAATTAAACTATTACACTAAAACTCATCTTTTAAAAAATCTAAATCTAATACGAATACACTAAATCTAAATATCAACTTCCAGTATCTTATAATAACCAAGCTGTCGTACATCTTCAACCCTCCTAGTCCATATATGCTTTCTAAACTTCAAAGTAAACCTGAATAAAGTATTATACTTAATTACTTATCCTTATAATGATGTGAGAAACCCAGAAATTAATCACTAGTACAGCTAAAAAACCTATAAATATATAATGAAATTTTTTTTTTGTTTCTACCTGGCACAAGTTGTTGTATGCAAAATAAAATCTTAGTACTATAATCAACAAATTTCTAGCACTTAAAAAATTGTGCAGACGATGTTGTGGGTTTTTTCTTGACCTCTGAGTTCCATACTCTGTCCCCATCCGTCAAGGTTCTTCTTTCTCTTTCTCTCTAGGTATTTTTCTCCTTCTATCGTACTGCTCTCTTGTTTGTAAATAATAAGTTAGGGCTTGACTGGTTTCCCCGCTACCACCTGCAAATGCAGCTTTTGCGGTTGGTACAGGTTGTTGGCATTTTAAAACAATCATAGAAAACGCTACAAATCGCTTCAAACTGCTCCGAATCTTTTAAAATAAAAAGCTGGTTCCTGCTAGCATTTGCGGTTGCGGGAGGGTAATTTTTTAAAAATAAAAAAAAAGTAAAAATATTCAATAAAAAATTTAAATTGAAATAATAGAAATTGTAAAATATATGCATATTATATTTTAATTTATATTATAAAATTTGAAACAAAAATATTTTCTATAATTTTAAAAATTTAATATTATGATATTATAAATATAATTTTTATATTTAATATAATATTATGATTTTTAATACTTTTATAATTTTATAAAATGTACATATTGTTAATTTATTATTTAACAGATGTTGCGTTTGGTAGTTTACCAGTCATAAAAGTCCAGCAAACGCACCAACTTCTAACCGCTGTACCAGTAGTACTAATCTCTAGAAACGCTTAAAACCACAACCACCCGCATCCGCAAACTCCCGCAACCATTGCGGTTACACTAGTCAGGCCCTTAATGAAGGTTCTTATTCAAAAAAGGAGCTTAATGTTAGAAGAAGTAATTAAGAAGTAAAATAAAACTTTAAATGATGGAATAAAACAGAAGCAGTTAAATACAATTAAATGTTGATAGGTTTAAGCAATATGAATATATAGTTTTGTGTGAAAGTAATTAATATTATTAAAAGCATACATATAGGAGTGACATAGTATTATAATTATGAAATAAAAGTAAGCCAAGGATCCTAGAAAGGATTATGCTTTAATAGTATAAATTAATAGTCAAACTAGATTTTGACCCGCACTTTAAAAGCGCAGAATATTTTACAATGTGAAATTCCGATTTATAACCCGTTAATTGCTTTTTAGAGATGATAAAATAAGTAAATCTGATATATCTAACAGTATGTCATTTAAACTTTCAACCGTTAAGACCTATTAAATTTTAGATTCAATAAAGTTGCCTATTTAGACAACGATAATTATGTTGGTTTTTAGATCCGTTTAGCCCTTTTAAAAAAAAAAATCAAAACTTCAATTTTTTTTAAAGAAAATTTGAAAACACACTTAAACTGTAATTTAAAAAAAATTTATATTTATATTAAAAATGAAAAATGTTTTTCTTTAAAGGTGGAAAACAGAAAAAATCATGATAGGTGCCATATTGTTTTGCGATTTTTTTTGACATAATAATCTCGACTGGGTTGATATGGATTTTATGGTAATTATAGAATAAGCATTCAATGGCTATCTATATGTAAAATAGCTTGTATAATAAGTAAGGATCTTTACAAAATCATAAGAAACTTATAACTATGGGAAGAAAATCATAAGTAAATTTCTATAACTGATTACCGCATTATGGCATAAAATATTGATTTCATTGTTAAAATATTTGAATTCATGGAGAAAAACATAAATTTGGATGATAGAGAAAAATTGTTGTAGTATATGATGGTACAAGTTATAAGAAAAGATCATCTTTTAAAAAAACCGAAAAATCTAGTTGTGTAGCAATATATTTGCTTAATTCAGTCTTATATTGTTAATAATCATTGATCTTGATGGAAATGTTTTTTTTTTTTGGGGATAATTAACAAAAACTGGTTTTGGGGTTTGTGTATTGCCGTATTGTGGTATAGATTTTTCGTTTAGGGTTTAGACCAATAGACGTCTTTTTCTTCCAAATTTCACAATGCATTGTAGTTTCAAAAGTATTAGACATTACTTTGTTATGCATAAGTCACGTAATAACATCCGTATGTTAATCAAGTTGCAGGTTTAGGAGAGCTTCAGTTGTTTTGAGATGCTTCCTATGTGCATAATGATGTATTTGACTTACGATGTGAAATACATATGTTTGGATGATATAAGTAATGTATTTGTGTATAATTTAAACTTATATTATTCCATAGCCTAAAGACTCCATATATATATACAAAGTTTAAACCGTCATAAATAGACCGTGATAAGATAAATAGAAAATTAACAATTCCTATTCTAACTAAGAAAAGGTAAATACAAATATGGAAAAGTAAAAAGTAAATAAGTAAAAGGAAAATATAGTATGGGCCGTCTCTCTCTTATTGGGCGCCTGGTTATGGGCCGTTCACCATATGATTTATAACACTCTCCCTTGGACGCCATAACCGTTAAGGGTTTGTAGTATGCTTAATGTTGCCTCATTAAAACCTTACCAAGAAAACCCAGTGGGACAAAACTATGGTGAAAGAAAAAGAGTACAATACACACTACTCCCCCTGATGAATGCATCACTGAAGGTCTTTCAGTCGTCGCATCCCAAGCTGATGTATGACCTTCTTCAACGTCACGGTTGGTAAGGCCTTAGTGAACAGGTCGGCTGAATTATCACTGGATCGGATCTGTATCACTTGGACTACACCAGCCTTCTGCATCTCGTGTGTAGAAAAAAATTTGGCCAGGATGTGTTTCGTCCTGTTCCCTTTGATATATCCATCTTTGAGCTGAGCAATACATGCTGCATTATCCTCATACATCACGGTTGGACCCTTGTCTTCGGACATCCCACAATCTGATCGTATATGTTGGGTCATCGACCTCAACCAGACACACTCGCGGCTGGCCTCATGTATGGCCAATATTTCCGAATGATTTGAGGATGTGGCCACGAGTGTCTGCTTCACTGAACGCCATAATATGGCGGTTCCACCATGTGTAAACACATATCCTGTCTGAGATCTAAAATTGTGCGGATCCGAAAGGTATCCAGCATCAGCAAATTCAACTAAACCATCTTTGTTTTTATTGGTATAAAACATACCCAAATCTTTCGTTCCTTGTAGGTAACAAAGAACATGTTTTATCCCGTCCCAATGCCTCTTGGTCGGACAGGAGCTAAACCTAGAAAGTAGGTTCACAGAAAAGCATATATCAGGCCATGTGTGAGTTGCTAAATACATCAATGCTCCTATGGCACTGAGATATGGCACTTCGGGATCAAGCACATCCTCACCGTCCTCCTTGGGACAAAATGGATCCGTGTCCAGGTTTAGAGACCTCACGACCATAGGGCTGGACAAAGGGTGAGACTCGGACATATTAAATCTCTTGAGTACTTTTTCTGTATATGCCATTTGATTCACAAGGATTCCATCATTTATATACTCAAGCTGTAATCCCAAACAGAATCTTGTCTTTCCAAGATCTTTCATTTCGAATTCTTTCTTAAGATATTTGACTGTTTCTGAAATCTCTCCAGAGGTTCAAATGATATTTAAATCATCAATATACACTGCTATAATCACAAAGCCCTTATTTCGAATTTCTTTATGAAAATACATGGACTGATCGGATCATTAATGTATCCTTCTTTTATGAGGTACTCACTTAATCTGTTGTACCACATCCAACCAGATTGTTTCAGTCCATAAAGTGATTTATTCAACTTTATGCAGTGTTGTTCACGAGAGCTCTCTTTATTTTTCAATTCAATACCCTCTGGAATTTTCATATAGATTTCATTATCCAGTGGGCCATATAGATATGCTGTAACGACATCCATCAATCTCATATCTAGATTTTCTCTTATGGCCAAACTTATCAGGAATCTAAAAGTGGTTGCATCCACCACAGGAGAATATGTTTCCTCATAATCGATTCCTGGTCTCTGTGAGAATCCTTGTGCAACAAGTCGGGCTTTATACCTCACGACTTCACCATTCTCATTTCTCTTCCTCGCAAAGACCCATTTGTATCCCACTGGTTTTGTATCATTTGGTGTTCGGATTATTAGACCAAAAACACCTCTCTTCTTTAAAGAGTTTAACTCCACGTTTATGGCTTCATTCCACTTAAGCCAATCTTTTCTTTGCATACATTCATATATAGACGTGGGTTCTTGATCCTCATTATCCATTAGTTCGAGTGCTACCTCATAAGCAAATATATATGTGATGTTGACATCTTTTCTATTCCATTGTTTTCCAGACATGACATAATTTATTGAGATCCCACTATTATCCGGACCATCAGTACCATGAACCCCGGCGTCCCAAGGATCACACTTGGTACGTCCGGACCAATATCCATTTCCATGGACTTAGGTGCGGCCACATCTCGGGTAAGATCGGTCACGTCCTTATCTGGGATTCCAACCTCGAATATAGCATCTTTCTTTGTTTTTCGAGGTTTCTTATCTATGGAACCAATTGGTCTACCACGTTTCAAACGTGTTTTGGAACCTGTAGCAACTTGATTGTGTCCCTCTTGAACATCAATCTGAACTGGTGCATTAATAGCTGGTACATGTGACTTAGTCACTCTTTTCGGGTCAGCAAAGGAATCTGGCAATTGATTAGCTAGCTTTTGTAAATGTATTATTTTCTAGACCTCATCATCACACACTTGAGTCCGATGATCTTGCCAATTTATGGATGTCTGATTCCATGATATTTCTTTTACCAGCTTATTATCTCCCCCTAATGCTGGAAGTTTGGATTCATTAAAATGACAATCCGAATACCTGGCCTTAAATAAATCACCCGTAGTTGGCTCAAGGTATTTTATAATTGTGGGGGAATCAAATCCAACATATATTCCCATCCGTCTTTGTGGTCACATCTTTGTTCTCTGTGGTGGAGCAATAGGAACATAAACCGCACAGCCAAAGGTTTTTAGATGGGAGACATCTGGCTCATGACCCGTATGTAATTGGGATGGGGAATATTTGTGTTCACTAGATGGCCTGATGCGTATAAGTTCGGACGCATGAAGGACTGCGTGTCCCCATGTTGAAACAAGAAGCCTCGACCTCATGAGTAATGGTCGGGCAATGAGCTGTATTTGTTTTATAAAGATTCAGCTAAGCCATTTTGTGTATGTACATGTGCCACGGAGTGTTCCACTGTTACCCCCATGGACATACAATAATCATTAAATGTCTGAGAAGTGAATTCACACGTATTATCAAGACGTATAGTCTTCAAAGGAAAATCTGGAAAATGAGCTCGTAATCTTATTATCTGAGCTAGCAATCTTGGAAATGCCAACTTGCGGATCGATAGGAGACAGACATGCGACCATCAGGTCGATGCATCAATAAGGACCATAAAATATTTGAATGTCTCACAATGTGGGTATATTGGTCAACAAGTCTCCTTGTGTTCTTTCCAGAAAATTAATAGTTTCCTTTGTCACCTTAATGGGTGATGGCTTTACTATGAGTTTCCCTTGTGAACAAGCAGTACACATTAAGTGTTTAGGGATAACTCGTTTTTCTTTTAGTGAATGGCCGCTGGTATCATCAATCAATTTACGCATCATAGTTGACCCGGGATGACCCAACCGGTCATGCCATAAAGTGAAAGTTTTGATGGGTGTTTTGTTAAATGTGGCATTGGCCTCAACACTGACTTTAACATGATAAGGACCAGTAGATATTGCGGGTATTGATTATAAGACCTCCTTTTGGCCATGGACAATTTCAATAATCTGGAGGAATTCTTTATTTCCTTCGCCCTTAGTCTCAATATGATATCCATTCATTCAAATGTCTTTGAAGCTTAATAAACTACTTTTAGAGCTGGGAGAATACAAAGCATCCGAAATTTCGAGATGTGTTCCCATAGGCAACAAAACGTTAGCCTGGCCGTGGCCCTCTATGAGACTAGCTATACCCGCAATGGTGGAAATGTTGGCGTTTTTAAGGATTAGATTTATGAAGTATCTTTTGTCTCTTAAGATCGTGTGGCTCGACCCACTATCCACCACGAATACATCCTCTTTTATTTCTAAAAATAAAAATGTAGGATGATACTTAGAGATTTTTATATACTTTATATAAGATATTTTATTAATATTTTTTTAATAAAAGTAATTCTTATAAGATAATCCATAATAATAAAAAATTCATTCCATAAATAAATTCCAAGAAATGACAATATAGTATCAAAGCAAATAAAACAATACAAATGTCGAAATCAGTCTTTTAGAACATCTGAAGTTTCATACTCCATAGGTCATCCTTTTCATGATCAAAATCGTTCTCATCATCTTGGGTCACCATGTGGGCTTCAGGATTCTTCCCTTTCATACTTTCTGTGTATAGCTCAACTAGATGCTTGGGAGTCCTACAAGTATTTGCCCAATGGTTGCTCATTCCACACCTTTGGCATACAGATTTGATCGAGTTGTTTGAGTGCTGCGGCTTGAATGAAGACCCGCGGCCTCGACCATAACCTCGTCCAAACTTGTGTCCTTGGTTCTGGTCTCGACCAGATTGATTACCTCGTCCACGGCCAGAATTATTTCGACCATGGCCACGTCCCTTAAATCTCCCACGCCCACGGCTGTGAGATTGAACATGATTAGCCTCTTTATCAGCCTCAGAGGCCGCATGGGCTTCAGGTAATGGTGTGGATCCTGGAGGTCTCATCTCACTATTCATCATTAGTAATTCATTGTTTTGCTCAGCAAGTAATAAGCATGAAATTAGACTTGCATATGTCTTTAATTCTTTTGCACGGTAATGTTGCTGAAGCAACACATTGCTTGTGTGGAAGGTGGAAAATGTCTTCTCAAGCATTTCCTCTTCGATGATATCCTCACCACAAAGTTTAAGTTTAGAAACGATCTTAAACATTGCTGAGTTGTATTGATCCACACACTTAAAGTCTTGGATCCTGAGGTTTTTCCATTCGTGTCTAGCCTTTGGTAACAGGATCGTCTTTTG